>CM061544.1:197679209-198879209 GCA_030864215.1 Capsicum pubescens | reverse complement strand
GGGGTCCAACCTGTAACCCCAGTTAGAAGGGTGTAAATACCGTGCCATGGGTAAGGACAAATGCTGAGTCACCCTTATCTGGCAGGTGCTCTGAATGAAAATGGTGGTACCCTTAACTGGCAGGTAGATCACCTCATCAACCCTCAACTGGCATGTGGATTTCTCAACCTACGCTGGCTACGTAGTTCTGGAATTCAAGGACTGCTTCTAAGGATTACACCCTCTACTGTAAAGTGAGTCCCCATCCTTGGATTCACTGGTTGCTGAATCGTACTCCCAACTGAATTGACACTGGAATGAATTCTAAACGGTACTAGGCTGGATTGAACTGTTACTGATCATACTGTATAACTGAACTGAACTAATTTTAGTAAACTGAACTGGACTAATTCTGAGTGCACTGAGTTTTCCTATGTTCTGTAACTGATTGAATTCTATAGATCCTAATATGACTGATACTACTTTGTGACTAACCATGGTTCTAGACAAGCAGCTAAATTATCGGGTATTAAATACCCCCAGGACTCGATAGCATAAATTTAAAAGACATGGCATAATATTGAGACATGATAACTAACTACTTTGTCATCATTCATTCTTTTGGGCATTTAAGCAAACACTTGCATGACATGAACTTGTATACATGCTAACATGATATAATTTCACAATTCAACTCACGTGGACAATTCATCAAACACTTGTGGGGCATAATATATGCACATAACACTAAAACAACATGTAGGCCTCGTGATTCAATTCTATTTTCACTATTCCAAGGGTTTCAACATGATTTCACATAATAAAGAACACATATCAATTAACTCTACATGATTCTTGCAATAAATCATGAATACACTTTAATTCAACTCATGGAAATCAGGAAATCACTCTACATGAACTTTAATGGAGTTTCTTGGACTCCAAGGGTGGAAGGAACCCTTGGATGAACACTTCGCATACCTTAGTTAAGGAATTTCTGAAAATTGATGGTTAAAATCTTGAGTTCTTAATTTGAAATTGAAGCTTCTAGGGTTTTGTTCTTGAGAAAATTTGAGAAAGATTGAGTTTATTTTCTCCCTAAAGTGATTAATTTCATTTTTTGGGGACTGAAGGTTTAGGGAAAATGACCTAAATATCCCCAAGGACACGGTCTTTTAATGAATGAAAAATTGTACCATTGATGCGCAGACCGACACGTCACATCATTGGCATCGATGCGATAGCCAATGCATCGCATAGAATCCATATTGACTCACTGGAAATTGACGCTGGGAGCTGGGGAAAACATTTATCAATGCGATAGTCGACACGGCGCGCCAAGGTCGCGTTGATCCACTATTTTGGGATTCTAAAGGATCTTCAAACAAAGTCCAAAAATCTAAAACTTGACCGGAAATACCTACGGACATTCCTGATCATGAATCAACCTAAATATGCACATTTAATGAGCTTAAAGGCTATAAAATAAGATCGCCAACTTTCAAAGGCTAAAATGACTCTAAGTCTGAATACTTAGCTAAAATATTCTAAATCTGGGACCCCTTGACAAGCCTAAAGGATTGATTTAAGCTAAGAACTTTATGGGGTCTTACATTATCTCCTCCTTAGGGATATTCAACCTTAAATGAGACTACTAAAATTGAGAATCCATAGGAACCGGACTTAGACACTGGGCATGCATAACTGAAGCATGGTTTCATGACTGAGATCACTAATTCACTGAATTATCGTGCTGAACATGAATATCTGATCCATGAATACATAACTGAACTGACTCATGAACATATGATTGAACATGCAATAATATACATGAATACATGACTGAACTGACTCATGAACATATGATTGAACATGCAATATTAACTAATACCAAGTTTTGTAAATAAAATCTGGACATGAAAATGAATAAGCTTAAAGAAAGCTATTACCTTGAACTAGGTCTGAGTTTGCAGAGAAGAGGTGAGGATACTTGGTCCACATGTCTACTTTTGATTCCCAAGTAGCTCCCTCAATGGACTGATTTCGCCAAAGAACTTTGACTAGAGGGACTTCTTTGTTCCTCAGTCTATGAATCTAGTAGTCAAGGATTTCGACTGAAATATCTTCATAAGAGAGGCTGTTCTGAACATCTATGCCCTCTATGGGGATTATGGATGATGGGTAACCTATGTATTTCTTTATCAAGGAGATGTGAAACACTGGATGGACTGAAGATAGATCCGAAGGCAACTCAAGATCGTAAGATACTTTATGAAAATGATTCTTAGTAAAGACCGACAGATCGGGGGATAAGTTTACCCTTCTTGCCAAATATTTTCACCCCTTTCATAGGAGAGATTTTCAAGTACACATAGTCACTAATCTCAAACTTGAAATCCTTTTTGTGCACATCTACATACGATTTTTTCCGGCTCTAAGCTATCTTAAGACTTTCCCTAATCAATTGGACTTTATCTAAGGTATAAAATACCAAGCCAGGACCTACCACTGTGGCCTCACCCACTTTAAACCAACCAATAGGAGATCTACACCTTCTTTTATAAAGTACCTCAAACGGAGCCATCTGAATACTGGAGTGATAACTGTTATTATATGGGAACTCAATCAAAGGCAAGTGGTCATCCCAACTACCTTTAAAGTCTATTGCACATGCTCGTAGTATATCCTCTAGAGTCTGAATGGTCCTTTCTACTTGACCATCTATCTGAGGATGAAAAGCTGTACTGAGGTGAACCCGGGAACCAAGACCCTTTTAGAATGCTTTCCAAAAATGAGAGGTGAACTGGGTACCTCTATCTGAAATAATGGACAACAGAATACTGTGCAATCTAACCAACTCCTTGATATAGAGTTTAGTGTAATCCTCGGTTAAGTAAGAGGTACGGACTAGAAGAAAATGAGCTGATTTGGTCATCCTTTCTACAATGACCCAAACTGAATCATGTTGACGATGAGTACGAGGAAAACCCATCACAAAGTCCATATTCATTTCTTCCCATTTCTAAGTAGGAATGCAGAACTCCTACATGGACCCACTAGGCTTCTGATGATCAATTTTAGCCTGCTGGCATGTTGAGCACATAGCCATAAACTCAGCAATATCTATCTTTATCCTACTCTACCAATAGATCTCCCGAAAATCAAGGTACATCTTAGTGGCCCCTAGATGAATGGAGTAGCGCTCACCATGTACCTCTGCAAGAATTTGCTGCCTCAAGTCATCTATGCCTGACACACATATTCAACCCTAACAACGCAAAGCACCAGCTACCCCTTAGGAGAAAACCTCTAAATTCTGATCTCTGACTGACTCCTTCAACTTGACTAAACTGGGATCCCTATCCTTCTTTTCCTTTACCTCAGAAACCAGGGATGATTCTGAACTACTCTACACCCGTACACTACCTTCTACTGAATCGACTAAGCGGACACCTAGCTGGGCTAACTGATGAACTTCCTAAGCTAACTTTTTTTCACTGTCCTCCACATGCGCAACACTACCCATATAAATTCTACTGAGATCATCGGCTACTACATTGGCCTTGCCCAAATGATACAAGACACTCATGTCGTAGTCTTTCAACAACTCCAACCACCTTCTATGATAGAGTTTTAAATCTTTATCAGAGAACACATACTACTGACTCTTATAATCAGTGAACACATCAACATATACACCATACAAATAGTCCCTCCAAACCTTTAAGGCAAAAAAATTTTCTGCTAACTCAAGATCATAAGTAGGATAGTTCTTCTCATGGGGCTTAAGATGCCTAGAGACATAGGATATGACCTTATCTCTCTGCATCAGAACACACCCCAAGCTAACTCTGGAGTCATCACAATACACAACAAAGTCGTCTGAACTATCTGGTAAGGTCAAAACTAAAGCTGTAGTGAGTCGAGTCTTTAACTCAAGAAAAAACTTTTAACAAGAATCTGACCATTGGAATTTGACTTTCTTTTGAGTCAATCTATACATAAGGGATGCAATAGATGAAAATTTCTTAACGAACCATCGATAATAGCTGGACAAACCCAAGAAACTCCTAATATCTGATGGAGAGATAGGCCTGGGCTAGTTTCTCACTGACTCAGTCTTTTATGGATCAACTCTAATGCCATCACCTGAAATTATATGGCCAACGAAGGCTAATGACCTTAGCCAAAAATTTCATTTACTAAATTTGGCGAATGGCTGATGTTTTTTTAGAGTCTATAATACTATTCTGAGATGGTTTGCATGATCGTGTTCACTTCGGTATGAAGACTATGATGAACATGTACAAGTACTGCTTGAACACACGGTTCATCAAGTCCATGAAAGTTGATGGGGCATTGGTAAGACCAAAGGACATGACTAAGAATTTGAAGTGACCATACCAAGTTTGGAAAGCTATCTTCGGGATGTCATATTCTCTGACTCTAAGATGATGATAGCCTGATCTGTGGTCTATCTTAAAAAAGTAACTGGCACCCTGAAGTTGGTCAAACAAGTCATCAATTATGGGAAGTAGATACTTGTTCTTGACCGTGACTTTATTTAACTAATTGTAGTCAATACACATTCTGAGAGAACTGTCTTTCTTATGCATAAATAGAACTGGTGCGCCCCACAGGGACACATTACATCTAATGAACCTCTTATCTAAGATATCTTTTAACTATTCCTTTAATTCTCTGAGTTCTATTGGAGCCCTTCTATATGGCAGGATAGATATAGGCTGAGTATCTGGGAGAAGATCGATTCTAAAATCAATTTCCTTTTCGGGAGGAACTCCGGGAAGATCTTCGGGAAACACATTTAGGAATTCACATGATACTGACACTGATTCAAAAGTAGGGGTTTCTAAGATAGAGTCCTGTACATGAACGAGATGGTAGACACATTCCTTAGATATTATTTTCCCAGCCCGAAGGTAAGAAACAAGCTGACCCCTGAGTGTTGAAGTACTACCCCTCCGTCTAGGACGGGTTCATTTTGAAATTGAAACTGAACAATTTTACTTCTACAGTTGACTGAGGCATAGATGGAATGAAGCCAATCCATGTCGAGAATGACATCAAAATCAGTCATCTCTAATTTGACTAAGTCTACTGAAGTGACTTTTTGAGATACCATAACCGGAAAGTTCCTGTATACCCATCAGGCTATGATAGATTTACCCACTGGGGTAGAGACAGAGAAAGGCTTTGCTAGGATTTTGGGATTGACTCTGAAGTCAACAGCTATATAAGGAGTAACAAAGGATAAAGAGGCTCCTAGATCTAGCAAAGTGTAAACATGCAAATAATAAACTTGTAATATACCAATGATCAAATCAGGAGAACTTTCCTTATCCTGTCAGGACTGAAGAGCATAGAGTCTGTTTAGGCGTTACCCACTGGTGGCACTGGAAGGGGCACCCTACTGATTCGAGGGACTAGACTGAGCTGGGGGACGGTTATACTGACCCTGAGAACCTGACTGGGGACAATATCTGACTCTGTGGCCTGGCTTTACACACTCGAAACACACATCGTTGCCTTCTCTACAGATACCCTGGTGGTTTCTGCCACACTTCTGACAAAGGGGATTAGTTCAGGCACTGCTAATGCTGCCCTAGTATTTAGGACCTAGTTCCCTATCCCTATTGTCGTCTCTAAATTTTAGAATAGGAGTAATGGCTGAGGCCGGAGCTGGGACTGAAGATTTTGGGCAGAATTAAGAATGATTCCCACCCTCTACCTTAGGCTGAGTGAAGTTAAAACTATCTGTTCTATCTCTCTTATTCTGCTTCTTTCTCTCCTTATTCTTCTTCTATTCTATCTGTTGTGCATGGACTATCTGCCTTAACAAGTCTATCTCACTAATCAGCATCGTAGTTCTGCACTCCTTAACAACACTATCATTCACTCTAAACATAAATTTATTTGTCTTAGACCTGCTATCTGCTACCATATGAGGAGGATATTTGGAAAATTGAGTAAACTTTAGAGAATACTCTTTCACCATCATGGTTCCCTGCTTCAGATTGATAAATTCTAGAACCTTTTCTTCCCTCAACTCCAGTGGAAAGAACCTATCCAGAAAACAAGTGGCAAACTCCTCCCACTCTATGGGCCCTGCATCTACGGTCCTCTCTGCCTTCTACTATTTAAACCATGAGTAAGCCACATCCTGCAGTTGTTATGTATCTAACTCATCACTCTCAATAGATGACACCCCCATAATATCGATAACCTTCTGTACTTAATCAAAAAATTCCCAAGGGTCCTCATCTGACTTAGACCCGGTAAATGATGGAGGGTTCATTTAGGTGAAGTCCTTAATCCTGCCAGCAGCAGTATTGGCCAGTGGGTTGGATAGAACCACAGTTGGACGTTCATTCTGGGCTGCTACAGAATGATCTAGGGTGGTGAAAGATTCTCTAAACTTCGCGTGGTAAACATGCTTTCCCAAAGGATCTGGATGGATGGCCTGAAGGGTTGTCTGGTCTCCTGTTCCTCTTCCTTGAGTCCTCTTTGGAGGAATATTCTGTAAATAGAAGAGAAGATAGGATTAGAAAAAGAGTGTAACTGGAGCTCATGCTCACTCGCATGACATGAATACTGAAAGAAGGGAAACTTTTCCTAAAACATCCTGTAGCCTCCTGTCCATAAGTATGGCGCGCAACCCACCCATGCACAAGACTCTACTAGATGCGACTTTTAGAATTCTTAGGATACTGTTGACCCTTAGGCTTTGATACCAAGTTTGTAATGCCTCGAGTCTGTACACCGAATGCTACACAGTGCTCATAATTCCAAAGGACCACAAGCTAACCCATGACTGGTACCTGCTGCAATAACTTTGTAATAAATACTGTAAGGATTGCAGAAAATAGGTAGAACACGTTCCATAAAGTTCAAATCTATAAATAAATATGAATGTGGTATCAAAGTACCAAAACTGAATATAAGTACTAAGAAACTGAACAACTGTCTGTAATTACTCTAGTCTGAAAAACCTCTAACTATCTGAACTGTGGAGTTGATGGGACAAGCCCTCAACTAACTCCGACTACTTAAAATAATACTAAAATACTGAAAACCACCATGTCCTAGAACTATGAGGACTCACCACTACGTTGACTACTGAAAATCTAAACTGCTAAGGGTGTTCGGGAGCCTGTGTATCTGAACCTATGATATAAGACATCATAGCGCAAAAGAAAAGCATGCATCTGTACGTTGAATATACTGGTATGCTCAGTGAGATAGGCTGAACTGCATGGGTTCACATACATGAATAATAATAACTGAATAACATGAGTATGACTGAATGAGAGTACATACAAGAATATGTAAATTGTACTGAGATCATCATAACACTGAATACTTGATTACTGGTAACTAAATGACTGTATCTGACAGTGTTGATTCTGTGGAACTATACTGAGTCTCGTACTGAGCTAAGTGATTGTGCCTGACACTCTTGAATCTGCGGAACTGAACTGAGTTCTATCTTGTGACTGAATCGAAAACTGAGACTGTGGGAAGTAATTATCTAATCGATATGCCCCTTCTCTAACTGATCTGGGGCCCAACCTATAACCCTAGTTAGAAGGGTGTCAATACTGTGACACGGGTAAGGACATGTTCTGAGTCACCCTCAACTGGCAGGTGCTCTGAAATAGAATGGTGGTACCCTCAACTGGCAGGTAGATCACCTCATCAACCCTCAACTGGCAGGTAGATCACCTCATCAACCCTCAACTGGCAGGTTGATGTCTCAACCTACGCTTGCAAAGTAGTTATGGAACACAAGGACTTCTTCTACGGATTACACCCTCTACTAGCAGGTGATTCCCCATTGTTGGATTCACTCGGTGCTGAATCTTACTCCCAACTGAATAGACACTGGACAGAATTTTAAACAATACTAGGCTGGACTGAACTATTACTAATCAGACTATATAACTGAACTGGACTGATTCTGAGTGCACTAAGTTTTTCTAAGTTCTGTAACTAACTGAATTCTATTGATTGTGACATGACTGATACTACTCTGTGACTGACTATGGCTCTAGACAAATAGCTAAATTATCGGGTATTAAATACCCCTAGGACTCGATAGCATAAATTTAATGACATGGCATAATCTTGAGACATGATAACTAACTACTTAGTCATCATTCATTCTTTTGGGCATTTAAGCAAACACTTGCATGACATGAACTTGTAAACATGCAAACATGATATAATTTTACTATTCAACTCGTATGTACAATTCATTAAACACTTGTGGGGCATAATATATACATATAATACTAAAAAAACATATAGCCATCGTGATTCAATTCCAATTTCACAATTCCAAGGGTTTCAACATGAATTCACATAATAAAGAACACATATCAATTAACTCTACATGAATCTTGCAATAAATCATGAATACTCTTTAATTCAACTCATGGAAATCATGAAATTACTCTACATGAACATTAAAGGAGTTTCTTGGACTCCAAGGGTGGAAGGAACCCTTGGATGAACACTTCACATACCTTAGTTAAGGAATTTCTAAATATTCATGGTGGAATCTTGAGTTATTGATTTGAAATTGAAGCTTATAGGGTTTTGTTCATGAGTAACTTTGAGAAAGAATGAGTTTATTTTCTCCCTAAAGTGATTAATTTTGTGTTTTGGGGACTGAAGTTTGAAGAAAAAAGACCTAAATACCCCCAAGGATGTGATCTTTTAATGACTGAAAAATTGTTCCATCGACGTGCAGAACGACGCACCGCGTCCTTGGAATCGATGTGATAGACAACACATCGTGTCGAGTCCGCATTGACTCACTAGAAATTGACTTTGGGAGATGGGGAAAACATTCATCAATGTGATAGTTGACACGGCGCGCTAAGATCGCGTTGATCCACTATTTTGGGATTACAAAGGAGCTTCAAACGAAGTCCTAAAAATCCAAAACTTGTCTGGAAACACCTATGTGCATTCCTAATCGTGAATCTGCCTAAATATCCAAATTTAATGGGCGTAAAGGCCATGAAATAAGATTGCCAAATTTTGAAGGCTAAAATGACTCTATGTTTGAATACTTAGCTAAATTATTCTAAGTCTAGGACCTCTTGACAAGCCTAAAGGACTGATTTAAGCTAAGAACTTTACTGGGTCGTACAGATATATTTGTTGTGTCTGTCACATCCAGGTTTGAACAGACCACCTTGGAAGATCATCATGGCTTGTTTATTATCCATGAATATAGGTTGGAGCAAACAAATATTTCCGGATAGATTGGGCAAGCAAACCTCACTAGTAAAACAACTCATATTCTCAAAAAAAAGGACAATGCAGGCTTTAGGAAAAATCGACATTCTTGTGGTTTCAATGGTAGAAAAGGAGGAAGAGACCGTGGTAGGACTACAAATACACGACTATCCAACTCAATTCTTTCAAACACAAATATGGCTCAATCCCAAGTTTGCTCTAAATTTGGACACTTGTAAATCCCCTAACAAACAACACTTACTAACTATGGTGGCGCATCTATAGAGTGTCATGGATCCTTCCTAGTTCCCAGACTCTAGAGCAATAAATCACTTAACAAATAAATTAAGAAATTTGAATATGCGTGGAAAATACACCAACAGTGAACAAGAAAAATTAATGAACATATAAGACAACCAAAACTGAATAAACCTAAAGGATAACTAAGTATGTAGCTGTAATCATCCATATTTCCATAGACAATACGAAAAGACAATCAAATGAAATAGAATCAAAATAAGTATATAACGTATGAACAAAAAGAACATAAGGTAACCTTATGTTCTATAGCGAGCTTACTATAACCCCAATGCAAAGTATTGCTTGATATAATTCTGTGACTTTCCAAGATGCTGTGCAACCTTGCCAATTTTAAAACAGCCAGGAACCCACAAAATCTTCATTTTGAGAAAAAGTTATATATTTTAAGCATAACTGAGAGTTTCACCTTTACATTCGGCTTTATTATATACTTTAAGCATAAGTTATCAAGTATTAATCAAAGAGATTGATATAGAGAAGGAGAGAGAGATTAGAAACTAAACTTTTCATGGGGAAATTTGAAGTTATAGATTGCTCAAAGACAATACAGAAAGATGAATACTGAAATTGAAGAAGAAATAAAAAGACTTAGCAACACAATCAATCCCAAAAGTAGAAAGAGATACCAGAAAGAAAGACTTCACAATGTGTCCAACAATACTTAGAACATATTCATTTGTTAAGATCCACTAATTTAAGACATTTTGAAAATTAAGCACATTAAAGAAACAAAATAAAACATAGAAAACAAAATTTAATATACTACTTACCATTACAAAGAAATTTTAAACAAGTTAAGAATATATTAATTTTGTAAGTCATCAGCTTCCATCCAATCCCAATGGGTATCATCAATGTCATCTTCCTCTTATGATGTTTCTGCATCTTCTAAATATTGGGAAAGAAAAGAAACATCAATTATATCAATAGGGAGATCGTCTCTCGACAATCTGACATCAATATCAAGTACTTTTTCTGATGAACCAATGTCATCATTAGGCTTCCTCCAAAATGTTTCTTCCATATTAGGACAACTTTCTTCCTCCAAAACATACAAATAAATAAGGACTTTATTTCTTGCGTCATAAATCCCTTTCTGAATTGGATGTTCCATATAAAACACTTGATGCACTTGTAATGCTAGTACAAAAGGATCATCTGTGCTGTATTTTCTATTGAAATTTACGCGAGTCAACCCATATTCATCTACTCCATTATGAAACAAATCACATCTAAATAGTACAATACTAAAGAAACTCTAAGAATCTATCTCGATGATATCTTTAATAACTCCATTATAGATAACAATTCCATCAACGTAATTTGGGTCTCTAGCACTAGTAAAACTATCTGTTGTTGCTGACAAAGTCACTACACTAGTTTGAGTTTTGCCTGAGATGTCCCATGTCATTGTATGGAATCGATATCCATTAATCAAATATCCAGAATATTTTTTAGCCACAAAATTAGGCCCTATAGGTAGCCATCTTAAATGATTTGGGACTCCAAGATTTTAAACATTTTTCTTATAGCAATCACCAAATTCTTGACTATGAATTTGTGCTTTTACCCATGCATTTCCTCGAGTATGATTATCAACTAAATCTTTTTGCTCTCTACCAGCATGTATGAGAAATTAAATTAATAGAAATGTAGATCAATAAAATTTAAACAGATAATGATATCATATAAAGGAAGTTAAAATACAAATAATTATTTTATCTTACTTGATAAATGTCTCTGCTTGTTCATCTCCGGTATTAAACAAAGTATAGCTATATTCTTCAAAGAACTGATGATTATCCAAATCAAAAGTATTGCCTTTTCTTTTCTTCTTACTTTTGATTAGATGACCTGTCTTAGGAAATATAGGTGCAAAACTAGCTCTCTCTATTTGAATGTCCTCCTCATCCTCTATTGGATACATACTGAATTTTGTCTTCACCCCATCATTTAGGTATCTCGAACAAAAGTTCAAACATTTTTCATCCAAAAAACTTTCTGCTATTAATGCTTCAGGGATATTTCGATTGCGAACAAATCACTTGAAGTTACACAGATTTCTTTCATAGGATACATATGAAAAAAATGAGTCGGGACCCCAAGCTTAATTTCATCTACTAAATATATAGACAAATATGTCATTATATCAAAAAAGGTTAGAGGAAAAATCTTTTCAAGCTCACATTCTATATCAATGATTTCAACCTTTATATATCAAGATCACTTCTTCTTACAAACTTTCTATATATGGCTCTAAAATAATTCCCCAACCTAATCAAGGCCAAAGACACATTCTTCGATAACACTTTCCTAACTGCAACCTGGAGCAAGTGATGCATTATCAAATGAGCATTATGAATTTTTTATCCTGATACTTCCATCTCATCTATTTACACTCGACTTGATATATTAGAGGCAAACCCTTTTGGTAATTTGGCATCTTTTAAAATAGTGCAAAACAACTTTTTCTGATCCAGTTTCATGGAAAAACAAGCTTTAGCCTGATGAACTTTTCCACTATTATCATCTTCTATTGGTTGAAGCTCTTTGCATATCCCCATCTCATGCAAGTCATAGGGAGAATTTACATGATCTTTGGACTTTCCAACTATATCCAACAAATTACCAAGCAAGCTATCACAAAAATTCTTCTCTATGTGCATCGGGTCAAGGTTGTGCCACAATTTATTTTGTGGCCAATATGGCAATTAAAAAAATATTGATTTTTTTTCCAAGGACCATCATTGTTTCACTTTCTTTTTTTTTGGACCTTTTCAAAAACATTATTGAATTCACGTACTTCTTCAAGGACTTCTTCACCTGATAAGGGAGTAGGTGCAGCTTTATGCTCCTCTTTATCATGAAATGATTTTTTATCTCTTCGATATGGATGATTAGAGGAAAAAAATGTTTGATGACCCAAGTAACATATCTTACGATTGTGTTTGAGATATTGGGAGCAAGTATTATGATTACAAGTGGGGCATACCCATCTTTCCTTGGTGCTCTATCCAGAAAGCATTGCTAGTGCTAGAAAATCACTAACTTTCCATAATAAAGCTGCACACATATTAAATATTTGGTTAGTTTCAGCATCAAATGTTTCTACTCCCATTCCATAGTTCATTCAACTCTGCAATTAATGGATGTAAGTATACATTAATATCATTTACAGGATATGAGGGACCTGGAATAATCATTGATAACATAATATACTCTGGCTTCATGTATATCCACTTTTACAAGTTGTAGTTCATTAACATAACTGGCCATGTGCTATCAAAAATGCTTATTGTTCTGAATGTATTGAAACTATCACTTGAAAGACCCAATCTAACATTACGAAGATCTTTGGCGAAGTCAGGGTGCATAGAATCAAAATGTTGCCGAGCTTCCCCATAGCAGGATGTCTTAAATTTCGATATTTGGGTCCTTCAGTAGCATGCCATCTCATAGCTATAAATATTTCAGAACACATGAATATCCTCTGAAGCCTAGGCTTTAAATGAAAGTACCTTAAGACCTTTGTCGGAACTTTAGTGGTCTTATTAGTCAATTCATCATGAACGTTCTTCCATCTAGAAGTCCCACACACAACGCAATTATCGAGATTTGCATTGTCATTCCAGAACAACATGCAATCATTAGGGCATGCATGAATTTTGTCATAATTGAGACCCAAATCTCTTATCACCTTTCTTACTTTATGGAAAGAATTAGGAATCTGAGCGAATGCAAAAGCCTCTTTTATCAAGTCTAGCAAGTCTGAGAGAGCTACATTACTCAGCTCGTTAATGCATTTAAATAAGTACAATCGGATGGTGAAACTAGCTTGGAAAAACTTACACCCCAGATATAAATCTTGTTTTCCTTCCTCAACTAATTTAAAAAATCACTTAACATCTTTAGTTAGTTCCCGTATTACTCCTTCATGCCCTTCATGCTTCTGCTCATATTCTACATTTCTAAAAGTATCATGAAGTAGTTTATCAATATCATGATGTTGTTTATCAGATAGCCCCCAACTTACTCCTTCATTCCCTTCATGCCTTGGATGTGGAATATTTGTTTATGAAACTCCTTTTCCCTGGAAAACCCATTGAGTGTAATTAGGAGAAAATCCATGACCAAAAAAGTGATCCTCCACCACATCTCATTAATTCCAATAGCGATTAAAGCACAATTTACAAGGGCATAATATTTCATTTCCTAGAGAAGCTTGTTCAAATGCCTTATTGAGAAAATCCTTGACCCTATTTTTGTACTCATCGGTGGATCTTGAAAGAAGCATCCAACTTTTATCTCCAATATCGATTAAATAGCCTATGTTACAGATTTAAAATATTGAAGAAAAAAATAAGAGTATAGTCAGTATCAACGTACATACAGTATCA
Source organism: Capsicum pubescens (assembly GCA_030864215.1). Taxonomy (NCBI): domain Eukaryota; kingdom Viridiplantae; phylum Streptophyta; class Magnoliopsida; order Solanales; family Solanaceae; genus Capsicum; species Capsicum pubescens. The sequence goes on along the minus strand of CM061544.1, from coordinate 198,865,245 downwards.
TTAGGTATATGAAATAATTTGTATAATATATATTTATTAAGGAATTAAAAAAAGATAATTCCCATTGTTTAAATAATTTAACCTAACCCTCTTATATAACATACTTTTGTTCCATCCTATAAGTTCATAAACACTAGTCACAAATAGTTAAATAAGGTCAATTGATAAATTTCTGAATAAAAAAATGATTGCTTAGCCTTAATATATGTATAATTTCAATCAATTGACCTCATAAATATTAGCACTATCTAATTTCTCCATGAAATAGATACCATTTATTAATACGTAATCAATGCACACAAATATTTTCCCAAAATCCAATAGCTAACTTACCGAACTAGAGTAAATTAGAGTAAATTAAACAACGTCTTTAACCTTTTCGGTCTTCCCTGATAATAAATGCTTGGTAAGAAGATCCATCTGCGTTTTCATGTGAGCCATATCTTGGTCACGTTCCTCTTGTCTACGCCTCTGCTCTGCAGTCATGCCACAGATAAAGTAGATCTTGCTACCTCAGCATCCCTGGTATGCCAGGCTCTACTTTGCTTTGTCATACGGTCCAGCATATCACTTGCCTCAATGAAAGTAAGGTCCATGAATGACCCACCTGCAGCATTATCAACCACTGGGTTTGTCACTGAGTTCAAAGCCCTAAATAATATTTCCATCAAGTGGATATTCGTCAGCTGATGGTTTGGGCACCGCATAAGCTTCTTCTTGAACCTCTCCCATGTTTCGTGGAGAGCTTCAGTTGGAAGCTGTCGAAAATTGCTGATCTCATCCCGTAGTTGGGCTCTCTTGGATGGCGGAAAGAATCTTTCTAGGAAAGCTTCTTTTAGTTGCCTCCAATTAGTAATAGAATCAGGAGTTAGCCCGTTCAACCATAGAGTTGCCTCCCCAGATAGAGACAATGGAAATAAGCGTAGTCTAATTGCATTCTGTCCAACTCCTGGATTGTCAAAGGACTTACATGTTGAAATAAAGTTGATCAGATGCATATTCGAATCATCGCCTGCGAGTCCACCAAATAACCCCTTGAGTTGCAATAACTGAATCATGGTGCTAGTGATATTGAACTTAGATCCGGGTGCCAAGGGTGGAGGAATAATAACCCCTGTGGCACCAGCTCCATCCAGATCATCATCATCATCATCAAAAGGAGCCTGTACAGCTCGGTGGTCAGGTCTCATTCTAGCTTGACGTTCCCTCCTATGCATAGGTGCCGCCACCTCATCAGTACGTCTGGGATTCAGTAACTCATCATCACCCAGGTCCTCATCATCAGGATTTGTTGCCCGACCTGGGTTATCAATATTCTGTTCATGTACTTGAGCATCTGCCAACGCAGCTAATCTAGCCTGCTCCTTTTGAGCCGCCCTTCTGTCAATGTCACGCTGTGCATCCATTCTGCCAATAAGTTGAGGTTCAGGATTTATGGGTAATAACGGTTGACCTGAACTTCGAGTGTTTGGCATGCACTCAAACAAACCTGAATAAAACAAAAACAACAACTAAAAGTAAAATCTGAGAATCTTTGACCAAAGGGTCTAGTAACTATCACAAACTTAGTTGACAACTGTATTCCCCGGCAACGACGCCAAAATTTGATAACGCCCAAACTACAGCTCTCGTAAGAGTGTAGGCGGTCGTTGTCAAATATAGAACCCAACTGGGTTGGGTGTCGAATCCCACAGGGAATACTTGGTCACTAAGTGTTGCAATTATTAGTAGACTGTTGATAAAAAATTCCACGGAAAAGGGGTGATTGGGTTTGGCGTGAATTAATACTATGGAAGTAACAACAGAATGCTTGATTTAGTAAGATTTAATCACAGAGAAAAATAAGTTAGGGTTATGTCCACCTTATGAGTTCTAAGTATCTATTAACTATGAATCATGCGGAATTCAGACATGCATGCACTTATAGAGATTCGTATTCTAATGGTAAATCCTAGTGTTTCTCAACCATCAAGGATTATTTCACTTTAACTCTCTCGAGATTAAAGCGTATAACTAATGGTACGAACTCTCCAAGAGGTTAACCCAGTTACGGCACTAACGTGTAAATAGGGGTTGGTAGCCCTATTTCCTTGTCACACTCTCTTTTCCAAACATGTAACTTTTCTCTCGAACAAGTTAATGCTATAATGGCCTATTCTCTATGTTTGCAACCACGAGAATTAAATTAAAACGAAGAGAGTAATGATATAAGTAGCATACACATCAAGAATTCACAAACTCATAGTAATAGATAGTATATCAAAAGGCTTCCATAACCCTAACAGAGAAGTTTAGCTACTCATGATTACAACAGAGATCAGAATAGATATAATCATCATACCACAACCTAGAATAAACTTGGCGATGGAGATGGTTTAGGCGTCAACTAGGGTTTGACGTTTTCCCTTCTCCGTTGCTCACAAGAGTCGTGCTTTCTCTGTCAGAAAGTAATGTGAATAATCCAAAAGTAGCGACTGAATTTTGAAAAACAATAATGAATGAATGAATGAATGCTGAAAAATTCAGCAAATAGGGTTTTTATAACATCCTTGTCCTAGTCCTATTAAGTTACTGCTGCACCCCTAAGTATTTAAAAATACTGCTTTTGCCCGGGACAATTTCTCCATGCGTCACATTCAGTCCATAAGCTTCCGAAAGCTGCCTTCCCTCTTCTGTGAAGTTTTCCTTTGCTGCCCAAAGGTCCACAAAGTGCTGAAATCTTCATAATTAATACCTGAAAACATGCTAATCACGTAGGTTAGCTCACTTACAGGAAAATGAACTAAAAGTGCAGGAATTATATATTTTATCCTCAAAACTTAGCTATAACATGGGTAAATTATGGTGTATAGGCGTGTAAATACACCCAACATCAACACCCCACACTTAAAGCTTTGTTCGTCCTCGAACAAAATATTACGTCCATGCAAACATCTAACTAGGAATTCACAGCAGTAACACAAAATTTATCCTCAAGACATGCACGGTAATTATTAATAAAGAGTAGTTTTCTGGATCACTACTAGAAACCATTCAACCTCCAACATAGACTCGTGATGATGGATAATTCGTATACACAAGTTAAGGCACCAAGAATCATACAAAACTACCCAACAATCATCAACCTTGTGTGTCTCACACAAGATATCACCCATAATCACTCACAAGTTTTGCATTTTTCGGAACAAGGGTATAAGATTCTCCTTGCTCTCACTCTCACAAAGAATTCATATGTTGCAACTGATGACCATAGGCTTGCCCTTAGTGGAATGCTCTGCTAATATCAGAATGCTAAGCTTAGGATCAAATAGGTCTTTACAGGTTGTAATGTAGGCTAAGGGATAGGTAGGACTATTTTGGCCAGAAATTGTGACTATTTTCCCTAAGCGCTTTAATACATCACATTATGCCATTAACACTCTCTTTTAAACAACCCTTCTACCTTTCTTTTCATCTAACACCCCTTTTCACCTATTTTGTTATTCAATTATAAACACAAAGATGAGAATATACAACGTATTTTTTTTTATTTTTCTATTTCTATTTTGTTTTTCTTTTTTTTTATAAAACACTTCTATAAAGCGCTTAGGGATTTGGATCAAATTATAATCTACATGACTCTACAATTTAAAGCGCTTAGGAATTTGGATCAAATTATGGTCTTGAAAAAAAAAGGATTAGGCTACATATGAGGCTGTCAAAGAAAATAGCTAAAGGCTCAAAGGGGGTTAACTAGGATAATGTCCACGGGTAGGTAAAAAGAAGGTAAACAATCACAGGATGCCAAAGAAATACCTAAATCATCTCCTAAACTCACACTCTTTATTTCGCTTTACACACACACCAGGCAAGTTCTAGCATCAATCACAACACAGAATATACTATAACCTCACACACACAAGGAACATGGTCAACTTTATTGGGAGCAGTATAGACTCTTGACCCAACAGATGAATGAATTAAACCACACACTTATCACACAACGAGTCACACTTAGAGCCTAAATGTCTCAATAGTAATGATTTTGGCACAAACTCTTGTCATAATACCATGCTGCCTATCAGAACAATTTCATGCAGAATCTAAAAAATCTAAAATTAAACTAACTAATTACGACTAATTAAAACAAACAAGAACTAGAATAAATGTAGGCAAAGAAGTAAAAGAAGCATACAAATACCATCACCCCACACTTAGACGGGACACACTGCCCTCAGTGGAAAATAAATAAGGAAAACCTGATTAGTCGGACTCTTCTTCTATGTCTGGGGTCATACCCCCTGTGTCGGAATCATCATCAGAGTCGTCATCCTCAGAGTTTCCTCAAAATGTACCCCACTTGATCCCAAAAGTGTGTCAAGGTATTTGTAGAGAGGAGGATTCAGCTTGCTCTTTTCTGCCCCTTTTCTGACCTTTCTGTAAGGTGGACGCTTTTTCTTTTCCTGGTCGACCTTTTGGTGCCATTTTACCTGAGATTAAAATAAAGTCATGTTAGCTTATCTCGAAAGATTTTATCGACAAACAAACAATAATGGCACCACCCCACACTTAATTTGTTGGCACCAACTAATTAAGTGAATGATATCGATTACTCAGACTTCATCGACATACATGTAGGCGATATGTTCCAACAATATGTTCAACACAGTCATACTTTCATGGAACCTTAACTATTCTTTACAACTCTATTTCATGTAATTTTAACTACACTTTCATGTTTGGATTAATGCACCTTTTGAATAAGACTACTACATAGAGATCGTATCAAGTTATGGCATAGAAATAATCACAACATCTCATGCTTGTATTCAATCATGATCTTTATCTCGATGAACGAGTCATTCAAACATTCAAGCTTTCATCTTACAAGATTATGTAATTAACTTTACCATTTAGATTCCGCAAAAAGATGACAGTGTATAACAATCAAATACAAATCGGAACAAAGTCAAGAACACCCAAACGTATTCTTTCACTCAACTAGATGTATCATAACAAACCAACCACATTCTAATCACCAACACCACTTCAAAATCTAATAAATCATTATAAACGTAGCATTCCAACAACTACGGAATATAAAAGAATAACTTACTTGGTGATGGATTCGGAAGATAAGCTTGCAAGATTAGATGACCAAAAAGAAAGATTTTGAAAGAATGGGGAAGCTTGGGCGGCGCCTATATGGAGCAAACAATTTGATTTTGTCTTAAGGTTGAAGTTCTATTTATAGACCAAGGCTTGGGTCGGGTTTGACCCATGAAAAATCGGGTTAGGAGACCAAAAAGCATAAGTAGGCGGCGCCTAATGCTTTGCCTATGCTTAGCATAGGCGGCGCCTATGGTATTGCCTAGTTGGGAATAGGCGGCGCCTATGCTATGGCCTAGTTGAAACAGTGAGCATAGGCAATGGCATAGGCGGTGCCTTTAGCTTTGCCTAGTTGAACATAGGCGGCGCCTATGCTATGGCCTAGTTGGGCATAGGCGGCGCCTATGCTATGGCATTATAGATTCAGAGAGCAAAGGCAATGGCATAGGCGGCGCCTTTAGCTTTGCCTAGTTGAGCATAGGCGGTGCCTATGCTATAGAATTGTCGATTCAGAGAGCAAAGGCAATAGCATAGGCCTTGCCTTGTCCTTTGCCTAGATTTACATAGGCCTTGCCTTGTCCATTGCCTAGATTTGTATAGGCAATGCCTAAACGAAAGCCTTTTGCTCCTTCATTACTCACTTACCACCTTTAACATTGCTCACTTTCAAATCAAAATTTGAGACCAAGCTCCTCCTTTATACGTATTCCCCTACACTTAATCAAAAACAACAAAAAACGATTAGAAAGATGGGTTGCCTCCCACCAAGCGCCTTAGTTTTGGTCGTGGCTCGACTCTTCTTTTTGGATTTTTATTTAACAAAACAAACTCCTAGGAAAACAAAACGACTAAAAACGATGGGTTGCCTCCCATTTAATTTATACGTATTCCCCTACACTTGATTTATTGTCGCGGCACGACATAGCTATCTCGATTACTTAGACTTCATCGAGATAGATGGTGCATCATTTTCTGAATGGATTCAGACGACGCTGATGCTTACTTGTAGGCATGCAATCTTCTTCGAGATGACTCTTGTGCATACATATCCCATGAGGGATACCAATTATATCATCAATAGTCCAACCCATAGCTCTCTTGTACCTCTTCAGAGCAGAGATGAGAGCCTCTACGTGTTGTTCACCTAAATCAGCCGGAACACTCACCGGAAGTGTATTTCCACTTCCCAAGAACGCATACCTTAGGTGACTGGGGAGCTCTTTCGATTCTAGAACTGGTGGCTCTTCAATGGAAGTCTTCGCTGTTGGTGAAGGTCGATTCCTAAGATCAAGGTCCAGCTTCTTAGTAGCATGAGAATAGTACTTTATTCCTGTTAGAGCACAAACAATTTCTTCATATTCTTCAACATCCTCATGCTCAAAGTTCAACAGCACAGCAGACAATGGCTCAACAGTAAGCTGCTTCTCTACAGATAATCCTTTCTCATCCTTATAGTAAACATCAGCTACAGAGAACACATCCATATCTCTAGGCTGCTTCATCGATTTACATACATCAAAATGGACCACTTCATCATTCAGCCGAAATAAAAGCTCATTAGCTCTTAAATCAATCAGCACACTTCCAGTTGCGAGGAAAGGACGCCCCAAGATTATGGGAACTTCAGAATCCACCTCGCAATCCAAAATAACAAAGTCTGCAGGAAAGATGAAGGTGGAAACCTTCACCAATACATCATATAATATACCAACAGGTCATTTTACTGACCTATCTGCCATCACAAGTCGCATATTAGTTGGTGTAGGATCGCCCAACCCCAACTTTCTGTAAATTGATAACGGCATCAAATTGATGCTAGCCCCCAGATCGCATAATGCCTTAGAAAAATTCATAGATCCAACCATGCAAGGAATAGTGAAAGCACCAGGATCTGCCTTCTTCTGTACTAAAGACCTCATGGAAATTGCACTGCAATGATGAACATTATCTGTCAGCTCATAACTTGCTGCCCGCTTCTTTGTCAACAGGTCCTTCATGAATTTCGCATACCCAGGCATCTGTTCCAGCGCCTCCACCAACGGAACATTAATAGTCAGCTGCTTCAACATGGTCATAAATTTACTGAACCTGGTGTCATCAGCTTTCTTCTTCAGTCTCTGCGGAAAAGGTGGTGGTGGAAGGGGAATCGTTTTCTCCACCACTTCCTCTTTATCTTGCTTCCGATTATCAACCTTTTCAGGAGTGTTATCATCTTTCTTCTTCAGTCTCTGAGGAAAAGGTGGTGGTGGAAGAGGAATCGTTTTCTCCACCACTTCCTTTTTATCTTGCTTCCGATTATCACTCTTTTCAGGATGGTGACGTCTAGGTGTAACATCATGAGCACTCACTTTAGCTTCTACGACATCTTCAAACTCTGCTTCATCAACATTCTCTGCTATATCATCAACCACCACTTGCCTTTAGATGGATTTTCCAACACTTTATCACTCCGGGTAGTAATAGCCATACACGATCCGTCATTCCTTGGGTTTTGCACAGTGTCACTGGGTAGCGTGCCAACCTTTCTTTGGTTGAATGCCGCTGATAATTGACTCAATTATTGCTCCAGCTATTTTATTGCAGTAGAATGCGAGTCAACCAATTGATTTATTGATGACAAATCATTCTTTACCTCAGTAACGCCCATATTGGTTGCCTCCACCCCTTTCAACAGCTTAGCCATCATATCATCCATGGACATCTTTCCAGAGCCAGACGCCACAGCCTCACGGTTTCCAGGAGGAACATACAAACAACTTCTGTCAGTCTTATTCTTCCGACCACCTTGATCGCGGTCCTTGTATCCAGATTTATCATAATAGTTCCGACCTTGGTTTCCTTGGGCATTGCCTCGAAAACCCCCCTGATTATTCAAGTAATTTGCTTCCCCCTCAAAATCGGAATCATATCTTCCCTGTGATACAACGGCTTTAACCTTTTTGGTCTTCCCTGATAATAAATACTTGGTAAGAAGATCTATCTGCGTTTTCATGTGAGCCATATATTGGTCACGTTCCTCTTGTCTACGTCTCTGCTCTGCAGTCATGCCAACAGATAAAGTAGAGCTTGCTACCTCAGCATCCCTGGTATGCCAGGCTCTACTCTTCTTTGTCATACGGTCCAGCATATCACTTGCCTCAATAAAAGTAAGGTCCATAAATGACCCACCTGCAGCATTATCAACCACTGGCTTTGTCACTGAGTTCAAAGCCCTATATAATATTTCCATTAAGTGGATATTCGCCATCTGTGGTTTGGGCACCGCATAAGCTTCTTCTTGAACCTCTCCCATTTTTCGTGAAGAGCTTCAGTTGGAAGCTATCAAAAATTAGTGATCTCATCCCGTAGTTGGGCTCTCTTGGATGGCAGAAAGAATCTTTCTACGAAAGCGTCTTTTAGTTCCTCCAATTAGTAATAGAATCAGGAGTTAGCCCGTTCAACCATAGAGCTGCCTCCCCAGACAGAGACAATGGAAATAAGCGCAGTCTAATTGCATTCTGTCCAACTCCTGGATTGTCAAATGACTTGTATGTTGAAATAAAGTTGATCAGATGCATATTCGGATCATCGCCTGCGAGTCCACCAAATAACCCCTTGAGCTGCAATAACTGAATCATGGTGCTAGTGATAATGAACTTAGCTCCGGGTGCCAAGGGTGGAGGAATAATAGCCCCTGTGGCACCAGCTCCATCCAGATCATCATCATCATCATCAAAAGGAGCCTGCACAGCTCGGCGGTCAGGTATCATTCTAGCTTGACGTTCCCTCCTATGCATAGGTGCCGCCACCTCATCAGTACGCCTGGGATTCAGTAACTCATCATCACCCAGGTCCTCACCATCAGGATTTATTGCCCGACCTGGGTTATCAATATTCTATTGATGCACTTGAGCAGCTGCCAACGCAGCTAATCTAGCCTGCTCCTGTTGAGCCGCCCTTCTGTCAATGTCACGCTGTGCATCCATTCTGCCAATAAGTTGAGGTTCAGGATTTATGGGTAATAACGGTTGACCTGAACTTCGAGTGTTTGGCATGCACTCAAACAAACCTGAATAAAACAAAAACAACAACTAAAAGTAAAATCTGAGAATCTTTGACCAAAGGGTCTAGTAACTATCACAAACTTAGTTGACAACTGTATTCCCCGACAACGGCGCCAAAATTTGATAACGCCCAAACTATAGCTCTCGTAAGAGTGTAAGCGGTCGCTGTCAAATATAGAACCCAACTGGGTTGGGTGTCGAATCCCACAGGGAATACTTGGTCACTAAGTGTTGCAATTATTAGTAGACTGTTGATTGAAAATTCCACGGAAAAGGGGGGATAGGGTTTGGCGTGAATTAATACTATGGAAGTAACAACAGAATGCTTGATTTAGTAAGATTTAATCACAGAGAAAAATAAGTTAGGGTTATGTCCACCTTATGAGTTCTACGTATCTATTAACTATGAGTCATGCGGAATTCAGACATGCATGCACTTATAGAGATTCATATTCTAATGGTAAATCCTAGTGTTTCTCAACCATCAAGGATTATTTCACTTTAACTCTCTCAAGCTTAAAGCGTATAACTAATGGTACGAACTCTCCAAGAGGTTAACCCAGTTACGACACTAACGTGTAAATAGGGGTTGGTAGCCCTATTTCCTTGTCACACTCTCTTTTCCAAACATGTAACTTTTCTCTCGAACAAGTTAATGCTATAATGGCCTATTCTCTATGTTTGCAACCACGAGAATTAAATTAAAACGAAGAGAGTAATGATATAAGTAGCATACACATCAAGAATTCACAAACTCATAGTAATAGATAGTATATCAAAAGGCTTCCATAACCCTAACAGAGAAGTTTAGCTACTCATGATTACAACGGAGATCACAATAGATATAATCATCATACCACAACCTAGAATAAACTTGGCGATGGAGATGGTTTAAGCGTCAACTAGGGTTTGACGTTTTCCCTTCTCCGTTGCTCACAAGAGTCGTGCTTTCTCTGTCAGAAAGTAACGTGAATAATCCAAAAGTAGCGACTGAATTTTGAAAAACAATAATGAATGAATGAATGAATGCTGAAAAATTCAGAAAATAGGGTTTTTATAACATCCTTGTCCTAGTCCTATTAAGTTACTGCTGCACCCCTAAGTATTTAAAAATACTGCTTTTGCCCGGGACAATTTCTCCATGCATCACATTCAGTCCATAAGCTTCCAAAAGCTGCCTTCCCTCTTCTGTGAAGTTTTCCTTTGCTGCCCAAAGGTCCACAAAGTGCTGAAATCTTCATCATTAATACCTTAAAACATGCTAATCACGTAGGTTAGCTCACTTACAGGAAAATGGACTAAAAGTGCAGGAATTATATATTTTATCCTCAAAACTTAGCTATAACATGGGTAAATTATGGTGTTTAGGCGTTTAAATACACCCAACATCAATTCCACTAAGAGAAAAGATTGAGAATGCACACTCCATCATACATTACTATGTACTCAATATCAAAACTAGGAATTAAGTTGCTCTGGCTTCTATATATTATATTTTGTAAATGGTAAGAGTACTTACGGCTAGACAAGTGGAGCTATAATCTGAGACACTATTTTTAACACAATGGCTGAAAATAAGCGCCTTTCCTAAAAACAAATACATCCATAAAGATAGTGTATTGAGAACCATTAGAGAGAAATTGATTCTATCTAAGTGAAAAATTCACCATATAAGAAATGAAAACACAAAATTCTTATCAAAATCCAAATGTCAAACTGAATTTCACATAAAATTTGAATAAAAAAAACCAACAACAACAGTATATTCCCACCAAGTGGGGTCTAAGGAGGGTAAGTGTACGTAGTCCATATCACTACCTCAGAAATGAGATAGAGAAGATATTTCTGAAAGAATCTCAGCTCAAAATAGAACAATGCTTAATATAAAACAATCTAGACAAGGCATAGGCGACGGACAAAAATGTAGTACATTTACAAATAAATATAAAAGAAAAAACTGAAGTAGAAAAAAGGTTTGTACTTATTTCAAATAAATACAATCTTGCCCTCACTAATCCTACTAAAGAGATTCCTCGACATTAACTACATATCGTACACAGAAAGTCGTAACAACGACGAAGTTGTCCGTGGTAAAAGGCGTGAACATACAAAAAATTGAGGAAAAAGGATGGTGCAAGAAGACCACTCTGTTAAAGATATGTATAAGCTCTATGAATCATGAATCTACCAATAGTTTCATTAACGCAAGTCCAACAGATGACAACCAACTACTACTAAAACCTTAATGTAGATTAAACTCATAGGGAAGAAGAAGTAATAGGTGGAATTACATCCAAATCCAACCAAGAATCTTCGTGAGATATTGTCCATTCTCTTTTTTTTATTCTAAACTAACCACTATATGGCGAATATTAGAATGTTAGAATTTGGAAATAGCTTAGAGACTAATACAAAAAGAGTTTGAATGGACAGTTGTATCATCCCAAATGAGATGTACATATTGTGACATCTTCTTAATTTAGCTATCAACATTGGATATTTCTAATACAAAAAGAAATGCAGCAAAGAAAAAATGAAAAAACACCAAAATTCTTCAAATCTAATTATTTGTTAGAATATCTTTTATTTATTTTAACATTACTTGATAACTAGTGGCATTGGTCAGCTTTTCCTATTAACCACAATCCACGAATCTTCTATCTATAGGGAGTATAAAACTACTTAGTTCCATCACGTAAAAAAGAAAAAGGCCTTAAACGCTAAAGTACATTTCTCGTTGGGAACTTATTCTTGCTGCAGACTGCTAAAGTTTCCATTGTTGCTAATTAATAGACTCACAACGTAATTAGAAACTTTAAGTGGACTCTCTCTGTTTGCAACCCACACAACTTTAATAGGAGGGATATTCTTAAACCATATCTCCACATACCTTTTATTGGAATTAGAAGTAGTAAAGAATCCTAATTTAAAAACCTGACTAGCAGCAATTAACATTTCCCCTACCAAGAGTTTTTGGGATTGCAGTGTGCTACCTGAGGCATTACCGTAGTATGATCGAATGATATAGCAAGAAAGAAGAGAGATCAAAAGAATTTTTTTAGATTAAAACAATACACTAAACATGAAATATTTCAGTCAATAAATCAATAACGTTAAACACAATGAGGAACATAAACATCTACTGAAACTCCACTAAATGAATTAAAACCACATAAATTAAAACAAACACCAAAAGGCGATCAATTTTAAGAAATCAAGATAAAGTTTCTCTAACATTTGGGAAAAAATAAACTTTGCCCATAATTCTTTCAAAGGTAACATCATAAAATTCAATCAAACCAAACTTCCAGCAATTCTTGTAACACACAATTCATAACACTATTCATGGTTGCATAAATCAATTCATCAAAGTTCCAAGAAAATAATTAACTATTGAGTCATTGACAATACATATTGATATACACACGGTCTAAATCATCTAAAAATCAATCAACAGTAAAATCAAACATGTTTTAGCTTTACTTTCCTATTAACTAATCAAATTAGTACCCTCTCCAAATACATATTCAAAAATATAAGCTCAACCACCAAAAAAACCCTTACATTATAGCAATAAGAGCTCCCACAACGATAATAGTAATAGTTTAACATTGAAATCCAAAAAAAATAGGTCACGTACTATATCTAAATTAAACTAACAACCAAAAATTCTACAAAATTAGACAACCTACAGTAAAATCAAACAATCCCAAGAGAACCCTAAATCCCATTTTTGTTACATACAACTCTTAATCCCAATATAATCCCAAGAGAAAGCTCTTATTCTGCTTCTAATTTTATCTGTGAATAATCCTAAACTTCCAATTTTATCCGTACCCTTGAAGCTTAGACAACGAAAACAAAGGGAGAATGAATTGGGTTACTTACAAATCAAGAACCACAAAAATTAGTAGCAAAAATAGCAATTCAAACTCAAAGACAAGAAACCCAATCTAATGATTACTTAAAAAAGGTATCTTTTTTAGTAAAATGGGTTTCCATTTTTAAATACATCCATAAAGATAGTGTGCTGCAAAAATTTAATACTAAAACAACTAGTTACTTTCAAAACACTTAGATCTCAGTCCAAAACCGATCAAAACCTAACTCAAAAAGGCCATAAATACACTCCAAACGCCTTACTCATTGCTCGTTCAACAACAACAAAAAGAGCTGAAAATAAAGCGAAATGCTTACCCAAAACCATTAGTTCTTTGCTTTCCCAGTCACAGAGGTACCAATGAATGATTCAAACCGAATTAAATAAAGAAGACCAAAGACCAAATTGAATAATTTTTTCGCTTGAACACCCAAATTCCTTGAATATTTGATGAGTATTGACAAAGAAGAATATGAGTATCATCGAAGAAGAAGAACATGTATCGAATAAATTTTGAAACCCTAAAGACCAAATTCTAAACAGGTATCGTCGATGAGTATCGGGTCTCTAATGATATTATGAAGGTTTGGGCCATTCTAAACCCTAAAGACCAAATTTTGAAATGTTTTATTTTTTTAATAAATGCAATTAAAATAAGTGGGTAAATAAAATTTTGGAGCTATAATTCCCAGAAAATATTCTTTTTTATTAAAAAATAACCGTGACAATAAATAGTCTATAGCTAGGATTCTTAAAACCGTTACCATAGAATAACCTATTGCGAAGGTTATATGTATATTGCGATAGTTATAATTAAATTTTGTCCTAATAGAGTAGACAACTATATGCGATGGTTCAAACTGCTGCCATAGGTTATTTATAGTAACGGTTCTTTGACCGTCGCTAAAGAAGCTTTCCCATAACACTCATTTCTAGTAGTGCTTGTGTTATCCTTGTGGACTTATTGAAGCATGTTATACATGGTTGAGACTAAAAGGACTTTAGTATAAGGTTACTTTGTGACATGGTAAATGGTGATGGTTTTTCCAACTTATGATTAATGGCTTGTAGCCATGATAATTCTTCAGGATTTGACTAACTATGGACTATTGACATGCTAAATAATATGCCTTATTGATATGAGTTGGCCTATAGAAATGATATACCTTATAGATATGATGTGGCCATTAGATATGATATGTCTTATGAATATGAGATGCCTTATAAATATGAGGTGGCTTATAGACATGGATTTTGATATAGATTCCAGATATGCTTAATATTATAGCTTATAAATGTGAGTCTTAATATAGATTTTGGGCGTGGCTAAGAATATAACGTATGATTATGATAGATATACATTTGGGCCTCAGGTCGTAATTATGATGTTGTATTTGTTTTAGACTTATTATTAGGCCAAAGGAAGTGTTCATAATATTAAATGGTACAGTTCGAAGAAGTATTCCATTCTCATAGAGAAAATGGTCAGAGTTTACTGATAGATTAATGTTTAAGATTTTATTGTTTGAATATTGGTGATGGCATGCATAGATTTGGTACATTCATGATCACTAAATATGATAAATGGTGTAATTCCAACTAGAATATGATTTTACTACTATTTTTTCCAAAAAGAGGATTAAAGACCACTTTTTACTTTATAAATGTAATACTTCATAACGGGAATCGTACCATCTTAATGGATGACTTATGTGCATTGAGATTGAAAATAGTGTTTTAAATATTTGGCCAAGGTATATTCTGGTCCATAGTTTTACTACTACTATTTACTCTGACCGCGAGAGCTTTTGGCCCTTTCTACATTCATATAATAATTTAGTTTTGAAGTTTACCCAGACAATAAATTTATTTACACTTTTTTAGCCACGAATCTTATTGTGCACTAATATATATACATATATATATATATATATATCTAGCATTGATAATATGAGTTTTTGGTCAAGCCCGATGATTGATGATGGTATTGATAATATGAGTTCCTAGTCAAGCCCGATGATTGATGAAATGAGTTTTGTGTCAAGCCCGATGGTATGATGTTGATGATATTGATTGCAATGTTGATGTTAATATATATACATCTACCGGTTCTAGTCTAGTTCTTAATTATAATATTGATAATGATTTAGTGGGTAAGATATTATGGATTCACCTCGCATTCATTTATGTATGTGCATTGCCTATCACCCGTATACTCCTATATCTATTTAGAATATGCGGGTTGCATCGGTATAGTTATGAGTGCTTCTTGCAGTATATTATGTGGAGCTTATGTTTATCAACCTTATGGGGGGTAGCATAGGTATGGACTCATACTGTTGTTTGCCTAAGTGTTTATTGAACCTTCTGAGCCTATGACATGGGGATTTATAAAAGGCTCGGTTAGGTATTGTGCGTCCCGATTAGCCAGTTACTCATGTTGTTATTGTTAACTTGTATTGTTACTATCATTATTATTATGGTTAGTCTGTAATAGGTTGATTATTGGGTTATATTTTGATTTCATGTATCATTTTGGATCTTTTACTTTACGATTATATTTATATGTATGATTATTATAACACCCCGTACTTTTACCTAGCTTAAATTCCTCCCAAAAATATCAAAGACTTTATTTAAGGATGAATGGACTTTTATACATATGTAATTTTCAAGATTTTGACTTTCCATTGTGTAGGAAATTGAATAAGCTTTCCATCGATACCAAATTCTCCCAAATACGACACCCGGACAAAGAGTTAGAACCATTTTAGTAAGACAGTATACCACCTGGTACTCTAGCGCATCACGGAGGCAGTCCAAATGGTATTTATCATTTTCTAGTGAGACAACGCGATACTACCGTGTTGATACACTAGCCTTTTTCCCTATTATCACTTTCCAGTACGACTCCGCCATCATGTCACTTCGCGCCAAAGTAAAAAATCGCAACCAGTGAGGCACCGTGATGGCGTCGTATCGCGCCATCAGCTCAATTCCTAGTTGTCCACTTTCCAGTGGCACGACGCGATAGTGGAATATCACGCTAGTGTAATACCTCAAGAATCCCAACCAATAGTAGAACCATGCTTCAAGATCATGAGAAATTAATTTTAGTGATTTGTTAGTTTTATGATCAAGTTCGATGTGTATTAAGGCCTCAAATATATCCTAGCTATTAGGCGAATCAAAACACCACTTACCAATTGAATTCTTAAGGATATTGGTACAGTCAAATTCAAATGAGCATATCTTTCGTTATACTATGAAATTTTGAGTTCATGACCCACCAAAAAATATATAATTCAATTAACTTTACAACAATACCAATTTTGCCAAAATATGGTATCGAGGTAAATAGTTATGGTCGATTTATAGTGAGCTATTCAGACTGCCAAAGTGTGACGGGAAGGCCGATGAACCGTCGCACCTGCGACGGACCGTCACCCAAACCATCGTAACTGAGGCAGTAAGCCTATTTTTTTAGCTAAAAAGTGATAGGTTAAAGGGATGGTCCGTCCCTAGGGGGATGGTTAGTCGCCCAAACCGTTGGGGACCTCCGTTTAACGATTTTAAGCCATTTTAAAAAGGGTTTTTGGGTATTTTGAATCCTTTCTAACACCTAATTAAATCAAATCAAAGCTCATAACTTCATATTCATCCATATCATCAAAATTAGGATTCCTTTCAAGATCAACCCTCAAGAACAAGGTTCAAACCCTTCTTAAAAAAACTTAAAAATTAAAACATCACCATTCAAGAACCTTCAAGAAAAGCCCCCAAGAACATTCTCAAGGATTCAAAAGTCAACTTGTTCCATTGAATCAAGTCAAATAAGGTATGTGGGTTTTGAACAAGAACAATTCTTTCATTCTTGTGCCCAAATACTTGAATTTATTAAAGAATTACATGGTTTGCAAGTGGGGTTTATGCCCAAATTACATTATTTTGAGTTTATGAATTTATAAGTTATTTAAGTCTTGAATTACATGATTATTTCACCTATTTATGGTTAGAATTGAGAATTTATGCTATGAATTGCACATCCCTATAATGAATTGATATTTTCAAGTGTTTCCAAGATTGATGCCAAGAATTAAGCTTCTCATCTTATTCTATTCGGGCCATCTCTGCCTCATTTTCAAGGTACTAGAAATATTCAAGATTAATTCTCTACAGATAGTTATGGGATTATAAGAAGGCTAGAGAGTATCCATCAGTTCTTTCTTTTGAGTTATGAAGATTGAAGTGCTTTATCGTGCACTAAGCCCAAGTCAGATGTTCTTTCAGATTCCTTCTTAGAATCCGTACTGTTAATCTATACTTCTCTATCTATGTAATGTTTTGGAGATAACATGATCGGTAAGTTCCAATTTCCTTCCCTGATTATGCTCTCAGATTTGTTAGCAAAAAGTTTCAGAATGAACCCAAATGGTTTGAGAGAAGATCTTTAGTGTGTCATAAGTCCCTCAAGCTAAAAGTTATGTCCTTATTCTTATGAGTTGTTCAGTTGATGTAGGATTAGATATGTATTCAGACTATCCGTTGACCCTTTTAATACAGATAATGCTCATGAGAGGAGATAGTATGAACCTAGACTGTTAAGTATAGTATGCATTTGAGGGATATTATGAACTTCAGTATTATGATTTATGAATAGTAGAACCTTATTATAGTTTGAAGTATGGGTATAGAAGAGTAGTGTGAAGAAGATGTGGGAATGACGATTGGTAGGAAGTATAGATGTAATCTTATGCATGTTATCGAGATGCGTTAAGGTGATATTTCCTTGTGTGTTAGTTTAGTGGAAGGTAGAGACGGAGTTATTAGTAAGGTGAATTATTGTTGCGTAAAGTACGAGAAGAGTTTTTGATGGTATTTATTGTGTTTGCGAAGTATAGGATATTAATGAAGTATTTGGTGGTCTAGTGGCATTAATTTAGGTTTCCCTTAAGGAGGCAAAGAGGGTGTTTAGTTGAGACTTATAGAGCTATGATAGTAATTCAGATGTAGAAAAAGGTAAATAGTAATGAGGTGTAGAAGGAGGATGTGTTAATGGATTATGATAAGACAGGCTGTATGATTTTGATCGATTATTGTTACTCAAAAGTTCGAATGGAATAGTGTTTCTTAATGTTATATTTTATCGTTTTTGAGGGAAAATTGTATGTAAGGTGAGTTGTCAAATCATGCTTGACACTAGACATTAAGTTTAAATAGTGGATGGTTACTAAGGTGGGTGTAATGATTCCCTGATTAGTGCGGCTAATTGTATGGGAGTGATCTTGTAGGTTTGAACTATGTATAAAAGAGTTTGAGTTTAGTTATTCGTCATTAAGTATGGTGTTGTAAGTATAATATGCGACTGTATGCTCAAGGTAATATAGTGTTTCTTTGTCTTTCTAAGGTTATTACGTGTTGTGTATGGTTGGTAATACCCTTAAGTTGATAAGTATGAATGAGGTTGTGTAGTATATGGTTTTCTTGTCAGTTAACTTATGGGTTATAGGTTGGTGATGTGGTAAGTTAGAGATGTGATATTAGCAGAGTATGAGGGAAGTTCAGCAAAGATTTAGAGATATCCATATTTAGTGTTAGAATTTAAGTTGGCGAGTGTTTAGGTTGTTATATGATGACTTATGGGGCTATAGAAATCTATGAGTTGAATCTTAGAAGGAGGTGTTAGCATTGGGTGTTATACGTGAAGATACATTCCTTCAGGTTAAGTTTAGTTTTATGTGTATTGATTTTATCCTAGACTCTAGAATAACGTGATTGCGGTTTAGATTAAAGTTTATATAGTGGTTCATAAACTGACAGTGATGGCTTAAGTCTAAGGGGGAGATGAAAGAAGGAGTAACCAAGTCAGACTTCCAAATTCTTGTTAAAATGCTTGTGTAATATAGAAAACCCGTAAGAGAAGATGATGCCTGGCCCATTCTTATTTCAGTACTTCCAGTTATCCCAATACCTACTCATGCTTTATTTTTTCAGTTCCATGATTATAGTTCATATTCATGCATATGATAGAGAATTATGTACCCTCCAAGTTCCTAAAATGAGGAGTTCCAGTTCTTTTAGCAGTTGGAGTCACATTCCATAAGTGATGAACTCCAAATTTAGGTCATGCAGCTCATGGCTCATGTACTCAAGCTTTATAGTACGTTCAGTTCAAGTACTCAAGCAATGCTCTTAATGATTAGAGAAATTCGGATTTATATCATGCATGTCCTCAGATTAGACCTCTTTGATGAGTTTATGATGTCAAATACACATTATCCCTTCATGATTCAGGTCCTCATGTTCTAACCTTTAATTACCTTTCCTTAGGTCAAGATATTGATGATGAAGTTGTCTGAATGGGAGAGAGTAAACATTTCTTGTTAATAGAAGATTGTTGTATGCTTATTTTAGCTAAGGCTATAAGTGTGAAGTAGGAATGAGACCAAGTCATTGATACACGTCATGGTTAGTTAAAGTTTTATATGTTATGTGTGATGAGCTGAAATTTTATGTATGTCTTCTTAAGAATAATGCATGGAAGTTGTTCTTGATAGAGGTTTGTAGGATATGGAAAAGATACTTTATGAGCATTTGTTTAGAAGTGCATATAGGGTTATGAAGATAGGCTTAAATTTCATGTTTTTATACATGCGGAAGGATGCATTAAGCGTTAGTGAATGTCTAGTACTAGGTGGATTGTAGTTGTTGGAGTGGTAATGAGGATTATTCTGGTGATAAGAAGTTTTGAAAAGTGCAGATGTGTGTGAATTCATGATTCTGACTGGTGTTATGTTATGGTGTTATGTGTGATACCTTGTGATTTCGAGTTAGGCTTGACCATAACGAGAGAGTTGGGTTTAGTTAGACTTTAGTAGATGGATTTGTTAATGTCCATGTGAGAATTATAAGTTGAGCTAATGAGTATGGTGTTTAAGGGGATAGTTTAGTTGAGAGAGTATTTTAGAAGTGTGTCTAAGCTTGAAAGTGAGAAGTTGCATTGCTTGAGGCCTAGTACTTCTATCCCGACTTATGATTCACAGGTCTATGTTCCATGCTATATTTGGAGCAATGTTGTAATTCCTTATTCTGAGGTCTTGTTCAGATCATGCATAGAGTCCCTAACTCCCTTATGGCCTTTGAAATTTCTTAGAAAGGTGTTGAAGAAATACCATATTTGGGGGAGAGCATTAAACATAATTCAGTCCATGCAGCTAGAAATCCAATTTACATATTCTGATTTAGTTTAGTCTCAGTACCTAAAATTTTGTGAGTATGGCTTTTTCAAGAGATAGTTTGTTCGCATCTAAGTATATTGTAAAATTCAATTCAGTACATGCATCATGTATCAGTTTCAGATTCAGATATTAAATCATGGTTCAGTCCGTAAGTATCCTGTATATCATCTTAGTCTTTGCTAGTATTTCAAACAAATTAGTATCATTCGGGGACGAATGATCCCAAGGAGGGGGTATTGTAATACCCCGAGTTTTAATGTCATAAACCTCTCATATCTTTTCCGTGAACTCAGATCCAACCGAAGGGGATAGTCTTCCTTAATTTAGTTCTTTTCTAATCAAAGATTCAACTCTATAGCTATTCTGATTATAAGTTCATGCATTCCCAAAAGTACTCAAAGGATTAGAATGATGTAGAATCAGTTTAATAATTTATTTCAGCTGTGCATCCTCAGTTTTCCCAGCTAGCAAACCTCATTCGAGGACGAATGTTCCCAAGGGGGAATATTGTAATACCCTGAGAATTCCAACTGGTGGTAGAACCATGCTTCAAGCTCATGAGAAATAAATTTTAGTGTTTTTTTAGTTTTGTGATCTAGTTCTATGTGTATTAAGTCCTCAAATATGTCCTAGCTATTAGGCGAATCAAAACATCCCTTACCGATTGGATTCTTGAGAAGGATATTGATACAGTTAACTTCAAGCAATTATATCTTTCATTATACTATGAATTTTTGAGCTCATGACCCACCAACAGATATATAATAGAATTATCTTTCCAACGATACCAATTTTTCCAAAATACGGTATTGGGGTAAAAAGTTATGGCCGTTTTACAGTGTGTTATCCGGACTGCCAAAGTGTGACGGGAAGGCCGACGAACCGTCTTGCCTGCGATGGACCGTCACTCAAACCATTGCAACTGATGCAGTAAGCCTGTTTTCTAGCCAAAAAGTGACGGGTTAAAGGGATGGTCCATCCCCAGGGCGACGGTCCTTCGCCCAAACCGTCGGGGACCTCTGTTTAGCGATTTTAAGCCATTTTAAAAAGGGTTTTTGGGTCTTTTCCACCCTTTCTAATACCTAATTAAATCAAATCAAAGCTCATAACTTCATATTAATCCATAGCATAAAAATTAGGGTTTTTTTCAAGATCAACCCTCAAGAACAAGGTTCAAACCCTTAAAAAAAATTCAAGAATCAAAACATCACCATTCAAGAACCTTCAAGAAAAGCCTCCAAGAACATTCTCAAGGCTTCAAAAGTCAACTTGTTCCATTGAATCAAGCCAAATAAGGTATGTGGAGTTTGAATAAGAACAATTCTTTCATTCTTGTTCCCAAATACTTGAATTTATTAAAGAATTACATGGTTTGCAAGTAGGGTTTATGCCCAAATTACTTTATTTTGAGCTTATGAATTTATAAGTTGTTTAAGTCTTAAATTGCATGAGTATTTCACCTATTTATGGTTGGAATAGAGAGTTTATTCTATGAATTGCACATCCCTATAATGAATTGATATTTTCAAGTGTTTCAAAGATTGATGTCAAGAATTAAGCTTCATTATGAAATTGTGATCATTTTAGAATATATATTCTTAAACCCAAGTATGAATTTTGATGTTTCATGAAGAGTATGTTATTAGCATGCTTTAGCAAACAAATATCCTGATTTTAAAGAAAAAATGATCTTTGATCCTAAGCTAAGATTGGAATCCACATTATTTATGATTTAAATCAAAGAGAAGAATAGTTTGTCTTTCACCATATATCCTGGTACTATTTTAAGGTGGATTTCCTAAAAGTTCTGAGCCTAAGTATGGGAGTAGTATTTAGCACCGAGTTGGGCTTGATTCTAAGGTTTCATGCCCTAGAACTACGAGCCACCATGGGATTATGATTTACCCCAAGTGGGTTAAGATAGTGATCACTAAAGTTAAGGTTCTATTCCGATGGAAAGGGTAGAACAACTCTCCCCAACATAGGAAAGACGTTGGACTCTTTGTCAACTCATATGGTTTATCTCAGTTAGAAGAAACTCCCAAAGTTTTACAATCCCTAAGTTTCAAAAGAAGTCCCCTATTCTCCTTAAGATGAATGTATATGTTTTGAAATCTATTGTTTTAAGATTTTCCAAGTTCCCAGAGTCTCCAAGTCTCCAAAGTTTTATACTCCTAAATTTCCCAAGTCCTTGTGTTTCCAAAGTCCTATACTCCTTAAGATAAAAGCATAAGTTTTGAAAGTTATTATTTTAAGATTTCTTTTTTTTTTGCTTACAAACTTTGAGAATAAGAGGAGAATACAAATTTTAGATCTAAGTATAATGACTCACGAGATTTATGCTACATGTTTCATTATTCAAGATTTATGAGATTTAGATTTTAGATTTATTCAAGCTATGTGAGTCATTTATATCAGCATGCATGGTGATGAGTCCTCCTACTTCGGGGACTTCAGTTGGATTAATTTAAGTTGTGTCTTTTCTTATTCATATGTATTGATTAATGATAGTTGGAGTAGTTTCCTAACTATTTATAGTCAGTATAGTAGAGGCTTCACATATGTCAGTCAGAGTCAGTATTGTAATTTTAGTCCCTCTCTTCACACTTTAGTAGAATGTAAAAGTGGTATCAGTATTGTGCTTTACAGATTTCAGCATCTCTATGTTTCCGCATAGTAAACTCCATCACTCATTCATATTTAATTATTTTCTTAGTAGTATTCCATTAGAAGGGTTAGCTTGGGAACACTTGTGGTCCTAAGCACTGTGTGACATCTCGGGATAGATTTTCTGGGCGTTACAGCTAGGGGCCAAGTTCGGAAAATTTTCATGAAAAATTAAAAGGATGCCCAGGGTTAAAACAGTCCTTTCCCATGATTTTATTATTCCCAGATATATGATTTAATCCCTAAAAACATCCTTAGCTACTCATTATTCAATCATCCCCAAATTAAAAAGTATTCTCTCTCAAAGAGGCAAAAACCCTAGTTCAAGAAATCAAGAACAAGTCTAAGGATTTCTTTTAAGAACCTATAAGAACGAATCTTCCAAGGTATGTTAGATGTTCATACATGGATCCTTACCTTCCATGGAGCCCAAGAATCTCTTTTCAAAATACAAGATTTATGATTTCTATGTTTGAATTAGATTGAATTCATGTTCATGATGTTATTTGAGTTTTAATCCATGATTTAGAGTACAAGTTCCAAGAATTGATTCTAGTATGTGTTGAATTACATGATATTCATGATAAACCCCTCCAATTCACAAGTTGATTGTTGTAGCCATGTTAACCCTCAGTGTTTGTGATTTAATGAACCAAGTATGCTTCTAAGATATTTGATTAATTGTCTATGAGGATGAAATAATGCCATTATAGCATGCTAACATGTATTACCCATCCATGTACAAGTTAATTCATTACAAGTGTTTGATGAAATGTCTCTATGAATGAATTATGACCAAGTGAACATTGTTATGTTATTCAAGATGATGCTTTGCTTTACTTTTCATGCCATTGAGTCCTGGGGGTATTTAATACCTGAAAATTTAGCTATGTACCTAGTG
This sequence comes from Capsicum pubescens, assembly GCA_030864215.1. Taxonomy (NCBI): domain Eukaryota; kingdom Viridiplantae; phylum Streptophyta; class Magnoliopsida; order Solanales; family Solanaceae; genus Capsicum; species Capsicum pubescens. Next base: position 198,841,428 of record CM061544.1, on the reverse strand, counting down.
GCAGTGTCTGTGATAGGATAGTCTCAATTATTTCATGATCAGTAGTACTCTCAGTCAGTTACAGAACTCAGTAGAACTCAGTCAGTTATAGAACTTTAGAAAACTCAGTAAACTCTATATCATTTCAGTCCACTTCAGTATGATTGGTCTTTTAGTTGGGAGTAAGATTCAGCACCGAGCGAGCCTAGGGATGGGGTCTCACCCATTAGCTAGCAGTGGGTCCCTAGAAGAAATCTCTAAGTTCCAGAACTATACAGCCAATGTTGGTTAAGAGATGTCACCCGTTAGATAGAACTAACATACTCAGGGATCACCCACTAGATAGGACTGATCTCAAGGGTAATCTGTTAGTCAGGACTAAATCTACAGTAGTTATTAGTACCTTTGATACAGTGATAAAACCCTTCCAATTAGGGTTATAGGTTGTACCCCGATAAGCTCAGATTGGGGCATGTCGGTTGGATGATTACCTCCCATAGTTCCAGTTTCATTCTTTAGTTTAGAACTCAGTTTAGTTTTATAGAACTAGGACTTTTAGTTACTGTCAATCAATATTAGTAAATAAGTTATCAGTAACTTCAGATATCAGTTACTCAGTTTTCATATTTCAGTACTTAGCTTCCAAAAATCTTAGTTATAGTATATATATATATGCACAGTATTACATACTCAGTATTTACAGTAGTTTTAGTTATCCATGTACTCTCGTATTTAGTTACTCTATATCATTCAGTCAGTTACTGTTCATGTATATGAACCCTTACACTCAGCCTTACCTCATCTAGCATACTAGTACATTCCCACGTATTGATGCATACTTTCCTGCCCTATGATATTTCATATCATAGGTTCGGATGCTCAGGTTACCAACTCTACATAGTAGATTCAGATTCAGCCAGCAGCAGTAGATTTAGCAGTGAGTCCTCAGCATTTGAGGATATTCTATTATGATATATTTTTAGTAGAGGTAGTAGTTCAGTAGATGGAGTTAGTTGGGGGATTGTCCCATCAACTCCACTTTCAGATAGATTCAGTTAGAGGATTTTCAGACTAGATTTTCAGATATTATTCCATTTTACAGATGTAATATTTTATCAGTATTTCAAATGTTTTGAACCTTATGGAATTTTATCCTATTTTATGTATTAATTACAGTATTATTATTCAGTGCTCACAACATATATTATTCATGGGTTAGCTTGTGGTCCTTCTAGGTCATAAGCACCGTGTGACGACTAGGGGATTGTCTTGGGTTGTTATAATTATTCTTTTGATAGGTATTATGGTTTTAGACCTTAATATTCTTATTTCTTTCTTTACAATCTCTATTTTTAATAGTTAACTCATGTCTGCACATATGTATTAGAGAGCCTAGTGATATTAGCACTACCTTCCACTATAATTATGAGGCCTGAAGATGCTAGTATGATGACTTAGGTTGTACTATGAGTTTCCCTAATTTTTATATATGTACATCTATATTTATGTAGCTATGTTATTATCGTATATCCCTTTCTTCCTTCATTTATTTTGTTTATATATTTATTTCTTGGCCTTGAATACTATTATACACCCTTTTTTGCCCTTTACTATTATATTAGTCAAACATATACGGGATAATATTGAGGTTCCTGAGTATGGATAAAATGAGATAGTTCATCCTTAATACCTTCTTAGCCACATTATGTTAGTTTCATGGACATGAATTGGAAAACTTATTTGTTTTATGTCATTAGCTTTATTATGCAGATTGTTGGATATTTGGGTATAGTTAAATTTTCTCCTTATTTGTTTTTCATAATCTCTTTATTGTTGGAGCTTAGTCAGCAGTTGCCTACTGAGTGCCACATGTTTGGTAATCATACTACACTTTCACAACTATAGATCATAGTATAGATTATTATAGTTACTGTGTGCGTTATGTGGAGAAGCTGTAGTTCGAAGACACAAGGTGATCTCCTGTCATTCTGAGTATTATTTTCCTCCCTCTTATGTGCTAGATTAGTCTCTATGTTGTATTCAAAGATGGTTATATCTGTATATTCAGTTAGTACCTCATTTGTATCCTAATTAATGGTAGAAGTTCTGGTACTGATTCCACTAGGTTTTGGGATTATCTTATACATCTTAGTCATTTATTACATTTATTCTTCATTCTTTCCTTCATTCTCTTTGTAGTTTATAACTAGTAGTTTTGAAATATGAGGTTTGTTTGCCTACGACAGGTTATGGTATGCGCCATTATGACCTAAAGAATTGGGTTGTGACAAATTGGTATTAGAGCCTAGGTTCATCGATGTATTGGTACATAAGCCAAGTGTCTAGTAGAGTCCTATAGATAGTTGTTAAGACATTTGTAACCTATCTCCAGGAAGCTATAGGGCATTTTTGGGAAATTTATTTCTTGACTCTTTATCATTTTTCCATATTCCTATGAGCCTCAAGTACATTCGTTGACTCTATTACATCCCAAATGGGTATTCGAGCTTGTCGATAGATGTAGACAAGACTTTGGCATATATTTCTAGAGCTGCAATGCAATGTCAAACTAGTGAGTCAGAGATGGCTGTTGGAGATCTTTATCTTCAGTCAAATGATTCAGGGCTAACCCAAGTTGCGGTAGATCTCGTGACTACTTCAACCCTTCGTGGTTCGACATTAGGGATCCCAAGTTTCTTTATGGATACCTCACAACCAGGGATGATATTTGATTTCTTAAATATTTGTCAAGCCAGAGTTGGGTTTATTGGTGTTCAACAGGGTTCCTTATTAGTTTTAGAGAATGAGATTGAGTTTCTTAAGTGGGACAGACATATTTCTATGTTATATCTTTCAAAATAGGACATGGTGTGTGGATTTATTAGAGAATTAGCATTTCCACTTTGTTTGGCATTGAAGAACCTATAGTAGTTAGGTTTTCTTCACTCAGGTTGTTGATTATGCGAGGGACATAGAGAGAGGATACATTGAGACTTATAAAGATGGCAGTAAAAGGGCATATCATTAGTACAGTTCTATGGTATTTCATTTTAGAGTGAGGATCCTTCTGGTGGGATTCAACATCACTTTCAGCCTACCAATTCTATGCATAAATCATTTTGGATTATGCTTGACTCTCTAGTTATTCATGGTGATCATTTGGATCAGAGTGTGTAGCACCTCAAAGTATTCCAGGTGCTTATTTTGGTTGTGGTGATATGGGACATTGGTCCAAAGAGTGCCCTCGATAAGGGATTATTACTCGTTCATCTCATTAAGATCAAACTCATAGTTTTGTGGCACCTCAGTTAGAGATAATGCGCTTAGCTCCTAAGTTTTATATTTAGTCAGTCCAAGTTTAGACCCGTTTAGATTTGTTCTCCCTCAGGCGCATTAAAAATGTGACTTTAGATTCCACTATTCCTAGTGTGTTTTTATCTCATGCTCGTACACTTTAATTTTGTATATTGGGGTTCTCGTACCCTTAAATAATTATATGCATTGTAAACTCATATTCATTGTAATGTAACTTATTGTTGAATTTATTATTATATGACTACCCCTTGGATTGTTTCTTTTCGTAGTGGATGGAGTAGATCCGTGTTAATATTTACTTGGGGTGTAGCATTTGGGTTTGAGTCCAATTTACCTTGGAATATTGGCCTTATTGTTGCCCTAGAGTGGTACATTCTATTGATTTTTATTTTGGTACTGCCTATTCATTATATTGATATTTACATTGTTGTTATTATTGTTATTATTTGACGTAATTTATCCTCTCTTGGTAGATCGCTAGACTGTTAGCATCTAGGTAGAATATTTCCTTTCGTTGTGGTTCTTATTGGTTGACTTGGGTAAGCTAGCCGGGTTGGATGATTTCTCTCTTATCATGAGGTGAGGTTACTTTTTTTCATTTTTTGTTAGTTGTGCTAGACCAATTGTTGAATGAATTATGGTATCAAAGGTAGGTTAACCTTCTGTGGTTTTGTTATGGTGTTAGAGTTGGTAATTTGGTTATGTTTCCCATTATGGATTTTTGGATTCTTTGGCTTGCCTTTTTGGGTTGTGGAGGGTTTTGTATTGGATATCCCTCTCTATATAGACCATTTCTGAGGTTAATTAGTTTGGGCTCCATTCTTCCAATTTGGCTAGTTCATCGCCCGATACTAGTGTTGATGTTAGTGTCAAGGAATTTGGATTTATCTTTCTAGTTTGTTGTGTTCGTCTCTTGGTGGTGGTTTGATCTTTGTGTTAGTGTAGAGTTTGATACTCTGTTCACGTCATGTTGTAGTTCTTTCCTAAATGGAGTTTGAGAATTTGAGATAAGTAATATTTCCTGTGACCACTTCTTCACTTGGAAAATTGGAAATTCTTTATCTTGAGTTTCTTGGTTGTTGTTATGGTTGTGGTCTTGACCTTGACATTAGTGTCGATCTTGGTACTTTATTCCTCACCAAGGTGATTCATAGGTTAAGTGGGTTATGGTGCTCCTACTTGGGTGCATTTAGGAAATCCTCATTTTGGAATTTGTTTGGCCTGATAAGACTTAGTGGAGTGCTTCTCATTGGTGTTATGTGCCTATGAGTATTCTTGATTGAGATGGAGTATTGGATTGATTGGTTTTCAGCTAAGGTTGTATTTCTTTTAGTTTCTAGAGTTTTTTCTATTGCTAGTGCAATTTGAAACCTTGATGATGTGTTGAGTATGTTTTGGTTGTTCATGCCCTCCAGTAGATATGGAGTTGATTCTTTGTGTTGTCGACTGGTGATTTATCCTTTGCGGTGATTTTGTTCATCAGCTACATTTCAGTTTTTGTTCTGGTATGATTCAATAAGGATATGTCTGATTCAGATGGTAATATAGATTTGAGTATTTGGCCTTAGTTAAGGCTTGTTGGCTCAATTTTGGATTTGACGCCTTGGCATGGTGATTTGGGGGTTATGATAGATTTGGAATGTGAATGCTTACCTATATTTAGGTTTTGTTTAGGTAGTTGAGATTGAGCGTGTTGTATCTTGTAGGATAATTAGCAATTGACTATAAGGGACCAGGTCCATGGATGTTCAAGGTTACAGTACAGCTAACACGCGTCTGCACAGTTTTGCCCTCTTGTGTAACAAACTGCACAGGTTTTGCTTGTACTATTGAGGACACATGGTCCAATGGAATTTCAACCCTAATTATCACTCATATATAAAAGGAAAATGATTCTTCTCTATCAAGCAACTTTTGCAAATTCAAAAGAGTGTTGAAGAGAGAAAAAGGCAAAAACTCAATTTTCAACATTGCTCAAGTATTGTTCATGTTCTTATTTCTTTTGTAAGTTAAAAGGGTGAGTGTTCTTGAGTGAAGCTTGATTTGTAAATGACTTATTCAGTATATCAGAGTAATTTTCTCTTGTTTTCTTTGCTTAAATAGTGCTTAGATTGTGTTGCCTAAGTTCTATACTAATTAGAGTTAATTAGCTTTGAGCGAGCCTTGGCAGAGCTGTCAAGGTGAGCTTATAGTGGTGTTATTACAAGCTGGAGGAGCCTAGAGTTGGTTCATTAGAGTTTGTAATCAAGAGTTTGATTATATTGGATTTTGGAGAGCTTGTGAAGGCAAGCCGTGATTTTTCCTCCCTTGATCAATTGGGATTCCACGTTAAATCTTGTGTCCTTTACTCTTCTTGCACTGTATTGTGTTCCTGGTTTCTTTACTGTGTTTTTTCCTGTGATTGACTTTGAGGGACCTGGTCCCTTACAGTGTGGTGCAACCCTCAGGGCTTCAATTAGTTTCAAAGCCACAACACTCTAAAAGGTTCATACCTATAGTGATTTGGTTAGCATAACTGCTCCACCTAACCTACAAGAAAGGCAATCAACCACGAGGCCACCTAAATTTAATGAACAGTACTATGGGTGGTGGAAAACCAGGATGTTTGACTTTATTATGGCTGAGGATAGTGAACTTATGCACATAATTCTTGATTTTTCTTATGTTCTAGTTAAAGAAGTCAAAGAAGGAGAAATAACAAGAATGGTAGTCAAAAGAAGAAGAGAGTTCAATGATGAGGATAGAAAGAAAGTTTAAAATAACTACAAGACAAAGAAACTGCTAGTGTATGGTATTGGACTTGATGAATATAACAGGATCTCAAACTGTGAAAATGCAAAGGAGATATGGGATTGCTTGAGGACTGCTCGCGAAGGTACCACTAATGTGAAGTATTCAAAAGTAGACTTTTTGACTACTCAGTATGAGACCTTCACCATGAAAGACGGAGAAACAATCCAAGAAATGCCTACAAGATTTACTTCTATCACAAGTGAGATTCACTGCTTGGGAGAAATGACTACATTGTATAATAAAATGAGAAAGATTCATGGCGTTCTTCCTATTTCCTAGGAAAGTAAAGTGGATGTTATAACTGAGGTATGAAACTTGAACAACCTTACTATGGATGAACTGGTTGGAAATCTAGAAACCCATGAACTCAAGACACAACAAGGGCTGGAGAAGAATGAAGTAAAAAAGAAAAATACCTAGAATTGAAGGCTTCAAAACATGACTCAACAGAAGAGGACACTAATATTGCCTATTTTGAAAAAAGGATTGTCAAAGACACGAGGAAGACTGATCATTTCCAAAGAAGATGAAGCAGCAACAAAGGAGAAAACATTGTTGAAGTGTATCACAAATATGGAAGTCCTGATCACTTCATTAAGGACTGTCCAATGTACAAATTGGATTATCAGGATCACCTCAAGACTAGAGGTGACAAGGAAAAGAATAGGGACCTATTCCTTGAAAAATCAATAAGCTCTGGCAACATGAGAAGATTATTCCCATAAATCAGATAAAAATAAGAAGTCTGGAGATGTCTCTATGCTAGCAATGGAAGACATTGTAGTTAAATATGATTCGTTGTTTATATTCATGGAAAACATTGAAGATGAAAAAGAAAAAAAGGTAACTCTTTCTGATGTTAAGGAAAACCTAGATAACTACACTTCTAGGAAGATAAAAAAGATTGCAAGTGTGTCGATATACTTTGTATGTGAATTAACTGCTGTGAAGAATGCTTTAAAGGAAAAAGTAGATAATCAAGAGAATGAGTTGATTGACTTAACTCTTTAGATATCTAAAACTGAAGAAATGGTCACTAAATTGAAATCTAAAAATCTGAGTGGTTTGAGTCAACTGAAGAAGGAAAATGATTTAGATGGTAAAGGGAAGAAGGAATCTTAAAGGATTCAAATTGATCTTGATAAGAATCTTAGGGATTCTAAAAAAAAACTTATTTCTACACTTCACAAGAATGAAGAATTAGAAAGGGACCTGGTCCGTTTGTGAGAAGAGCTCAACAAGTCCCTTAAATGGACTGCTTCTTCATAGATTCTTTCTAATTTGACTATTCAGGGTGTTAATAACGGCAAAGTCCTGGGCTATCAAGGAGAATTCTAACCTACTGGGTCTCAAGGAAAGACCGTCAATGATGTTAGAAACAAAAGTCACAATCTTATATACACTCATTGTGGAAAAGATGGGCAAACTAAGGAAAATTATCAAAGCTAGATAAGAGCAAGAATGAATGGTTTCAGATATGTTCAGCAAGAGAATACACAACCTAAGGGTTTCAAGTCTCAGAAAAAGGTAAAAGGAACTATCTACCTAGATGGACCAAGAAGGTTTTATTCACACCACTTTCCTCCTACTGAGAACTCAAGAGGGTTCCTAAATCCAATAAGTGTTCATGGTTCTAGGTATGAGAAAGGGGATTGCAGTCAGGAATGGGCTATTAATAGTATGTGCTCAAAGGTAATCATCAAAGATCTGACTGTGTTCTCTCTCTCAAGGCACTTCATGGTGAAGGTGTATTATTTTGAAATAACTAATTACGAAGGACCTGGCCCCTATGACACGACCCGAACTAGGGTCTAGCCGTGGCGGGTATCTCAAGTACAACAAGGACATGAGATCACCCCCAATACCCGAACCGTGTCGGATGAATTTTGAACATCTAACAACATATGATAGTATTAAGTTCAAGACATTAAAATGAGTCTATGACCAAAACCAAACATCCACAACCAAATGACCATCCAATACCAGTCCCAATGCCAATACCAATACTAATGCTAATAGCAATACCGACACTGCCCGTGCCTATAATAGACCAACAAAGCCTCTAAGAAGAATCAAAGTATATCCAGTCTATACGTGCTCCCGACCATAGAAAAAAACAAAACCAAAGAAATAAAAAAGATATACGGAAGTCTATAGCATAAAATGGGGTCATCCGGAGTATGGATGCTCACCACTTTAGTATGGCTCAAATTTTGTCCCTAAAACAACAAGTAACTGAGCATGAGGAGTGAAAGTATGGATGGTTCATTTATTGCATGGGAATATAGCACCCGAAGACAGTTAGCAGAGTGAACCCTAGCATGTAACTAAGGGGTAAAGATAAAATAATGCCATCAACTCAAAACCAAGTCAAATAACCATATGCAATCATATATATACATATATACCCTGCCAGGATAGGGAATAAGGTTTAGTTGCATTTAAATCCTTAACCTGGTTTGTGTAGCTTTACCATCATAAGTCCACCCATGGTTTAAATGGGTTCAATGTTTCCCCCTGAACGGGCCCCAACGCGTGTAGCCGCATGAACTGAAGATATCATAGAAGGCTGGGGATTCCCGTGTACCCTTCGCCCTCTATGATATATATATTTATATATATGTATATACTTAGGGGATTCCATGTACCCCACAAGCATAAAGCCACTAAGACCAATCCTCATATCGGCAAACATGAGTTTTCAGTGACCGTCATTCGGACTCACACCTTCATGACTAACTACCACAACCCCTCATTATTGCCCAATTTAAACATTTAGAACATAACAAAACCACCAATTCCATGAGTCAATTATTAAGTCATTATAAAGTGGTATCTCCATACCGACTATAGATTGGAAGCAGTGTCATTAGCCAAGATTTAGGGTATTCTCATGTACCCTGCAGACTCCCTTATTAAAATCACTGAGGGATTTTTGTCTACCCTACAAGGTTTACATTATATAATCTCTTGGGGGATTCCCGTGTACCCCACAAGCTTTTCAAAACCATTTGTAACCATTTAACTATTTCAAAAGTCAAAAGTATAGAGAAAGTTACCATTGTCAAGTTCCACCAAGAAACCCATGCACCCACATGTTCGAAACCATATTTTAAACATGGAAAACCATAATTAAACCATGAGAAAACATCATTCAATATTAAGCATTCAAAGACCCCCAAACTTTATTTCAAAACCATAATAATACCATGAAAGCCATAAATTAAAACATGTGCCTTAAGCAAAAATAACAATGAGGGAGGAGTAACATGCTTGAAAGACCAAAAAATTTGGAAGAGATTTCACCCTTAAAACCCTAGATGACCACTTTTCTTGAAACCTTAGCCTTATCTTGAATATGGAGTTTGAGAGAGAATTTGAGAGTGTTTTATTGGGAATAATAATCTAATGAAGTCCCAAGGAAAGTTTTAATTCATGGTATGAAAGGGACTTAAAGTGGGAAATTTCCATAATACCCTCAATGTAAAATCTGAATAAGCCATCTTTGGTTACGAGTCAACCCATTGATTCGTCACCACATCATATGACTCATAACCTAGACAGTGAGTTTAAAACCCATAAACTTTTCACCTTACAAATTCATGATCCCACTCGTAACCTAACCCAATATTTTGCAGGGTCTAGTCGTAACCAACACAGTACCCAAATGGGTTAGACAATGGATAACCTACGACTTCACCTTACGATTCGTAATCTATCATCACGGCTCCTAGTGAGACACTCATACTCAGAGAAAAGTCAAGACACTAAATTACTAATTTTGTTAAGGTTTGTCCTAACAACTCATCACCACCTTTAACGACTCATTTCACCAAGGCATAACCAAGATAGAAAACCCAACAACCATCTACTGGACACCCTTTGACTAGGTTCACCTGACCCGTCAAGACACCATATGACTTGTATGGTCAAGTCATAATCAATGCAGTGAGCTTAAAGCTTTGAAAATTTCCAAGGGCCAAAATCCAGGGTGTTTAGTTCTCACCCACTTGGATCATTCATCCTCAAATGATGGGACAAGGCATTGGCTAGCATGATTAAATCCCAAATATCTTTACTCGTTTATTTAACTATGTTAGAAAACAAAGATACCAAGGAAATCAATCTTTCCTTTGACAAAGTCAGAAAACAAAGTTGTCAAGAATAACACATACCTTACGCATGATTTTTCAAAGCGGAAAATAAAAATGGATACTTGAACTTCATGTCCTCTTCGGCTTCCCAAGTAGCCTTTTCAACTATGTGGTTCCTCCATAGAATATTTACCAAAGATAATTTCTTTGTCCTCAATCGACAAACTTGATGATCCAAGATTTAAATAGGGACTTCCTTATAAGACAAGGAATCTGAAATACCAATATCCTTGATAGGCAAAATAAGTGACGGACTCCCCACACAATTCCTCAACATAGACATATGGAACACTAGTTGAATGGATCTCATACTGGAGGGAAAATCTAATTTATACACAACATTATTAACCCCCTTTGAGACAAAGTATGGTCCGACATACCGGGGACTAAGCTTCTCTTTCTTCCCAAACCGCATTACCACCATCATGGGAGATACCTTCAAGATTATCCTATCCCTAACGTCAAAATCTAACTTCCTATGACTCACATCCGCATAGAAATTTTGGCCATTTTGGGTGGCTTTGAGCCTATCTCAAATCACCTTCACCTTCTCCATCTCTTGGTTAACAAAATATGAGCCAAACATATCTACCTCACTAACCTCAAACTACCCAATATGAGACCTACACCTCCTACCATACAAGGCCTAGAATGGAGTCATCACAATGCTAGAGTTGTAGATATTATTATATGGAAACTCTATAAGAGGAAAATGTTCAACCCAACAACAACCATAATAAATCATGTAAGCTTGGAGCATATCCTCTAATGTCTGAATAGTTCTTTCCGCTTGCCATTCCGACTGCGAGTGAAAAGTCGTACTAATACTAACCTTAGTCGCTAAACCTTTCAGAAATGACCACCAAAAGTGTGGTGAGAACTAAGCACCACAATTAGACATAATAGAAATAGGCGTCCCATGAAAATTCATAATTTCCTCAATTAACAACTTTAGATAATCCTTCCCCAAGAAGTTTGTCCTTACTCGAAAATGGTGAGCAGACTTTGTCATCCTATTCTTAATGACCTAAATTGAATCAAATTGATTCCATAATCGAGGAAGACTGGTAATGAAATCCATATTGATCACTTCCCACTTCTACACAAGCAACTTAATTTCTCAATACAATCCTTCGAGCCTCAAGTGCTCAACTTTCACTTACTGACAGATCAGGAACTCAGCCACAAAGATAGCTATATCCTGCGTCATATTGTTTCACCAATAAATCTCCTTAAGAGTATGATACATTTTTGTTGAACCAAGATGAGTGGCGTAATGTGACTCATGCTCCTCAGCCAAGATCCCCCCTCACAACACATCAACATCAAGAACACATAATCTCTCCTGGTACCGCAAGGTACAATTACCACTAACCTCAAAGGCCATCGATTTCTAACCACCTACATCCCCCTTGATATGCATAAAGATAGGATCCAACATTTGCTTCTCTTTTACCTCAGAACCAAGAGATAAACTTGTGACCTCTTGAACAATCATACCACCATCTTTTGGGTCCAAGAGGCAAACTCCAAGGTTAGCCAAATAGTGAATATCTCTCACCAGTTCTTCTTTATCCTTATCAACATATCCTAGAATCCCCATGGATAACCTACTAAGAGCATCAACAACCACGTTAGCTTTACCTTGACTGTAGTGAAGGTTATTATCATAATCCTTGATCAGCTTGAGCCATCTCCTTTGCCTAAGATTTAGCTCCTTCTTAGTGACACATACTGCAGGTTCTTATGATATGAAAAAATATCCATATGTACTCTATTCAGATAATGACACCATATTTTCAATGTGAACACCATAGCTAATAATTCACAGTATGAGACATATAATTATTTTTATGTACCTTCAACTGTCTAGAGGCATAAGTTATCACCTTGCTATGTTGCATCAAAATGCACCCAAGCCCCACACAGAACACATCGAAATAGACCACAAAATCATTAGTGCCTTTAGGAAAGGTCAAGACCAGAGCCGAAGTCAGTTTATCCTTCAGCTTCTCCAAACTACCCTCTCAATCATCCAACTACAAGAACATTATCTTTTTCTGAGCTAACTTAGTCAATAGGAAAGCAATAGTAAAAAAAACTCTCCATAAATTTATTGTTGTAACCAGCTAAAACTACTAAGCTATGAATATCGGTTGGAGCCATGGTCTAGGTCACTTCTTACCCACTGCAAATTTCCATGGATCCACCATGATCCCTTTACTAGATATGACATGACCCAGAAAGGTGACAACATTCAACCAAAATTTGCATTTCAAAAATTTGGCATACAACTACTGCTCCTTTAGAATTTGTAACACAATACAGAGGTGATCTGCGTGATCCACCTCACTCTTCGAGTATACCAAAATATCATCTATGAATACAATGATGAAAAACTCTAGAAACTAACCAAAAAACCATATTCATCAAGTCTATGAATGCCTTCGAAGCATTAGTCAACCCAAAAGGCATAATCAGGAACTCAACTTACCCATATCAAGTACGGAAGACAGTCTCAGGGATATCCTCCTCCCTAATCTTTAATTGATGATACCCAGATTGAAGATCAATCTTGGAGAAGAACTTAGCTCACTGAAGCTGATCAAACAAATTATCTATCCTTGGAAGAAGGTATTTATTCTTTACCGTTACCTTATTCAATTGTTGGTAATAAATACATATCCAAAGGGACCCATCCTCTTTATGAACGAAAAATATCGGTGCACCCCATGGAGACACACTAGGGTGGATAAAAACCTCATCCAAAAGATTCTTTAGATTCTCCTAAAGCTCTTTTAACTCAGATGGAGCCATTATGTATGGGGGAATAGAGATAGGACGAGTGTCCAGAACAAGATCAATCCCAAAATTAATCTTCCTATCAGGAAGGTCATCAGGGAAAACCTTAGGAAATTCATTCACCACCAAGACGGAATGTAAAGAAGGACCCTATGAGTTAGAATCTTTAACCTGGACCAAATGATAGAGACACCCCTTGGAGATTAATCTATGAGCTCTAAGATACGATATGAATCTTCCCTTGGCTGCTAGAGAAACACCCTTCTATTCAATAACCATCTCATTAGGGTAATTAAAGATGACCTTATAGGTCTGTCAGTCTAGAGATACATAGCATGAGTACTACCAATCCATCTACAATATGACATCAAAATCAACTATGTCTAATTCTAACAGATCAACTAAAGTCTCCCGACCACCCACAAATACCGTAAAACCCTATAAAATCTTCTAGCAATCACAAAGTCACCCATTGGGACCAAAAGCAAAACGCATAACCATAAATGGGGTCATATAAGAAAGAGTGGAACCCAAATCAAGTAAACAGTACACATCAAGGAATAGAGTTTTAACATACCAGTAACGACATTAGGCGATGCCATGGACTCTAGCGGGTGGTAAGAGAATAAATCTAGTTTTTACCAGTGTTAGAGCCAGATGGTGCACCCTTTTGTTTCAGATCTAACGAAGAGACAATCAAAACTTTGTTTTCCTTAGAGGCAACCTTGTCAATTAGAAAGTTTCTCAGCATATGCCATGGCTAACCATAGTTGAAGCACTTACCCCTTTTCTCATCACAAAAATCTCGATGTAGTTGACCATAAAATCTATATAGAGGATATGATAGGGTTGATTAGGCCCTACTAGCCTGATATTAGGCACCATATGCTTTATAATTATCGCCATCCCAAAAACGTCTATCACCTGACGTGTTTGGGTAGTGAGTACTAGCCATCGAGTAAGACCCAAAATTACCTGACTTATTTTTGGACCATTTTCCGCAATCCCTGTCACTTTACTATTGACCACCACTCTGCTTAGAAAATCTAAATTTCTTGCTCTGCTTCTCCCCTATCTGTGCTTGTTTTTGTTTTTTTACATAGTCTACCTTGATATGTCTATGTCCTTGTTTAACAAAGCAGCCTTACTCTCCAAAATCAAGTCTCGGGATAACCCAAAAGTAAACTTTTTCCTTCTAGACCTCCTGCTAGAAGCCAACTCCGAAGCATACCGAGATAACTAGTGAAACTTTAAGGCATACTCTTTGACTGACATATTGCCTTGCTTCAGATTGCAAACTCGTCCACCTTTGCCTCTCTCAGCTCTTGAGGAAAGAAGTGACCCAGAAAAGTATTAGAAAATTCATCCCACAGTGCTGACTCAGGATTATCATCCCTTGACTGGTCCCATTCCTCGTACCACTAATAAGCCACATCTTTTAATTGGTAGGAGGCAAACTCCACACTCTCCATATTAGTGACATGCATCACACGGAAGATATTTTTCATCTCATTTAGGAAACTTTGAGGATCCTACTCAACCTTAACTCCAATAAAGGTTGGAGGGTTCAGCCTCATAAATTGGCCAACCCTTGAGGTCTCAAAAATTGGAGTAACAGAAGCACCATACTCCGACTGAGAAGATACTAATTGAGCCAACATATGGATGGACTGACAAAACATAATATTTGTCATATCACCTCGAGGAGCTCGAGAAGGACTGGATGGGACTGATGGAAATCCAGAAGGGCAATCAGGAACTAGCCCCCTAGATCGGCTCTGGACCCCATAAGCAGAACGTGTCCTATAAATATTGTCTTCGAGTAGGACAAAGGAGTTTCTGTGAGCTTTAGATCTTTCGGGAGGCCTGATTTGAAAAGTGAACAAGAAAGAATTAGAGAAGATTTTAGTACCTTATGATCTACAGCCCAAAGCAGAACACAAGAAAGAGAATCATTCATAAATTCCTTGTAGCCTCTCTCTTATGAGTGTGGAGCACTACACACTCTTAAGAAAGACTCTACTCAGCATGGATTTATGGACACCCAATTAACCATGAACCTAGGCTCTGATATCAATTTCACATAACCTGAACTAGGGCCTCTTCATGTTGGGTTTTTCAAGTCTAACTAGGCCCCTTATCAGATGAATTTTGAACATATAACAAGATAAGATAGTATTAAATTCAGGATATTAAACTAAGTCTATTGCAAAACCAAACATCCACAACCAAATGATTGTCCATTACAGGTCTGAATGCCAATACCAATATAAATGCTAATACAAATACTGACACCGCCCATGCCTATAGTAGTCCAATAAAGCCTCTAGCCAGAATCAAAGTATATCTAGTAGAGATATACCCTTGACCATATCCAAAATTAAAACCAAAGAAACAAAAACTATATAAAGAAGTCCATAGCATAAAATAGGGTCTTCCAGTGTATAGAAGCTCACCACTTCATTCAATCTCAAAAGTTTTCACCGAATCACCAAGTTACCGAGTAGAAGGAGTGAAAGTATGACTGATTCCTATATTGCATAGGGATACAACTCCTGAAGATGGTTAGTAGAGTGAACTCTAGTATGTAACTCAGGGGTAAGGATAAAATAATTCCATCAATTCAAAACCAAGTCAAATAACCATATTCCATAACATATATACATATATACCATGTCGGGATAGGGAACAAGGTTTAACATGCAGTTAAATCCTTAACCTAGATTTTGTAGCTTTACCATCATTAGTCCATCCATGGGATATATGGGTCCAGTGTTACCTTCTAAATAGTCCCTAATGTGAGTAGCCACACGAACTGGAGATAGCATAAAAGGTCAGGGACTCCTGTGTACCCTTCGCCCTCTATGATACATATATACATGTGTAGACTTGGGGGATTTCCATGTACCCCACAAGCATAAGGCCACTAAGACCAACCCTTATGTCGACAAACATGAGTTTCTAATGTCTGTCCTTCAGACTCATACCTTCATGACTAGCTATCACATCCTCTATTATTGCCCAATTAAAACATTTACCACATAATCAAACCACCAATTACAGTAGTCAATTATTAAGGAATTATAAAGTGGTATGTCATACCGACTATAGCTTGCAAAAAATGTCATTAGCTAAGATTTAGGGTATTTCAATGTACCCTACAGACTCAATCATTTAAATCACTTGGGGGATTTCCATGTACCCGTCAATATTTTCATTATATAATAACTTAGGGGATTCCCGTGTACCCTATAAGGTTTTTTCAAAACCATCCATAACTATTTAACTATTTCAAAAGTCATAAGTATAGAGAAAGTACCATTATCAAGTTCCATCACCATACCCATGCACCCATATATTCAAAACCATATTTTAAACATGGAAAATCATAATTAAACCAAGAGAAAACATTATTCAACCTTAAGAATTCAAAGACCCCCAACCATTATTTCAAAACCATAACAACACCATGAAAGCCATACATTATAGCATGTGCCTTAAGTAAAAATACAATGAGGGAAGAATATCTGGTCTAAAATACCAAGAAATTTGGAAAAGATTTCAACCTTAGAACCCTAGATAAGAACTTTCCGTGAAACCCTAGACTTATCTTGAATAGAGAATTTGAGAGTGTTGGGAATGATGTGTTAATAAAGTCCCCAGAAAGGTTATAAGTCTTGGTATCAATGGGACTTAAATTGGGAAATATCCACAATACCCTCAGCTTAAAAGCAGTAAAAATACATCCTTGGTAACGAGTCAACCCATTGACTCATCAACACATCATATAACTCGTAGCATTGAGTCATAACCTAGATAGTGAGTTGGAAACCCATACACTATCCACTATATAACTCCATGATCCCACTCGTAACCTGAGCAAATGACTCATAGCATCAAGTCATAACCAACATAGTACCCAAATGGTTCAGACAGTGGACAACCTACGACTTTACCTCATGACTCATATCCTATTATCACAGCTCCTAGTGAGACACTCATACTCAGAGAAAGACACTAAGTTACTAATTTAGTTAAGGTTTGTCCCAAATACTCATCATCACCCTTAACAACTTGTATCACTAAGTCATAACCAAGACAAAAAACCCAACCACTATCTACTGGACACCCTACAATTAGGGTCACCTAGCCCATCAAGACACCATACAACTTGTATAGTCATGTCTTAATCAAGAAAGTAAGCTTAAAGCTCAGGAAATCTCCAAGGGCCAAAATCTAGGGTGTTTAACCTAGTTTTGCTAAACCATAGGAAGAATAAACTAAAAAAAATCATTTGGATTGAAGAAAGAAGGTTGATATTGCTGAAGATGATGGGAGAAAAAACTGAAGGTTACATATGAGAATGATAATGATTCAGATTACCAATTACTGATCCTAGCTCAATGTAGTAAAATTAGAAAGAAAGAGTTATGTCAAAATTCTTAGGGACCTGGTCCCTAGGAAACTCATCTAAGAAGGAGAAGCTTTAGTGTTGAGGATGAATTAAAGTCTTGGACCTGGTTCTCAGACCTACCTGAAGAACATGTTTTAAAAAGGGTGTGCAGAGGCTAAAATAAGATTTTAACAAATAAACCCAACCTAATAAATGAATTAGTATCTATCCTAAAATATGGTATGTTCAGGTGACAGGTATCCTTGGTAAACTATGTATTTGTTAGTCTAACTCAGCACCATACCCTTGTAGGTATACACCTATGTGAATAGCTTTGGAAGTTGACAAATATGGTATGCATAAATTTGAAGATTCACTCAAAACAAAAAGGAGAGGGACCTGGTCCTATCTCTCAGGTTAGTACCTAAACAAGATACTTAAATAATCATAAAATATTGTCTGAAAAGCCATGTATTTTCCCTTCTCTAAAGCCATCAATTTCTTTGCAAAATAAAGATTTCCACTTATTAGGTTCAGACATGTCAGTTAAAAAGGAAAACCTTTTGATGACATTAGTCACCTCTCAAAATTGCAAAATCAGACTTTTTTCTATTCTTCTTAAACTAATCCAATTTATCTTCCAAAATCGACAATATTCTCTAAACCAAAATGATCCTAGTTCATCTCTCTCACGCAAAATTAAATGGCTGATATTAATACCTCCTCAAACCTAGATAAAAACCCTAAAGAAAACAAACTCCAAAAAATAAAATTGAACATTCCCAAATTAAACACCTTGATGCTTTAGAAATTGAAACTATGAAAAACATCACTTTGAGTCCCTGACAATAGCCTAAGTGAATTCTTCTAACTGAATCTTTCTTAGAGGACCAAAACCCATAATCGAGTTAGTCTACGTTGAACCCTCCTTAACCTTAGAAATTTATTCTCATCCAATCATGATGGAGAATCCAAACCAAGGGTTTAGGTCACTAATAGAACAAGAAATTTCTCAACCTAAAACATTTTTTCTCCAGGAAATACAAAACTACCTAAAAATTTCAATTTCCTTAGGTTATCTAAAGAATCCAAAAAGTTGAACCCTTTGAAACATAACAAGCACATGATTCTCCTACACCCTCAAATTTAAACCCAATTATTTCTCAGTTATTTGGTGAAGAAATTTTGGTAAAATGGGTTGATCTTTCCTGCATTAAGAATTGGGTGGCTAAGAATTTACTTCTGCTTCCATATAATACCAAATGAAGCTCAGGTAATAGATAACAAGAAAAAGTAGGTGATAAGGATAAAATAAATAAGGTAAAAGATATGTTTTTACCTCCAAATGATGAGAATAAGGATGAATTACCTCTGAGATAGTCTGTAAGGAAACTAAGGGGAAGTATAGGTAAGGAGAAAGTAGTAGACTCTAAGGTAAAAGTGACTAGATTCTATTCAATAGGAGGATTTAAAAAGAAAATGTTGGAAGATGCCATGAATGCTAACAAGACTTCAACTATGAAAAAAAAGGCTTAAGAAATCTATTGTAGCAGAGAAGAAATAAAATATTGAAGTTGTGGAGGTTGAAAGAGGGGAGGACATAAATTTAGGAGTTTCTACTACTATCGAGGAAAGAAAGAAGTTCATTTTGCTGAGAGGATCAGGTCCTCTAATTCAAAGTTTGTTAGCCCTACTGGAATGAGGTAGGAATATATAGTTATCTAGAAAAGAAAAGACTCTGAGGGACCTGGTCCCAAGAAGAGGAAAACTATTAAATAAAAAATCTAAGTAGAGAGCCCAAAAGAAGGAAAAAAGAGGAGGAAAATAAAGACATGCCTAGAGAAAGAAGGATTGGGAACCTTAGAACACAGAAGGTTTTGTTAGGAATATTTTTTAATCCTACAATTTATGAGAAACCTGGGATGACAAAGTTGGTTGAGTATGTGAGTCACCAAGGATAGATACATCTATTTGAGGAATAACCTCCTATGATTTTTGAAAATAAAGTTAGAGAATTTTATTATTCTATAGATTTTTTTAAAAATAGACTATGTCTGAAAGCCTAAGTGTAGGGTAGGACTATCAATCTGGGTAAAGAATCATTGGGAATGATCTTGGATGTTCCTGTTATAGGTATGAGGATAGTTATAAAGCAGTAGCCCTCAATTGAGTTTATGATCAATGCATCAAAGGTAGAAGGGACATCTATAGATGCAGTGAAAATTTTTTTTATGATAAGTGCGTATCAGCTAGTATTTGAATTCATTAACAATGTCTTGTTGCCAAGATATAAAAAAGAATAATTTCCTCTGGTGTTGACCCATTTTTTATTGAATGCTTGAGAAAGTTTGAACTAATAAGTCTTCTTGCTTTAATAATAGAGCATATTCATAAAGCCCTTCATAAAAAGAAACCAAAATATGTAATTCCATATGGATATCTCTTGAACAAGGTGTTTGACTATTATGGCGAGGATGGGACTAAGGGAACACATATAACAACCAAGCAGATTTTCAGTTTGACAACTCTTGTAAGAATGAATGCATAAATGGCAAAGCTGGGTCAGTGTCTCTAGTATCTGAGTTTCTAGCTATTCAAGAAAGGTTGGTTAAGGAAATGAAAGAGTTAAGGATCAAATTAGCTGCCAAACACATTGAGATAGTGCACCTGAAGTTGTAAAGTTAGAATTTATCTTTTGAGGGACCTAGTGCCACTGATGAACTTGCAGCTAAAAATGCAAAACTTTAGGCAACAATAGAAGAAATGACTAGTGAAGTTCAAGGATTGAATGATGAAGTAAATATCCTCACCAAATAGTTGTTGGATGTCCATATTGTTGGAAATTCAAGAATAGAAATGTTCCTTAAGTCCCTTCCCCCACAAACCCCCCTCTACCTAAGCCATGTTGTCCCTAACTTCTCATTAATCCTGTGTCAGTCTTATATTTTTGTTATTATGTTGTCTCTTGAAGACAGTATATTTTATGTGTTATTTTGGTATAATTTTACTGGTACTGGATTCTATTTTTTGAATGAATGAATCTTGGTATGTGTATTACATTTATACTTTATTTTAAAAGTTGTTCTTCATGTTATTTTTGCCCCAATGGACATGAGTTAACTAACATGTGGTTATCTTACTCTTGGTTTACTATTTTTACTTTTTAATGATGCCAAAAGGGGGAATACTAATTTCATGTGTTAAGGACCAAGTGTGTGTGTTTAAGGAATGTAATGATGATGTTAGGGACCATGTACCAAGTGCAACACATGTGTGATAATGTGTTTTAAGTCCGGAGGAATAGTGTTAGGGGGAAGTATGCAAATGTACTAAATGACCAAGGGTGTATAATGATAGAGGGAAGTAAATGAATTGAGTTTTTGAATCAAATAACAATAAGGGACCAGGTTCATAAATTGTATGATGATTGTATGTTTGATGGAAGCATGGTGTTGCATGATAGGGTGAACATTCATCTTAAGTATTAGTAATCACAGTGATTAAATGTGATAAATGTATATTGATGCTCAAAACTCTGTGGTTAGTTTGTCAACATCGAAAAGAGGGAAACTTATTGTATCTTGTTTTGATGATGAGCAGTTGACTACAAAGGACAAGGTCCCTGGATATTCAAGGCTACTAATATAGTTGCCATGCATCTACACAGTTTTGTCCTCTTGTATAACAAACTATGCAGGTGTTGCTTGTACTATTGAGGACACCTGGTCCAATGGCATTTAAACCATAATCATCACTCATCTTTAAAAGAAAAAGAATTCTTCTCTATCAAGCAGTTTTAGCAAATTCAAAGAGTGTTGAAGAAAGAAAAAGGCAAAAACTTAATTTTCAACATTGTTCAAGCATTGGTAATGTTTTTATTTCTTTTGTAAGCTAAAAAGGTGAGTGTTCTTAAGAGAAGCTTTATTTGTAACTAAATTACTCAGTCTATAAGAGTAATATTCTCTTATTTTCTTAATTAGAGAGTGCTTAGGTAGAATTGCCTACGTTTGATACTAATTAGAGTTAATAAGTTTTGAGGAAGTCTTGGTAGATTTGTCAAGGCGAGTTTTTAGTAGAGTTATTATAAGTTGGAGGAGCCTAGAGTTAGGTTCATTAGAGTCTGTAATCAAGAGTTTGTTTATAGTGGATTTTGGTGAGATTTTGAGTCAAGCCATGGTTTTCCTCTCTTTAACGAGGGGGTTTCCACGTTAAATCTTGTGTCCTTTACTCTTCCTACAGTGTATTGTGTTCCTAGTTGCTTTACTATGTTGTTTCCTCCGATTGACTTTAAGGGACCTATTCTCTTACAGTGTGGTGCAAACCCTAGGTTTTCAACAAAATGGTTTAGCCTTGGTGTTAATATTGTATCTTGAAGTTGTAGAGTTTGAGTGCAACTTTCATTAAATAATAATATCAATTAGAATTTCATATGTAGGTTGGTTGATCCTACTCCATGGTTCCCGATTCGGTCTTTTTGAGTTTGGACAGATTATGGTTGATAGGTGTTCAGGTAATAGTCCATGGACATAGTATTTGTTTTTTTAGCTCTAAATTTAGCTTTTTAGTTTTTTATTGAGATTTTAGATGATCTACTCAGCGGGAGTAGTATGCTTGAGTTGGATTCCACTTGGTTTTATTTGCGATTGATGGGACATGCTGGAGCGGATCATTCAGTAATGAGTTGTTATGCTTTGGATTTTTGGATTTCATTTTTGATTATTATCCCAACCAGTTATAGCATTGGCATAGATTGTATACCTTGGTTATCTCTATTTGTGTGCCTAGATCATTCCTTATGGTCTTATTCTCATGATTTTCATATGGATTCTCAGTGGATTAGCTTCAGTTACTTGAGTTTCTGTAATAAGGTTGTGCGGATAGGACTTGAGTGACTTTCTTCTTAGATTGGAGTGTTAGCAGGTTTGAAAAGGAAAGAGAAGGTTATATATCGATTTAGAGTTGGTTTTATAACTTATCCCTTAGTTTGCCGATGGATTGGATGAGCCATTGTTGGATTCTGCTAGCATCAATACGGTATTAGTGTGTCACAGTTCAAATTTGTGTTCATTTTGCTTACTCGGTTCATTTGGGTGCCAGTTGATAGTTGAGGTTGAGTTTTGGTAGTTTAAGAGTAAAGTGCGGTAAATGTTTGAAAAGGGGATACTTATGGTAAAATTCCTTGAAAGCATTGTCTAATCTTAGAGGTTATCTAGGAAGTCATTCTTAAAGCATACGGGCCAAGTATCTCATCCTTTCTATCTTTTGAGTTCTTTCTATTCATTGACTTTCGGAGATAAAAGTCCTTTTAGTAGAGGATATTATAATGACCTTCCTGGTCATTTCCTTGATTTACATGCATTTCCAGTATTTAAAGTTTTCCCATAGCGGCTACAGGTCATTTATGACTTGCCAAAACTATTGATTCGATTATTGGATAGTTTGTTTAGATTGTAAGGCTTATTTTCTTATTTTGGAGTTTTTGTTGTCTAGGATTTGGTCTCGAACTAAAACTCCTAGTAGATGATCTCGGATGAGAATTTTAACTGTGCCATCATCTCTAAAATATTGATTTCAGTCTAGGGAGACCCTTGGATCAAGTACCAAGGTTTCTGGACTCGTTTTGGGCTATTGGGTAATTATGTGAAAAATAGAACTACAGGTGTGGGCCCTCCATCTAGTAAAAATGATCTCGAATGAAAGTTTTGATTGTTCCATTGGATCCGAAATGTTTTTTACAATCAAAATTCTCTATTGGATCATGTTTATAGTATTCTAGATAAGTTTCGAGGGTTAAAATAATTTTTGACTTTGCTGGTGCATCAGGTTACTGGTGCGATTGCGATTGCGATAAGCCATAAATTGGAATCATGGCATGCATTTTAAGCCATGCAGATCGCGATCGCGATTTTAGAGTTGCGTTCGTGGCTCTTGACCCCATATTTAATCCTATTCTTCAACTCAATTTTCCAACACTCTTTCCACCATTTTAAAACAATTTTTAGAGCTCAAGGAATGTAAAAGAGTTGGAAGTCATCCAAATAAGATAAGGTTAGCAAGCCTAATCCTTTTTTGTCATTTTCCATTGATTTTCCCTTTGATTTCCACCTAAATTTAGGGTAAATTCTAAGAAATTAAGGCTTTGAATTCCTAAACTTTAAGGGTTGATTTGAGACCTAATTTGTGTCCTATTTGTGCTCAAATTTTGAGGACACATTTCTTTTCTTTCGAGGGACCTTATGACAGGTTCAATTTTGAATCCCATTTATGCACCCCACGGGTCCTTTCTTGACCCAAAATTTGACTCGACCCATAATATGGCAATATGGGTTTTGTTAAATTCCTAATGATGCATAAATTATGGGTTTGATAGCATAAAATCATTTCAAGATCATGGAGTGAAGATGGTTGTTTTGTGGATGATTCAAGGATTTATGGTTCGACATCGAGGTAGGATTCCATCTACTCTTATTTAGTAGATGATGTTTTTATATATTGCATGTAAGTAAGAATGTTAGGATTGATTATGGGTAGAACATCGTGACTTAGTCTTGAATATTGAAGTTTTGGGAATTAGATGAGTGATTTGACCTATAAGGTGAAATACTTACTATACTTCTAGAATCCTATTGCTTTGTTCATAGATTGAGCTAATTCATAGTATAATTAAAGTATTATGCTATTTTTAGGATATGGTTTAGGTATTGAAAGCGTGATTAGTATGATTAGCCTTATTTGAATTATCTAGCTATCTTGAAATCATAATTTAGGTGGTGTTGACTTAAGTGCTCATATTCTAGGTGAAATTCTTATCATAGGGATAATAATGGCTTATTTACCCTCTAGAAGTAAATTTAGATAACTTAGCCTAGTCCGAGGTAAACATTACCTTTAGTATGGATTTCGAGGATTAGAAGTGGGTTCCTCCGGTCCACCTTTGGCTAAGACTTGTGTTAGTCTTGTGGACTTATTTTCACATGTTAGACATAGTTGAGACTATTGGGCCTTTAGTATAAGGTTACTTTGTGACTTTATGAATTGTGATGGTTTTCCAAAATTATGATTAATGGCTCATAGCCATGATATGACATTTAGATTAGATTAATGATATGGCCTGCCGATATGCTAAATGATATGCCTTATTGATATGATTTGGCCCGTAGAGATGATATTCTTCATAGTTATGATATGTCCAATTGATATGATATGCCTTATGAATATGAAATGCCTTATAAATATGAGGTGGCTTATATACATGGATATTGATGTAGATTCTGTATATGCTTAACGTTATAGCTTATAGATATAAGTCTTTATATAGCTTCAAGAAGTGGATAAGAATATATCGTATGATTATGCCAGATATATATTTAGGCCTCAGGCCCTGATTATGATGTTATAGTTATTTTGGACTTATTATTGGGCCCAAGGTCACATTTATGATATTGAATGGTTTGGTTCTGAAAGTATTCCATCCTCGTAATAAAAATGGTCATAGGTTACCGACACATTGATTCTTAAGATTTCATTGTTTGAATACTGGTGATAGCATGCATAGATTTGGTACATTCATGATCACTAAATATGATAAATGGTATGACTCCAACTAGAATATGATTTTACTACTGTTATTCCTAAAAGGGATTGAAGCCCACTTTTAACTTTAAAAATGGATTACTTCATAATGGGAATCATTCCATCTTAATGGATATTTTATGCGCATTGAGATTGAAAATAGTGTCTTATAGATTTGGCCGAGGTAGATTCCAATCCACAATTTTACTACTATTATTTACTCCGATCAAGAGAGATTCCGCCCTTTCTACACTCCTATGATGATTTAGTCCCAAAGTTTACCTCGACAGTGAATTTATTTATTTACATGCTTTTATCCATGGATCTTACATATATATATATATATACATAAAATACCTTGGGTTTTGACCCTTAGAAAATTCATCATTTTTCTGCTTCTGGACATTATATGACTTGGAGTACATCTTGTATGATGTGGTATGGTTTGGTTGGTCTTACACATATGGTGACCAATGTGGGTTGTATAGTTTCTATCCAAGGTATGGTTGGAACATACATGTCGTATGTCATGGTAATAATGGTAAGGTGTCAATCGTATGTTGCCCTAAATTTAGTCTAGGTGATTCTATTCTTCCTAAGGTACGATTTCATGGGACTAATCGTATGGTTGGGTACGGTTTGGATTAGGTGGTCATATGTTTGATAGTTTTTCTAAGGGGAGGCCTAGGGTACGAGATAAAGGTATCACTCGTACCCTAGGGTACAGTTAAGGTGGGGTGGTCATACTATCCTACGGGAATTTTAAACAATTTAAGTTGGGGGTAATTTGGATATTTCCCCTCATAACCTATTATGACCCTATGACATAAAGCACCTTTTTTGGGCTTCATTAACCTATTTTCAATCAATAAAAATCTCTTAAACACTCTCAAGTTCTCTAAAGTCTCTTAGATTAAAGAAGGCTAGGGTTTCCTTCAATGTGGTATATTTGGGGATTACAAGGGTGATTTCTCTCCATCATCTTCTTAATCTAAGGCATGTACTCTTATCTCATTGTTAGAACCAACTAAAGGCATGTTTTATTAATTGTTTTCATGGCATATATGTTATATAGTTTTAGGTTTTCAAATACATGTTGGGGATTTTGGTTACAATAATTGGTTATTGTTTTCCCATGTATTTTACTATGGTTTTCTATTATAATAGTGGTTTGAACATTTGATTGCATGGGAATGGTTAATTGGTGCAAGGTTTTAGCTTTGAAAATATTATGGCCCCAGTGTGTTTGATAAAATGCCTATGAGAATGCTTTTACTAAATTGTTGGACTTTTAATATAACTATTGCATGGTATAACTTGGTAATGGAACCCTAAATGTTATAAATGGTTTAAATGGTTTTGAATTCTTAAATGGTAAGGTCTTGGTGGTTATGGTTGGTCTAATTTTAAGCCTTGTTTTTACAAGGTAATCCCCCAAGCAAACATAACGAACTACTTGTGGGGTATACGACAATGCTCCAAGTCAACTTAACAATATAATCTATGTGTACATGGAGATCCCTTTACTTAAAAAGGATGGCTAAGAACATTTCTTGTAAGCTATAGTCTGTTTGAGGATACCAATACTTATAGACTTATTTGATAATATATGTAATGGTAGTTTGGTTATATGGTAAGGGATTTAGTTGGGAAATAATGGTGGGGTGTGATAGCTAACCATGAAGGTGTAAGTCCAATGGACAAATACTAGAAACTCATATTTTTCGACATGAGGATTGGTCATGGCAATGATATATGATACTTACGAGGTACACAGGAATCCCCTAAGTACATTTAAGCATCTTTATCATAGAGAGCGAAGGGTACTTGGGAATCCTCTACCCCTATGATATCTCTGGTTCGTGCGGCTACACACATCGAGGCCCTTTTAGGGGGTTACACTAGACTCATATCACCCGTGGGTGGTTCTAGGATGGTTAAGCTACACATACCCAAGTTAATGGTTTTAAAAGCATGCTAAACTCGATACCCTTTTCCATCATAGTTATATATATATGTATGTATGCTTGCGAATGCATATGGTTGATTTACTTGGTTTTAATGGTTGGAATTATTTTATCCTTATCCTGAGTGCATGCTAGCGTCCACCTGACCCAACTTAAGGCGCTGTATACCGATGTAATACAGAAACTGACTGTTCTTCTCCTTCTACTTTGTAATTAGATTCGGGATCAGTTGTTGGGTTGAAGTGGTGAGCTTCCATATTCCAAAAGTCTCCATTTCACACTGTGGATGTCTTTATATACTCAGGTTATTTCATGTACATTGGTTTTGGCTATGGTTGGGGCATTTGCCAACCGAATATTGTTTTACTTTGGGTTAGAGGCTTTGTGGAACTACTATGGGTTTGCATGGGCGGTGTCAGCAGCAATATCAGCCTTAGTATTGGAATTTGTATTAATACCATTTGACTATATTTATGATTGTTCCATCCTATTATGTTATGGACTCATACTTGGTTATTGTTTTCATTTAGGTATGTTTATTTGTTGGGTATTAGATGGTTGGACTTGCGTGGGTTGTTCATGGTTATAGGCCTATCCCAGAGTTTGAAATTGTACCAAATGCGATGTTGTTAAATGTTCAAAATTCATCCAACAAAGGGTACGTGTTTGGAAGTTTGGTTGGGTATCGGGGGTGGTCCCCAGTCCTAGTTGGACTTGGGATACCCATTACGACAAGGCCCCAATTCGGATTATGTCAAGTTGGTATCGGAGCATTAGGTTCATGGTCAATTGGGAGTCTACAAAGTCATGCCAAGTAGAGTCTCTTTTAAGGGAGTGTAGCGCTTCACACTCATAAGAGAGAGGCTACAAAGCATTTAGGAATATTTCTCTTCTTTGTGTTCTATTTTTCAGCTTGGACACAAAGTCTTGGAATCTTCTTTAATTCCTATTTTTTCACTTTTCAAATCATGCCTCAACTATCTGAGATGCAAGAAAACTCCTCTTTCCCAACTAAGGATGATGTTTATAGGACACACTCTACTCATGGGATCCATACTCGATCTAGGGGTCCCATCCTTGATTTTTCTAGAGTTCCATAGATTGCTTCTTGTCATCCTCAAACTCCTCGGGAAGATGTGACAAATGCTGAGTTTCATAAGTTGTAACACCTCGAGTCTGTACTTTAAATGTTACACGATGCTCATAATCTTGAAGGACCACAAGCTAACCCATGACTTGTACCTGCTGTATTAACTAAATAACAAAAATACTACAATATGCAAAAATTAGGCAAAAAACTGGCCATAAGGTTCAATACTGTAAATAATACTTAATATCATATCACAATACCAAAACTGAACATCAATACTGAAAACTGAACAACTATCTGAAAATACTCTAGACAGAAAAGCCTCCAAACTTTATGAACTATGGAGTTGATGGGACAAGTCCCCAATAAATTTTGACTACTAAAAATGAACTAAAATACTAAAACAAATAATCACATCCTCAAACTATGAGGCTCACGACTAACTCTGTATGCTGAGAGTCTGAACATCTAAGTATAGTCGGGAGGACGTGCGTCTGAACCTATGATATAAGACATCATAGTGCAAAAGAAAAGCATGTGTCAGTACTTTGAATGTACTGGTATGCTCAGTGAGGTAGGGTAAAATACATGGGTTCATATACATGAACAATACTAACTGAATATCATGAGTATGACTGAATGAGAGTACATGCATGAATACATAAACTGTATTGAGATCATAATAACACTGAATACTGGATTACTGATAACTAAATGAATGTATTTGACAGTCTTGATTTGGTGAAACTATACTGAGTCCCGTACTAAACTGATTGACTATGTCTAAGAGTCCTAAATCTACGGAACTGAACTGAGTTCCATACTGAGACTGAATCTGAAATTGAGACTGTGGGAATTAATCATCTAACCGACAAGCCCCTTCTCTAATTGATTTGGGGTCCAACCTGTAACCCTAGTTGGAAGGCTGTCAATATCGTGCCACGGGTAAGGACAAGTGTTGAGTGACCCTCATTCCGAAGGTACTCTTAACAAGAGCAGTGGTACCCTCAACTGGTAGGTAGATCACCTTATCAACCCTCAACTGCCAGGTTAATGTCTCAACCTACACTGGCTATGTAGTTCGGGAATAAAAGGACTGCTTCTAAGGATTTCACCCTCTACTTGATGGTGAGTCCCCATCCTTGGGTTCACTAGGTGCTGAATCCTACTCCCAACTAATAGACACTGGACTGAATTCTAAACTGTACTAGGCTAGACTAAACTGTTACTGATTGTACTGCATAACTAAATTGAACTGATTTTACTGAACTGAGCGGGACTGATTATGAGTTCACTGAGTTTTTCCTATGTTCTGTAACTAACTGAATTCTACTGATCGAGACATAACTGATTCTACTCTGTGACTGACCATAGCTCTTGACAAGCAACTAAATTGTCGGGTATTAAATACCCCCAGGACTCGATATCATAAACTCACAAGACATAGCATAATCTAGAGACATGGAAATTAACTACTTAATAGTCATTTATTCATTTGGGCATTCAAGCAAACACTTGCATTACATGAACTCACATACATGCTAACATGATATAATTTCACTATTCAACTCACATGGACAATTCATCAAACACTTATGGGATACAATATATGCACATAATACTAACACAACATGTAGGCATCATGATTCAATTCCAATTGCACAATTCCAAGAGTTTCAACATGGATTCACATGATAAAGCACACATATCAATTAACTCTACATGAATTTTGCAATAAATCATGAAACACTTTAATTAAAATCATGGAAATCATGAAATCACTCAACATGAACTTTAAAAGAGTTTCATGAACTCCCAGGGTGGAAGGAACCCTTCGATGAACACTTCACATACCTTAGTTGGTGAATTCTAGAAAATTAACTGTGGAATCTTGAGCCTTGGGTTTGAATTTAATTCACCTAGGTTTTTTGTTCTTGAGAATTTTTTGAAAGAATGATTATATTTTTCTAAAAGAGGGCCTAAATTTCATGTTATGGGGAATGAAGGGCGTGGGAAAAATATTTAATTAGCCCTAAATATGTGACCTTTTAATTACAGAAACATTGAATCATTGATGCGCAAGCCGCGTCGTTGGCATCAACGCGATGCCAACGCGCCACCTCGAGTTTGCATCGATTCACTGGAAATTGCACTAAGCTGAGGGAAAAATTATTTGTCGACGCGATGGATGACGTGACACGTTAAGATCACATCGATTCACTATTTTGGTCATTCGAACATGACCTAAACAAGGTTCGAATAATCCAAAACTTGTTCGGAAATACCTATTGATATTCCTGATCATGAATTAACTCAAATATTAACATTTAATGGATGTAAAGGTCACGAAATAAGATTTCCATCTTTTGAAGGATAAAATAACACTAAGTGTGAATACTTAGCTAGAATTTTCTAAGTCTGGGACCCCTTAGCAAGCTTAAAGGACTGAATTAAGCTAAGAATTTAGTGGGGTCTTAGAATATCTTCCCCTTAGGAACATTCATCCTCGAATGAGACTGGATAAGTGGAGAGGACTAGTAGACTAAACTTACTTCCTGAACATGAACATCTGAAACATGATTATCTGACTGGCATTACTGACGTACTAAATTTCTTACTAAACATACATATCTGATGCATGAATACATGACTGATCTAACTTATTACTATATGACTTAATATGCAATGGTAATTGATACCAAATTCGTAATGGAAAATTTGAGCATGAAACTGAATAAGCTTAAGGAAGACTATTACCTTGAGCTGAATCTGAGTTTGCGGAGAAGAGGTAAGGATACTTGGTCCACATATCTGCTTTTGTTTCCCAAGTAGTTCCCTCAACAGACTGATTCTACCAAAGATCTTTGACTAGAGGGACTTCTTTGTTCCTCAGTCTGTGAATCTGATAATCAAGGATTTTGGCTGGAATCTCTTTGTAAGAGAGGCTATTCTGAACATCTATACCCTCTATGAGGACTACGGCTGATGGTTCACCTATTCATTTCTTTAGTAAGAATACATGAAACACTGGATGGACTTAAGATAGGTCTAAAGGAAACTCAAACTCGTAAGCTACCTTTCTAAAATGGCTGAGAATTCGGTAAGGACCGACATATCGGAGATTGAGTTTCCCTTTCTTGCAAAAATGCTTCACTTCTTCATTGGAGAGATTTTCAAGTACACATAGTCTCCAATCTCAAACTCGAGATCCTTTCTGCGTACATCTGCGTACGATTTCTATCAACTCTGAGCTATCTTAAGCCTTTCCCTGATCTGCTGAACTTTCTCTAAGGTATCAAATACCAAGTCATCCCCTACCACTGCGACCTCACCCACTTCAAACCAACCAATGGGAGATCCATACCTCAATCCATAAAGTTCCTTAAACAGAGCCATCTGAATACTCAAGTGATAGCTGTTGTTGTATGATAACTCAATCAAAGGAAAGTGGTCATCCCAACTACCTTTAAAATCTATCGCATATGCTCGCAACATATCCACTAAAGTCTGAATGGTCCTTTATGATTGACCATTTGTCTGAGGGTGAAAATTTATACTGAGGTGAACTCGGGTACCAATACCCTTTTTAAATACTTTCCAGAAATAAGAGGTGAACGGTACCTCTATCTGAGATGAAGGACAATGGAACATTGTACAATCTGATCAACTCCTTGATATAGAGTTTGGCATAATACTCAGCTGAGTAAGAGGTATGGACTGTTATAAAATGAGCTAATTTGGTCATCCTGTCTATAATGACCCAAACCAAATCATACTGATGACGAGTACAAGTAAAACCCATCAAAAAGTCTATGTTCACTTCTTCCCATTTCTAGGTGGGAATGCTGAACTACTGCATGGACCCACGAGGCTAATGATGTTCAATCTTAACTTGCTGACATATCAAGCACTTATCCACAAACTCTGCAATATCTCTTTCACCCTACTCCACAAATATATCTCCCGCAAATCACAGTACATCTTAGTAGCCCCTGGATGAATAGAGTAGCATGCACCATGTGCTTCTGCAAGAATTTTCTACCTCAAGTTATTTATGCCTGGCATACATAGTCGACCCTAACAATGAAAAACACCATCTCCTCTTTGGGAGAAAACCTCTACCTTCTGATCTCTGACTAATTCTATTAACTTGACTAGATTGGGATCCCTATCCTGTTTTTCCTTCTCTTCGGAAACTAGGGATGATTCTGAACTACTCTGCACCCATACACTACCTTCTGCTGAATCGACTAAGTGGATACCTAGTCGGGCTAGCTGATGAACTTTCTGAGCTAACTTTTTCTTACTTCCCTCGACATGAGTAATACTACTCATAAATATTCTATTGTATTGGCCTTGCCCAGATGATACAGGATACTCATGTCGTAGTCTTTCAAAAACTCCAACAACCTTCTCTAATGGAGGTTTAGTTTTTTTTGAGAGAATACATACTGCAGGATCTTGTGGTCAATGAACATATCCACATGCACACCATAAAAATAGTGACTCCATATCTTTAAGGCAAACACTACTGCTACTAGCTCAATGTCATGAATAGGATAGTTTTTCTCATGGGGTTTAAGCTATCTAGAGGCATAGGCTATGAACTTACCTCTCTATATCAGAACACACCCCAAGCCAACTCTGGAGGCATCACAATACACCAAAAAACTATTTGAACCATCTATTAAGGTCAAAATTGGAGCCGTAGTAAGTTGAGTCTTCAACTCTAGAAAACTCTTCTCACAAGAATCTAACCACTAAAATTTGACTTTCTTATAAGTCAATCTGTATATAGGGGATGCAATAGAGTCTGTAATACCTGGCCAAACCCAAGAAACTCCTGATATCTGATAGAGAGATGGGCTTGGACCAGTTTCTCACTGCTTTTGTCTTTTGGGGATCAACTCTAATGCCATCATCGGAAATTATATGGCTGAGGAAAGATATTGACCTTAGCCAAAATTTGCACTTACTAAATTTGTTGAATAACTGATAATTTCCAAGAGTCTGTAATACTATTGTGAGATGGTTTGAATGATCATGTTCACTACGGGAGTAGACGAGAATGTCATCTATGAAGACTATGACAAACATGTCCAAGTACTGCTTGAACACATGGTTTATCTAGTCCATGAAGGCTGCTGGAGTATTAGTAAGAAAAAAGGACATGACTAAGAATTCAAAGTGACCATACCAAGTTCTGAAAGATATTTTTGGGATGTCACACTCCCTGACTCTGAGCTGATGATAACCTAATCTGAGGTCTATCTTAAAGAAGTAACTAGCACCTTGAAGTTGATCAAACAAGTCATCGATTCTGGGAAGTGGATATTTGTTCTTAACCATGACTTTATTTAACTGACAATAGTCAATACATATTTTGAGGGAACCGTCTTTCTTATGCATGAATAAAACTGGTGCACCCCACGGGGACACACTAGGTCTGATGAATCCCTTATCTAGGAAATCCTTTAGCTACTCTTATAATTCTCTAAGTTTTGCTGGAGACATTCAGTATGGCGGAATAGATATGGGCTTAGTAACTGGAAGAAGATCAATTCTGAAATCAATTTCCCTATCAGGAGAAACTCCGGGAAGATCGTCGAGAAACACATCTGGGAATTCACATTCTATTGACACTTACTTAAGAGTAGGGGTTCCTAAACTAGAGTCCTGGACTTGAACGAGATGGTAGACACATCCCTTAGATATCATTTTTCTAGCCTGAAGGTAAGAAATAAACTGACCCATAAGTGCACAAGTACTACCCCTCCACTCTAGGACAAGTTCATTATGAAACTAAAAATGGACAATTCTATTACTATAGTAGATTAAGAAATATAAAGAATAAATCCAATCCATGCCGATAATAAAATCAAAGTTAGTCATCTATAATTCGACTAAGTATACTGAAGTGATTTTATGAGATATCATAACCGGCAAGTTCCTGTATACCTGCCTGGCTATGATGTATTTACCCACTGGGGTAGAGACTGATAAAGGCTTTGCTAGAATTTTAGGACTGACTCTGAAATCAATAGCTATTTATGGAGTAGCAAAGGACAAAGAAGCTCCTGGATCTAGCAAAGCATAAACATGCAAATGGAAAACTTTTAACGTAGCCATGACCACATTAGTAGAACTCTCCTAATCCTTTAGGGACTAAAGAGCATAGATTCTATTTGGGCGCTGCCCACTAGAAACACTGGAAGTGGCACCCTACTGATTCAGGCGACCGAACTGAGGTGGGGAATGGTTATTCTGACCCTAAAACCCCAACTAAGGAAAATCTCTAACTCTGTGGACTATCTTGCCACACCCGAAACACATATCTCTACCCGCCCTATAGATACCCTAGTGGTTTCTACCACACTTCTGACAAAGGCGATTGGTTCAGGCACTGCTAACACTGCCCTGGGGTTTAGGGCTTGGTGCCCTATCCCTATTGCCATCTATGAATTTTGACATAGGAGAACTTTCTAAGGAAGGATATGGGACTAAAGATTTTAGGCAGAACTGAGAATGATTCCTACCTTCTGACTTAGGTTGAACGAAGTTAAAACTTCCTATTCTCGCTCTCTTGCTCTCTCTCTCCATATATATAGTCATGGCTTTCTTTATTTTTTGATAATAGACTATGATCCTGGATATGTCTATCTCCTTAATAAGCATTACGATCCTACACTCCTTGACCATGCTGCTATACACCACTGATACAAACTTACTCATTCGGGATCTGATGTCAGTGACCACATGAGGTGCATATCTAGATTGTTAAGTAAACTTGAGATAATGCCCTATCACTGTCATATTTCCGTACTTCAAATTAATAAATTCCAAGACCTTCGCTTCCCTCAACTCTAGTGGTAAGAACCTATCCAGAAAAGCAATGGTAAACTCCTCCCACTCTATGGGCCCTGCATCTATGACCCTTTCTGCTTTCCATTATTTAAACCATGAGGTAGACACCTCTTGCAAATGATATGCGGCCAACTCAACACTCTCAATTGTGGTCACCCCCATAATATCAGTAACCTTCTATATCTAATCAAGAAATTCCTGAGGATCCTCATCTGACTTTGACCCAGTAAATAATGGAGGGTTTATTCGGGTGAAGTCTCTAATCCTGGCAGCAGCAGTATTGGTCAATGGGTTAGCTGAAATAGTAGCTAAAAAATCATTTTAGGCTACCACAGAATGAGCTAGGGTGGTGAAGGCTTCTCTAAAATCAATGTGGGAGACGTGTTCGTCTAGTGGATTTGGAAGGATAGGCTAGAGTTCTGGCTGATCTCCTTTTCCTCTTCCCTTAGTCCTCTTTAGAGGAATATGTATGGTGTGCAACACACCCAAAGACGAGACTCTACTAGATGGGGCTTTTAGACTTTCTAGGACTCTATTGAACCTTAGGCTCTGATACCAAGTTTGTAACTTCTCGAGTGTGTACACCAGACGCTACATGATGTTCATAATCCTAAAGGACCACAAGCTAACCCAATACTGGTACCTGCTGTAATAACTCAATAACAATAATATTGAAATATGCGGAAATTAGGCAAAAAATTAGCCATAGGGTTCAGTACTATAAATAATACTGAATATGGTATCACAATACAAAAACTGAACATCAATACTGAAAACCAAACAACTGTCTGAAAATACTCTAGTCTGAAAATCCTCTAAACTGAATGAACTGTGAAGTTGATTTTACAAGTCCCCAACTAACTTCAACTACTGGAAATGAACTGAAATGCTGAAATAAATAATCATGTCCTCAAACTATGAGGACTCACCACTAACTATGTATGCTGAGACTCTGAACTGCTAAGGGTGCTCGAGAGCCTGAGCATTTGAATCTATGATATAAGACATCATAGTGTAAAAGAAAATCATGCGTAAGTACTATGAATGTACTGGAATGCTCAGTGACATAGGAGGAAATGCATGGGTTCATATGAATGAACAATACTAAGTAAATATCAAGAGTGTGACTGAATGAGAGTACATGCATGAATACGTAAATTGTACTGAGATTGTAATAAGACTGAATACTAGATTACTGGTAATTGAATGACTGTAGTTGACAGTCTTGATTCTGTGGAACTATACTGAGTCCCGTACAGAACTGAGTGACTGTGTCTGACAGTCCTTAATTTGAAGAACTGAACTGAGTTCCATACTGAGAATAAATCTAAAACTGAGACTTTGGGAAGTAATCATCTAACCGACATGCCCCTTCTCTAACTAATTTTGGGTCCAACATATAACCCCAGTTGGAAGGGTGTTAATACCATGCCAGGGGTAACTACAAGTGTTGAGTCACCCTTATCTGGCAAGTACTCTGAATGATAGCGGTGGTACCCTCAACGAACAGGTAGATCACCACATCAACCCTCAACTGGTATGTTGATGTCTCAACCTATACTGGCTATGTAGTTCTGGAATGCCAGGACTGTTTCTAAGGATTTTACCCTCTACTGGCAGGTGAGTCCCCATCCTTGGGTTCACTCGGTGCTGAATCCTACTCCTAAATAAATAGACACTGGACTAAATTCTAAACTGTACTAGGCTACACTGAACTATTACTGATCTTATTGCATAACTGAATTGAACTAATTTTACTGAATTGAGCGGGACTGATTCTGAGTTCACTGAGTCTTTCCTAAATTTTGTAACTAACTGAATTCTACTGATCAAAACATGACTAATTCTACTCTATGACTGGCCATGGCTCTAGACAAATAGCTAAATTTTTGGGGATTAAATACCCCCAGGACTTGATATCATAAACTTAAAAAACATGGCATAATCTGGAGACATAGAAATGAACTACTTAATCATCATTCATTCATTTGGTAATTCAAGCAAACACTTGCATGACATGAACTTGCATACATGCTAACATGAAATAATTTCACTATTCAACTCACATGGATAATTCATCAAACACTTGTGTGGCACAATATATGCACATAATACTAAAATAATATATAGGCATCATGATTCAATTCCAACTACATAATTCCAAGAGTTTCAACATGGATTCTCATGATAAAGCATGCATAAAAATTAACTCTACATGAATTTTGCAATAAATTATGAATACACCTTAATTCAAATTATAGAAATCATGAAATCACTCTACATGAACTTTAAAAGAGTTTATTGGACACCAAGGGTGGAAGGAACCCTTAGATGAACACTTCACATACCTTAGTTGGTGGATTCTGGAAAATTAATGGTGGAATCTTGAGCTTTGAGCCTTGAGTTTAAATTTAATTCACCTAGGTTTTTTGTTCTTGAGAAATTTGTTAAAGAATGATTATATTTTTCTAAAAGAGGGATAAATTTTGTGTTATGGTGGCAGAACGGTATGGGAAAAAGACTTAATTAGCCCTGAGGATACAACCTTTTAATTACAGAAACATTGAATCATCGATGCGCAGGCCGACGTGTTATGTCATTGGCATCGATGTGATCGCCAATGCACCGCATTGAGTTCACGTCGATTCACTAAAAATTGCACTAAGATGAGGGAAAAATTATCTGTCGACGCGATGTACGACGTGATGCATCAAGATCGCGTTGACTCACTATTTTGGTCATTCAAACATGATCTAAACGAGGTTTGAATAATTCAAAACTTGTTTAAAAACACCTATTCACATTCCTAATCATGAATTAACTCAAATATTAATATTTAATGGACGTAAAGGTTATGAAATAAGATTGCCAACTTTCAAAGGATAAAATAACACTAAGTATGAATACGTAGCTAGAATTTTCTAAGTCTAGGACCTCTTAGCAAGATTAAAGGACTGAATTAAGCTAAGAATTTTATGGGGTCTTACATCAGTCAATCCATGTGACTGCTGTTTTGGTAGATTCTAAGGATGAGCGTGGTGTATCTGGTATTGCATTTTTTGAGGCTAAAATTGTTCACCAGTTTATGAGGTTGAGTCGTCCAACTTTTACTTGTGTTAAGGTGAAGGAGGATCCTCATGGTTTTCTGGATTTTATGGAAAGATCTTTAGAGTGATGTAGGACAAGAATGTGGAAGGGGTAAATTTTGCTACCTATCAACTAAAGGATATGGAGTACCAATGGTACTAGGAATAGGATCTGGCAAGGGTTGAGGTTTATGAGTCATCTTCATGGGAGGCTTTCTCTAATGATTTTTTGAATTTCTCTCAGGAGATGAGGAAAGCAAAAGAGAAGGAATTTGTTAATCTAAAATAAGAGAAGATATTTGTCAAGAAGTATGCTTTAAAATTTCATTAGTAGTCTAGGTATACTCCAAAATTAGTGTCAAATATGAGGGTCATGATGAGAAAGTTCGCTTAAGGACTGTCTCATGAGTTGATCATTAAAAGAAAGACAACATTACTAATCAATGACATGGATATATCTAGGTAGATTATTTATATGCAATAGGTTAAAGAGAAAAAATGGAAGAGGCTAAAATATAGGAGAGGCAGAGTAAGAAGTTCAGGTTCTCTAAGTAGGGTGGTCAATAATAAGGTGGTAGGGATGGTGGTAAGTGGCCAAAGAAAAAGTGGGGGAGTTCTAGTTCTTTCTCCACAGTTGGTGCTCCCTA
Source organism: Capsicum pubescens (assembly GCA_030864215.1). NCBI lineage: Eukaryota > Viridiplantae > Streptophyta > Magnoliopsida > Solanales > Solanaceae > Capsicum > Capsicum pubescens. The sequence continues at coordinate 198,802,766 of CM061544.1, read as the reverse complement.
CACGAAGTTATCGAGAGACAAGCGTCAGTAGGGTGGTTATAACTTTCGGGCACAGGGTGCCCAATCACAGGAAAATGGGGTTCAATCGGCCTCATTATGTCATCTTTGTAGTTTTTATGGTCGGTTACATTATGTTTTTTGTGATTAGGGGAGGGATAGGTGTTTCAAATATGGTAAGCAAGGCTATATACTTACAAACTATTCAGTTGGTAAGGTTGCTTTTGGAGATAACAAGGTTCCAGTTGCCTCTTTATCTTCTCCTGCACCCAGGGGTGCTTCCTCTACATCGGTCTCTACTTCTGGTACCAACACATGCCAAAATAGGTTATATGTTCTTGTTTCCCAAAAAGAGTCTGAGGCATCCCCTGATGTCGTGATTGGTACGTCCTAACTCTTTTATCATGACATGTATTATTTACTTGATCCGCGGTCCACTCTCTCTTATATGAACCCATTTGTGGTTTTGATCCTGAGGTTATTTCAGATATTTTCTCTATTTTTACCTTAGTAGATAACTCTGTGTTTGCCAAAAGAGTCTATAGAGGGTGTGTGGTATCTGTTGGTTGAAAGAAGACTTTGGTGGATTTGTTTGAATTAGATATGGTGGTTTTTATGTTATTTTAAGGATGGATTTGTTGCACTCGTGCTATGCTTTATTAGACTGTCAGACCCATAAGGTTCTCTTTAAGTTCCCTCGTGAAATAGTTATTTAGTGGGAGGGTGGTTCCCTAGCTCCTAAGGGTATGTTTATATAGTATCTTAAAGCTTGGGTTTAATATCTAAAGGGTGTCTCAATCATTTGGTCTGGGTTAAAGACTCTAACTCGGAAGGTCCTTCTTTGCATTTAGTTCTGGTGGTGAATGAGTTTCCTGAGGTCTTTTTGTATGATCTTCTTGGTGTTCCTACAGATAGGGTGATTGAGTTTGGGATCGATTTGGTTTTGAAAACTCGTCCAATATCTATTCCTCCTTATAGAATGTCTCTGGCTGAGTTAAAGGAACTCAAGGAGCAACTTAATGATCTTTCAGATAAGGGTTTTATCTATCCTAGTGTGTCCTCATGGGGTTCACCGGTGTTATTCATGCATAATATGGATGGTTCCCTTCATATGTGCATTGACTATCGGTAGTTGATTAAGGTGACGGTTAAGAAAAAGTATCCACTTCCTAGAATAGATGACTTAGTTGATCAGTTACAAGGTGCAAAATTCTTTTCAAAGATAGATCTTTGGTCTGGGTATCATCATCTTAAGATTAGGGAGCTGGATATTCCTAAGACGGTATTACATACCCGGTATGGGCAATTTAAGTTCTTGGTTATGTTATTTGGTTTGACTATTGCCCCAGCGATATTAATGGATTTGATAAATATGGTATTTCAGCAGTTTCTAGATCTATTTTTCATTGTGTTCATTTATGACATTTTGGTGTATTCTAAGCCTGAGATAGATCATACAAATCACCTTTGTGTGGTGTAGAAGACCTTCAATGTGCAGCAGTTATAAGCCAAATTCTCAAAATGTAAATTTTGGTTGAAATTTGACACTTTTTTGGGTCATATTATCTCTAGTAAGGGGATCATGGTGGATCCACAAAAGGTCGCAGTAGTTATGAAGTGGCTTATACCCACAACTCCAACTGACATTCGAAGCTTCTTGGGTTTGGCTAGGTACTATTGGAGGTTTGTGGAGATTTTTTCAATGATATCTTCCCCTTTGACTAAGTTGACAAAGAAGAAGGTAAAGTTCTCTTAGTTGGATTCTTGTGAGGGTAGTTTCGAGAAGATGAAGGATAAGCTAACTTTGGCTTGGATTTTGACCTTGTCGGAAGACGCTGAAGGGTTTGTGGTTTACTGTGATATGTCTCGGGTGGGACTTGGTTTTATTTTAATGCAACATAGGGAGGTGAATGCCTATGCTTCTAAGCACTTGAAGGTGTATGAGAAAAATTATCATACTCATGATTTGGAGCTTTTAGCAGTGGTATTCGTTTTGAAAATTTGGCATCACTATTTGTATGGAGTGCATGTGGACATCTTCTCAGATCATAAGGGTCTACAGTAGGTGTTCACTTAGAAAGAGCTTAACCTTAGGAATAGGAGATAACTTGAGCTTCTTATGTACTATGACATAAGTCTTCACTACCATCCAGCTAAGTCTAATATTATTGTTGATGCTCTTAGCAGGTTGTCAATAGGGAGTTTAGCTCATGTGGATAAAGAGAGGCGAGACTTGGTGAAGGATATTCACCGCTTGGATAATCTTGGATTTTTTCTTTTGGACTCCAAGAATGGTGGGGTGTTGGTACACAAAGTGGTTCGATCATCTCTTGGTGTAGTGATCAAGGAGAAGCAAATGGAAGATCTCATCTTGATAAAAATCAAGGATGATGCAGGTGGGCAAAAGGTAATGATATTTAAGATCTGGTGATGGTACCTTGTGGTACCAAGGAATGTTATATGTTCCTGAAATCGATGGTTTGTAAGAAAGGGTATTGGCCGAAGTGCATGAATCACGCTATGTTGTTCATTCTGATTTAACAAAAATGTATCATTATCTTAAGGAAATGTATTGGTGAAATGATGTAAAGAAGGATGTGGCTGATTTTGCAGCCAAATAGTTGGTGTGTCAATAAGTGAAAGTTAAGCACATAAGACTTGGGGGATGTATCAGGAGATTGAATTGCCTGAATGGAAAAGAGAAGTGATCAACATAGATTTCATTACTAGTCTTCCTCGATCTTGGAACCAATTTGATTCGGTTTGGCTCATTATGGATAGGATGACAACATTGCCTCATTTCTTGTCAGTGAGGACTAACTTTTTGGTTGAGGATTATGTGAGGTTATATCTTCATGATATTATAAATCTTAATGGGGTACTTGTTTGAATTATCTATGATCGTGGTATGCAATTTTCATCTACTTTTGGTGGTTATTTCAGAATGGGTTAGGTAATAAGGTTAGTCAAGTACTGCTTTTCACCCATAGAAAAATGGCCAAACAAAAAGGACTTTTCAGGTATTTGAAGATATGCTTTGTGCATGTGTGATTCATTATGGTGGTAACTAGGTTGAGCATCTGCCTCTTGTACAGTTTTCTTACAATAATAGTTACCATTCTAGATTGGAACGTCCCCTTTTGAGGCATTGTATAGTAGGAGGTATTAATCTTCTATTGGGTGGTTCAAGCTTGGTGAGGCGGATATGTTTGGTCCATATTTGGTTTATCAGTCTATGGAGAAGGTAAAGGTGATTCAAGATAAACTTAAGGCTGCCTAAAGTAGCCAAAAATCCTATGTGGATGTAAGGTGTAGGGACTTAAAGTTTGAGGTTAGGGATAAGGAGTTCCTAAAGGTGTCTCCCATGAAGGGAGTAATGTGGTTTAGTAAAAAAGGGAAGCTCAGTACCCTGTATGTTTGACCCTTATGTGGTTTTATGACGGTTGGTAATGTTGCTTATAAACTGGAGTTGCCTTCTAGTTTGAGCTCCATTCATCCAATATTTCATGTCTCTATGTAGAGAAAGTGTATAGGTTATCCTTCATTGGTTGTTCCTTTGGAAGGATTGGGTATCTCGAATTCTCTGTCTTATGAAGAGATCTCGATTGAGATCTTGGATTGACAGGTTCGTTGGTTTCGAACCAAGGATGTAGCTTCGGTTAAGGTTCTATGGTGAAACCACAAGGTGGAAGAATCTACTTAGGAAGCAGAAGAGAACATGAAGTCCAAGTATCCACATTTGTTTTCAGCTCTAGATATTTATGCGGAAGGTATATGTTCTTGATCAAATCATTATTTCTAACTTTGTTAAAGGAAGGATGATTTCCTTGCATCTTCGTTCTCTAACTTAGTTAAAGGTTGGAATGGTAATATTGGGGTGTATTTTGTGTTTGTACTACCTTGGTCGTCATTCGAGGGCGAATGATCCTAGTGTGGGAGACTGAAACACCTTGGGTTTTGACCCTTAGAAAAATCCTTGATTTTTTACTTCTGGACATCATATGACTTGGGGTATTTCTCGTATGATGTGGTAAGATTTGGTTGGTCTTAGTCTTATGGTGACTAGTGTGGGTTGAATGGTTTTTTTCAAAGGTACGGTTGGAAAATACAAGTCATATGTTAGAGTACTAAGGATAAGGTGTCAGTCATATGTTGCCCTAAGTTTAGTCTAGGTGATTCTATTCTGCCTAGGGTACGATTTTAGGGTACTAATGTTATGGTTGGGTATGGTTTGGCTTGGGTGGTCATATGTTAGATATTGTTAGGGTCTAAGGGTAGGCCTAAGGTACGAGATAAGGGTACTACTCAAACCCTAGCGTATGGTTAGGGTAGGGTGGTCGTACCATCCTACAGGAATTTTAAGTAGTTTAAGTTAGGGGTAATCTGGACATTTCCCTCTTAACTTATTATGAACCACGACATAAAGCACCTTGTAGGGCTTTATTAACCTATTTTCAATCAATCAAACACTCTTAAACTCTCTCAAATTCTCTCAAGGATCTTGGGTTAAAGAAGGCTAGGGTTTCCTTCAGGGTGGTCAATTTGGGACTTACAAGGGTGATTTCTCTCTGTTATCTTCTTAATCTAAGGCATGTACTCCTCCATCATTGTTAGTTTCAACTAAAGGCTTGTTTTATGAATTGTTTTCATGGCGTAAATGTTATATGCTTTTCGGTTTTCAAATACATGTTGAGGATTTTGGTTACAATAATTGGTTATGGTTTTTCCATGTCTTTCACTTATGGTTTTCATATTATTATGGTGGTTTAAACATTTGGTTGCTTTGGAATGGTTAATTGGTGAATGGTTTCGGCTTTGGAAACATTATTCCCCAATATGTTTGACAAAATGCCAATGAGAATGCTTTTAGTATATTGTTGGACTTTTAATGTAACTATTGTAGGGTATAGCTTAGTAATAGAACCCTAAATGGTATAAATGGTTTGGAATGGTTAAATGGGAAGGTCTTGGTTGTTATGGTTGGTCTAATTGAAAGCCTTCTAGGGTACAAGGTAATCCCCCAAGAAAACATAATGAACTACTTGTGGGGTACATGGGAATCCTCCAAGTCAACTTAATCATGTAATCTACGGGTACATGGGAATCCTTTTACTTAAAAAGGATGGCTAAGGACATGCCTTGCAAGCTATAGTTGTTATGACGATACCACTAATTATAGACATGGTTAATAATAAATAGAAAAGTGGTTTAGTTGTGTGTTAATGGTTTTAATTGGGCAATAATGATGGGGTGTTATAGTTAATCGTGAAGGTGTGAGTCCTATGGACAGACACTGGAAAATTATGTTTACCGATAAAAGGATTGATCATGGTGACCATTTAAGATACTTAAGGTTAAATAGGAATCCACTAAGTACACTTGTACTTATGTATCCTGGAGAGTGAAGGGTTCTCGCGAATTCCCTACCCCTATGTTATATTCGGTTTGTGAGGATACACGCATCGAGGCCAGTTTAGAGGGGTACACTGGACCCATATCGCCTGTGGGTGGTTCTAGGATGGTTAAGGTACACATACCTAAGTTAATCATTTTGAAGGCATGTTGAACCCTATTTCCTTACCTAGCATGCTAATATATATATGTATGTATGGTTGTGAATTGAATATGATTGGCTTACTTAGTTTTAAAGGTTGGCATTATTTTATCCTTATCCTGAGTGCATACTAGCGTTCACCTGCTAACTCATATTTGAGTAATATATCCTTACGCGATGTAGGAACCAACAGGTCTACTCCTTCTGCTTAGTAATCGAATTAGGGATCAGCTATTGGATTGGAGTTGTGAGCTTATATATTCAAAAAGGCTCTATTTCACATAATGGATGCCTTTACATACTCTAGTTATTTCATGGACATTGTTTTTTCCTATGGTTGGGGCATGTCCCAATTGGATTTTGTTTTACTTTCGGTTTGACGCTTTGTGGAACTACTATTAGTTGGTATGGGTGGTATCAGTAGTGGTGTTACCCTTAGTATTGGCATTGGTATTGGGGTTGATACCATTTGGTTGTATTTATGATTGGTCCATCCTATTATTTTATGGACTCATACATGGTTATTATTTTGTTTTGATATGATTATTTATTGGTATTAGTTGGTTGGACTTGCTTTGGTTGGTCATAGTTATGGACCTATTCCAGAGTCTGGAATTATACAAAACACTACTTTTTTATATGTTCAGAATTCATCCGACTTAGGGTACGTGTTTGGAAGTTGGGTTGGGTAACAGAGGCGGTCCTTGGTCCTGGTTGGACTTGGGATGCCCATTACAACAAGACCCCTATTTAGGTCATGTCAATACATATATCTCTAGTAATAATGATATAAGTTTTGGTTCAAGCCCGATATTTGATGACGGTATTGATGATATGAGTTCAGGGTCAGACCCGATGGTTGATGATAGTATTGATGTATAAGTTTTGATTCAAGCCTGATGATTGATGATGTTAATGATATTGAGGATATTGATTATAAGGTTGATGTTATATATTTATATAAACATCTATCAGTTTGAGTCTGGATATTTATTATAATATTGGTGATGATATAGTCGTTAAGATATTATGGATTAACCTCACATTCATTTATTTATGTTCATTGTCTATCACCAGTTTGCGTATATATCTATTATCTATATGTGGGTTTGCATGCGTATAGGTATAAGTGTTTCTTGTAGTATATTGCATAAAGCTTGTATCTATCATCCTTAAGAGGGGTTGCATATGTATGGGCTCGGATCATTTTTTTTCTAATTGTTGATTGAACCTTCTAAGCCTATGGTGGTGGGGATTTCTGAAAGGCTCAGTTAGGTATTGTGTGTCGGGATTAGCTGGTTACTCATGTTTTATTGTTATCTTGGATTGTGACTATCATTGCTATTATGATTAGTTTGTAAAGGTTGTAACTGGTTTATTATTGGGTTGGTATTGCGATTTGATATACGATTCTGGCTCATTTACTTTGAAATTATATTTATATGCATAATTATGCATTGGTTAGGTATTATGGTTTTAGACCCTGATATCCTGATCCCTTATTTACTATTGCTTTATTTTGATAGTTAGTTCATGTTTAGGCATATAGATTAGAGACCCTGACGATATTAGCACTAGTTTCCAATATGATTATGAGGCTTGAAGATGCTAGTATGATGACTTAGGTTGTACTATGAGTTGCCCTGGTTTTATATATGTACATCTATATATAAGTAGCTATGGTATTACTGTATATCCCTTTCTTCGTACATTTATTCAGATTGTATATTTCTTTTTTGGCCTTGTATACTATTATACACCTTTCTTTTTCCTTTTACTCTTATATTGGTCACCGATATACGGTATAATGTTAAGGTTACTAAGTATGGCTAGAATGGCATAGTTTATCCTTAATACCTTCTTAGCCTTCTTATATTAGTTTTTTTAGACATGAATTGGATAACTTATCCATCTTATCTCAACAACTTTATTATTTAGATTGTTGGATATTTGGGTGTAGTTTACCTTTCTATTTATATATTATATAAAATATCTTTAGCTTTGGATCTCAGTCAGTAGTTTCCTACTGAGTACCACATATTTGGTACTCATATACACTTTTATAGCCTGCAGATCATAGTACGGGTTATCGTCGTTATTATGTACATTGTGCGGAGCAACTGTGATTCGGAGATTCTAGATGAGCTCCTAGCATTAAGAATATTACTTTCTTCCCTTTTATGTACTATACTAGTTTCTATGTTGTATTCAGAGATGGTTGTATCTATAAATTCAGTTTGTACCTCATTTGAATCTTGGTTAATGGTAGAAGCTCTTGTACTGATTCCACCAGGTTTTGGGATTATCTTATGTATGATAGTCTTTTATTACATCTATTTTGCATTCTTTCCTTTATTCTCTTGGCAGTCCATTACTAGTAGTTCTAGACTACGAGGTTGGCTTGCCTACTGGCTGGTAATAGTAGGAGCCATCATGACCTAATGAATTGGGTCATGACATAGAGAGGCATCTTTGCCCAAGCATAAACTATAGATGGCTGAATTTGGAAGCAAAACCAATCCTATTTTCTCTATTTAGGGTTCTTATTGATCGTAGTGTAATCAAGGTTGATGATAATGTCCATAAAGTTTCTATGGTGTTCTACCTTTGCGTAGTGTCCATACATAGTGGAAGGCTCCGTACCTGATCCTCGTTTGACTCAGCTAAAGTATAAAGTTTAAGTGAAGAAAATAGAAAGATGAAGTCTTCCGTTTATCCTAGTCTATATCCACAGCTGACGCAACTTCGTACCGACGCTTCACTACTACATTCATTTTTCAATTAATTAACGGCTATGCGATTTCATAACCTGAGATTTCCTTAACCAGTTGACCTTACTTCATAACCATAGCCTCCCTATTTTTAGAGTTATCTAGTTCAACTAAGTGACTTGTTAACCTCAACCTACTATTTTCTTACTATAGCATAGGCCTTCACTACTTTAAATGGGCGCTATGGCGGTGAATTAATGAAGTAATTCCCCAAAATTATTTGTTTCTCAAAAAATCATTTTGGTTAAGAAAATGGTAATTTTGGATAAAATACACTAGGAATTCTTCGTTTGGCTTCATTAAAAGGAAGAAATCCATCCCCATTTACTAGTATTTAATTATTAAGCCTTATAATTGTTAATTCATGGAGTTCGGAAGTGTTTTAGAGCGGAGTTTGGTTAATTTCTAGTGCAAGGGGGAAATTAAGGAATATCTTAAAGGATTTTAATTATTAACATTTAATTTACCTTTTTATTCTATAAATTCACTAATTTTTTCATTAAATTGGTAGTCTTAGATGAATTGCGATGGAAAAGCCCCTAGAGAAGGAAGGGAATAATCATAAATTTGACCTTAGGAGTTGGGTGTGAGTTATAAATCCTAACATGTTAGGTATTTTCTTAAATTATGTGTTTATATGCATGTTCCAAACCACGAGTTTGTGGAAATTATACAAATAGGAAAAGCCTCGACATAGAAGAGTTATGCAAGCTTGGTTCTAGGTAGTTTCTGGTATTGTTGTTTAATCCAATTTTTTCTATATGTACATGTTAACTACTTTGTAGTATGGCTTGTTAGTGATTATTATTAGGTGTGGTCTTTGCAATGATTTGCGATTTTTACATGATTTTGACCTACCTTACCTACGAAATATAGAAGGTTTGGTATTTAGAATGTTCTCATTGGCTTGTAGTGGAATAAGGTTGGTAGACACATGTATCTAGGAAATTAGTACATGGATAGTAATTATCCCCTAAAGGTTATGGCTAGAGGGAGGTTGTATAGCCCTTAGCATGTATGTAAGAGGGTCAAGTGGGTTTTGGTTTAGTATTTATTTTAGCATGTCTTATATGTTGTTAGATTAGTTAATCCTTAAACTATTAATGGATAGTTTTCGTCATTTACTCTAAGTGTTGGATTATGTTTCTGGGGTTATTGGTTTTGCTACCGGGTGAGTAGTGTGGATGCCATTCAAAATGTGTTGGGGTCGTGACAAAGTTGGCATCAGAGCCTAGGTTCATAGATCACATTCTACCAAAATGAGTCTAGTAGAGTCACACAAAATGGTATTGATATGTTTGTACTTTTCTTTGGGAGGCTATAGGACTTTAGGAAAAATTTTCTTTCTTGATTCTTTCATGTCGTAACTTGATTCCAATTAGTATTTGGTGATCCATGTTGGTAGATAGTCTTATTTACTCTTACTTCCATAGATGGTGAATACTAGGTCCAAAGGAATCCGATCAGCAGCTCTTGAATCAGTCGCTCCAGCTGTAAAACTAGCTGGGAGGGAAAGAGGACGGGGGATAGGGAGAGGTAAGAGAAGGAATGGACAAGCCATACCAGCCAAGAGCAGAGCTCAAGTGGCAATTGTCTAAAATCTTAAGAGGCCCGCATCACCTCCCTCACGTCAGGATTATTTAGAGAAGATGAAAGTAGTAGATAATTAGGGTGTGTATCCGAAGGTCACTCAAGTTGGGGTTGCAAGACTACCCCCTATGTCTATTAAGGTAGTTTGGAAAGTGCTAGATTTTCTAACTGTATTGGTTGTGTATAGAGCCACACCTACGATACCATCTTATCAGGATCAAGTGGTTCATCCTACTAATGATATAGCTTCTATAATGGATGAGGCTTCAGGTATTAATGCTTTCCTCATCTGGTGTTGGGTTTTGTGATAAATGGTATAGAACATGAACTGTTGAAAAAATTTCTAAAGATAAAACCTCCAATATACTAGGGCACTGATACTGACGATGTATTTGAGTTTATTATTGACTTGTATGAGAGTGTACATAAGATTGGGATTATGAAGCAACATAGAGTTAAGTTTGTGACTTTTTTATAAGAGAATGATGCTAAGCAATGGTGAAGAGTGTATGTTGAATGTCGGTCACCGATTTTGCCTCCATTGACTTGGGAGTAGTTCTATGCTTTGTAATTAGAGAAATATGTGCCACAGGCCCTCCGCAACTGCAAGAAAGTTGAGTTTGTAACATTGGAGTAGGTTCACATGTTTGTTATGGCCTATGAGGCCAATTTCTATACCTTGTCTCCCTATGCTACATAGGTGTTGACTTTTAAGGAGGAGAGGATTCACCTCTACATTAAAGGTTTGAAATATGACCTTCAAGTATTATCTGTGCATATAACTTCAGTAAGGAAAAGGTTCTGTGAAGTTTTAGAACATGTGAAGAAGTTGGAGGGGGTTACCCAAGAAGATCAGGCTAAGATGTTAGCTAAGAAATCTCTAAATGTTGAAAAATTCAGCGGGTCTTACTCTAAAGCCGCCATCAATAGGCCTATTCATCTTGTCCGGTTCTAGTTAAGGGTTTTTCTCAGGCAAAGGTTGTTAGGGTCTAAAAGGCTTTTAACTCATCGACCTATAGGTCTTCTCTCGAGCAGGGATGTTTTTATTGTAGTGCGGATGATCACTTTAAGAGGGAGTGTCATGTGAGTCAACCAAATGCCTAGATGCAGCAGATTCGGGCTATAGTTCCAGTAGGTAGAGGGGAGAAAGTATGTCATGACCTGAACTAAGGTCTGGCTATGATGGGTATCTCAAGTCCATTTAGGACCGAAGACCACCACCTTAACCTAGTCCACCAGAACCAAGTACACCTAGCAGCGGATGAATTCCAACACAAAACAATGTATGATAAGAAAGCTCAAAGAACCTATGATAGATCAATTTCTAACATCCACCAACCAATAATCAATATCGATAACCAACCATAATGCCTATGTCCACAGTAATGTCCAACAAAGCCTCTAACAAACCAAAGATAATTTGGTCGGGACATATCCCCGACCATATCGAAAAAAATACAAATGAAAGAGTTAATACATAAGGAAACCCAAAGCATGAAATGGGGTATTTAGATGGATGAAAGCTCACCACTTCAATCTGACTCACGAACTATCCCGTGATCACCTAGTCATAGTCCAGGTTCCAGCATCATATGGGGATATAACATTTGAAGATGGTTAGCAGTTGAAGAGCTAGTATGTAAATCAGGGATAAAGAATAAAATATTGCCATGAACCATAATACTAAAACCATTAAAACCAGTAAACAACATCATATGCAATACATATATATCATATGTTGAGAAAAGGAACAAGTCTTAGCATTAACTTTAAAACCTTAACCTAGATTGTGTATCTTGACCTTCATAAACCCACACCACAGTCTATATAGGTTGAGCTCCCCCTGCTGAAAGGGCCCTAGTCCGTGTTAGCCGCATGAATCGAAGGTACCATAGAAGGTAGGGGAATCTTACCCTTCTCTATCCATGATACAAATATATATATATAGTGTGTGTGTGTGATATATAAGAACATGGTCATCCAGATCAACCCTCAGGTCGACAGACGTGGGTTTCCAGTATCATACCCCTCAGGACCTCTACCTTCCACGGCGAGCTACATAAACCCCTTAAGCCCAATTAAATACTTTAACACATAACCCAACAATTACATTAAGGAGTTAACCATTAGGCATCATTAAGTGGTATCTTTATACCGGCTATAGCTTGTAAGTAAATGTCATGAAGGCATTACCTTTGGTAATCCTTGTACCCCAAACTCCAATATTAAAATCAACTTGGTGGATTCCATCGTACCCCCAAGGTTTTCAAAACCATTATTAACCATTTTTATATTTATGCAATGCATTAGTTTTAAAGAGAATAGCCAAACCAAATGACAATTCATATTCCAAAACTAATTATGGAAGTGGGTTGAGGTTATTATCAATTTCCATGCCAAAACTGATTATTTGGTGAAACCATGTTACCCATAAATTTACTCACCATTCTCATGAATCCTAATGAATGTGCAAACCAATAATTCATGTGTAATAAATCAATAGTAATCATAGAAAACATTCAAACCATTTATATCAAAAACCCTGATAACTCTCAACTCACTCTCATATTTGAGGGATGAGACAGTTGTTGTCAAGTAACCCAATATAAATTGGGGTCGAATCTCAAGGAGTGAATGATATAGACTTCAAACCTTTGTGTACTCATGTTACTATAAGGTTACCCGGAATGCTAATGAAAACAACATGTATAAGTAAATGGGGGGATTTATTGAAAATTCTTCACACAAACTTTAACCAGTACGGAGTGAATGCAATATTTGATCTAAAGTCAAGGTTTGGAGGAATCTTGGGATTATGTCTCCTTAGAGGTAACATATGTGGGATAATGTTGGTTTATCAAGATATTTAGTTGTTAAGTAATAGAAAGGCTAGGTCGAATATCATTGAGGTCAATCTTTCGATAAAACCACAATGTTTCACCCGTTGGCTCTTTCAAGAACCTAATAAGTGTGGAGTTTATGTAACCACCCAAAATCTTAACAAAGCACCCCTATTTCTAGGATGATTCTCTTGACATGATTTACACTTCCTAAATACTTATTTCTAAGATTGTAAAGGGTAGTAAACAATCGACTTAGTTTTTCACCATTTTCATATCCCCCGATAACCCTATTTTGAGGATGTTATGGGTTACCTAATATTCACCATAGTCCCTCTTTCGAGGATAACAAAGGGTTTCTAGAGCTTGGAGCTTTTACCCATTAAATCTATTTGAAAATTTGTAGTTTTCACCCATCAAATACTAACTCATAATCTCAAGCAATGGTGAAATCCATACTCAACAACTAAAATACATGAAAACACAACAATACCTACACACAATTACACACTAATTCAACATAATCCTAAGGTTAAATTACTTAGCTACTCATGAAGAAAGTAAAGAGAGATATACCATGCGGGTCAAACAAAGCATTAATTCTTCAACAAGAAACTAAGAAATTTGAGTCTTCAAAGTTGATTACACACTTGCCAATTAGGGTTTCAATCTTAGAATTCAAAACTACATTATGAGACAATAAATACCCAAAGAAAGGTTTTTTATTAATATAGGATTTGGGATTCGTCCATGATATTTTACAATTCTGCCTTTGGGCCAGTTCCCACTGATCTGCGATCACGTGTGTTTGACTGCAACCACACCTGCGCAACCGCAGTTAGATTCTGTGAATGCATTGCTCTAACCATCTTGACTGACCACGACTAACGGTAGAGGATCGCGGTCACGGTAATCGTGGTTTATGCAATCCAAGTCTTCAACTGCACACTTCTATGCTTCCTCTTTATCATTTTCAGCTCCAATCCACATATTTTGACCTTCTTAACTTTTTTACCTACATCTAGTGGAATTAGTGCATCTAACCATAATTTGGTCTTATTTATACATTCAAATCAAGGCATTGTACACAAATAATGAGTATGAATGAGTGGTAAAAACACCACTTATCAACACCCTAACTTAAGACTTTGCTTGTCCTTGAGAAACACTACCCCTATATTATAGACAATGTGTACCCTCATTCTTGCAATCAATGATCATGATGACTTAACTTGAGTTCCACCATTAAAAGAATTTCACATATGGACAAATAAGTTTCTAACCACTCTTCTCATTATAAAGTGGAATGGTGAAGGATATAATAGACTTTAGGGAGCATCCATATAACAACTACTAACACTCTAAAAATGACTTGCATATTATACCCTCATTTACCTCATTGCGTGGGAGATGACAAAATCACCCACCTCAACTAGCTCGTATGCCTCCTCACGAGAAATAAAAATTTCACACACCTAGTTATTAATCATGAAACAAATAAGTTTAAGTGAAAGCCCTCACTTTCTTAAGAAGTTCTCTATGTTAACAAGCACCATACCATAGGCTTGCCCCAATTTTCAATCGCCACTACAAATAAGGTAAGAGGTTTGAGATGTCGAAGAAATTTCTAAGCTTGTAACATAGGCTTGGGGTAGGGTAGGATATAATTTTGGAAATAACATGGCTACACCCTTCCTTGAACTTCTACAACACATTTTTCAAAGTTCTTTTTTTTTTCTATAACTATGGGCCACTCTCATTTCTTTCTTTCTTTTACCATGCCTACTTTTTGCTTTCTTTGCTCACCCAACTTATTTTATATCATTTTCTTGCAATGTTAAAGCTATATTTTCTTTGGTGGGTCCTTTCCTCTTCTATTCGCTTCATTTCAAAACTTAGGAACATTAGGCATACACGAACTCTTTGTGGCACCAAACTTTCTTCCTTCAATCTTTTTGTAATACCCCAAACTTTTCTTAAGCTTAATTTTTCCTCGAGAAGGTTAAGGAATGAATTCCTAAGTGTTTATTATTTAAACCATATAGAATTTCCCTAATTTTGACTTTTTATCATATGGGAAATATAATTAGCTTTCCATCGATATAAGATCCACCCAAATCCGATAATCGGGCAAGATGTTATGGCTAATTTAAGTCCTAGTAATAAAACAGTGTCATTTTAGTACTTGACGCGTCGTGGAGAGGGTCTATTTGTCAATTGTCAATTTCAACTGGAACTCCGTGATAGAGTCGCGTCGCGCTGATGTTCCAGGTCCTAACTAGTAGGATAACGCGATAGCACCGCATCACGGTGACCCCCAAAATCCTGTTTGTCAAATTCCAGTGGCCCATAAAATTGGGTTTTTCCAGCTTCGAACAGAAGTTAAAAAGGGCAGTTTGAACTTTTTCCAAGCCCCTTAAATCGTCCAAACACCTAATCCAAGGTCATTCCAAGCATCATATATGACTTTTCTCAAAAATTCTCTCAAATTAAAAACCCTAAGCATCCAAACCCAATTCCAAGAATCTCATAAGTTCACCATTAATTTTTCAAATTGATCTAAGTATTGGATTCCTCAAACCAAGAGTATCAAGAATATCCATTCAAGTGTACGAAAAGAGTCCCAAGGGATAGAGTTCATCCAAACCTCCTAATTCAAGTTATTAGGGTTTGAACAAGAACACTTCTTTTGTTCTTGTACCCAAAGATTGGATTTTTATAAATGAATTTCATGTTTTTACAAGTGGGTCTGTACCCAAATTATATTATTTTGGAGAATATGAATTGATAAGTTGTTCAAGCTATGAATTGCATGATTATTTCATTTATTTATGATTTGAATTGATAATTCATGCTATAAATTGCACATTCCTATATTGATTTGATATTTTCAAGGGATTCCAAGATTGGTGTGATGAATTAAGCTTTATTGTGAAATTGTGATCCTTTAAGAATATACATACCTTAAGTCCAAGAATGAATTGTTGATACTATATAAAGTATTTCAAGAAGTGTATTGATATTTCCAAGCTATTAAAGTTTTAAAGACTATTGGTCATAGTCTACCAAAGTTTCAAGAAAAGAGTTGATTTTAAACCTAAGCTAAGATAGAAAATCCACACCATTTGATTTAAGCTAAAGGGAAGCATAGTTGTCTTTCATTGCATATTTATAAGTTTCTTAAGGTGGATTTTTCTTAAAAGTTCTAAGCATAGGTAAGGGA
The DNA here is from genome assembly GCA_030864215.1 of Capsicum pubescens. Lineage (NCBI taxonomy): Eukaryota > Viridiplantae > Streptophyta > Magnoliopsida > Solanales > Solanaceae > Capsicum > Capsicum pubescens. The sequence goes on along the minus strand of CM061544.1, from coordinate 198,786,791 downwards.
GTAGTATTTAGCACCGAGTTGGGCTTGATTCCAAGCTCTCATGCCCCAAAACTATGATCCACCATAGGATTTGATTTACCCCAAGTGGGTTAAGCAAGTGATCACTAAAAGTAAAAGGTTCTACTCCGATGGCAAGGGTATAACAACTCTTCCCAATGTGGGCAAGACGTTGGACTCCATGTAGCTCATATGGTTTATGTCGGTTAGAAGAAACTCTCAAGTTTTCTAAAGTTTCAAGTCTTAAAGTTATTAAGGTTTTAAGTCCTTGAGTTTCAAAGAAGTTTGTTGATTTCAAAAGACTAAAGTGCATGTTCTAAAAGTTGTTGTTTTAAGATTTCAACTAGTTTACAAGCTTGAGATCAAAGAAAGAATACAGATTTAGAATAAAGTGTAATGGATAACGTGAATTATACTACATATTTCATTATTCATGATTTATGAGAGTTTATTCAAGATATGTGAGTCATCTACAAAACCATGTATGTTTTCCATAAAGATTTATTTTATTGATATTTAGTTGCATACACCCTTACATACTCAGTGCATTCCCAAGTGTTGATCCATATATACGTCTGTGTGCTACATTGTCTCATAATGTAGGTTCAGGTACTCAGTCCCAGCAGCATCAGTATTCCCGAGTACTTTTATCTACACCTCTACTGTGGTGAGTCCTCATGGTTTGTGTTTTCTCACAAGGAGTTGAATCTTCGCCAGATGATATGGTTAGAGTTGCTAAAATATTATGATATGAGTGTGTTTTACAATTTGGGCAAGGTCAATGTAGTGTAAGACGCCTTTAGTAGGTTATCTATGGGCAGTGTGGCTCATGTAGAGAAGGGTAAGAAAGAGTTAGCTCATGATGTACATTGTCTGGCTAGATTTGGTGTTAGGTTACTTGATTCTACTGAGGGGAGTATTTTGGTGCAGAGTAGTTCCGAATCCTCTTTAGTTTTGGAAGTGAAGGATAAGCAAGACTTAGATGCTAGTTTGGTCAAACTGAAGGAGTCAGTTAAGGACCAAAAGGTAGAGATTTTCTCCCAAGGGGGAGATGGGGTGTTGAGAATGCAGGGTAGATTGTGTATCCTTGTGTTGATAATCTGAGGTAGAGAATTATGATTGAAGCATATGGAGCGTGGTATTCTATTCATCTCGGTGTTACCAGGATGTACCACGACTTGTGGGAAATCTATTAGTGGAGTGGTATAAAGAAGAATATAGCTGAGTTCGTAGCTAAGTGTGCAACTTACCAATAGGTCAAGGTAGAGCACCAGAGACCTGGTGGTATGATGCAATAATTTGGTATACCAACTTGGAAGTGGGAAGAATTGAATATGGATTTCGTGACTGGTTTACCTCTTTCGCATCGTCACCATGATTCTATTTGGGTTGTTGTAGACAGGCTGACAAAGTCAGGACATTTCTTGCCCGTGCATACATCCTAGACAGCTGAGGATTATGCTAGATTGTATATTTAGTAGTTGGTTAGGTTTTATGAAGTTCCTTTGTCTATCTCTAAGATAGGGGTACTCAGTTTACTTCTCAGTTTTGGAGGGAATTCTAGAAGGATCTTGGTACCCAATTTCATTTGAGTTTAGTTTTTCATCCGCAAATAGATGGTCAGGCTGAGAGGACCATCCAAACTTTGGAGGATATATTGAGAGCATGTTCTCTTAACTTCAATGGTAGTTGAGATTTGCATTTACTATTGATTGAGTTTGCGTATAACAATAGTTACCATGCTAGCATCAAGATGGTACTATTTGAGGCTTTGTATGGTAGAAGATGTAGATCACCCATAGGTTGGTTTAAAGTGGGTGAGGCTACTTTGATTAGACCTGATGCAGTGTTTGAGGCTATGAAGAAAGTGAAGTTGATTAAAGAAAGGTTGAAGATAGCTAAGAATGGTCAGAAGTCATATGCAGATGTGAGAAGAAGAGACCTTGAGTTTGAAGTTAATGACTTGGTGTATCTAAAAATCTCGCCTATAAAAGGGATGAAAAAGTTTGGCAAGAAGGGGAAGATTAGTCCCCGATATGTTTGCCCCTTTAGAATCCTAAGTCGGGTGGGGAGAGTAGCCTATGAGCTTGAGTTTCCCACAGAGTTGTCAGCTGTGCATCCTATCTTTCATGTCTCCATGCTTAAGAAGCATATTGGTGATTTCGTTGTTGTGAATCCTTCAGAGAGCCCAGATATCCTGAGTAGCCTTTCATTTGAAGAGATTCCAGTTGATATTCTAGACCACCTAATCCGTAGACTGAGGAACAAAGAGGTTCCCTTGGTCAAAGTGTTGTGGGAAAACCAGTCAGTTGATGGTGCTACTTGTGAAGCCGAGTCAGATATGAGATCCAAGTACCCACACCTAGTCTCCGCAAATTCAGATCAAGACAAAGGTACCTTTCCTTCTTAATTCAGTCCATTTCTAATCAAAGATTCAGTTATATAGCTATTCTTAATATAAGTTCATGCATTCTCCAAAGTATTCAAGAGTTTAGAAAGATATAAATTCAGTTTAGCCATTTGTTTCAGCTGTGTATCCTCAGTTTTCTTTATATTCTTAGCTTAACTAGCAACATTTGAGGATGAATGTTCCCAAGGGGGAGATATTGTAATACCCCAAACTTTTCTTAAGCTTAATTTTGCCTCGAGAAGGTTAAGGAATGACTTCCTAAGTGAGTATAGTTTAAACCATATAGAATTTCCCTAATTTCGACTCTTTATCATGTGAGAAATTTAATTATCTTTCCAATGATATAAGATCCACCCAAATTCGACAACCGGTAAAGAAGTTATGGCTAATTAAAGTCCTAGTCATAAAACAACATCATTTTAGTGCTTGATGCGTCGTGGAGAGGGTCTATCAGACAATTGTCAATTTCCAGTGGAACTCCGCGATAGCGGTGCGTCGCACTGAAGTTCTAGGTCCCAACCAGTGGGACAACGCAATAGCACCGCGTCACGGTCACCCCCAGAATCCCATTTGTGAAATTCTAGTGAGCCACCGCTATAGTGGCGCGTCGTGGTGGCCCATAAAATCAGGTTTTTCTAGTTCAATTTATCCAGCTTCGTACAGAAGTTAAAAAGGGCACTTTGGACTTTTTCGAAGCCCCTTAAATCATTCAAACACCTAATCCAAGGTTATTCCAAGCATCATATACGACTTTTCTCAAAAATTATCTAAAATTAAAAACCCTAAGCATCAAAACCCAATTCCAAGAATCGCCTAACTTCACCATTAATTCTTCAAATTGATTCAAGAATTGGATTCCTCAAACCAAGAGCATCAAGAATATCCATTCAAGTATACGAATAGAGTCCCAAGGTCTAGAGTTCATCCAAAGATCCTAATTCAAGGTATGTAGGATTTGAACAAGAACACTTCTTTCGTTCTTGTGCCCAAACATTCAATTTTTATAAATGAATTTCATGTTTTTGCAAGTGGGTCTGTACCCAAATTATATTATTTTGGAGAATATAAATTGGTAAGTTGTTAAAGCTTTGAATTGTATGATTATTTTATTTATTTATGATTTTAATCGATAATTCAGGCTATAAATTTCACATTCCTATATTGATGTGATATTTTCAAGGGTTTCCAAGATTGGTGTGATGAATTAAGCTTTATTGTGAAATTGTGATCCTTTAAGAAAATACATACCTTAAGTCCAAGAATGAATTGTTGATACTTTCTAAAGTGTTTCAAGAAGTGTATTGATATTTGCATGCTATTAAAGTTTTAAGGCCTATTGGTGATAGTCTACCAAAGTTTCAAGAAAAGAGTTGATTTTAATCCTAAGATAAAAAAGAAAAACCACACCATTTGATTTAAGCTAAAAGAAGGCATAGTTGGCTTCCATTGCATATTTCTGAGTTTCTTAAGGTGGATTTTTCTTAAAAGTTCTAAGCTTAGGTAAAGAAGTAGTATTTAGCACCGAGTTGGGCTTGATTCCAAGGTATCATGCCCCAGAACTATAAGCCACCGTAGGATTTGATTTACCCCAAGTGGGTTAATCTAGTAATCACTAAAAGTAAAAGGTTCTACTGCAATGGCAAGGATAGAATAACTCTCCACAACGTTGGCAAGACGTTGAACTCCATGTAGCTCACATGGTTTATGTCGGTTAGAAGAAATTCCCAAGTTTCCTAAAGTTTCAAGTCTTACAGTTATTAAGGTTTTAATTCCTTGAGTTTCAAAGAAGTTCCTTGTTTTCAAAAGACTAAAGTGCATGTTCTAAAAGTTGTTGTTTTAAGAGTTCAACTAGTTTACAAGCTTGATATCAAAGAAAGAATAATGATTTAGAATAAAGTGTAATGGCTCACGTGAATTATACTACATGTTTCATTATTCATTATTTAAGAGAGTTTTATTCAAGCTATGTGAGTCATCTACAAAACCCTGTATGTTTTCCATAAAGATTTATTGTATTGATATTTAGTTTCATACACCCCCATATACTCAGTATATTCCCAAGTGCTATTCTACATATACGTCTATGTGCTACATTGTCTCATAATGTAGGTTCAGGTGCTCAGTCCCAGAAGCATCAGTGATCCCGAGTACCTTTATCCACACCTCCACTGTGATGAGTCCTCATGATTCGAGGACCTATGTCCAGACACTTCAATATTTTTAGTAGTTGTTCTATTGCTTCCAAATCAGTTCGAGTCAGTTGGGGATCTATACCAATGGCTCTCTAGTTTGTTGAGTAGTAGAGGCTTTGTCAGAATAGATTGTCAGTATATTTAGATTTGAAGTATTTTTTTGTTACTTTTACAGTACTCATTCAGATTTCAGTTAGACATGATATGACATCATTCCTTATTTTGCTCCATTATCTTTAAGTAAGATTTATACTAAGTAGCAGGCTCAAAGAGTTAGCTTGGGGCTACTTGTAGCCTTTAGCACCGTGTGACACTCCGGGACAGGATTTGGGACGTTAAACTTCCCCTCCCCCCCAACTTAGGCTTTTTGTCTCAAATTACATTCTCAAGTTCAAGAAGGGTATGGTTCAAAAGTGGTATCAAAAAAATGGTTTGTGGTTTGTAATGTGTTTGCCAAAGAAATGTCCAAAGGCTTGAAGTGGGTACGAAGGATTAAACTTATCCAAGGGTAGGCTTTTTAGGCTTAATGTGGGTACCAAAATCATAAAGATGGCCTAAGATCATTTCTCCAACTAAGTATAATCTAAATTAGCTATGAAAGACTAAAGGGGCAAGTTCTAGATAGCACAAGTACACAAGAGATGAAGATAATCAACCTTACACACATGGCATTCGAGTACCTTCAAGTGGGTTAAATCGTTCTACCCACTCGAGATAAAGCTAGGGTATTCATTAACTTTCTGGCGTCATCTCTCGGAGTCATAAAAAGAGGGAAAATATCGTTACAAAGTTTCTCACGTCCACGCCTTCGTATTGTGTAAGAAATTTTAGATGGAGGGGGTTGTTTGCCTTTGTATCTGAACCAAGCATAATTTGATAATTATGGCAACAACTTAAGCCATAGTCTCACATTGTGAATCATAGTACGGGCTAACTACCCATATGGTTACTCAAAATTCACCAATGGATATGGATGTGATCCCAAATCATCAATGATACAGGTACTCAGATTTCCCTTGCATTTTATAGCTTCAATACCACAGGTACTCAGACTTCCCCTGCACCTACTGATAGAAACCCAATCACTATGGCAAGACTCATCTAGTGTAATTCAAACTAAAATGGACAACTAACAAAAACAAATAACTATTCCATGCAAATGTGGGCACCATCAAAGTGCCTGAATATTACAACTGAAATAAAAATAGAGGTAAGGATTATCCAAAAGAAAAGAGAAGTATGCAGAAATATCAATAATACAGGCCTAAATGTCATGAATAAGGAAACACCCCTAACTAATGAGGTAGCAGTCTTCCTACTTCATAAATAATCAAGGGTAGAAGAGATAAGGGTGCTCCCAGAAACTGCATCAAGGGATGTTATCACTCGCAAACCCTGCATCATCACCATCCTTCTCAAGATCTGACTACTCGGTCGGGGCCTCATCATCACTGTCCATCCAAAAAGTAGGAAGCCTTCTTTGGGACTTCAGAACCTTTCATAAACCCTTCACCCCTTTCCACATCTTGGTAAATGATTTGTCTCTCTTTTTCTCCGTAGTAATCATTTTTTCATGTGCGCTTTGAAGATCTTGGTGTGATGCCGCCAAAGAGGAGTAGGCTTCCTCAAGCCGATAAATAGGAGATTTTTTTCTTCTTTTGGTCCTCCTTGTACTCATCATAATCGTTACATGACACATACGAGTGATGGGTGGTGGAGGGATCTACCGGTCCTTGAGGCAAGCTAGCCACAAGCTCTTAAATGGTTAAAATATTAACTCCAATCTCTTCAAAAGGTACCATAGTGGTTGGCCTAGGAGGCTCAGGTTCGCTACATGTTGGCTCTTCCAAGTTGATCTTTCTTTTCTTTATTTTTCTTGATGTGCCCTCTCCTTAAATCCTCAATGGGTAGATGGGGGTACTAGGATGCACCAATGTATCACTAGCATATTCTTAAATCCATGCTCTCTTGCACAGAATAGTAATCTGAGAAGATAAAACTAAAAGGGATAGACTATATTACGCTTAAGGGTTGTTCATAGGTGAAAATACCCCAATACCCCTCATCCTAAGTAAACAAAACAAAAACTGCATGGATTTTACATAGTAGCGTGGCACAGACCTTATCGCAGAGGCTAACCTCTGTGCCATACTGCTAAATCTGAAGATTGTCCTCTGTGTCATGCTAGCTATTGGGGAGGCTAAACTTCGTGACACGGGGATAGCGGGGAGGCCCATTGCCTTCGTGGTCCAAAACCACCCCGAACCTCATCCAAAAATTCCAAAATTCTCTCAAGACACCCAATTCATATGCCTAAACATAACTAAAGTCACAAATCAACATTTCAAACATGGAATGGATTAAAATGAAATTCCTGAAATTTTGACGGTGTAACATTATCCCCCTTAGGATCATTCATCCCCAAATGATGAGCTAGGACACTTTTCGAACGAGAATAGTAATATTACACATGAATCAAATGATAAACTAGGATAAAAAAATCATACCTTAAGCTCCTTCGCCCGACACATGGAGCAAGAATGGGTACTTAGCATTTATATCTTCCTCTGCTTCCCAAGTGGCTTCTTCCACCTTATGGTTCCTCCATAAGACCTTTATTAAAACTACATATTTTTTCCTCAACCTATGAACTTGTCTTTCTAAGATCTCCACTGGGAACTCATCATATGACAGGGAATCTAAAATACCAACACTCTAAAAAGGCACCACCAAGGAAGGATCACACAAGCATTTCTTCAACATGGACACGCGGTGAGTAGAACCCAAACTTGCAGGCAATTATAGCTCATAGGCAACATTCCCCACTCTCTCCAAAATCAAATAAGGGCCAACCTAATGAGGACTGAGTTTCCCCTTCTTCCCAAATTATATCACTCCCTTCATGGGATACACCTTCAAGAATATCCAATAACCCACATCATACTTCAACTCTCTTTGCCTCACATCCGCGTAGGATATTTGGTGACTTTTGGCATTCTTAAGCCTATACCGAATCACATTAACCTTCTCAATAGCTTGATAAACTAAATCAGGACCGAACAACCTTGACTCGCCAACTTTGAACCACCCAATAGATGATCTACACTCCTACCATACAATGCCTCAAACGGAGCCATACCAATGCTAGATGGATAGCTATTATTGTACGCAAACTATACAAAATTCAAATGGTCAACCCAACTACCACCAAAGTCAATTACACAAATCCAAAGCATATGTTACAAAGTCTGAATGGTCCTTTTTGCTTGTCCATCAATCTACAGGTGGAAAGTAGTGCTAAGGTTCACCTTAGTCCCCAAACCTTACTAGAACAAATGTCAAAAATAAGATGAGAACTGAGTACCACAATTTTAAATGAAGGAAACTGGATCACCATGCAACTTCACGATCTCTAGAATAAACAACCTTACATAGTCCTCAGAAGAATAATTAGTCCTCACTGGCAAGAAGTAAGCAGACTTTGTCATTCTATAAATGATGAACCAACTAGAGGAAAACTGGGTTTGAGACTGCGGAAGACAAGTAACAAAATCCATACTAATCACTTCCCACATCCACACAGGAAGATCAATCTCTTGAGACAATCCGCCTGACCTCAAGTGCTCCACCTTCACTTATTCGCACACCATGCACTTAGCCAGAAAATTATCCACATCCCTCTTCAGTCTATTCTGCCAATTAATTTCCTTGAGGTCATGATACATTTTCTCCAAACCAGGATGAACTTAATAACGCAACTCATGAGGTTCAGAATTTTTTTTCCCTCAAAGCCCATCTATATCGGGGACACACAATCTCTATTGGTACCTCAAGATACTATCACCACCAATCTCGAAGACACCACCCTCTACTTACCCATACAATCCCTGATTTACATTAAGATAAGATCCAACACCTGTTTCTCCTTTACCTTAGATCCAAGAGATGACTTTGCCACCTCTTACACAAACACACCACCATCCTCAGAACCTAATAGACAAATTCCAAGATTTTCCAAAAATTGAATATCCTTCACTAAGTCATGCTTTTCTTCACCTACATGGGATAAACTTCCTATAGATAACCTGCTAAGAGTATCAACAACTACATTAATGTTACCTGGATGATAGTGGAGACTCATGTCATAGTCCTTGAGCAACTCAAGCCATCTCTTTATCTTGAGATTCAACTCTTTCTAGGTGAATACAAATTGCAGGCTTTTGTGATCTAAATAAATGTATACATGGACCCTATATAGATAGTGTGGCCAAGCTTTCAATGTGAACACCGAAGCCAACAATTCTAAATCATGAATGAAATAATTCCTTTTGTTAACCTTGAGATATCTAGAAGCATATTTTACCACCTTTCCATGCTACATTAACACACAACCAAGTCCCACACGATGCACATCATAATAAACTACAAAGCCATCAATACCCTCGAATAGGGTCAAAACTGGAGCAAAAGTCAATTTATCTTTCAGCTTCTCAAAACTCCCCTCGCAAGCATCAAACCATAAAAACTTTACCTTCTTTTGAGTCAACTTAGTCAAAGGTGTGGCAATCGACAAAAATCTCTCCACAAATCTCCTATAATAACCAACTAAACCAAAGAAGCTCCTAATATTCATTGAAGTCGTGGGTCTAGGCCACTTCTTAACCACCGCAACTTTTCATGGATCTACTATGTTCCCTTTACTTAAAAAAACATGGCCTAGAAAAGTAACAACATTCAACCAAACTTCACACTTTGAAAACTTAGCATACAATCACTGATCTTTTAGGGTTTGCAACACAATACAGAGGTGATTTTCATGATCCACTTTGCTCTTCAAATATACCAAAATGTCATTTATAAACACAACCATGAACAAGTCTAAAAACTGACGAAATACCTAGTTCATGAGATCCGTAAATTCCACTAGGGCATTGGTCAACCCAGAAGATATGACCAATAACTCAAAATATCCATACTAGGTATCGAAGGAAGTCTTAGGAATATCCTCCTCTCTAATTTTTAACTGATGATAATTTGACCGAAAGTCAATCTTAGAGAAATACATAGTATCATTACTTTGGTCAAAAAGGTCATCAATCCTAGGAAAATGGTACATATTCTTCACTATCACATCATTCAACTGACGGTAATCAACACGCGTCTAAAGAAAACCATCCTTCTTAAGTATAAATAGAACAAGAGCACCATAAGGGGACACACTAGTGATGATAAAAGACATATCAAGAAGATCTTACTTCAACTACTCATTAAGTTCCATCAACTCAATAGGATCCATTCGATAAGGAGGGATAAAGATAGGATGAGTGCACCCAAGAAGATCGATCCAAAACTCAATTTCCCTATCGGGATGGACGCCAGAAAGATGATCAGGGAAAACCTTAGGAAATTCACTAACCACGGGAATGGATTGCAACAAAGGACCCTCTAAGTTAGAGTTTTTACCCAAACCAAATAACAATGACACCCCTTGGAAATTAAATTATGGGCTCTAAATATGATATGAACCTTTTCTTAGTCATTAGGGAACTCCTTTCCACTTAATAACTGGCTTATTAGAGAATTTAAAGATGACTTTATGAGTCTAACAGTCTAAAGAGGCATAGCACGAATGCAACCAATCCATCTCTAAGATGACATCAAAATCTAGCATGTCTAATTCAATCACATACACTAAAGTTTCCCTTCCATCAATAGATACCACAAAACACCTATAGACCCTTCTATCAACTACTGAGTCACCCATCAGGGTAGAAACAAAAAAGGGGTCTGAAATACACTCGGGGACTAAAACCAAAAGACATAACCTCAAATGGGTTCGCATAAGTAAGGGTAGACCACAAAACAAGTAAAGAGAACACATCACAAGAGAAGAGTTTTAACATACCAGTGACGACATAGGAGATACCTCGGACTCCTGACAGGTAGTAAGAGCATATAGGTTATTCTGAGTAGTGCTGGTACAAAAAATAGAACCCTTTGGTGCAGGATATGATGATGTGTCAATCAAAATATTATTATCCATCATAGTGACCTTTCCCATGGGGAAGTCCTTCAGTATATGTCCCAGCTAGCGACAATTAAAACACCGGTTCCTCCACTCATTATAAAAGAACAATACAACTGACAAGAAAGTTTAAAGGAGGATACAATGGAGCTGACTGGGCCCTACTGGCCTGAGATTAGGCACCATATGCCCTAGAACCATCTCCACTTTGAAATTGATAATCTCTAAACGACTTCAAATAAGGTGCACTAGCCATAGAATAGGAAACACAATTTTCTCACTTATTTTTAAATGATTTCCCACCATCTGTACTACTTTTCTTCTAAACTCCACCCTGACCCAAATATAAAAACTTCTTGCTCTACCTCTTCCTACCTCTTCTTTCTTCTTTTTTCCTCTTCGACCTGTTGAATATACAGATCAGGCCATAGATATCCATATCCTTATTTAACAAGGTATTCTTGCTCATTAAAATAAATTTATGAGATATACTAGAATTGAATTTCCTCATTCTAGACCTCATGCTGGACACTAACTCAGGTGTATATTGTGACAACTAGTGGAACTTTAAGGAATACTCCACCATCATCTTGCCTTGCTTTAAGTTCACAAACTCCTCATCTTTCGCCTCCCTCAACTCCCGAGGAAAGAAGTAATCAAGAAAATCACTAGAGAAATCATTTTATAAAGTAGACTCAGCATCATCACCCCTAAGCTGCTCCCACTCTTTATACCATTGGTATGCTACATGTTTCAACTGATAAGCATCAAATTCCAAACCCTCTACATCAGTAACATGCATAACTCAAAAGATATTCTCTATATCATCTATAAAACCTAGAGGATCCTCTTTAACCTTAGTACCAATGAAAATTGGAAAGCTCAATCTCATAAACTTCCCAACTTTAGTGTCCTCAGATGATCTCTCAAAAATACCAATAGAACTCATCTAATATGACTGAGATATCACTAACTGGGTTAATAGAGTGACGGGATTGGCAAAACTTAGTATTAGTAATATCTCCATGAGGTGACTGAGTACGATTGCCACTAACTGAAGAAGGATTAGTGGAGACAGGTGGAACTCCACGGGGACAAGAAGAAGTAGCGATCTTTGATCGGGACTATAGCCCATAAATTGGATGAGATCTACCCTTATTGTCCTCAGGCGGGACAAATGATTTTCCATGAGCTTCAGATCATCGGGGAGACATGATCTAAAAGGGGAATAAATGAGAGCTTGAGGAATCCAAGACCTTAGAATTGATTGCCCAAAAATTAGACAACATAAAAGAGAAACATTCCTAAATGCCTCATAGTCTATCCCTTTAAGTGTAGAACACTACACACCCATAAAAGAGACTCTACTTGACACAGTTTTATGGAAACCCAATTGACCATAAACGTATGCTCTGAAACCAACTTTGTCACAACTCAAACAAGGGTCTTGTTGTGATGGGTATCTCAAGTCCACCTAGGATCAAAGACCACCCCTTCACCTAATCTAACAAAACTAAGTAGACATAGCATTGGATGAATTCCAATACAAAATAAGATATGATAAGAAATCCCAAAGAACCTATGATAGATCATTATCCAACATCCTTCAATGAATAATCAAAATCGATAACCAACCATAATGACCATGTACATAGTAATGTCTAACAAAGCCTCTAACAAAACCAAAGATAATCTGGTCAGGACATGCTCCCGACCATAGCCAAAACAAATCCAAAAGAAAGAGTCAATACATAAGGAAACCTAAGGTATAAAATAGTGTCTTCTAAAGGATAGAAGTTCAACCCTTTAGTTTGATTCATAAACTATCCCATAGTCACCTAGTCACAGTGTAGAAGGAGTAGAAGTAAGGCCAGATCCTGCATAATATTGGGATACAGCATCAAAAAATAGTTAGGGGTTAGAGAACTAGCATGTAACTCAAGGATAAAGGATAAAAAAATTGTATGAATCATAATACCAAAACTATTAAAACCAGTGCACAACACCATATGCAATACATACATATCACATATCAGGAAAAGTAGCAGGGCTCAACATCAACTTTAAAACCTTAACCTAGAATGTCAATCTTAACATCATAAACCTACACCTACGAGATATATAGGTTCAGCTCTCCCTACTAAAAACGACCAGTTCATGTTAGCCACTCGAATTGGAGGTACTATAGAAGGCTAAGAAATACTTACTCTTTGTCATCCATGATACAAATATATATAGTGTGTGACATAAGAATATGGTTATCAAGACCAACCCTTACATTGACAGATGTGGGTTTCAGTATCAGTTCTCTCAAGACCTCCACCTTATACGACAAGCTACACAACCCCCTTTAAGACCAACTAAAACCTTTAACACATAACCTAACTATTACATAAAGGAGTCAACCAATAAGGCATCATAAAGTGCTAGTATCATACCGACTATAGCTTGCAATGAAATGTCATTTATCCATTACCTTTGGGAATCCTTAGACCCCTGACTCCATTATTAAAATAAACATGGGGGATTCCATTGTACCCCACAAGGTTTACAAAATAATCCTTTTTTATTTTTCCATTTATGCAATGCATTAGTTTAAAGAGAATAGCTAAATCAAATGATAATTCATATTCCAAAATAAATTATGCAACTGAGTCGAGGTTAATATCAATTTCCATTCCAACACTAATTATTTGGGGAACCCATTATACCCCTAAATTAATTCACCATTCCCATTCACCCCAATGAGTGTGCAAACCAACAATTTATGCATAATATATCAATAGAAACCATGGAAAAACATTCAAACAATTTATATCCAAAAGCCTCAACTCATATTTCAAAATCCAGTATTAGAACTATGACTAATAAACTAATTTTCATGCCATTAAGTAAATACAAGTAGATGGAAAGAGTTACATGCCTTAGACACATGAGAATTGGAAAGTAATTTAGAGCATGAAATCCGAAAGATGAACGTACAATGAAATCCTTAGGCTCCCTTAGGGTTCTATGTTAAAGAGTAGAATTAGGGATTTTTAATCTTTTAAACTAAAAGGAATAGGCTATATTATGCTGAAGGGTCATGCATTGGTGAAAAGATCATAATACCCCTCATCATAATTAAACAAAACAAATACTACATGAATTTTACATAGCGGTGTGCCACAAACCTTATCATAGAGGCTAACCTCTGTGCCACACTACTAAATATGTAGATTATTTTCTATGTCATGATGGCTATCACAGAGGCTATCATCTATGACACAGTGATATCGCGGAAGCTCACTGCCTCCAAGGTCCCAAAACCACCCCAAACCTCATTTAAAATTTTTGAAACTCTCCCAGGACACCCCATTCACATGCCTAAATAGAATTTAAGATAAAAATACATATTTTGATCATAGGAGGGCTAAATATAAAATGCCTAAAATTTTAAAGGTGTCATAAGGTAATGGTAGAGAACATCTACAAGGTGGATGGGGAAATCAGGAAGGTGGTCAAGAAGGTCTAAACATAGGGGGAATATAATTAGGACAAAAATTAGCTCAGATTTATGACCGGGCTTATTATTATGCATTTTTTAAAAAGGCTAATGTTGAGGCTTATAATGTAGTGATCACAGGTACTATTTATATTTATGATCTAATGGCTACAGTTTTATTAGAGCCAGGGTCTACTTATTCATATGTATTTATCTAGTTTATGGTAAGTTTGAATTTTATTTGTGATGTACTTTATTATCCTGTTTATGTATCTAATCTGGTGGGTGAGTCTGTGATAGTAACCCATATTTATCTTTCTTGCTCTATATTATTTATGGGTTTGAAGAATTGGGTAGACTTAATTATGGATATGTTAGACGTCAATGTAATTCTTGGTATGACTAGGTTATCTCTATATCATGATGTTTTAAAATATAATACTAAAATAATAACTCTAGTGATGCCAGAGATGAAGGAACTAGAGTGGAAGGAAGTTTATAAGGCCAACCAGTAAGGTTATATTGTATGTCTGGGATAGGAGGATAGTAGGGAACAGGTGTTTAGCATATTTAGCTCATCTTTGAGATGTAGACGCAGGGTCCCCTTCTATAGAGTTGGTTTTGGTAGTCTCCAAATTTCAAGATATATTTTCTTTATACCTATCGAGTATGTCTCTATATAGGGATATCGATTTCTACAATGACTTAAAGTTTGGAATTAACCCTATTTCTATTCCACCTTAATGAATGGCTATAACGGAATTAAGTAAGGTCAAAACTCCACTAAAAGAACTACTTAACAAAGGTTTTATTCATACAAGTGTGTCACCTTGGGGTTCTCTGGTCCTATTTATTAAGAAAAAAAATGGTAGTATAAGGATGTGTGTTGATTATAGGTAGTTGAATAAGATTATCATCAAAAATAAATATCCCCTGTCTCACATAGATAACTTGTTTGATTAGTTAAATAATGCGTCTGTGTTTTCAAAAGTTGATTTGAGGTTAGATTATCATCAGTCCAAAATTAGACCAGAGGATATACCAAAGACAACATTTAGAACTTGATATGGCTATTTGAGTTTCCGGTGATGTCTTTCGATTGACTAATACACCTGTAGGCTTTATGAGTTTAATGAATAAGATCTTTAATTCATTCATGCATTCATTTGTTATTATATTTATTGATGATATCCTTATGTACTCCGAGAGTAAAGAAGAGCATGCAAGCCATCCTCGTATAGTCTTGGAGGTTAAAGGGAGAAGAAGTTGTTTTCTAGGTTTTCATAGTGTAAATTTTGGTTGTCTTCAATTGCTTCCTTAGGGCACATGGTTTTTAAAAAATGGGTAATGGTGGATCCCTAAAAGATTGAGGCAGTAAAGAACTGGGATCGACAAAGTTTGGTGATCGAGATAAGGACTTTTTTGGGGCTTGGTAGCTACTACCACAGATTTGTAAAGAACATTGCATAAATTTTAATTCACTTGACAAGGTTTACAAAAAAAGTGACATTTGTTTGGTTTGACCAATGTGAAGAGAGATTCCATAAGCTCAATATTTTCTTAAATTCAGTACTAATTTTTTTGTTATCATTTGAAGGTAAGGACTTTATTGTATTTTGTGATGCCTCACTATTAGGTTTGGTGTTGTGTTGATGCAGGGTAAAAATGATCTTGCCTATGCTTCGAGATAGTTGAAGCCTCAAAAAAGAAACTACCCAACTTATGACTTAAAGTTGGCAGCAGTGGGATTTTCATTAAATATTTTGAGACACTAACTTTATGGCATCAAGTGTGAGGTCTTCACCGATTATTATAGCTGGCATTACGTGTTTACTTAAAAGGATTTGAAACTAAGATAGCAGAGGTAGATGAAATTATTAAAGGATTATGATGTGAGCATTCAGTATCACCTGGGTAAAGCCAATGTAGTGGGAAATGCATTGAGTTAAAAATCTGTGAGTGTAGGCAGTTTATCATTTTCTAGGGAATCTAGGTGACTATTAGCTAAGAGAGTTTCAAAATCTAGCATATCTAAGCATGCAGTTTGGGGTCTCATATATGGATGGTGTGTTGGTTATTTTCTAGGTAAAGTCAACATTCGTGGAGAAAATTAGGTTTCCAAAATTTGAGGATAAGAAGTTGAATACACTCTAGAATAAAGTGGTGTACAGCGAGGTGGTGGATGCCACTCTTGGAACGGGGGGTTGTTCTAGTTTAAAAGAAGATAATATGTTTCTCAGTTTGGTGATTTGATTCATGATGTACTTTTAAAGGCCCATGGCTCACATTATTTTATTAATTTGAGTACATCTAAGATGTATCATGACTTGAGGTAGCTTATTGATGGCCTGAGATAAATACGGACATAGTGGATTATGTTTTCAAGTGTTAAAATTGTCAATAGGTAAAGTTTGAGTACCAAAAGCCTGCCAGGTTGCTTCAGAAGATGCCTATACCCATGTGGAAGTGGGAACATATTTCTATGGACTTGCTCTTTTTGGTTGATAGTACATAGATTGACAAAGTCGGCTTATTTTTTAATAGTTCGAGTAGACTACAACTCTCTGGTGATAGTACATTGATTGACAAAGTTGGCTTATTTCTTACTAGTTCGAGTAGACTACAACTCTCAGTAGTCAGGTATAACTTATGTCAAGAAGATTGTGAGGCTTCATGGGTTTCCACTTACTATCCTTTCTGACAGAGATTGTAAGCCATTTATTTAGCGGTTTAAGTCAGGACATATTAAGCCATAGGATACGAATTTGGTATAGAGGGCTTCGGAGAAAGTAAAATTTATTCAATCCAAATAGTTGGTTGCTCAAAATAGGAAAAAATATTATGTGAACTATAAGATAAGGGATATGCTATTTATGTTTGGTGAGTATATTTTTCTCAAGATGTCTCCTATAAAGTATCATGAGGTTTGGAAAGAGGGGTAAGCACAGGCATTGGTATATAGGTCCCTTTGAGGTTCTTGAGAAAGTATATCCAATTTCATATCGATTAGTTCTACCACTAGGGTTGTTGAGATTTCTTCTGATATTTCATGTTTCAATCCTAAAAGGTACCATGGGGATAGAAACTACATCATTAAGTGTGATTAGGTGTTTCTATATAAGGATTTGGCTTATGAGGAGTAACAATGGAAATTCATTCGGTAAAGGTTATGTAGAAGCATTGTCTTGTTAATGAATCCACTTGGGATAATAAAGGACTTGTGAGATAAGTACCTTCAATTGTTTTAGTATACAGGTACTCTTCACCTTCCTTATTTAGCCTATATTTCTTGTTTGGACATACAGGGATGAACAATGAATAATTTGGTATCTGTTGTAATGACTCTCTCTATCATTATATGCGAGTCCTACATTTATAATCTCATTTCAAAATTCTTTCTAGTTTTGAAGTTACAAACTTTAGGCTAGGCTAGTTTCAATTAATTTCAAAGTAATGTGTGGACTAGGGAAATCTAGGAATGATTTTGATAGGGTAGTGGTATTTTTATTAATTTCATATTAGCTAATATGATAAAAAAAAACTGTAGGAATATACAATATCGAATTTGGGTAAGTAGAACTCTCAAAATTGATCTTAGCATAAAAGGACATTGTTTAGAAAGCTCTAGGTTTAAGGTTTACTATAAAAAGTGGTAATTTTGGGTAAGGATAGAAATTCTATCTCATCGACACCGCTATTGATTTTTACTGCTATAGCGGTGTCTACCCTCTCTACCAGTCATTGACCACCCTTGACTGCTGTTAAAGCAAAAATTAAATATTATAGCGATGAAAACCACAGTTTCAGTAAAATAATTCCACAAACTAGTTTATTCTGAAGAACTTATTTTGAGGCAAAGAAAGGGTGATTTAACGTGAAATGCACTAGAAAAATTTTATTTGTCTTTATAAAGATAAGAAATTCATCCAAGTTAACTCGTATTTAATTATTAAGCCTTAGAATTGTTAACTGACAATGTTTAGGGAGGGTTTTAGGATGGATTTTTGTTAATTGCTAGTGCAAGGGGAAAATTAAGGAATGAGTTAATGGATTTTCTTATTAACATTTAATTTACCGTTACATTCCATTAATCCCTTGATTTATCCATGAAATTAGTAGTTTTAGATTTATATGGTGGAAAATCCCTTGTATGGAAAGGGAATGGTCATGAATTTGACCTTAAGAGTTGGTTGTAAGTTATAAATTCCAATATGTTAGATCATTTCTATAAATATGTATTTATAGGAATGTTCTAGACCACAAACAAGCAGACATTACATGGAAGGGAAAAACTCCGGCATAGAGGAGTTATGCAACTTGGTTCAAGGTCGGTGATGGTCTTGTAGTTTAATCTAATTTGTTTTATACGTGATATTAACTACATTTTAGTATGTCTTGTTAATGCATGCTATTTTGTTTTGTCTTTGCAATGATTTGTGGTTGTTACATGATCTTGACCTACCTTACTTTTTGATTGGAGAAATTAGTATTTAGAATGTTCTTATAGGCTTTTGGTGGAACAAGGCACCCGTGTCTAGTATTTTAGTACATGGATGGTAATTGTCCCTTACGGGTCATAGCTAGAGGCAGGTTTATATCCCTTAGTATGTATGTACAAGAGTTAGGTGAGTTTGATGATTCCATGAGCGAACAATAGAGATATATTTCTTATATTTAATAAATTCTCATGACTTTTTGTTGGCTTAGTTTGACTAAACTTGACAAGGTGATAATATGTTTAATTATTTGTTTAATTCCAAATTGTCCATTGTTGCTTGTTGTGCTAAGTGTATGTTTGTTAAGCATGTATTAACTTGTTGTACTGTAACTTAGTCATATGTTCATATTCTCATCTTGGTTTGGCTAAATAACCCTGCCAGTATACTACTCTTGGGTAATGATACTACACTTATATTTATATTTATAATTGTAGTGCATATTCTAGTGGCTCCTATGAGACCTCACTTGTGATTCTAGCAGTTGACTCTAGATTTTAGGGTGAGCAGCATATTGGGCTACTATGGGATCTCTCTTTATGACATTGTCCTTTGATTGGACTTATGTACTTTCTTTAGGTTTTGGGATTGCATACCTTCTTTACATTCTTAGTATGTTTTGGCACACAGAATTTCAAATTATAAGGGCATTTGGTTTAGTATTTATTTTTGTATTTCTCGTAAGTTATTAAACTGGTTAATAATTGAACTATTAATGGGGAAGTTTTCTTTATTTACTCTAAGTGTTGGTTTATGTTTTTGGGGTTATTAGTTCTCCTGGCAGGTAAGTAGTGTCAGTTTAACTCATGATGGGTTTGGGTCATGAAATATAAGTTATGTCTTGGTCTCATCTTGATTTTATTTAATTTATCTCCTTGTAAGATGTTATGTTCAGTCGATCAATGATGCCCACAAGTACATAATTTTGTATTAATACCACCCATGATTTTTTTTGTTAAGTGTAGAGTATGTTCAACAGTTTGAGACTAGACCTCGACTTTAGCTTATGATTAGCAGCTTCGATTCAAGGGTGAGTATCATACTAGGACAACCATTCGATTTTCATTTTGCTCATGTCCTTCATCACATATAATGACTTTTTTTTATCATTAACTTGATATTTTGATTTTGTTTTGGATTAGTAGTCCTTGTATGGTGACTTTTAGGTACTAAGGGATGTAATTATTTAGAGATACTTTTGTACTTTTGTAAGTACTGTAATGACCCTTCTAGTCATTTTCAATATTTTTGCTTACTATTATCATTAGAGCCCTTCCATAGCTTCCCCAAGTCATTTATGACTTGCTGGAGTTGAAAGTTCAGTCACCAGGCAGTTTATTTAGTTTTAGAGCCAATTCCCTATTTTAAAGTCTTCGTTGGTTCCAAATGGCCACTGGGTAAAATCTTTAGTCTTTCCTATTTTGAAGTCCTCACTGGTTCCAATGATACCTCCTATGCAAATTATATCTAACCAGTAACTTCGGAATGTCAATTTTAGGTTGGGTGGACCTTTGGTTTGTGTCTCGAGACACCTAAACCCATTTTGACCTATTGGTCGAAAAATTAAGTAGATGAAATATGGGTGTGGGACCCAAATTTGGTCGAAATGACCTTTAATGGAAATTTTGACTGTGCCATCGCATTCTAAACATCAAATTTAGTATGGTTACACAGTTCATTTTCATATAAGGATTCTTAATGAATCTCGAGCACCGTGTTGACCCCATTTTAGACTTGAAAAATCAGGTGCATTAGAAAATCTGGTTCTATCTTGATTGCGGTAACTATGTCAAGATTGAAAAAAGTCTGATCATCCTAAATTAGTGCGATCAAAAGGCTTTGTTTGCAATTACTATTCGCATATGCAGGCCTAATATGGTCTGATCGTTATAGCTCAATCGCTATAGCAACTCCCGAATGCCTGGACTGGGTATAAAGGACCCCTTTTCCATAATTTTTGGCCATTCTTCATCATTTTCTTAAGACCCAAAACCCTAAAAAGAGTGATAACTTTCAATTGAGGCTTGGGATGATTTAGGAGCATGATTAACATCTATTTTCGTGATTATCTTCCAATTTGAGGTAAGAATTCACCCTTTTTTGGTGTAGTTTCTTGATTTATTGCTCAAAACACCAAAATCTTTAGAGCTTGATTTTACCCTAATTTAGCTTGGTTTTCTCCCATTTTAGGGTAATGATTCCTTGAGCTTGTAAGAATGTTGGGTTGGTTTCGGAAATGCAATTTCCATAAGTGGGACTCATATAAAGTTTTTGTACCCAAAGAACAATAGTGCAATATGGGTATCATTATTCTCATATTGATGAGTAAAATATGTTTTTGATAGCTTGGCACCTTGAGGATGCTTCTTGGAAGGGAAAAGCAGTGGTTTAGCGATTCGTTGAGCTTTCTTCAATGTCGAGGTAGGCTAGTTTTATCCCTTGTTTGATTGAGGTATTTCATATTATTCTTATGATATTCTGTTAGATTTTGGATGATTTTAGGTGTTGGATTGATGAAATGTAAGACTTGGATTAGTTGGACCGCTTAGGCCATTTTGAAACAGTAGAGTTGACACTTAGCTTGCTTTCTTATGTCTTAGGTGAATTGAACTTCATTCCCCATGCTTAACATCAGAATCCCTTAGATTACTCAAATTAGGTAAAAATTCTTTAGTCACTCATGTGTAGAGTAATATTGGCCTTAGTTGTATACACTATATGTAATGTGTTTGAGAAAGATCTCAACCTTAGGGCTAATTATGGTTTGCTTAACATCTAAAAGTAGATTTAGATACCATAAGTCTAGTTTGGGTTTAATTTACCTGACATGGAGCTTGAGGATTAGAAGTCGACTCTTAACCCACTTTAGTGTATGACACATGTCAGTTCTTGTAAATCTTATACGCTTATTTGTTGTTTGGAAATGTGTATTGAGCCAATATTGAAAAATATTGATACTTGATGCTTATGTTGGTTAATGTGATGGTTGACGCCTATGGATTATGTTATCATTTATTCAATTGATTATACTCTTTATGTTATTGATTATATACATATACCGGATTTGAGTCTGGAGAATAAGTGTGACACTATTCATTATATTTACTGATGCAACTTTGGCTATTGATTATAATTACTGGTTTGAGTCTGGCTATTGATTATATTTATCGATACAAATCTGGCTATTGATTTTATTTATCGATTTAAGTTCAGTTATTGTTATATTTATCATTTCAAGTTCGAATATATATATAATGCTATGATGAAACATTTCTTTTTATGATTAATGATATTGGGGTATGATATTGAGAATAGCAATTTTGCTAATTCAGAAAAATAAGGAAACGTTTATAACATGGCATCACTTAAATGGACTCTACTGATAAAATGGCAAGTTGACAAATGATGGTTAGTCGATAAACAATGACTAGTGGATATATGATGTCTAGTCGATAATTGAATTAGTTATAAGAAATGGATAGTTGATTAACAGTAACTAGTGTATAAATGGTGATAAGGTTACTATATGTTGGTAAATTATGGAATGGTGGTTAAGTAACGAGTTGACTATTTTTAAGAAATGAATGGTTGCTTTATTATATCTTTGAGTGTACTCTCCAGGTGTATGGGAGTTTGTGATGTGTTATTTACTTTCCGAACTAATTGGTATATGGGAGCCAATTTTGTATTTATGATTGTATGTGTTGAAGCTTTATTCTATGTTATTATTCCTATTTATTACTTATCTATGCACATCGATGTTAGAACTACTTCAGATTTGTCTAAGTTATGTTATCTTTCATTTTATCATCCGTATATCATGATTTAGCTCAGTAGGCTGATGATGCCTACTGAGTACCCATTGTTTTCATACTCATACTGCACTTCTATGCCTTTTTGGTACAGATCTGAATACTAGCTATTGTCTTTGATCATGTTCTATTGATATTTCTTGAGATAGGGTGAGCTCTTTGAGTCGAAGTCACCTATTTCCTTCTATATTTTCATATTCATCTTTTAGTTATAGAGACAGATGTCGGTGACTATTTTAAGTCCTTGAGTTATATTATTATTAGATTCTCTAGTACTGGCTCTACTAGGTCATGGGATGGTATCTTTTATTGGCTGTTTTTATCTATTTAGAACTCTTTTATTATTTATAAGTGTGTTGTTCAGTTTCTTCTATGAGTTGATATTTTCCACCAAGTTAACCCATTATGTTTAGATTAGGGTTACGGTTTGGCTCGTCTACTGGAGAGATAGAGTTGGTGCCATCATGAATCATAAATTGGGTTGGGACAAAATAGTAACAAAGTCAGTATACACCTGTATTGTTGGTACAAGAGCAAATGTCGAGTAAAATCCTATAGATTAAAATGGTGATGTTTGTTTCCTATCTTTGGGAGGCTATGGCATATTCTTAGGAGTTCATCACTTCTTTAACTCACTTTGTGATAAGAGTGTGAGTTGGTTTGTAGAAATGTTCCCTTGACTTTACTCTTTTGCAGATGGCTAGGACATATGCTACCGCTACACTAGATAAGGGTCCCAAAATCAAGCCTAGGGATCCTACAACTATTTATGGACAATCTAGAGGTCGTGGAAAACCACGTGATGTGTCCCAATCTAGGGGACATAAAGTTCTCCTTCCTCAGTTCCTATTCCCGCTCCTAAGCTAGAGATTTTTCCTCCATAGCCAGTAGTGGCTCAGAGACTAGCCTAGGCTCCACCAGGGTTTATTTCTTCTTTAGTGTACAACGATGTGTTGGTTCAACTTTTTGGATTAGTTAGTGATGTGTCATGGATTGGTGCACAGTCTACCAATTAGAGTGGTACAGAGGCGGAGGCGTTACCTGTAGTTGCGGCTCATAAAGTTGAGGTTCCTCCTGCACCGGTAGTTGCTTAGATGATAGTCGCTTAGTTTGTGGTTGCACAGCCTATTATGTCTTCTGGGGAGTATAAGATGCTTTGTAGATTCTTCATATTTGATTAGCATAGGTTTTATAGTGCACCAGGCGAGGATACATATGAGTTCCTATTACTTGTGAGGATAGGCTCTTTAATTTAGGCCTTATTGTGATTCGTGGTGTTGACTACACCACATTTCAGTTGGACTTGGCGTCTCGACATTGATGGAGAGGTTATATGGATTCCAGACCAGCTGGATCTTCTTCTTTGTGGTAGACTCAGTTTTCCGAGATTTTCTTTGAGAAGTACATGACTCGCAACCTTAGAGATCATTTGAGAGATCAATTCTCTAGATTGTAGTAGGGCTCTATGACAGTTGCAGAGCATGATGCTCATTTCCACGAGTTAGCTAGGCATGCTACTTCTATTTTGGACACTGAGTATAAGAGAGTTTGTTGCTTTATAGAGGGTTTAGACTTCCCATTCATTTGTCTACTTAGAGTTTAGTCATTGTAGGTAGGTCTTTTGCTGAGGTTTTGGATCACACTCAGTGATGGAGGAGTTGCATTCTGAGGCCCAAGTGGACAACGAGAAGAGGCATAGATATTAGGGGAGTTTCAGTGGAGTCATAGTAGTTCCTGATTCAGGGGTAGTAGTTATCATCGTGGCTATTCTCAACATCCATCCTATCTGGATCAGAGTCAGCTTAGTTGACCTATTCTGGCAGTAATTTAGATCACCGCCGAAGGTCAATCTAGGGCCAGAGACCTTCCTAGTCAGGGTGGCGGTCAGTCTTTGAGAGGTTCATCTTCTAGTCATTTTAGTTATGATAGTTATTTTAGGCCAACCGGATCGGTTGATTCTAGTTTAGCTTAGGGATCCTGTTATAGTTGTGGATCTCTTGGTCATTATTTGCGAGAGTACCCTATTTGTAGGGCGGTTATTGTTTCAACTCAGGGTGTTTACCCTATTAGAGCAGTTCATCACTCAGGTAGAGGTGGTTTTCATGGTAGCAGGGGTGGTTCCTAGGGTACTCAAGGAGGTTCTCAGGCAGGTAGGACAGGAGTTTAGTCAGGTACCAAGCCAAGTGGTGGTCATGGTCAGTTGTATGCAGTACCTTCTAGGCCTGAGGCTGAGACTTCAAATGCTATTATTACAGGTATGATTTTGGAATGCCTCAAGTCATCCCTTGATTTAATTGATCTAGGATCCATTTAATCTTATATTTCTTCTTATTATGCACCACAATGGAGTTGTTTAGTGGTTTATTATCTTTGTCATTGTGCGTATCTACTCCCGTGGGTGATTCTTTAGTAGTTGATCGACTTTTCAGATCATGTGTTATGACATTAGCAATGTTGATACTTATGTTGACCTTATTATTTTTGTTATGGTGGATTTAGATGTGATTCTAGGCATGGACTAATTATCCCACTATCATGTAGTCATAGACTATTTTTCTAAGACCCTTACCTTATCCATGCCCCGCGTACCCCCAGTCGTGTGTCAAGGAGTTGTTAGTCATGAGCCGATGGGGATTATTTATTAAGTTTGTGCTAGGAGGTTTATTGTGAGGTGTTATGAGTCTTACCTTGCTTATATTTGCAATACTAGTGTGTAGAGTCGTCGCTTGACTCTATTCCCATAGTTTGTGAGTTTCCTAATGTGTTCCCCCGATCTGCCTGGTATTCCCCCTATTCGTGAGATTTAGTTGGCTATTGATCTCGAGCCTAGAACCCGACCTATCTCTATGGCACCTTACCTTATAGCTCCTGTTGAGGCTAAAAAACTGAATTCTCATCTTCAAAATCTTCTTGGTAAGGGTTTTATTAGACCGATTGTGTCTCCTTGGTGAGTTCTTGTATTGATTGTGAAGAATAAAGATGGCTCCATAATGATTGGTAATATTACCACTCATTCTCACTCAATATTCATGTACATTACCTTGTTTTGAATGAATAAATGAGACATATTTGTAAGTAAATGCACTAATATCCGCTCTTTGCAGGCATAGAGATGAGAAGATCAAAAGATGTGGATTGAAGTTGAAAATGATAAAAAGGAAGCAAAGAAGAGTGCAGCTAAAGACTTGGACTACATCTTCCTCAGTTACCACGACCACGGTTGCAGTCAGTTAAAACGGTCAGCACAACGTGGTCGCAACACATAACTGCGGTCGCGTGGATGCAGTTGCTAACAAACATGCGTAATTGCGTTCACACGGGTATATGCCCAGGGAAAGATCTGTAAAAGCACTTAGATGAATCCCAAACCATATATAAGAAAAAACCCTTTCTTCTTTGGGTATTGTTTACCTCATAAGATATCTTTGAATTCTAGAATTGAAACTGTAATTGGACAAGTGTGTAATTAACTTGGGATGCTAAACTTCTTAAGATTTTTGTGAAGAATAAATGCTTTGGATAATCCTTAAGGTATATCTCTCATTACTTTGTTCATGAGTAGCTATGTAATGTAGTCTTGGGATTCTGTTTAACTAGAGTGTAATTTGTGTGTGGGTATTGTTGTGCTTGCATGATTATTAGTTGTTGAGTAAGGATTTCACCTTTTCTTGAGCTTATGAAATGTTATTTGATGGGTGAAAGTCCTAAATCTCCCAATGGATTTGATGGGTGAAAACCACAAAATCTAGAAACCCTTTATCATCCTCGAAAGAGGGATGAAGGTGAATATGTGGTAACCCATAACATCCTTGAAAGAGGGTTATAGGGGGACAAGGCAATGGTGGATAATTAAACCTATGGTTTGTTCCCTTTTGCAATCTTAGAAATAAGTGTATTAGAAGTGCAAGTTATGTCAAGAGCATCATCCTAGAAATAGGGATGCTTGATTGAGGTTTTGGGTGATTACGAATTTTCACACTTGTTAGATGCTCGAAAGAGATAACGGGTGAAATCGTTGTGGTTTTATCAAAAGATTGACCAAAATGACCTTTGACCTAGCCTATCCCTTAGTTAACAACTAAATTTCATGCTAAACCATCAATAACCCACATATTTTTACCTTTAGGTAGACATAATCCCAAGATTTTCCCCAACATCATTGCTTAAAACAAAAGTGTTATCTCTTGATTATTTGCTAAGGATCATACAAAAAGTTGCAAAATAAATCCCCCATTTTATTTTACATGTCATTTTTGTTAGCATTCCGGGTAATCTCATAGTAATTTGAGCACCCATAGTGTTTGAAGTCTATAATTCACTCCTTATGATTCGACCACAATTCAAATTGGATTACTTGACAACAACCACCTCACCCTTCAATTATGGGTGTAAGTTGAGCGTTATCAAAATGGCGTCGTTGCCATGGAGTGAAATATAGATTTTTCTTGTGTGGTGTCATTCTTATTTGGGAATACCCAGAGTGGTGTAATTTACATTTTTTTAATCTTTTGTAGGTGATCAAAGTGTAAACGGATAAATGATCAATAACGCAAGCAATATGGGCCCCCTCGATGCCATCTTGATGATGAAGGCTAGTTAAATAAAGTAGGACAAACAAGTGCAATTCGCATTCCGCCAACCATCGAGAATAGACTGTTTCATGTGACTAGCGTTATGCTTTACATATTGCAAATGAAAGGGTTGTATGGGGTCAAACATATGAGGACCCAAATATCCATTTGAATAACTTTGTGAAAGTTTGTGTACCATTTAACATAGCACATATTACATAAGAATCCATCCAGCTTTGACTTTTCCCATTCTCACTAATGGGTGAGGGGCTTTTATGGCTTCGCTCACTTTTACCCATCTCAATTACATCTTGGGAAGAGCTTACCACGGTGTTTCTTGATAGATATTTCCCACCATAAAAATGCTTCAAAAGCGGAATGAGATTGTGAACTTCCGGTAAATGAATGAAGAACCGTGATTTAAAGCTTGGGAAAGGTTTAATGGAAAGTTAGTTCAATGCCCAAATCATGAGGTCTAAAAAAAAATGCTCCTCGAGATTTTCTATAGGGATCTTGATCCATTCAACAAAATGGTGGTGGATAATGCGGCGGGTGGCTCTATAGTTAGATTGCATCATCTTGCGGCCTTCTAATTAATAGGAGAAGTATCAAAACAAAATAAGGGTTGTCATACCCGAGATACTGAAGCTTCTAAAATCCCTTCTACTAACTCTGTGGTGGCTAATAAACAAAGAAAATGAGAAGAAGAAAAGAAGGAGAACATGTCCAAAATGATGACCCAACTTAGGATCTTGACGAAGCATGTTATGGGTGCACCCGCGAAATTGGTAAATGCCATAGAATGGAAATCATATGAAGAAGATGAAGAGGCAAAGAAGTTGGATGAAGAAATTTGGTACTTGGCGAACTACTCGGGGGGTTCCCGCCCCACCTATCAAGGGTAAGGTAGGAACAAAGGTTAGATGAACTGTGAGCAGGAGCGGGAGCGGGAGCGGGATTAGAGAGATCATAAATATGACTATGACCATTATGTCCCTCTTAATGATCTTCAAGATCGAGGAGATGTTAGCAAGGATCTTGAATAGAGTAGAAGGCATAGAAAAGATAGTCCATGAGTTGAAGGGTGATTTCTCCCAACTCTCTAAAATGATGGTGTCTCACTCTGCCTCTATCAAGTAATTAGAGACCCAAGTGGGGCAAATATCCACACAATTAAATACTAGACCTAGAGGTGGACTTCCGAGTGACACAATTGCTAACCCAAAGAATGACGCCCAAGTCCTAGAAATTATCACAAGGAGTGGAAGAGCACTTGAGGAACCTTTTAGAGGAGACATAAGTGAGAATATGCCCATAGCCAAAGAAAAGAAGGTGGTGCCTCATAGAAGAGAGGTAAATGATGAGAAAGAGGTCAATGAAAGCGATGGGTTAAAGTTGAAAGGACGCAAGTTGAAGCAAGAACAGCCATCCGAGTTCCTCCCCAATTTCCTCAATATTTGTATAAAAAAAAAGAGAAAGAAAAATTGAGGAAGTTCTTGGCCAACCTTAGAAACCTATCAATAAACATCCCGTTGCTTGAAGCTATCCAACAGATCTTGGGATATGCTAAGTTGATGAAAAAGTTGATGTCCATGAAGAAACTTATTGAAGGTGATACTATTGAGGTCACTCATGGATGTAGAGCTATCTTGGATAGTAAGGTTGCAAAAAAGAAAGATGACCCCAGAGCATCCACTTTTCCTTGCACATTGGGATGGATGAATTTACAAAAGATCTATGTGACCTTGGTGCGAGCATCAACTTAATTCTTTTTTTCATATACAAGAAACTTGGTCTAAATACCCGACGCCAACCTCAATGCAACTCTTGATGGCAGACCGTTCTATAAAAAGGTCGGTGGGTATATTTTTTGACGTTCTTGTAAAAGTGGAAAAGTTTATTCTCTCAGCGAATTTCATGGCATTGGATTTTGAAATTGACCAAGAGGTGCCTATCATTCTTGTCCATCCTTTCTTATCCACTAGGAGAGCCATTGTTGATCTAGAGTTGGGGGAGATAAAATTTAGAGTGCAAGAGGATGAGGTCTCTTTCAAAATCTGTAAGTCAAAAAAGTAAACCACCAAGTTACAAGTAGTATTCATGGTGGATGTTGAAAATGAGAAGATTAATGAAGAGGAGTTTGAGGACCCACCTTGAAAATGAAGAAAATAAGACTTCTTTCCATGACGATAACTAAGGAGCTAGGTGGGAGGCAAACCACAAATTCCACGAGAGTGGCTCATATCCTTTTTGTTATCTTTTTGTAGGGTAGATATTATCTTTTTCATATGTATAACCATGCATTTGTGGCACTATGGAGTGCATTGGACAAGCTGAACAAGGGAGAAATGTGTCAAAAATTGAGTAAAATGCAGAACAACAGAAAAATAGGAGAGTAGAATTGCTCTTGATTACTGCGATTGTGGTCCCCAAGAGCGATCGCGGCCAGTGGGTGTCCGCGATTGCAGTCCCTTGACTCCAGTCGCGGCCATTTCTTCCATTTAACCCCTAGATTCTCTCATTTCCCTCACACTCCCTTTTAAGATTGTACTCTCTAATTTGGGCTAATTTCTAGCCACGTTTGTAAGCTCTCAAACAACATCCTTGCATTCTGTTGCATCACAAATCCGATAGGTGACATAAATCCATGATTTTACTTGTGAAAATAGTCCATAGAATGCATGATTAAGAAGGGCCTAAAATTTTGATTGTTATGCTTTCCATATTTTCATATTTTGTATTGGTGTGATATTGGCTGTTTGACTAAGGTGTGCACAGAAGTGAGGAAAATCATGAGTACCCAATGATGTGTGTAATAGGTAGACAAGTGAGATATGCACACTAATTGTTTGATAAAATTCTCTAATAAACTTTCAATATTTATATTTGCTTTCTAAATTGCATTCACATACTTGTTAGCATTTTTCCGATGATCATCATATGATTTCACATTGTAGAATATGCTAGTAGCCTAAATTTGGAAGAAATCTAAACATACAGATCTAACATGGAACCTGCCTTAGGTAGAGCGAATACGGTCATAGACCATGATCATGGTAATGCGAACGTGGTCCTGACTCGCAATCGAGGTAACTGAGGACAGCTCTCTGCCAAGCCAAAAATCCTGCACTTCTAATTTTTAGTCAAGCAACACCAAGAACCTAGTCCAATGAACTCTAGTGACCAATATAGCACAGTTTGCATGCTTAAAATATCATCGAAAGATATAATGTGTTATTAGTGCATTCAAGACAACATCAAGGATAAGTATGATAACATCTGGTTTATGGCACCCGAGTTCCACACTCTTTACTACAAGGATCTTTTAAGGACAAAACTATTACCTGAGAGAGGAATTTGCTTCGAAAATGTGTCGGAGAAACTACCGGCACTACATGACAAACTCTAAGCCATAGGGTGGCGGTGCTTTACCCCAGATCCATGCATTTGAAATGAGCAATGGCGGTGATTGGACCCACTCAATGTGACTGTCAAGATTCGAGGAAAGCCAGTGAAAGTTGGGGCTAAACAAATCAATGATATTTATGGCGTCGAGCATATTCACATGAGTGACTTCAAAGCAAAGGGGTATAAATCGGGGAGTTGGTTAGCATAACGACTATGCCCTAGAAAAGAATTCTTATGGACCAAGACTAAAAGAAATATTTCCTTGATAGACTTCACTTTCGAGGCCCAGATATGGTTGCAAATCATTTGTAGCCGAGTTTCTCCTTGAACCCACATGACAATAGTCCCCGAATTATGTGCTAGGATGGTTGTATGTATTCTAGAAGGCATCCCTTTAGATATTGGTCAACTCATGGTTAATGAAATAGATCATTTCAAGGACAAAGGTGGTACGCACCTATTCTTTCCCTCCTTGGTTATAGAACTTTGCAAAAGAGAGGGGGTGGAAGATTATGCTGGTGATACATGTGTGTGACCTAATGCTTCCATTTATCCCTTGAGGATTAGAGGTGAAGAACACCCGATAAAATCAAGAAAAGGAAGATCGTCGTGGAAAAGCTGGCATGCAGTAAGCCTGAGTCTCATAGGCCAACCACCACAGGACCTCTTGAAGAGATTGGGGTAAATATTACAGCCATCAAAGAACATGTGTCTATTTTTTCCCAAGGATCGGGAGAACCCTCCACTATGCATCATTCTTATGTATCATGTACCAATTATGAGAGGTACAAGGAGGACCAAAAGAATAAAAAATCTACCATTGATAATCTTGAAAAGGCCTACTCCTCTTTGGAGGAGTCAGAGAGAGTCCTCATAATCGTATATAAAAAAATGATTACAAGGGAGAAGAAGAGAAATGAGTTCTTTATCAAGATGTGGAAGGGTATAAAGGGCCTATTGAAGGTTCTAAGGCCCTGAGATAGACTTCCTTCTTCTTGGGTGGACAGTGATGAGTAGGCCCCATCTGAGTGGTCTAATTTTGAGGAATATGGTGGTGATGTAGAGTCCAACAGTGGTAGATGCTCTTGATGCAGTTTTAGGGAGCACCCTTATCTCTTTTACCATTGATTATTTATGCAGTGGGGACACTACTATCTTTGTAGTTTGGAGTTTATCCTTAGTCTTATTCATTTAATTCGAGCCTGTATTATTAATATTTATGCATACTTTTCTGCTCTTTTGGATAATTCATATCTTTATTTTTATTTGGGTTTGTAATAATCGAGCACTTTGATGGTGCCCATATTTTCATGAATTAGCTATTTTGTTCTAGGTTTATAATCTCATTTTAGTTCCACTGCAATTAAGTAGCTAGCTATGGGTGCTGGGGAAGTCTGAGTACCTATGGTACCAAGGACATAGAATGCAAGATAAGTTTGAGTACCTGTAGTATTAATAATCTGGGATTGCATTATTATCCATTGGAGAAGTCTGAGTAACCATATGGTGGGTCGCCCGTACCATAATTTTCAATGTGAGACAATATCTTGGGTGGTTTACATGATTAGCAACTTCTGTGTGGTGCGAATAAAAAAGCAAACACCCCCTCCGTCTGAAATTTTTGCAAAATTCGAAGGCGTGGACATGAGAAAATTTGTGATGAAATTTTACCCTTTTTCTATGACTCCAAAAGTTGACTTTGGAAAAATAATGAATACTCTATTTTTGTCTCAAAATGGTAGAATAATTGAACCCACTGGCAATGTTTGCATGCCATGTATGTGATGTTAATTGGCATCGTCTCATGTGTACTTATACCATCTAGAACTTTCCCCATTAGTCTTTCAAAGCTAACTTTTGATTGTGCTTGGTTGGTAAAGTGATCATAGGCCTACCCATGCAAAATTATCCTTAGTACCCACTTTGAGCCTTTGGACCTTTCTTTGCCTACCCATGCATAATTATCCGTAGTACCCACTTTGAGCCTTTGAACTTTTCTTTGGCAAACTCATTATGACCCATGACCCTTCATTTTTATCCCTCTTGTGACCCATCCCCTCCTTGAACTTAAAAATGTAACTTGAGGCTAAAAACCTAAGTTGGGGTGGTAAAGGTTAATGGAAGAAAGTGTAAGTCCACAAGGTTGTTAGTGAAATTCCTCATGAGCTTGAACCGCAAGAATAAATAAATAGAAAATGAATGAGTCCATCAAAGGAATGAAATCTGCGTAAGTTGCAAGAAAAAGAAATTAAAGAAATGCGATACACAATGAAAACTTTTAGTAGGCGTAGGAAAAGAAAGAAATTAAAGAAGAGTGGTCCTTAGCCAAAAAAGAGATTGAAAAAGTGTGATGTGAATGTTCTAGGAGGGGTGTAGCATTATTTTCCCATATAAAATCCTACCCCAACCATGAACCTATATTACAAGCATAAAAAGCCCTTTGTGATCCCAACCAAGTGTGGTCATTGTAATGGTGATTGAAAATGGGGGCAAGCTTATGGCATGGTACTTGTCAACATGGAGAATTTCTTGAGAGAGTGAGTGTTTGCACTTAAAATTCCTTGTTACATGCTTGGTGACTAGGTGTGTGAATTTTTCCTTTTTTGTGAGAAGGCGTGTGAACTAGTTGGGGTGGGTAATTTTGCCATCTTCCGCACAATGAGATAATCAAAAGTATTACATGATTGCAGTCAACATGTGAGTCATTTATAGAGTGTTAGTAGTTGTTACATGGTTTCTCCCCAAAGTATATGGCATGCTTCGCTATTTTATTTTGTGATTAGGGGATTCGTTAAAAGCCTATTTGGCCATGTGTGAAAAGCTTTTGGTGGTAGCAATCAAGTTTGAGTGATCTTGATCATTGAGCGATAGATTGAGGGCATACATATGGAATTGTCTCATAAAAAGGGTATTATTGATTGAGGACAAGCAAGGTCTTAAGTTGCAGGTATTGATGAGTGGTGATTTTACCACTCATTCTCACTCAATATTCATGTACATTACCTTTTTTTGAATGAATAAATGAGATATATTCATAAGTAAATGCACTAATATCCATCTTTGCAGGCATAGGGTTGAGGAGATCAAAAGATATGGATTGGAGATAAAAATGATAAAAAGGAAGCAAAGAAGAGTGCAGCAGAAGACTTGGACTACATCATCCTCAGTTACCACGATCATGGTTGCAGTCAGTCAAGACGTTCAACACAACGTGGTCGCAACACACAACTGCGGTCGCGTGGATGCAGTCGCGAACAAACATGCGTAATTGCGGTCACACGGGTATATGACCAGGGGCAGATCTGTAAAAGCACTTAGATGAATTCAAAACCATATATAAGCAAAAACCCTTTCTTCTTTGGGTATTGCTTAACACATAAGATATCTTTGAATTCTAGACTTGAAACACTAATTGGGCAAGTGTGTAATTAACTTGGGATGCTAAATTTTGTTATGATATTTGTGAAGGATGAATGCTTAGGATAATCCTTATGGTATATCTCTCTTTACTTTTTTCATGGGTAGCTAAGTAATTTAGTCTTGGGATTATGTAGAACTAGAGTGTAATTTGTGTGTGGGTATTATTGTGTTTGCATGATTATTAGTTGTTGAGAAAGGATTTCACCATTACTTGAGATTATGAGATGTAATTTGATGGGTGAATGCCCCAAATCTCCAAATGGGTTTGATGGGTTAAAACCCCAAACTCTAAAAACCTTTTATCATCCTCAAAAGAGGGAAGGTGAATATAAAGTAACCTATAACATCCTTTAAAAAGGGTTATAGGGGGACAAGGCAATGGTGGATAATTAATCCTATGGTTTGTTCCCTTTTGAAATCTTAGAAATAAGTGTTTTAGGAGTGCAAATCAAGTCAAGAGCGTCATCCTAGAAATAGGGATGCTTTAATGAGGTTTTGGGTGATTACAAATTTTCACACTTGTTAGGTTCTCAAAAGAGCCAATGGGTGAAATCATTATGGTTTTATCAAAAGATTGACAACAATGACCTTCGACCTAGACTATCCTTTAGTTAACAACTAAATTTCATGCTAAACCATCAATAACCCACATATTTTTGCCTTTAGGTAGACATAATCCCAAGATTTCCCCCAACATCGTTGCTAAAAATAAAAGCATTATCTCTTGATCATTTGCTAAAGATCGTACAAAAACTTTCCAAAAAAATCCCCCCATTTTATTTTACATGTCATTTTTGTTAGCCTTCCAAGTAATCTTGTAGTAATTTAGCACCTATAGTGTTTGAAGTCTATAATTTGCTCCTTAAGATTCGACCCAAATTCAAATTAGGTTACTTAATAATGACCGTCTCACTCCTCAATTATGGGAGTAAATTAAGTGTTATCACTCCATGTGTATGTGCATTGATTATAGGCAACTTAATAAGCTGACAATAAAGAACCGTCATCCTATGCTCTGTATTGATGATTTATTTGATCAGCAACAGGGTGCATCATTGTTTTCTATGATTAATTTGAGATCTATTTACCATCAGTTGAGGATTTGGGAGGAGGACATCTCGAAGATAGCTTCAAAAGCTACTATGGTCATTATAAGTTCTTAGTGATGTCATTTGGGTTGACTAATAACCCAATCGCATTTATGGATTTGATAAACTGAGTATTCAGGCCTTATTTGGATTCCTTCGTAACTGTGTTCATCAATGACATCCTTGTGTAGAGAGGATCATGTGCAGTGTTTGAGGATTGTGCTCTAGACTTTGAGAGATCATATGTTTTTACCAAGTTCTCTAAGTGTGAGTTTTGGCTTGAGTCGGTGACGTTCCTTGGACATGTCATGTCTAAGGATGGTATTATGGTAGACCTAGCCAAGATTGAGATGATTCGTGATTAGGATAGAACTATATCTCTAACTGAGATTTGTAGCTTCATTGGTTTGGTTAGTTATTATAGATGCTTCATCGAGGGATTTGCTACTATTTCATCCCCTATGACCAGATTGATTCATAAGGAGGTTCATTTTCAATGGTTTGAGGACTGCGAGATGAGCTTTGGAAACATCAAGGATTTTCTTACTTCAACTCCTATTTTAGATCTTCCTATTGAGGGTGAGGGATAAACAGTGTTTTACGATATTTCTGGTGTCAGTTTGGGTTGTGTGTTGATACAACAGGGTTGTGTTATTACTTATTCTTCTCAAAAACTTAAGATGCATAAGTATAACCACCCCACTCATGATTTGGAGTTGGCGGTAGTAGTTTTCGCGCTTAATATTTTGAGGAATTATCTTTATGGTATGCGTTGTGAGATTTTCACTTATCATTGCAGTCTTCAGAATTTTACAACCTAGATGGAGCTTAATGTTAGACATCATATATGGGTGGAGTTGCTTAAGGATTATGATATTTCAATCTTGTTTCATCCAGACAAGGAAAATATGGTAGATGATGCCTTGACTTAGAAGAAGGTGAGTATGGGTAGCTTGGTTTTTATTTTGTTTTCTCAGAGGCTGTTAGAACGGTACATCCAGTCCTTAGCCAACTTGATGGTTCTCCTAGATATTTCAGACCTTAGAAGGATTTTTGCTAGTATTCAGGTGAAATCTTTATTATTTGAGCAGATTTGAGATCGTTAGTTTGAGGATAATAAGCTTTTCTTCCTTCATGACCAGGTGCTGAGTGGTGAGTCTGAGAGGAACACCTTAAAGTCTGAGGGTGTTTTGAGATTTGATGTCCTTATTTGTGATTCAATGATTGATGGCTTGATTCAATTGATTTTGCATGAGGCTCACAGCTCTAGGTATTCCATTCACCCCAGCACAACCAAGATGTATAGAGATTTGAGACAACATTATTAGTTAAGTTGTATGAAGAGAGATATGGAAAACTTTACAGATCATTGCCTGTGTTGTTAGCAGGTAAAAGCCGAGGATCAATAACCAAGTGGTTTGACTCAGAGGTTTCTATTCTCGAGTGGAAATAAGAGTGTATTACTATGGATTTCGTTAGTGGGTTGCCTCACATTTCTCATGGTTTTGATAGTATTTGGGTCATTGTGGATCGTTTGAACAAGTCAGCACATTCATTCCTATTCAGATGTCCTTTAGTGCTGAGAGATTAGCCCATATCTATTTTGAGAGATAGTCTATTTGTATAGTGTTCCCATTTCTATTATTTCAGATCGTGGTTCAGTGTGAACTTTGAAATTTTGGAGAGAATTTAAGGAGTTAGGTACACAGGTGGATCTTAGTACATCCATTCATCCGCAGACAGATAGTCAGCCAGAGCAGACTATACAGGTGATTGAGAATATGCTCCGATCCTGTGTTATGAAGTTTGGAGGCCATTGGGAGCAGCTCTTAGCCTTGGTATATTTCGTATATAATAATATCTATCATTCAAGTGTTAAGATGACGCCTTTTGAGGCTTTGTATGGTATGATATTTCATTCTTCGATTGGTTGGTATGACAACTTCAAGGTTAGGCCCTATGGTAGTAATTTTCTTTAGGAGTCCTGGATAGAGTCACAGTAATTCAGGACCGATTGAGACTGGCTCAGAGTTGGCAGAAGGCCGATGCAGACCATGAGTTTCATGCCTTGATATTTGGAGTCCGTGATCATGTATTCCTTCGAGTTTCGCCTATGAAGGGTGTGATGAGGTTCCGGGGGAAGTGCAAGCTTAGTCCTAGATACATTGGATCTTTTGAGATTCTTCACACCGTAGGTGAGCTGGCTTATGAGTTAGCTCTACCTATTGATTTTGCCATTGTTCATTTATTTTCCATGTTGCGGCGATACATTATTGATCCTTCTTATGTGTTTAGACGGGACTTAGTCCAGTTGAATGAGCCTTTGACCTTTATAGAGGAGTCTATGCTTATTATGGCTAGTAATGTCAAGCCGTTATGCACTAGGGAGATTCATATAGTTAAGGTTCAGTAGATGCACCACCAAGTGGAGGAGGACACTTTGGAGATCGAGAATGAGATGCTGACTCAATATCCTCACCTGTTCGAGACTTTAGGTATATCCTAATCCTTAACTTTTTTGGACAAAAGTTCCTTTGGTAGTGTATATTGTAATGACCCTTCAGTTCATTTTCGATATTTCTACTTTTTTGTCGTTAGAGCACTTCCATAACCGCCTCAAGTAATTTATGAATTACTGTAGCTGGCAGTCCAGTTACCAGATAGTTAGTTTGTCTTTTAGAGCCAATTCCTATTTTGAAGTCTTTGTTGGTTCCAAATGGCCATCAGGAAAAAGTTCAGTATAACGACCTCATATGAAAATTCTAACTGCGCCAGCAGCTTTGGAATGTCAATTTTAGTCTAGATTGACCCTTGGTTCTAGTCTTGAGACAAACTATCTCATTTCAACCTATTGGTCGAAAAGTTAAGAAGGTGAAATGTATGTGTGGGATCGATATTTTGTCAGAATAGCCACGGATGGAAATTCTGAGTGAGTCATCATGTCCAAAACATCAAATTTGGTATCATGTATTCCTTCGAGTTTCGCCTATGAAGGGTGTGATGAGGTTCCGGGGGAAGTGCAAGCTTAGTCCTAGATACATTGGATCTTTTGAGATTCTTCACACCGTAGGTGAGCTGGCTTATGAGTTAGCTCTACCTATTGATTTTGCCATTGTTCATTTATTTTCCATGTTGCGGCGATACATTATTGATCCTTCTTATGTGTTTAGACGGGACTTAGTCCAGTTGAATGAGCCTTTGACCTTTATAGAGGAGTCTATGCTTATTATGGCTAGTAATGTCAAGCCGTTATGCACTAGGGAGATTCATATAGTTAAGGTTCAGTAGAGGCACCACCAAGTGGAGGAGGACACTTTGGAGATCGAGAATGAGATGCTGACTCAATATCCTCACCTGTTCGAGACTTTAGGTATATCCTAATCCTTAACTTTTTTGGACAAAAGTTCCTTTGGTAGTGTATATTGTAATGACCCTTCAGTTCATTTTCGATATTTCTACTTTTTTGTCGTTAGAGCACTTCCATAACCGCCTCAAGTAATTTATGAATTACTGTAGCTGGCAGTCCAGTTACCAGATAGTTAGTTTGTCTTTTAGAGCCAATTCCTATTTTGAAGTCTTTGTTGGTTCCAAATGGCCATCAGGAAAAAGTTCAGTATAACGACCTCATATGAAAATTCTAACTGCGCCAGCAGCTTTGGAATGTCAATTTTAGTCTAGATTGACCCTTGGTTCAAGTCTTGAGACAAACTATCTCATTTCAACCTATTGGTCGAAAAGTTAAGAAGGTGAAATGTATGTGTGGGATCGATATTTTGTCAGAATAGCCACGGATGGAAATTCTGAGTGAGTCATCATGTCCAAAACATCAAATTTGGTATCATGTATTCCTTCGAGTTTCGCCTATGAAGGGTGTGATGAGGTTCCGGGGGAAGTGCAAGCTTAGTCCTAGATACATTGGATCTTTTGAGATTCTTCACACCGTAGGTGAGCTGGCTTATGAGTTAGCTCTACCTATTGATTTTGCCATTGTTCATTTATTTTCCATGTATCCATGTTGCGGCGATACATTATTGATCCTTCTTATGTGTTTAGACGGGACTTAGTCCAGTTGAATGAGCCTTTGACCTTTATAGAGGAGTTGATGCTTATTATGGCTAGTAATGTCAAGCCGTTATGCACTAGGGAGATTCATATAGTTAAGGTTCAGTAGAGGCACCACCAAGTGGAGGAGGACACTTTGGAGATCGAGAATGAGATGCTGACTCAATATCCTCACCTGTTCGAGACTTTAGGTATATCCTAATCCTTAACTCTTTTGGACAAAAGTTCCTTTGGTAGTGTATATTGTAATGACCCTTCAGATCATTTTCGATATTTATACTTTTTTGCCGTTAGAGTACTTCCATAACCGCCTCAAGTAATTTATGAATTATTGTAGCTGGCAGTCCAGTTACCAGATAGTTAGTTTGTCTTTTAGAGCCAATTCCTATTTTGAAGTCTTTGTTGGTTCCAAATAGCCATCAGGAAAAAGTTCAGTATAACGACCTCATATGAAAATTCTAACTGTGCCAGCAGCTTTGGAATGTCAATTTTAGTCTAGATTGACCCTTGGTTCAAGTCTCGAGACAAACTATCTCATTTCAACCTATTGGTCGAAAAGTTAAGAAGGTGAAATGTATGTGTGGGATCGATATTTTGTCAGAATAGCCACAGATGGAAATTCTGAGTGAGTCATCATGTCCAAAACATCAAATTTGATATTGTGACATAATTCACTTGCGTGTACAGGATTAAACATAAATCTCGAGCACCCAGTCGAGCCCATTTTATACTTGGAAAATTTGGTGCATCAGAAAATCTGGTGCCACCGCGATTGCGGTATCTACATCGCAATCATGAAAATTCTAATCATCCCAACCTATTACAATCATGAGGCTTTGTTCACAATCACAGTTCGCGTATGTAGGCCTAACATAGTGTGATCGAGATAGCAACTCCTGAATACCTGGACTGCGTATAAAAGGACCCATTTTCCATGATTTTTAGCCATTCTTCATCATTTTCTTTAGATCTAAAACCCTAAGAAGAGGAATAACTTGCAATTGAGGCTTGGGTTGATTTTGGAGCGTGATTAACATCCATTTTTGCAATTATTCTCTGATTTGATGTAAGAATGCACCTTTTTCTTAGTGAAATTTCTTGATTTATTGCTCAAATCCCAAAACATTTAAGGCTTGATTGTAGCCCTAATTGGGCTTAGTTTTCACCCATTTTAAGGGTAATAATTCCTTGAGTTTGACGAACGTTGGGTTGGTTATGGAAATGCAATTTTTATAAATCGGACCCACATGGGTTTTTTATATGATTTTTAGACCTAAAGAATGATAGTGTAATATGGGTATCGTTATCTCGTGTTGATAAGTAGAATGTTTTTTATAGCTTGGTACCTCGAGGAGGCTTCTCGGAAAGGAAAATATAACGCCCCAAACTCTAGTTCCCGGGATGCCACACGGTGCTCCAAACTACAAGTTATCCTGAGCTAACCCTGGCTGTTTTCTACTAAGTCTGGATCTCAACATAGGGAAAATATGAATAAGAAATCATAATAATGCAGAAAATCTTATCTGAAACATGATAGAAGTCTTGGTAAAACAATACTGAAAAATCTGAATTCTGAATCAAATGTCTAAACTGAATCCAGTAGTCCGACAAGCCACTACTATCTAAATCTAGAAAGTCACTGGGACAGGCCCCCAGCTGACTCAAACTGTCTGAAATGAATAAAGGAACATCTACTAATAAACTGAAAGTATGAATAACTAAGTCCCCGAACTATGAAGACTCACCAACTTCATGGATGTAGATGAGATGCTCGGGAATCACTCACGCTGCTGAGACTGAGCACCTGAACCTACATTATGAGATAATGTAGCACATAGACATATATATAGATCAGTACTTTGAGGATGTACTGAGTATATGGGGGTGCATGCAATAAGTAAGCAATATCATCACAGTTTACAAAATCATGCATGCTAAATGTAAATGACTCACACTTGCTTGAAATATCCAAAATCTGAAGATCATAAATGATAAAACATATAACGTAAATCTGGTGAGCCATTACATTTAGTTCTGAGATCTGTAAAATACTTTATCTTAAAGCTTAAGAATCTTAAAACCATAACTTCTAAAACATATCCTTTTATCTTAAAGCTATAAATCAATAGACTTTTGAAGAGTAGAGGACATCTTTTGGGAGATTCTTCTAACCGGCATACACCATGTGAGCACATCTACGGAGTCCCATGTCTGGACCCCGTTAGGTAGGGCTATTCTACCCTTTCCATCGGAATAGAACTTCTATCTTAGTGATCACAATCTGAGTCATCCACGAAGAAGTGAGAATAAATCTGAATCCTACGTTGGCACGTAGTTCTGGGGTCTGAAACCCTAGTAACCTACCCATCTCGGTGCTAAATACTGCTCCCATTCTTGTGCTCTAAATAAAATCCACTTCAAAAATAGCACAAGGGTTTTCAAGTAAACCAATTATTCTTTTCTTTCTTTAAATCTCAAGCTATTTAAACAAAGTGGATTCTTATCTTAGCTTAGGACCAAAAGGTCAAATCTTTATCAAAATCTATGAGTAATCTTATCTGAGGGTGCTCATAGAACAAATAATCTTGAAATAACAATCTTAAATTGGGGTTTAACAACCCATGCATCAATCTCACGTTAAGACATCTAAAAATTCATGCTTCATAATGTAAACACTTATAATTTATCATAAAATCTAGAAATTACTGCACAATGCATAGAAATATGAATAAAGTCATGTAACTCAACTTCTAAATCATGGGAAATTTCATAATCTTGCAAATAATGATAATGGGTATAAACCCTAACTTAAATTTCATGGGAAATCTCACAAATTGTAGTAAATTTGTAATTAAAAATAAAGTTTTGGGCAAAAGGATGAAAGAATTATCCTTGTTCAAACCCCACATACCTTAATTAGATTATCTTGATGCTAGAACTTGAATCTTGGATCTTTATTCATGTTTTGGAGATGTCTTCTTAGATTTCTTCAATTGGGAATTCTCAATCTTGAAGAGTCTTGGAGAATTAACGGAGAAATTTTGGATTTCTTGGGGAGAAAGTATGATCCTTAGGGTTTTGTTTAAGAGAGAACGATGAATAAAAAATAATGTTCTCCCCAACATGATTAATCTTTTATTTTTGGATGGATTGGGGGTTGGAGATTTACCAAAATAACCCTTTAAAATTTTATATGAAACCAAAAAACGTATATTTCTCCAATCTGGGTGGACACCGCGACACGCCACTATCGCGGTGTCTCACTAGAAATCGATGAATGGAAACTGGGCAGACTCCGTGATGCGAAGACATCACGGTGCCCTTTTAGAATGCCATTTTGGCACATGGCGTGATGCGCCATTATCGCGCTGGACCTCTCGAATTTGACAAACATGAAATAAACCCTCACCGCGATGCGCCAATATCGCAGAGGGCCACTGGAATGGGACAATTGGAAATTTACACTATTCCGCGATGTGCTAAGGGTCTAAACAATGGTGTTTTGCGATAGGAACTTAAAATATCCATAACTTCTTATTCGGTTATCGGCTTTAGGTGAATCTTATGTCGTTGGAAATATAATTAAATTTGCTATGCAATAGAAAATCTAAATCTAAGGAATTCCGCACAAAATAAATAAAATTCATTTTGGAAGCTATCCCTTAACATTCTAGGGACGAATTTAAGATAGGAAAAGTGTGGGGTATTAAAATATCTCCCCCTTAGGAATATTCATCCTCGAATGTGGCTAGTTAAGCTTAAATTTTTTAGGAATCTAAGAATAAAAGGTAGCATGCACAAATGAAATAAACTGCGAGTCTGAATCTAAATCATTCTGAGCCTCTGAGTAATCTAGGAGTGCATGAACTTACATGAGGACAACTATATGCTGAACGTAACGTTTCATTAGAAAAGAATTGAATCAAGGAAGAGTGTTACCTTCGACTACATCTGAGTTTACGGAGAAGAGGTTAGGGTACATGGTTCGCATATTTGTTTCTGCTTCACAAGTGGAGCCCTCAACAGACTTATTCCGTCATAGAACTTTGAGCAATGGAACTTCTTTGATCCTTAGTCTATGGATCTCATGATCTAAAATCTCAACTGGAATCTCTTCGAAAGAAAGACTGTTCTGATCATCTGAGTTTTCTAAGGAACTATAACAGTGGAGTCACTGATACTCTTGTTACGCATTGAGACATGGAATACAGGATGAAAGGCTGACAAGTATGCAGGCTACTCAAGCTCATAAGCTACTCTTCCAACATGACTCAGAATTCTATAGGGGCCAACATACCGAGGGCTATGCTTTCCCTTATTTCCAAATCTCTTCACCCTTTTCATGGGTGAAATCTTCAGATACACTAAATCAGCAACCTCAAACTCAAGGTCCTTTCTTCTCACATCTGCATAGGATTTCTGAAGACTCTGGGCTATTTTCAATACTTCTCTAATCAACTTAACTTTCTCCATAGCTTCAAACACTACGTCAGGACCAAGCAATGCATCCTTACCCAGTTCAAACCAATCTATGAGTGATCTACATCTCTTCTCATAAAGAGCCTCAAACGGAGCCATCTGAATGCCAGCATGATAAGTATTATTATAAGCGAACTCAATCAATGGAAAATAATCATCCCAACTAACCTTCAAATCAAGAGCGCATGCCCTTAATATATCCTCTAAAGTTTGGATGGTCCTCTCTGCTTGACCATCTGTCTGAGGGTGGAAAGCTAAACTAAGATGGACTTGGATACCAAGACCCATCTGAAAAGATCTCCAAAACTGGAAAGTAAATTGAGTACCCCTATCTGAGATGATAGACAAGGGAACCCCATACAATCTAACTAACTCTCGGATATACAATTTAGCATAATCCTCAGTTGTATAGTACGTATGAACTAGCAGAAAATAAGTTGACTTAGTCAATCTGTGTACAATAACCCAAATCAATTCATGATGACGTTGCGATTGGGATAAACCAGTCACAAAATCCATATTC
Source organism: Capsicum pubescens (assembly GCA_030864215.1). Classification (NCBI taxonomy): domain Eukaryota; kingdom Viridiplantae; phylum Streptophyta; class Magnoliopsida; order Solanales; family Solanaceae; genus Capsicum; species Capsicum pubescens. The sequence continues at coordinate 198,742,824 of CM061544.1, read as the reverse complement.
ACCTCTTCCCAGTTCCAAGTGGGGGTACCAAACTCTTGTAATGTACCACCAGGTCTTTGGTGTTCCACCTTAACCTGTTGACTAGTTGCACACTTTGCTATAAATTTTACTATATCTTTCTTCATTACACTCCACCAATAGATTTCCCGCAAGTCGCAGTACATCTTGGTAGCCCCTGGATGGCTAGAATAATATGTGCCATGGGCCTCATCTATAATTCTCTGTCTCAACTCATCAACACAGGACACGCACAATCTATTTTGGTATATTAACACACCATCTCCCCCTTGGGATAAATCTTTACTTTCTAGTCTTTAACCAACTCCTTCAGTTTGACCAAACTAGAATCCTTATCTTGCTTCTCCCTCACTTCCAAAACTAGAGAAGATTCAAAACTACTCTGAACCCAATCATTTTCTTCAGCTGAATCAACCAACCTAACACCCAATCTAGCCAAACAATGAACTTCTTGAGCTAACTTTTTCTTATCATTCTCCACATGAGCAACACTGCCCATTCTAAGAGTGTCTGCCACTACATTGGCCTTGCCCGATGATACAACACACTCATGTCATAATCCTTGAACAACTCCAACCAGCTTCTCTGATGGAGATTCAACTCCCTCTGAGTAAACATATATTGCAAGATTTTGTGGTCTATGAACACATCAATATGCACACCATACAGATAATGTCTCCAGATCTTTAAAGAGAACACCACATCATCTAATTCAAGATCATAGGTTGGGTAATTCGCTTCATGAGGCTTCAACTATCTAGAGGCATAGGCTATGACCTTACCTCTATGCATCAACACATAACCAAAACCAACTCTAAAGGTATCACAATAAACAACAAAGTTGTTTGTACCATCAGGTAATGCTAGAACTAGGGCTAAATTGAGTCAAGTCTTCAACTCCTGAAAACTCTTCTCGCAAGAATCTGACCACAAGAACTTAACTTTCTTTTGTTTAAATCTAGACATAGGAGATGCAATAGAAGATAAACCTTCAAAAAATCAGAGGTAATAACCAGCTAGACCCAAGTAACTCCTAATGTCTAACGGAGAGATAGGTCTAGGCCAATTTCTTGCAAATTCTGTCTTTTGGGAATCGACTCTAGAGCCATCGGCGGAGATAATATGACCGAGAAAGGCTACTGATCTTAGAAAAAATTCACACTTGATGAATTTGGCGAATAATTGATGGTCTCTAAGAGTTTGCAAGACAACTTTAAGATGATCTACATGGTCATCCTCACTATGGGAGTATACAATGATGTCATCTATGAATACTATGACATCCATGTCTAGATACTGTTTGAACACTCGATTCATAAGGTCCATGAAAGTTGCTGGAGCATTGGTTAGTCCAAAAGACATGACTAAAACTCAAAATAACCTTAACGGGTTCTAAAGGCTATCTTTATAATATCACATTCCCTTAATTTAAGTTGATGATAGCCAGATCTAAGGTCTATCTTTGAGAAATAACTTGCACCTTGGAATTGATCAAATAAGTCATCAATTCTAGGAAGAAAATATTTTTTCTTGACTGTAAATTTATTTTGTTGACGATAGTCGATGTACATACGCAATGAACCATCTTTATTTTGCATGAATAGGATAGGAGCGCCCCATGGAGAAACACTAGGCCTTATGTAACCTTTATCTAGAAGATCTTTGAGTTGCTCCTTCCACTCCTTAACCTGTAAGAGCCATATGATAAGGAGGTATAGAAATAGGCTGAGTATCTGTGAGAAGGTTAATACCAAATTCTATCTCTCTATCGGGAGGTACCCTGGAAGATCTTCTAGAAAAACATTAGGAAATTCGTTAACCAGTCGGATGGACTGAAGTGTTGGAGTCTCAGACTTTGTGTCTTTGACTCGAACTAGATGATAAATGCAACCTTTGGATATCAACTTTTTGGCCTTAAGGTAAGATATGAAATGACTCTTGGGAGATACTAAATTACCTGACCACTCAAAGACTGGCTCATCTGGGAACTGAAATTTCACTACAAGGGTGTGACAATCTATAAAAGAATAACAAGAATGGAACAAATCCATACCAAGAATAAGATCAAAATCAACCATGTCTAACTCTATCAGGTCTTCTAACTTAACTTTATAAAGGACAGTGATAGGACACTTTTTATAAATTTTCTTAGCAACAACTGTCTCTCCTACTGGTGTAGAAACCAAGAAAGGCTTAGGGATCTTTTCAGAATTTATCTCAAAATTTACTGCAACTAATGGGATCACATAAGAGAAACTCGACTCAGGGTCTAAAATATATAAACATCAAAATGAAAGACATGAAGCATACCAGTAACAACATCGGGTGAATCCTCCTGATTCTAACGAGATGGTAAGGCATAAAACAAATTTTGGCGCTGACCGCCACAGGTACTAAATGATGCACCCTGAGGAGAAGTTGGGCGACCTAGAGGAGATGGTGCACTATTAGCCTTATTTTAAGGAAGAACATCTCTATTACACCATCTAGCATACATATAGTCTTTGATTCCATGACCCTACTATCCATAACCATAACAACCCTTCTAGCCCCACAGACATTCATTCTATGATTCTTACCATACTTATCACATTGGGGATGATTAGACTTCCCACTTTTTAAGATCTAGACACAGAATACTTACCCCACTGTTCTTGCCTATTTCTGGGTGTAGGAGCACTGGCTGAAGAAGGTTCAGGCATAGATGAGTGATTCTGAAACTGCGAATGACTTTCTCCTCCATATATATTCTGACCATGATCAAACTTCCTTATTCTATCCCTCTTATTTGCTCTCTCTCTTTCTTTTCCCTTTCTGCCTTAATATTCTAAGTATGCATCATCAATCTAGGAAGATCCATGTCTCCAATGAGCATAGCAATCCTACACTCCTTAACTACCAACCCAGAAACATCGGTCACAAACCTTCTTATGCTTGACCTAGGGTCAGCCATCTGTTCAGGGGCATACTTAGACAACTGGATGAACTTGAGGCAATACTCTTTCACATTCATTGATCCCTGCCTTAGAATCATGAACTTTTTTATCTTAGCTTCCCTTATCTCACGTGGGAAGAACTTGTCTAAGAATGCATCCTAAAAAATCTGCCAAGTCATGGGAGCTACATTCTCTCCTCTACTTTTGTTCCAAATCACCACCCAATCATAAGCAACATCCTTCAGCCTATAGGATGCCAATTCAATTCTCTTCTCTTCAGAAATATTCATAATTCGGGTGATCTTTTTTACCTCATCTAGATAAAGTTGTGGGTCCTTATCTGCTTTTGACCCAAAGAATTCCGGTGGATTCATTCTCATAAAATCTCGGATCCTAGAAAAGATTGAGTCCCCATCTTGATGAGGTGGGAGTGCGGCCTAATGGTTTCCCTGAACATTAACTGTCACAACTTGGGCTAGCGCTTGAAAGGAAGGTCAAAACTCCGAATGTGGCACATTCTTATTTAAAGGATTTGTTGCCTGAGGTGGTTGGTTATCATTTCTGTAGGCATTAGCTTGATGAGGAGACATTTTCTATCACGTGAATACACGAGTTAGAAGCAGAAAAATACACTGAATGCATGATAGATCATGAAAAAAGATTTGATTTCCTAAAACACTTCATAGCCTCTTGCTCATAGATGTGGCATGCTTCACACCGATGATGAACACTCTATGTAACGTGGCTTGTCTGACTCCATAAGACTCTCTAAACCTTAGGCTCTGATAAAAAGTTTGCAATTCCCCAAAATCTAGTTCCCGGGATGCCACATGGTACTCTGAACTACAAGTAGTCCTGAGCTAACCCTGGCTGCTTTCTACTAAGTATGGATCCCAACATAAGGAAAATATGAATATGAAATAATAATAATAATAGGGAAAATCTTCTGTGAAACATACTAGAAGTCTTGGTAAAACAATAATAAAACATATGAATCAAATGTCTAAAATAGAATCTAGTAGTCCAATAAGCCACTACTATCTGAATCTAGAGAGTCACTGGGACAGGCCCCCAGCTGACTCAAACTTTCTGAAATGAATAAAGAAACATCTACTAATAAACTAAAAGTATGAATAACTAAGTTCCCAAACTATGAGGACTCACCAACTTCAGGGATGTAGATCAGATGCTCAAGAATCACTCATGCTGTTGAGACTAATCATCCGAACCTACATTATGAGATAATGTACCACATAGACATATATATGGATCAATACTTTGAGGATGTACTGATAATATGGGGGTGCATGCAATAAGTAAGAAATATCATCACAGTTTATAAAATCATCCATGCTAAATGTAAATGACTTACACAAGCTTGCGTAATCTAAAATCTGAAGATAATAAATCATAAATGATAAAACATATAACGTAAATCTGGTGAGCCATTACACTTATTTCTAAGATCTGTAAAATACTTTATCTTAAAGCTTAAGAATCTTAAAACCATAACTTCTAAAACATAAGCTTTTATCTTAAAGCTTTAAATCAATAGACTGTTGATGAGTACGGGACATCTTTCGGGAGGTTCTTCTATCCGACATACACCTTGTGTGCATCCATGGAGTCCCACGTCTAGCCCTCATTAGGTAGGACTATTCTACCCTTTCCATCGAAATAGAACTTCTATCTTAGTGATCACAATCTGAGTCATCCACGCAGAAGTGGGAATAAATCTGAATCCTATGTTGGCACGTAGTTCTGAAGTATGAAACTGTAGTAACCTACCCATCTCGGTGCTAGATACTACTCCCATTCTTATGCTCAAAATTTTAAGAAATCTACTTCAAAAATAGCATAAGGGTTTACAAGTAAACCAATTATGCTTTTGTTTCTTTAAATCTCAAGCTATTTAAACAAAGTGGATTCTTATCTTAGCTTAGGACCAAAAGGTCAAATCTTTATCAAAATCTATGAGTAATCTTATCTGAGGGTGCTCATAGAACAAATAATCTTGAAATAGCAATCTTAAATTGGGGCTTAACAACCCATGCATCAATCTCACGTTAAGACATCTAAAAATTCATGCTTGATAATGTAAACACTTATAATTTATCATAAAATCTGGAAATTACTGCATAATGCATAGAAATATGAATAAAGTTATGTAGTTCAACTTCTAAATTATGGAAAATCTCATAATCTTGCAAATAATGATAATGGGTATAAACCCCAACTTAAATTTCATGGAAAATCTCATAAATTACAGTAAATTTGTAATTAAAAATAATGTTTTGGACACAAGGATGAAAGAATTATCCTTGTTCAAACCCCACATACCTTAATTTGAAGATCTTGATGCTAGAACTTGAATCTTGGATCTTTATAGATGTTTTGGAGATGACTTCTTAGAGTTGGGATTCTCAATCTTGAAGAGTCTTGGAGAATTAATGGAGAAATTTTGGATTTCTTAGGGAGGATGTATGAGCCTTAGGGTTTTGTTTATGAGAGAGTGATGAATAAAGCATAAAGTGCTCTCCAATATGATTAATCTTTTGTTTTTGGATGGATTGGGGATTGGAGATTTACCAAAATACCCCTTTTAAACTTTTATATGAATCTAGAAAATGTATATTTTCCCAATCTTGGTGGCCACCGCGAGCCACCAATATCGCGGTGGCTCACTGGAAATCGATGAATGGAAACTAGGCAGACTCCACAACATGGATACATCGTGGTGCCCCTTTGGATTGCCATTTTGGCACATGGCGCAATGCGCCATTATCGCGCTGGACCTATGGAAACTGACAAATAGGAAATTGACCTTCTCTGCGATGCGCCAATATAGCGGAGGGCCACTGGAATAGGACAATTGGAAATTTATACTAATCTGTGATGCGCTAAGGGTCCAAACAACAGTGTTTTGTGATAGGAATTTAAAATAGCCATACGTTCTTACTCGGTTATCGGATTTATATCATTGAAAAGCTAATTCAATTTTCTATGCAATGGAAAGTCTAAATCTAAGGAATTCCACATGAAATAAATAGTATTCATTTTGTAAGCTATCTCTTAAAATTCTAGGGATGAATTTAAGCTATGAAAAGCGTAGGGTATTATAAAAAAATGGTGGTTTCGCAGTTCATTAAGCTTTTTTCGACGTCGAGGTAGGCTAGATCTATCCCTTGTTATATTAAGTTATTTCATAGTTTTCTTATGATATTGTATAATATTTAGGATGGGTTTTAGGTGTTGGATTGATAAAATGCAAGAATTGTGTTAGTTGGATTCTTTAGGCATTTTTGAAACCGTAGAGTTGAATGTTTAGCTTGCTTCCTTATGCCTTAAGTGAATTGAACCTCATTCCTAATTTTTAACATGAGAATGCCTTAGATTGCTTAAATTAGGTAAAAATATTTTAGTCACTCATGATTAGGGTAAGATTAGACATAGTTGTTTACACTAATGAAGGTTGACTTAGTTTCCATTGGACTTTGTAATATGTTTGGGAAGGATCTCTACCTTAGTCCTAATTGTGTCTTGTTTAAAATCTAAAAGTGGATTGAGATACTGTAAGCCTAGTTTGAGTAGAATTTTCCTAAAATGGAACTCGAGGATTAGAAGTGGACTCTTAACCCACTTTAGTCTATGACACATGTGAGTTTTTTAAACCTTATACGCTTTTTAGTCTCTTGAAAATGTGTACTAGCTAATATTGAAAAATCTTGATACTTGATATGGCTATGTTAGTTAATGTCAGGGTTGATGCCTATGAATTATGTTATCATTTATACTATTGTTGATAATCTTTATGTTTTTGATTATATACATATACCTATTTCGAGTCCAGAGTTTGATTATGGCACTATTGATTATAGTTATTGGTTCAAATCTACCTATTGATTATAACTACTAATTTTAGTTAGTTTATTGAGTATATTTATCGATTCAAGTTCGGTTATTGATTATATTTATCAGTTTGAGTCCAAACATGCATATTATGCTATGATAACATATTTTTTATGATTACTGATATAGGGGTGTGAGATTGAGAATAGCAATTTGGCTTAGTCAGAAAAATAAGAAAATAGTTATAATGTGGCATTACATAAATGGACTCTAGTGATAAAATGATAGGTTGACAAATGATGGTTAGTTGATAAATGATGACTAATGGATATATGATGACTAGCCGATAATTGAATTAGTGATAAGAGATGGATAGTTGATTAACAGTGAATAGTGTATAAAAATGATGATAAGGTTGCTAAATGTTGGTAATTTATGGAATGATGGTTAAATAATGAGTTTGCTATTTGTACGAAATAAATAGTTTCTTTATTCTATCTTTGAGTGCACTCTCCAGGAGTTTGGGAGTCTGTGATGACTTATTTAATTTCCACACCAATTGTCGTATGGGAGCCAATTTTGTAGTTATGAATGTATGTGTTGACACTTTATGTTATGTTATTATTCGAATTTATTACTTATCTATGTACAATGATGTTAGAGCTACTTCAGCTTTGTCGATACCTTGACTTAGTTATGTTATCTTGGATTTTATCATACATATATCATGATTTAGATCAGTCGGCCGATGATACCTACAGAGTACCCATTATCTGGTACTCATATAACACTTCTATACATTTTTGGTGCAAATCCAAGTACTACCTATTGTTGTTGATTGTTAATCGTTTTTTGAACTCGTTGATATTTCTATAGATAGGGTAAGCTCTTGGAGTTGGATTCACGTATTTCTTTCCATCCTTTCATAGTTAGTCTTTAGTTATCGAGATAGATGTCATTGACTAATCTAAGTCTTTGAGTTATGTTATTATTAGATTCTTTTGTACTGGTTGTACCAGGTCGTGAAATGATATCTTGTATTGACTGTTGTATCTATTTAGAACTCTTTGCTTATTTATAAGTGTGTTGTTCATTTTCATCTATGATTTGGCATTTTCAACGAAGTTAATCCATTGTATTTAGCTTTGGGTTACAGTTTGGGTTGCCTACTGCGGTATAGAGTAGGTGCCATCGTGACTCGTAAATTGGGTCGTGGCAAGTATTTAGATATTTTGGCAATATTGAGTTAATATTATGCTTGTCATGCATTAAAGTTGATCAATAGTGTTTGGATTAGTAATTTCTTAAGGGTAAGGTTTGAATTGTTGGATAAGATTTGGATTGGTTGGTTCTCCCACAATACAGTTAGGGTGGGTGTCACTCACGATCATTTGGATCGTTACATGGATCCGACGACATCATTTCCATGGAACTTTTGCAACAACTAGGATTGAATGTTATGGAAAAGTTTTTCTAAAGATGACTTTGGCAAGGAGGTGACTCTGAACAACGTTTGTCATGTTCCTAAATTTTGAAACAACTTAGTTTCTATAGGACTTATAGTCAAAATTTCTTCAAGAGGGTTTTTATTTAAGACAAATTTGTAAAAAGTAAAAGTGATATGTATTTAGGAAAAATTTATCATACTAAGGGCATTTTCAAAATGTAATGGTTGTTTGTAATAATATAGTTTCAGCTTCTTCTTACTTACTTGAGTCAAATGATTTATGACATTCTCCTGCATGTCAATTATAAAATATTTCATAAAATTATTACCTAAGTTTTAATCCAATCAATGAAAATGCAAATTATGTGTTGAATCGAAGTTTATTATCATCCTTATAAGTAAATTGAAAGGAATTCAAGTCCCTTAGACTTAATGCACACACATATTTGTGACATGAAGTCATTGACATCTAGTGGTGGAAAAATATATTTCATAACTTTTATTGAAAATAGTATGTGATATTACGATATTTACTTACTCAATAATAAAGATGAAGCAATTGAAGCATTCAATCAATACAAAAATAAAGTTAAAACACAACTTAACAAGAAAATTAAAATGATAAAAAGTGAAGGGTAGAAAATATGAATCCCCTTTTGAGGAAATATGTTTGGAATATAATATTATTCTCCAAATGGCTTCCCCTTACTCTCCCCAGTCAAATGAAATTGCATAAAAAAAAATTAAACATTAACGGAGATGATGAATATCTTGTAGATAAGTTCTGGTCTACTCCAAAATTTATGGGGGAAGCTATATTTATGGATTGCGGAATCCTCTATTGAGTTCCCTATTTAAAAACACAATATATTCCATATGAAAAATGGAAAGAAAGAAGTTTAACCTTGAGTACTTAAAAGTGAGGGGGTGTTTGGCTAAAGTGCAAGTTCTAAACTCAAAAAGATTAAGATAGTATCAGAAATCATCGATTGTTTTTTCATAGAATATGCTATGTATAGTAAAGCATATCAATTTCTCTTATTCATAAAAGGCTAAAGTTCAAGTTCTAAACTTGAAAAGATTAAGATAGGATAAAAAATAATTGATTATGCTTTCATAGAATACGCTACCTATGGTAAAGCATATGGATTTTGATTCATAAATTAGAAAATCCTGACATTCATGTTAACATGATAATTGAATCAGATAATGTTGAACTCTTTGAAAATATATATCCATAAAAAATGAAATGTGAGTCCTATAACAAAATATCTAAATGACATTAGGAGGAAACAAAGAAAAATATTCATGAAAAGGAAAATTCAAGATGTAGTTGATAATGCTCAAATACACTCTAAAAATGATGTATGTGATCGTTATGCAATATTTTAACTCAATTCATGAGTTATGGTCGATCCCATAGGAAATGCAGGAGATATGTTCACATTAAAGTGGAATAAGACACCAAACGTTTGCATGTAATATTTAAAATGCGATAAAAGTAAAATGAAGGGAATTATTTTCAAATATTTTTGTATTCAATTTATCAATTGTGTGTTTTGTTTACAAGAATGAGTACTAGAAATTTATAATCAAGTAATTAAAGTCAGTTGGAATTATGCTTTCATGAGAGTGAGTACATACTGTGGTAAATGGATATTTGCCTAAATTCTACTAATAGTTATTAGTAGGCTAGGTCTTAGATTTTAATGCTAATCTTTTAGTAAAATATTTAACATCACAAGTGGGTCCTTGTCACGTCCTGATTTCATGAGTCATGATGGACCTACTTTAATCCCCTAGTAGATAAGACAAACCATAGCCCATAATGCCTAATAATGGGATAGCTGGTGGAAAGCAAGGAAAATACCACAATTGATGTATGTAATTACATTACAAGTCATAACATATAAGGATGATAATACAACCAAAGATAAATAAGGGAAAAAGGTAGAATGTCCCATGACCCAGTAAGGTTGGTACAAGAGCCTCTAGCTAAAGAATAAGAGTACTATAAGTATAAATTGTAAAATAATATCGAATAGAAATACCATCAAAAATAGAAGAAGAAAACAATTTTAACTACGGCTCTAAAAGCTCATCCAATCTTAAAACATCGACTAACACTAGTATAAATATCAATGGCGGTATGTAGTACACAGATTTACTTCAAAAAATGCAGAAGTGTAGTATGAGTACCAAAGCAATGGGTACTCAGTAGGCATCATCGACCAACTGAGCTATATCATAATATAAGCACAATAAGATTCGAGATAATAACTAAAGTTAGAGAAAAGGGAAAATTGGGAATCGTGCTATAAATAATGAATGTAAATCACCGAGTAGATAATATCTACAAGAACATGACTAACTATAGCATAATTGGGCCCCCAAAAGCCCAGAAAATATAAACAAGAATAGATAACCCAAGTGATCCCTCCTAAGTCTAAGGGATACAATTAAAAAGGAATTACCAAAGTAATATTCATAAGATACCCAAACCTCTAAACCATAATCGTGGATCTTCTCATACCATAAACACCAGACTTAAACTGTTCCATAACCATGATAATTAACCCCTCAATGCCAAACTCAAATTAAAAATAATACCGCACAAACTCGAATTGAACATAAAATAATACCATGAATACTGAACTCAAATAAAAAATAAGATTACCATAGATAACGAACTCAAACAGGTCATAATATCATAATTGTTGGACTCGAACTAATCGTAATATCTTTATTCCTAGACTTGTATCATTCTTAAAATGAACCCATGGTCCTAGCCTAGTCAACGTTGGAAAATGGCTAAATCCTCCTCACCTGAAAAATGTAAGTAGGATGACGGAAGAAGGCCTCCTAAGTCTATAAGGAGATAATTATCATTTAAACCTAAAGAAGACAGGAAGGGCCCACTTCTAAACTCAAAAGTCTATTCTAAGGTAACTCCTACCCAAAACTAGACTAGGGCCCTAAAAGCTCACTACAAGGATCTAAGAAATTCTCAATGATTTCTAATGTAGCTGTCTAACACAAGGAACGTGTAGTTAGGTCAATCCGCCTAAATTTGGACCACTAATTGGCTAAATAATCCAACTTTTACTAAATAAGCATCCAATTCATAAGTTCCCAACCCAAGACAAGCATTATCTCTTACCAATAATATAATTAATCCCAATCTAAGAGGAGAGTAATCCTAGCCTACCTAGACACCAAAGAATTTCTGATAAAGTCTGCTAAATTAGAGATTTTTCTTTTGAGAAGCCTCCACATGAGCCACACTATCAAAAAGCAATATACTTATTAATATGAGAATAAAGATACCTATATTGCATTTTAATGCTTTGGGTCCAAAATTGATTAAAAATCCCATATGGGGCCTGCTTGCAAAATCACAACTTTGAAACTACCGATATGTCTTTCTATGCTCAAGGGTAATTTACCCTCTAGAATGGGTAAATTTCGAGCTCAAAAGATACCAGAATCAACCTTTCAATTATCTAGGGATTTAAGACTAATTCAAAGAATTAAATCAAGTATTATATGGAAGTTTACAAGGATTTGGATGAGGAAATGACTTTCCCAAGCTCACCAATACCCTATGATCACTCAAGGATTAGTTTCCAAAATTTTCCACAATTTCTAGGGTTTTAAGGGACTTGGAGCTTGAGAGAAATGGGAGAAAATGTCAAGGGGGAAATTTAATGCCCCTTCAGTTACCTTTTAAGGGGTCACCACTAAAGCAGCACATAGTTTCTTAAACAACACTTATGTCTGACCGACTTCATCTTTAGCAGACAATACATCACTTAAGCAACGTCTGCTAAAGCAGTCAGACCTCTACTTTTGAGATAAGGTGGGGACTGGATTTGGAAACTAAAGTGACACTTTTTCCACTAAAGCAACCATCGCTAAATTGACCAGAGGTCCCCTTAAGCGGTTGCACTATTTGAGTCCATGCACTAGCTGAAAACTTGTTTTTATGCCAAGTTTCTTTCAAACCCTGGGGGTTCATTCGGATTCCCCAAAATGCAAACAAACTATGATACCTCATCAAATACATTTTGGATGATATGAAACCATCAAAGTTTCCATCTGAAGTCATTTCAAAAAATTATTGACCCCGCATCTAAGGTCCACTTTTGCCAAAATCTTTCCAATAGGTCAAAACGAGTCAGATATCCTTGGGACCCAAACCAAAAATCCCCCTAGCCTAAAGTTGATATTTTAGAGCTGAAGGAACTGTTAGAATTGGCATCCAACTTCATTAACATGAATTTAATGCTCGATTGTCAATCCTTACTAATGAAGACTCCAAAATAGAGAATTGGATCTAAAAAACAAACGAACTACTCTGTAATTAAACTGTCTACACCAGAAAGTCAATAATGACATGGGGCAGCTACATGAATGCTTTAAATAGAGAAAAGTGTGGAAATGCAAGGAATACCTAGAGGGTTACTAGAATATCCACTACTAAAAGAATTTTTATCTGTAAAAGTAAAGGGTTAGGATATATCTTAAGGCTCAAACGGGTGGGGATATTTGACCCACATATCGCTTTTGATCTCCCAAGTATCCTCCTCTACTGGACAGTTTCTCCACTAAATCATAACCACAAAAATCTCTCTAGTGTGAAATCTTCTGACATTCTTAGCAAATACGAGTTTCAAACTCGTAGAACTCGACATGACATATACAATAGTGATGAGAATACATAATTTGACATGCAGGCTACAGAAGTGTAGTATGAGTACCAAACATATGTTACTCATTAGGAAACTGCCGACTGAGCTCCAAAGATAATCAAAATATACATAACATTCAAGTAGGAATATAAACTACACCTCAAATATCCAGGAAACTAACATAGTAAGGTTAAGGACACCATAAGGATAAACTATCCTATTCTAGGCCATACTCTGGGACCTAAGCACAATACTGTATCTCACTAGCCAATATACGAATAAGAACAAAAGAAGGATATATATATTAGTATAAAAGGACAAGGAACATATATAGAACATGAATAAATAAAAGAAGGGAGGTATTATAAGGTAATACCATAACTACATAGAGATAGACACATATATATAAATAAGGCTAATTCAAAGGTACAACCTAAAGTAGTCATACTAGCATCTCAAGGCCTCCTAATCATAGTAAGAACTAGTGCTAATATAATTAGGGTCTAAAACTATAATGCCTAACAATGAAATAATCATGCATAGTAAAATAATCATAAGATGAAGGAATCATAATAATACCTCAAATGTCAATACCAGTACAATAATCAACCTTTCACGAACTAATCATAATAACAAGTGCAATATAAAGAAACTGGCTAGCCCAAAAAAATACCTAAACCAGCCCTCATAACACGAAAGGTCAAATCAACACACAACATACTGCAAGCAAAACCAATCACCTATACCTATGCAACCCTCCATAAGGATGATAGATATAGGTGTATATTGGTGATAGAAAACATATATAAAAGGATAAATACAAGTATAATCCATACTACCATAATCAAAACAAGTACCATAATATAACCAAATGTATACACCTCCTCCATCTTGGAAGATCACAAAGGTAGGACCAATAGCAACCTCTCTCCTCCAGCACGGTGGCTCATGAATGAAAGGGTACCTAAGGGGTTTGAGAGTACCCGTATACACCGACCTGGTCCAATCCAGGATTTCCAATAACCATTATCATCATCCATATACTTCATCCAATACCATATATAGATCCACACATACACACAGGCTAGAACCGTGGCTAAAAGAGTGTAAGTTCATAAATCCATTGTCCGAGAAATATTTTGGGACTAAATATCATAGAAGTATAGAAAGGGCTAGAATCTTTCTCAGTAGAGGTAAATAGTAGTAGCATAATCGTGGACAAGAATCTATCTTGGTCAAATCTCTAAAACATCATTTTTAATCTCAAGGCTCATAAGTCATTCATTAAGATGGTACGACTACCGTTATAAAGAAATCTTTTTTAAAAGTAAAGAGTGGGAATAAATTCCTTTTTTATAAAAAATAGTAGTAAGACAATATTGTAGTTAGAGTCGTACCGTTACCATTTTAGTGAACATGAATATATCGAATCTATACATGCCATCAATAGTATCCAAGTAATACAATTATAAGAATCAATATATCTATAGACTACAGGCACATCCTTCACAAGGATAAATCACTTCTCGAATCCAACAAATATCATGAACACGGCCTTTGGCCAATAATATATATCCAACATAACAATAACATCATAATTTGGGGAGACCATCACAATCTATCGAGTAGCGTAGTAAATATTATACTAAAGCTTCATTAGTCTCAATTGTGCCTAACATGCTAACAACCTGCGGTTATAGGATCCTAGAATCATAATAAGTATTTAACCTTACGGGTCAATTACCCTTCTAGCTAAACTCATAAATTAGGCTAAGGCATAGTGTTCTACCTAATATTACATTCTAGAATCCCTATATAATATGAAACTTATATAATACATCATCTCATAAAGCAGAGTAGATAGAAGCCTACATTGATGCTGAATCATAATCCTTGAATCGCCCATAAATCGTGCATTTTCACTTCGTAATCCCAAAATGTCATCACACTATAAAAATAGAAATCAATACATCATTAGGAGTAAAAAGACATTCATATTGCTATATTGTGTGTCCGTTCAAAATTTGTGTCACGATTGGGCCCATAGGGCCTACAAATGGAATATAAAATTAAACACATCACGAGATCCCTAAAAGGACAAGGAATGTGTGCTAAAAAATTAAGCACAAATGAAGCACAAATCGAGTCTCAAATCAACCCTTTAAGTTTAGGAATTCAGAGCTAATTTCTAAGGATTTTACCATGAATTAGGATTGAAATAAAGGAAAAATTAAGGGAAAATGACCAAATAGGGTTAGGTTAGCTTACCTCAACTTATATGGATGATTTCCCTTTTTTTCCATTCTTTGAGATCTCAATTTGGTTTGAAAATAATGGAAGAAGTAATGGAAAATTGGTTGGGTAAATAGGGGATAAATAGCCACCAGGTACCGCTTAAGAAGTCACCTATTTTTTTAAGTGATAGCCACTTAAGTGGATCCATGATCACTTAATCTGGAAAACCTTCATTTAAACAATTCTTGACCAAATAGGGAAAATGAGCCTAAAATCCAAATGAACTAATCAAAAACAAAACCGACAGTTTTAACAAGTCATAAACGACATATGACCGTTGTGGGAAGGCTCAAAATATTGGAAATGCATGTAATTCGAGGAAATAACCTAGATGGTCATTACAATATCCATTTCTAAAAGAACATTCATTCGCAAAAGTCAATGGATAGATAAAATGATTACAAAGGCTTAAAAATATGAGGTACTTAGTCCACATGCTCCGAGCATAACTTCCCAAATAACCTCTAAGAAGAAACAACGCTTCCAAGGGATATTTCCACAGGTATCCAATTTCAAAAAAAGTTCCTCACTTCACTCTCAAATAGCAAAAACTCAACCTCAACCACCATCTGGCCCCCAACTAAAGTGAGGAAGGATGATGTACGCAAATTCAAACCATGAAACATTGATACCACATCGATACCAGCATAATTAAGTGAAAAATCATCCAAGGCATGAGTCATGCAACCAACTTCAAAATCTAAGCATAACTTTCTTTTGCTTTTTTGAACCTTCTATCCACTCCAAACCAAGAAGAAAGTCACTTGACTCTTATTCAAAAAATTCCATCACACTAACCTCAAAGAACTGAAGTTGATCCTCTAAAATTCCATAATGGCAAACATGAGAATAAGCCCCTAAGGCACTACCTTGGCACACAAATAGAGATAACCAAGGTTTGCAATCTATGCCACTACTACAAGAGGTCTGGATGACCCTCAAAATTGATGGCCATGAGTTAGAAACACAAATACTCGGCATTTAATGATATGTTCCAGGAAGTCCCATCAACCAAGGATGAAGCCATGCTAAAACCAATCCAAGCATACTACTCCTGCAGAGTGGATCATCCAAAATTTTGATGAAAGTTAAAACCTGGGGTCAAAGATGTAAAACCAATACCATGCCAATGAACTATCATATGAAAACCTATCAACCACAATACATATGAATTAAATAACACCGAAAAGATAGGCAAGGTGGTAGGCTTATCATATGCCATGGTTTATGACTCTTACTGTAGACATGTGACTTTTACCCTCCCGTAACTTTTATCTATTTTTTTAAAGAAAATTATTATTATTATTATTATTTGTGTAATGTTTATTTTAATTGTAATAGATTTTATTTGAAAATAAATAAATAAATAAAATTATATTTTTGAAATATTTTTATTTTTATTATTATTTTTATGTTATATATTTTAATTTATTATTTATTATTAAAAATAAATTAAAGATAAATAAAAATAGAAATCCTATTCTATCATCTTATCCTTAACTTCCCCCTTATCTGATTCATTCCCCAACTTCCCAAATTCCTTTTTAAAAAAGGAGACTTTCCTAACTTTCCCAGACAGACGTACTTTGGACACACTTGAACAAAAAAAAATACAGACTGAGAAAACACACAGAATAGGAGACAACATTGAAAAGAAGGGAAAAAAATTAGTATACACACACACGAGATGAAAAACCAAGGAAAATAGTGAAAAATAGTTAAAGAAAAGGAAGACAGGACAAAGGAAAACAAGAAAAAACATCACTGGTGAAGTTTGAATAGAAAATGGAAAGAAAAGAAGGAGCGAGTTTGAGATCGAGGCTTGTTGAGTTTCCGATAATGTAGTTCTTGCTTATGCTTATGTACTTGGTTTAGTTTATCATACGGAATTTTATCTCGTCTTGTACAACTTATTTTATAAATTTAGTTGTGAATCAAAGTATGAACGAAATAACTTGCATGATTTCATGTCGATATGAACTACATTCAATCATATTTATATATATCACTGAGATCATTTTAATCCATTTAGTAAGTATGCAGGGAAATAAATATTGTGGCTTATAACATGATAGCATCGATCAGTGTTTCATGAAATTTAACGAAATGCCTAATTGATTTTATATAATTCTTAAAAGTGTCATTAATTTTTCTCCAATTTTTCTTTCTTTTAATTTCAATTCAATAGAATATGTTTGTGAATGTTCTTCATAGTATATGTGTGCATGTTTGGTAAGTTTCCACCCTTTCTATTTTAAATATTTCACAGAAGAAAATCAAATGAGAAAATGACAACATCTCGATCACTGTTAATACATTTTGAAATACATTCATACATATAATGTTAGGTTTAACAAAAAAAATTATTTGTGTAAGTGAAATTTTTTTAAAGTTTCATTAAGTTTGTAAATTAGTGAGTTGTACAGCAAATGGAATCTTAAGATTATGTATACGGGTCCAAGGAGACAACACATTTTTTATTAATTAATCATTCTAGTTTAGATATGGAAAATTAGTAGTGATGCTTTCAGTATTGCCTATATGATTAAATTTACAATATTTTCGTTAATGTTAGGTATCAAGTATATATCACATACTTCAGGATTCTCATCTTTAATTTGAAATATTTTTTCCGAATAACATCTAATTGCCACAAGTACTAGTTCATTATATAACACTGAGTCTTCATATGTCAATGATTTTATTTCTGGGAATGAATGTCTTTAGCGCTAGATAAATTTAGGCTTGTTTAAAATATTCATCTCAAGTAAGAATGCGGCGTACACATCTTTGAGACATTTTAATAATTCAAGGATGAAATAATGCACCTTAGTAAATATTTTTCTAAAATTAATTTTTTACTAATTTATTTAATATAAGAGACGTAGACGAATATTTTTGATATATAAAAAAATGAGCAATTTTAGGCCTTAACCTAATTTATCAAAAATAGTGTAAGTCAAGATAAGTCAATAAAAGTGACCATGCTAGAACCACGGGACTCGAGGGGTGCCTCAAACCTTCCTCTCGGTCAACAGAATTCCTTATTCGGTCTTCTGTTTTCGCAGACCAACAAAGAGTCATTTTCTTTTGATTACGGATCCAATAAGGTGACTTGAAATACCATAATTTGATTCCAATTGGCGACTCTATAAATTAAATTAATCCCTATTCAATGTTGTCACTTTAATTGGAAATCCCCTTCGACGTCGGCTCTTTGAGCAAAAAAGAAATGTGACATCTTTGGCGACTCTGCTGGGGATAACCAGAATTCAAGCTTTTATTATTGACTTTTATTTTCTTTAATTATTTTTATATTGTGTTTGTTGTCTTAATATGTTACTTGTTGCTCGTTTATTTCTTTGATATTGTTGAACTGTATTTATAAACTTTCTTTTCTTGCGCACTCCCTCTGAGTCTCTGAAATAGGATAGAAGGAATGCAGTGTATGCATCCTACCTTATTTTTGAGATAACCGGAGTGTCAAGGAACTTGGTGAAAGATTATTAGTCACACATTTTTTATGGGGTTTGGATCGACAATGAAGGCGGAGTAGCACTGCTACCAAATAAGTTGTCCCTCCCCGACTCAAGTATCCGCTTGGGTAAGCTAGTCTAGACACCTATCCCTATTAGGATAAACTTAGTATAACTGAAACTCAGAATCTGGTTATCCCTATTAGGTTCCGCTTCATTTTCATCATGGGCACTTGACTTAGCAGGACTCGGCACAGGGGTCGGGTCTGTCTAAGATAGGTGATCCACTTTATAATGACCAACATGTGCATCTTATGTGCTCTTTGATATTTGTTTAGAAGGATATTTGACTGTTGAACGACTTTTAGGAAACTTTGAAATGCAAGAGATTATATTTAGTGAATCATTTTTCAAAGAAAATTTTTATTTTTTTAAAAAAGAAAATTTTTAAACATATAGTAACATAGTTTTACGGTCTTCATGAACTACAAGGGTCTGACTCTTACTCTTTAGTGAGATACATAGGTAGTCCTTCCCGGGATACGACCCTGTCTTTTGAAAAATTATTCATAGATTTATTAGGAAATATTTTGAAAATATGATGAATTTCATAATTATTTTTCTAATCTTCATGTCCAATTTTTATATATCTTAATAGCCTGAATCTTTAGGGATCATGAGACTAGGTTTTTACAAAATAAAATATATATATATAAATCTTAACATCCATAAACATTTAGGGGTCTTGAGGATGAGTTTTGTACGACATAATTTTCAAGAACTACGCACACCTAATTCTCATCTTAGTGAGATACGTAGGCAGTCCTTCATGGATTCGATGGACTTAGAAAAATTGAACTCGAACACATTAGTTTTCTCCAAAATCAAAATAGTATTAAGGTGGTTATACATCAGATGTTCAAAGGAAAGAGAAAGATGGCCCGTAAAAAGAGTGTAGGGTCTGACAGTGAGGAAGAACAGAATCAATTGATTTTGAAAGAATTAGCATCAATGAAAGAAAATAAGTTATTGAAACAATAGATAGAGGAGATATACCAAGCTTGGTCGAATGGAAAAGTCCCCCTTTCTTAATACCTGTACTTTCTAATACGAATGATCAAAATTCTGCTCAAGCTCAAACTGGCAATCCATTTTACCCGCCTGGATTTAGCTCATATGCTAATGTGTCTGGTAATTCTACCATGCGCCCACCAAATCTATCTGTCATGAATAACCCGCTTTACACTCCTGTAGCTCCAGCTTCTGTGGGTCTTCAATTGACAGTTCAAAAGAATATGGGTGAACCAAGTCATAATCAATTGTATCCTCTTGAAATGACTTTCAAACCCCCAAATCCACCTTATCATGCTCCTCAACATGATTCTCCTATCGTGATTGAGAAGATTATTAAAAGTGAAAAACAGGAAGGGATGGTCAGGAAAGTGAGAAGCTTAGAGCAGAATATGAGAAATATGCAAGAATAAGGAGGACCAAAAAGTGTTTCATTCAAAGATTTATGTATGTTTCCTGATGTTCATTTGCCGCTAGGATTCAAAATGTCAAAGTTTGACAAGTATGAAGGGAACGATAATCCAGTCGCATACTTGAGGGGTTATTGTAACCAATTAAGAGGTGTCGGAGGTAAACAAGAATTACTCATGGATTATTTCGGTGAGAGCCTTTCGAGTCTAGCCTCAAAGTGGTTTGTGGATCAGTACATCGACAAGTGGAGTAGATAGGATGACTTGGCTAATGAATTCATGCAATAATTTCAGTACAATATGGAGTTGATTCCTGATAAGAAATCCCTGACTAATATGAAAAAGAAGAAGAATGAAAATTTCAAAGAGTATGAGATTAGATGGTGTGAACAAGCTACTAGGGTGAAACCACCAATGAAAGAAAGCAAGATAGTGGAGGTGTTTATTCAAGTGCATGATGAAACATACTATCAACACTTGTTACCTACATTAGGCAAGTCATTTATTGAGGTCCTCCAAATGGGAGAGATGATAATGAATGGAATTAAGACTAGTCGCATTATGAGTTTTGCAACATTGAAAGTGACTACTCAAGCAATTCAAAAGGGTTCAAGAAATATTGGAGGAAAGAAGAATAAAGAGGATGTAGCTGCTATTGTAGATGAACAATGTGCACATCGAAGAAGACCACGTCTCTATTACCCTCAGTCTCAAACCCAAGTTCATGCCCAAGCTCCACATAATCACTCCCAAAGTCTATTATACTAGACCCCCCACCTCCATATCAAGTATATAATGCACAACCACATGTTCAAACCCCATCTTACCCACAATGGCATACACCAACCCCTCAGAGTCATCCTCTAACGCCACAAATATACCAAAGAACTTGTAGACCCGATTTTTAATCCAAGACAAATAATGAAATAAGGCAGAAGTTGAAAGATAACTTCACACTAATTAGAGAGTCGTATGCCTGTTTGTTTCAGAGATTGTTACAGGAGGGCATGATCACTCTTCTCCTTGATTGTACTCCTGATCCACATTCAAGAAATTTTGATCCTCATGTATGATGTGTATATCATTCTGATATTTAAGATCATAATATTGAGGATTGTCATGCTTTGAAAAGAGAAATAGAAAGGGTGATTCAATAAAAATTGATTGTAGTGTAAAACTTTGAAACTACGAGCATCACACGGAATCCTTTATCAACACATGGTAATGAAAAATACGTGAAAAAACAATGAGTTAAGAATGGGGATCTAGGATTTATTTGTTGAAAGAAATGTTTTGGACAATAGTGGAAGCTCTAATCATGTTTATATGCAAACTAGTGGCTAAGATGTCATTATCAACAATTGGGAAGTAATTCTTTTCCTTACTTGGAAGGATTGTTAGTAGTTTGTATTGTTTTTCTTTCTGTTTTTCGAATTATTTCAAGATTGTAGTTCAAAATCTATCTTGTTTTGTCTGTCTGTTGTTTTCGTTTAAACCCTTGTATCTTTAATGAAATGTGGTGTCCTTGGTGTGTTGTCTTGTTTTTAAGCTGTTCGTTTGTCTTTTTTACACAATACATTTTATGTTGATTCTACTATTATGACATGCCTGCAAAATTTTCAGTCGAATCTTAAAATTCTGCTTAATCATGAAACATTGAATCAGAGAGCTAAAGTTAGAAAAAGAGAGCATATGAGAAAATAGGTAGAGTGTTGAGGTATTTGGTGATCAAATTAAAAACCCTTCTTTAAAAATCAAGACAATTACGTTGAGAATCATAAGAATAACTTGGTCATCAATTGAAAGACATATCTCAATTGAGTCAGACAGTGGATGCACAATCCCATATCAAGAGAAACAGAAAGAAAATTAGCTCCACGGAAGCATGAATATTTCAATGTGAGGAATGTACAACAAAGGTGGAGTTGTATGTATGACAAGTGTGGAAAAAGAAATAAAACACATGCTAAGTTCAAGTTAGTGCTGAAAAAAATACCACGAATGATCTTCATCTTTCACTTTCATAGTGAGTGATATGTACTTGCATTTTCAAGGATTGATATGAATAAGGCATTTCATTCTACTATTCAAATATTGTGTCATCCTTTGTTTACCCTGTTTGATCTTTAGTTCTATTTTCTTCCATACCCCTCTTTTAGAATCAAAGTTTAAAAAAAAATGAGTAAAGAATAAAGTAAAACAAAGTGTCAAAAAAAAAGTTATGAGTGCCAAGAAAAATAGAGTTAGAAAAAAAAATTCAAAGAAAAAAAAATCAAAATCAAGCAAAAGAACTAGTTGCCTGAACTACGTTTGGCCTGATTCCTGCTATGACAAGATATGTAGGCAGCCCTACTCTAGGGTTCAATCCAACCAAAAGAAAATTCAAATTACCCAGAATGAAATGAAACTGGGGCAAAAGATTATTTTCTTAAAACAGTCGATTCCAAAAGTTGTAATTCCCACCCCACTTTAAGTGTCGTTTGAGCTTCATGTCATCTTTTCTTTCTACTATCCAAAATCCAAGTTACAACTAAAGAAAGACCTTTAGATCAATTTTTTAGCATGTTAAGGCTACGCATGCAACGTATTTGATGACACATTTTGAGAACCACTTGTCTTCCTCAGCATAAGGAGTCAGGAGAGAAACAAAAATGAGAGAGTCTTATCGGTTAAAACTCTCACGGGCAACGTAAGACGATGGTGAGTTGAGAGAAATAAAATGAGAGAGTCTTATTGGTGAAAATCCTCACGGGCACCGTAATATGATTGTGAGGTGAAAAATGAGAATAAGAGAGTCTCATTGGTGAAAACATTCACAAACACCATAGGGCAATGGTGAACTGAGAGAAAGAAAATGAGAAAGGCTTATTGGCGAAAACCCTTCAAGATTTCACTAGATGAATAGGATCTATAAGTGCAATTGACCTAAGGAATAACTCAGTTTTAAGGCCATTAACTCAACAACAAGTGGTGGAAAGTTTGGATGAAAAGATCAGCCAGCTTAATCCAAAAATGCATGGTATAATCACTAGAGTTGACTATTTTTTTTTAAAATGAATTTTTTGTTTCTTTGTTTCAAATGGGGACATTCATTTTCCTTTTGTTTTTTCTTTATATATTTGTTTTCTTGAGTTATTTATTCAAAAAAAAATTAATCATTGTCATTTTTCTCGTATCTTTGAGTCGAGTCTGTGTCATAAGAAGTGAGAAAATATTTCAAAACTGGCTACCCGCTTCTTCAATTGCACAAAGCAAGACAAAACTCCAACACATGAAAGAGACATGATTATGAGCCAAGCATACAGAAAGTTTTTTCAACAGACGAGTCTGGGAACTCATGCAAATACCAAGGTTCAAAGGGTTTATTTGAGGAGCATGGCAAAGCAAAAATATTGTGTTTGTTTTAGAGTCACTTCGAATAATCTGAGTTTGGGTCAATAATGCAGCAAGTCAGTGACAGATGCTAATGGTTAGAAGCAAGGTTAAATTTGATGAGGGAAAGAGTGATTGCCATGGAAGCTAAAGCCACTAACCTGCCACTATGTTTTTGAACTCACAAGTTTTCTTTCATAAAACAGGAAATATGTTACCTTCAAATAAAGGACTTTGGAGCATAAATATCAAGGACTGCAATGCCTCATTTCCACAAATGCAAGAAATAATATTGATGCACAAGTTTGATAATCAAATTATGGTAAAAATTCATCATCTTATATCCCTCGGAGGCATACTTCCTTGTCCAGGTATTTTAGTTTTTAATTTCTAGGTGATATACTTCTTAAATTTAACCTTGATTCCTAGAAGAATTGTCATTTAGTCGAGTCATTCCCCTTGAATCCTATAAGACGTACCTTTTAATCAAGTCATTCCCCTTTATTCCTATGAGACGTTCCTTTTAGTCGAATCATTCTCCTTGATTCCTATGAGATGTATCTTTTAGTCGATTCATTCCCCTTGATTTGTATGAGACATACCTTTTAGTTGAATCATTCCCCTTGATTCCTACGAGACGTACATTTTAGTTGAGTCATACCCCTTGATTACTATAAGATGTACCTTTAATCGAGTCATTCCCCTTGACTTCTATAAGACGTACCTTTTAGTTGAGTTATTCTCCTTGATTCCTATAAATCATAGCTTTTAGTCGAGTCATTACCCTTGACTCCTATAAGGCGTACCTTTTAGTCGAGTCATTCTCCTTGATTCCTATAAGACGTACCTTTTAGTCGAGTCATTCTCCTTGATTCTTATAAGACGTACCTTTTAGTTGAGTCATTCCTCTTGATTTCTATAAGATGTACTTTTTAGTTGAGTCATCCCCCTTGATTCCTATAAGACGTACCTTTTAGTCAATTCATTCTCCTTGATTCCTATAAGACGTACCTTTTAGTCGAGTCATTCTCCTTGATTCCTATAAGACGTACCTTTTAGTTGATTTATTCTCCTTGATTCCTATAAGATATACCTTTTAGTCGAGTCATTCCCCTTGATTCTAGAAGATGTAGATGTACTTTCTATTTGAGTCATTTTATTTAACCCCTAAGAGATGCACTTTCTAATTTTGGTCATCAGTTTTACTCTGAAGAGACACATTTCTTTAGCAAGGCTTTGATTCACACTCTTTACTGTACTTTTCAAAAATTGTGATCTGATGACACTCACAAAATTTTCTAGTGCAAACTAGGGCAAAACAAATTTATTCGTATTTATTGATATTTATTTTTATGCTCAGGGCCCTCTTGAAGAATGAAAATTTATTTTTATGTTTAGAACTCTCCTGAAGAATGGGAATTTATTTATGCTTAGGACCCTCCTAAAGAATGGGATGTTATTTTTCTTTTTCACTATTTACTTTAAGTCTAGGAGCCCACCTGAAGAACAGGGTGAAGTAAAAGTAATTCCAGAAGTCCACCTGGGGAATAGGGTGAAGAAAAAAAAGTACAGGAGCCCGCCTGATGAATAGAGTGAAGAAAAAGTAACTTCAAGAACCTGCCTGAAGAACAGGGTGAACAAAAAGTAATCTGGGAGCCTGCCTAAAGAGCAGGGTGAAGAAAAAGTAATTCTAGGAGCCCGCCTGAAGAATAGGATAAAGAAAAGGGAAGTTCAGGAGCCCGCCTGAAGAACAGGGTGAAGAAAAAGAAAGTCTGGGAGCCCGCCTGAAGAATAGGGTGAAGAAAAAAGAGGTACAGGAGTCTGCCTGAAGAACAAGGTGAAGAAAAGTAAGTCCAGGAGCCCTCCTGAAGAATAGGGTGAATTTTCAATTTCAAATCATGAAGATTCGAATTAAGATTCTAGAGAAATAGCATCTTTCATTTGTAGTTTTCATTTTGATATTGGTTAGTCCTTTGGATGTAAAACGTAGAAGTCGTGAACCAAAAACTCGATGGAACCTCACTCGATCTCTAACCCACTGTCACAGCATTTTATCCCATTTGAACTACACGTGACCTGATTTTCTTATAACCCGCGATAGGTAGGAGGTCCAAAACCAGGACTCGGTCACATTTTTTTACTTTTTTTTTAATTTTATTTTATTCTTACCTTCAATTGGAGGGTCAAATATCGTATCTTGTCTACTTCTTTGTATGAAAACTCTTCAAGATTCCACACAAAGAGGGGCAAAAATGTAGACACATGATTTTGACGCTCCCGTAACTTTTATCTATTTTTTTTAAAAAAAAAAATTATTATTATTATTATTATTATTTTGTGAGAATGTTTATTTTAATTGTAATTGATATTATTTGAAAATAAATAAATAAATAAAATTTTGTTTTTGAAATATTAATAGAAATCCTATCCTATCATCTTATCCTAAACTTCCCCCTTATCTGATTCATTCTCCAACTGCCCAAATTCCCTTTTAAAAAGGGGAACTTCCCCAACTTTTTCAGACGAACGTACTTTGGAAACACTTGAACAAAAGAAAAACACACAGACTGAGAGACAACATTGAAAAGAAGGAAAAAAAAAAATTAGTAGACACACACACACGAGATGAAAAAAAACAAGGAAATAGTGAAAAAGAATTAGAGAAAATGAAAACAGGACAAAGGAAAACAAGAAAAAACATCACTGGAGAAGTTCGAATAGAAAAAGTAAAGAAAAGAAGGAGCGAGTTTGAGATCGAGGCTTGTTGAGTTTTCGGTAACGTAGTTCTTGCTTCTGTACTTGGTTTAGTTTGTCATACGGGATTTTATTTCATCTTGTACTACTTATTTTATAAATTTAGTTGTGAATCAAAGTATGAACGAAATAACTTGCACAATTTCATGTCGATATGAACTGCATTCCATCATATTACATAAATCGCTGAGATCATTTTAATCTATTTAGTAAGTGTGCTGGGAAATAAATATTATGGCTTATAACAGGATAGCATCGATCAGTTTTTCATGAAATTTAACAAAATGCCTAGTTTATTTTATATAATTCTTAAAAGTGTAATTAATTTTTCTCCAATTTTTCTTTCTTTTAATTTCATTTCAATAGCATATGTGCGTGAATGTTCTTCATAGTATATGTGGGCATGTTTGGTAAGTTGCCCCCTTTCTATTTTAAATATTTCACAGAAGAAAATCAAATGAGAAAAAGACAACATCTTGATCAATGTTAATACATTTTGAAATATATTCATACAAATAATGTTAGGTTTTAAAAATTTGTTTATTTGTGTAAGTAAAAAAAATTTAAAGTTTCATTAAGTTTGTAAATTAGTGAGTTGTACAGCAAATAGAATCTTAAGATTATGTATCAGGGTCCTAGGAGACTACAAATTTTTTATTAATTAATCATTCTAGTTTAGATATGGAAAATTTATAATATTTTCATTAATTTTAGGTGTCAAGTTAAAAAATATATATCACATACTTCAGGATTCTCCACTTTAAGTTGAAATATTTTTGCCGAATAACATCTAATTGCCACAAGTACTAGTTAATTATATAACATTGAGTCTTCATATTTCAATGATTTTGTTTCTGGGAATGAATGTCTTTAACGCTAGATAAATTTAGGCTTGTTTAAAATTTTTATCCCAATTAAGAATGCGGCGTATGAATTTTTGAGACATTTTAAAAATTCAAGGATACAATAATGCACCTTGATAAATATTTTTCTAAAATTAATTTTTCACCGATTTATTTAATATAAGAGACATAGACAGATATTTTTGATATATAAAAAAATGAGCTATTTTAGGCATTAACATAATTTATCAAAAATAGTTTAAGTCAAGATAAGTCAATAAAAGCGATCGTGCTAGAACCACGGGACTCTAGGGGTACCTCACACCTTCTCCTCGATCAACAGAATTCCTTACCCGGTCTTCTGTTGACCAACAAAGAGTAATTTCCTTTTGATTAGGGATTCAATAAGGTGACTTGGAACACCATAACTCAATTCCAAGTGGCGACTCTATAAATTAAATTAATCCCTATCCAATACTGTCACTTTAATTGGAAAAATCCTTCGACGCTGGCTCTTCGAGCGAAAAAAAGGGTGTGACACTTTCGACGATTAAACTTGGACAATTTGAATGTTCTTATGGCTATTTTGTTATATTTGATTTGTTTTTGGAGTGATTTACTAAGAAACTAGGTGTTGGAAGCTAACAAGAAGAATACAAAATGAAAAGTTGAAAAGCGACAACCTACCTAGGCACCTACGCCCTGTAGGTACCACCTATTGGGTGTAGGTAGTGGTGTTGGTGTCAGAAAGTGAAATTCAAAGAGACAATTTTGGGGCACCACCAACGGCCACCTACCTACTAGCCGTAGATACTAACTATACCCCATAGGTAGGTCCGTAGGTGGTCGTCGACTCACTTTTTTGGATCATTTTGGATTGATTTCCTAGGGTTTACATTTAACCTATATACACTCCATTTGTCGAGGACACTAGCTATGGATTGATCCATTGGATTTGTTGAAGTTTTCAAGTTTAATTTTGTTATACTTGATACTATTCTTGATATGACATATTTATAAGTGGAAGGGTGGAGTGATAATGACTATTTATTTATTTATTGATCCTTACCCTTTTGATATAGTGCATTATTACAAGATTGTGGTAGATATATTGTTGGAGCACAATGTAATCATAATAGAAACATTAACACTCCTCACAAAAGAAAAAGAGGAATTTATTCAATAGGTTTGATTTGGTGTTTTACAACTTAAAAGAAGAATTAAATGCAATGGTTGAAGCGTGTAATGCCTAACAATTTAGTCATGAGTTGTGTGAAGCTAAAAATCATCTTATAAGAAAAATTGAGGAGATAAAATTAGAGAAGTCAATAGTTGGTCAGACTTTTGTGGGTGTTGTCACTATTCAGAAGAGCACACTTTAGTTATGTAAGGATGTAAATAAAAATGCAATTCATGAGTCGGGATGCATTGAACCTTATTCTAAGCATTTTTTTACATTATGTTTGGATAGTAAGATATTAATCTATCCATCTGAGCCTACGAAAAAGTGTGAAAGGGGGAAGAAAATACCTATATTCTTAAATTCATTTTTCCAAAATCAAGAAATTACATTCCTCGCTTAAGGGCCAATCATTGTAACCTGCCACACCTATTGCTTGTTATTTTATTTTCATACCACCAACCCTTAAGCATATTAGAAAATTGGATAAAAACTTAGGGGTGCAATTTATGAGTTCAAAGTGGAGATAAAGTTAGAGGACAACCCTTTTGGCTACATTGATGAAGTTACAATAATCAAGGTACCCACGTAGTGCCGCGACGTTAAATTAGGTGTTGTATGGTAGGAAACCCATGGACTTGTTGGTGAAGTCTGAGTAACCAATATAGCTACGCCATGCTTCGACATTAAATCAAGCGATTTTTTGCAGTCAATACAAGGTACTATATTATTTTTGCATTTGTGTTCATGTGATTAACATCAGATTGCCGCAGCTATGGTGTTGTAGGTATGCTTCTAACTCTCTTATTTTCTAGAAACTTAATGCATTGAGGATAATGCATGATTATAAGTTGAGGGTGGGGCTACTAGTGGGTTAAGATGTGTCCTCTTAGGGTTTTTGTTATCGTGTCTCTTTTCCTCGGAGTTTGTTCCTAGTAGAGTCAGCATGTTTAGGATGTATTGTGTTTTGTTTGGTATTTTTGTTTAACTAGGAAAAAATGATACCCTTTAATAATTTGTTTTTGAACTCTGTGATATGTATATATATGTAACCATTGTGAATCTCATTATGGCATTAGAATTAGGGACATAATAATCATAGCTAACTTATGCATGAACCGATAGGTAGTAGTTTGTGATGCAACCCTGTGCTAAGTGTGTGTGAGATACTAGTTTGTTGTCTTTGTGTGTTGAATTCAGAACTTGCCCGATTAGTCTTGCCAAGGTTGTATGATAGTCGGTTAGGAAAGGATCATAGGACGTTCTTGAAATAAGTCCACTTTTATCCTAAATGACCTTACAAATAAATAAGTATCCATTGATCCCTATGTTGAGTCTGTATAGATTATTTTTCTTGTTACACCTTTCACTTTCCCATTTTTGTTACAATTAACTTGTTTTGTCCTTGTTCCTCCTTGGACATTGTGCACCTAAACTTACACAAATCTGCTAAGTGGAGGATGGCTATCACAGGGTTACCTAATATTAATTAGGTATGAAAAAATGTAAATAAGAGAAAAGAAAGTCAAGCTGGGTGGGGTAGAAAAAGTAAAGGAAAAAAAAAAGATATGAAAATTTTGAAAAAGATAGAAAAAAAAAAGAATAAAAGAAACCACACCTAACCTGAATGTGAAACAAAAGAGTAAAAAGGGAGAGATAAGGATGGAATAAAGGAAATTGGTTTATAAGTGGACCCCTAAAGTAAGTGTAGTACCGAGTAGTCTTAGTCACTAAATTTCCATCTGAACATACTAGCCCCCAAGCCTACATTACAAGCCGAGTAAAGTCCTATAGTGATCTTAACCCAACTTCCTGAAAGCTAAGGTAAAATTAAGCTAAGGTAAAGAAAATACGGGAAATCCTATGGTATTCTGCGCACATTGATTAGAACTTCTCTTGTGAATGTGAGTGTCTCATGATACGTCCCTACATTGACATGTATGATTCTAGTGAGCGACTGGGACTTCTTTGTTGTGGGACACATAGGTTGTGTTGCTAGCTGCGTACTTGTTTGGATAGTATAACTTGTACATATGCATGATTATTTGTGTTTGATGTAAATTGGATGATTGAGTTCCATAGGTTTCTCTTAGTTAAGCATCAATGTGTCATTTTGTAGTGTGTTTTTTGCCTGAGGACATGCAATGTTCTAAGTTGAAGGTCTTGATGTGCCATAGTTTTATGTCAATTACGATGCTTAAACTTGAAGAATATGCATATTCCTAAGGCAATTTTGTTGGATTTGATGTGTTTTTGGAGTGATTTTGCAGGAAACTAAGTGTTGGAAGATAACCGGAAGAAAACGGAATGAAAAGATGAAAATTGATCACATACCTAAGCACCTACGCCCCGTAGGTACCACCTACTAGGCTTAGGTAGTGTCGTAGGTGTTAGAAACTGAAATTTAGAGAGAAAAATTTGGGCACCACCTACGGCAACCCACTTACTGGCCATACATAGTACCTACGCCCCATAGGTGGTCCATAGGTGGTCGCCTACTCAATTTTTCCGTGTCATTTTGGATTGAATTCCTAGGGTCTTCATGTAACCTATATACACTCCTATTATGTTTTTTAGTCATTATTGTACATTTACTCAACTTTTCCTCTTTTGTTTATGATTTGATTTATAGGGTTTCTATGTAATCTATAAAATCCCTTTTGATGTTTTTTAGATAGAGGAGGCATAGAGAGGCCCTTAGGGGCAACTTTACACTCTCACAAATATCTTTTGATTCCAAGATTGATCTTTGATCTTGGGATTCTTATGCTTTTTGTTTTTTATTGAATAAATGATATGAGACTTTGGATTTTATTCTTTCACTGTTGTGAGATTAATTCTATGTTTTTATCTATGAATTCCACGAATTATCTCGCAAATATGTGCGGTTGATTCCCTTAGCTAGGGTTGTGGGAACCCTGGATATTAACGAAGTAGAGGAGGGGCCAAGTCATTCAATATAAAAACTCTTGAGTGTATTGTATTTTTCTTTAATTTAATTGATTTCTTAGCAGTGACCAATGTTGAGAGCCCGCTTGTATTCACTACGAACCTAAGAGGGAGGTAGATATTGGGAAAAAGACATCACAATAGTGATTTGAAGTTAATTGTCTATAGAAGCTAATCATCATTATCTATTTAAGATAATTATCTTCATCTAACCAACTTGAGACCGAGAAGAAATAGTTGAAACTGGGTCCAAGGTAGAGGTTAGTAATGTGACACAATGAGACCGAGAGGAGATGAGTGAAATTTACCAAAGTTTGTCGAGAGGCTGTTGGTGATATATAATTTATCAGATTATGCATGCAAGGTATTGGAATAGTTAGACAGTGCACGATAAATCTACGGAGTTAGAAGACAGGGGGAACGCAAACCTAGTGTTCGTCTTAGATTATTTACAACCAAAAGCATATAAGTCTTTGTTTATTTACTATTCCAGCAAATCCCCCCCCCTTTACTTTTGTGTACCGCCCGGTGACTTCAGCAAGCTCGAGAGATATATCTGTCATAATCCCTATGGGATAGGATCCAACCTAGTTGGGTTACTATATTTTGACATTGAGTATTTTATCTTTCTAAGGAGGTATAGTTTGAGCGACATCAGCTTAGCCAGCCTATAGACGAAATCCTAACTGAGACATATTTGAAAATGAAGGCTAAACCCAATCTTTATAACTTCCAATTGAATGTCAATCACTATGACTGAAGCCTCTATCTCAACTATTAAAAACTACCATGCATTTGGTTAAGAACCCACACTCTAAGTCTGTCTTAACCTCAAAATCTCCATTCCAAGGCGACAAATCCAAAACTGAGCCAACGAGTGAGATCAAAGGCCATACACCTAATCGACCTTAGTATCCAAATCAGACATATCCTTACTGGATTATATCAGAACCGAAATTAAAACATAGATGAAGAAAAACTGCACAATAAAGGACAAATCACCGGCTGAAAGCACAAGCAATCAACTCCACATGTGATGGAGGGCATGAACTACCAATGTAGACTCAAGACCTCATCAAGGCTGCGAACTGTACTAGAGATAACAAAAAACTCTACCAACTTGGAGAAGTGAAACTTTAGTCAGAAATGGATCAATTAATTACTCCACCGTGACAACAAATACCCAATTTCACCAACTTAGGAAATGGTCATTGAAAATATTACCTATCTCTAACTATCTAACTCCTCTTGGAATAAGAACCACATCACAATAAGAACAGAGTGTCCAACTCCACACCAATACAAAAAGCAAACCATCACCAAGAGATGAACCTGACGAACCTAAAATATGAATCCAAGACCTCTCGACGTCAACATCAAAACCATTATCGAGTGATGAACTAGCCAAATTAGAAGGACAGACCCCAAACTGGTCAACCTTAGAACTAGGCTAGAAAACCCAATCGACAACTGTAGAACCATAGAAGGTCAACTTACCTTCACTTCCATAACCCACTCAAAAATTGATGTATCATACCCAACAGAAGAGGAAAACAACAAAACTAAACTAGCTATAAGAGAGAAATCATTTAACCAAGCTAGCTGCCCAAGCCAACGAGTAAGAACCATGAGGAATGGAATTCTAATTTGATATTACTAGTCTAGTAGTTTACCATGCAAGGATCGATTAATATCAAACAATAATAGTAATAACAATAGTAATATAAGCATCAATATAAGGAATAGGACGTACAAAAATGAAATCAACAATAGCAATATAAGCATCAATATAAGGAATAGGACGGACCAAAATTAAATCAACAACTAGTACCACTATAGGGCCACAAGAAGTCCAATGAACCAAGGTAAATGGAACTCAAACCCAAATGTTACACCCCAGGGAAGTATCAAAACCAATCCACTCCATCCAATTATAAAGATATAATCTACGGGGGTAGTCATATAATCATGAACTCTATATCAAGGAACATAATAATCGATATAAACCTATGAAGGCATACAATCATCGATGGGTATGAGAACCCCAATACACATAAATGTAAAGGTAAAGGAAGGAAATAAAAGCACACCTATCATGGTAGAATCCAAAGTCACATGCCTGACATGCCAGAGGGAGTACGAATTTGAGTGGGTCCAAACTC
Organism: Capsicum pubescens; assembly: GCA_030864215.1. Lineage (NCBI taxonomy): Eukaryota > Viridiplantae > Streptophyta > Magnoliopsida > Solanales > Solanaceae > Capsicum > Capsicum pubescens. Next base: position 198,709,372 of record CM061544.1, on the reverse strand, counting down.
GGATGTGCGTCTGAATCACCAATTATGGTTCTAAGTGGATTGACTCTAACTGAAGGTTCCATAACACTATGAGACTAATCTGAATGAGCTGAATGACTAATAATCCCATACTAGGGACACTCTTTGGACTAGTGACCGATCTCTCAAAAGTCGAAGCAAACCCCTAAAGCCCTGACCTGGCAAGAAACATGAACTGACCCCAATTGGCTAACCAACTGACATCGAGGGCAGTCCCTACTAAATTAACAATCCTCCCTGCAATCATAACACATCTCAGGAGCTTTAGGATGTCGAGGGACACATACGAACTCTTTCTGAACAACTAACTCGCATATGCAGCACTCACTAGACTAATGTCCCATCTTGCTATAGCCAAAATGAGCTCCTGGAATACTCCGAGATTCTACCTCTACTGACCTAGAACGGACGCCATGACCTAAATACCCATACCAAAAACTCTGAAAGGTTTACCGAGAACAATGTTCACTGTGATCATGTTGACAAATCTGAGAGCCACCATAGTTTGAGATGATACACGTGTAGGATCGATAGGCTACAAGTGAAGCTGGCCTCTACTGGGAGGATTCTCACTCACTAATGGAATACCAATAGCACTGTACTGATGACTTAGCCTCTTACCGCCACCTTCATAAGTCTTAATATATGCTCTTTCTATGTCCCTCGCATGACCAATAACTTGAGGAAAGGAAAACCCAATTTTTATTAAATGCTCCAATACCAAATAGAGTGGTAATGCTAATCCTCTAATAACTCTGTACACAATGTCATTCTATAAAGTATATAGCATAGGAATATGCATAGCCCACTCAATAAATTCAATCTTATACTCTGAAACAGACAAAAAACCCTTATGAACACCAACAAACCCAACTCTACCAAAGAACTGCTCAATGAACCAAATGGCATCCCTTACTATAAGGTATATATAAAAAGACTTGGGATTCCTAAAGTTGAATATCAAAAGGCTGAAGTAGTCATGAACTCCACTGGAACCTAGGTTGGACCAAAATCCTCTGACAAACTCTTAAGATCTTTGACATCCATCCCTGACTCCTTGGTCTGATATTGCAATCAAGCTTTAGAAACACGTGTTGAAGCCCCATCCACATCTATCGATAACCTTATATCATCTATCTCAGATAGAATAGAGTTAAGTAACATTGTTGAGGCTCTTCGAAATACGGATACATAATAAGGAGTCAAGAATAAAATTTCCTAAGAATGTCCTATAACTTTCCAAAGATAGGATACGGGTATCTTCTCCCTAATCCGCAGGACTTTACTAGACACTTAGATCTTGTACCAGAACATCGATAAAAATAGGATCTAATACCAATTTATCACAACATGATTTCTGACGTCATGATGGCATGTACTATAAACTAATAATAGGTAAGCCAACCTATAGTTTGAAACTACTAGTAATAAACTATAAAGAGAAACGAAGAAAGAATGCAGAAAAAATATAGTAAAAGGGTAAAATACATAAGATAGTCTCAAAACCTAGTTCAAACAGTACAAAATCATCTACTGTAACGAGTTACAAAAATGAATCAATAAATGAATATACTGATACAACCCATCTCTGAATATGACATAGAGATTAGTCTTATACATAAGAGGGAGAATTGTAATATTCCAAATGATAGGAGCTCACCCTATGTCTCCAAGCCATAACTGCTCCGCACAACGCGTACAACAATAGTGAGAACTCATACTATAATCTTTAAGTTGCAGAAATGTAGTATAAGTACGAACACGGGGTACTCAATAGACAAATGCCAATTAATCTCCAAATATACATAACATTCAAGCAGGGATACAAACTACACCCAAATATCTAAGAAACTAACATAGTAAGGATACAGAGACCATAAGGATAAACTATCCTATTGCATTCATACTCTAATACTTAAGAACTATACTGTATATCACTAGCCCATATACGAATAAGAATAGAAGAAGGATATATATATATTAGTATACAAGGACAAGGAATGAATATACAACATGAATAAATAAAAGAAGAAAGGGATATATGGTAATACCATAACTAAATAGAGGTAGATACATATACAAAAACAAGTCTACCTTGATGGTACAAGATAAAGTAGTCATACTATCATCTCAAGGCCTCCCAATCATTGTACAAACTACTGCTAACATAACCAGGATATAGAAAAAACTAGTGCTAATGTAATCAGGGTCTAAAACCATAATGCCTAACCATGGAATAATCATGCATAATAAAATAACTGTAAGATGAAGGAATGAAAATCATACATCAATTATTAATACGAAACCAATACTCGACGTATCAAAAACTAACCATAATTACAAAAACAACATAAAGTAATAGGCTATCCAAAACTAACTATATCAAAATCGAGCCCATAACCTGGAAGTTCCAATTAACACACAACATACCGTAAGTAATACTCATCACCTATACCTATGCAACACCCTACACGCTGATAGATATAGGTGCATACTAGTGATAGGCTATGTGCGCAAAAGGATGAATGCAAGTATAATCAAAACTACCATAACCAAAATAATTACCATAATGAACCATGTGTATACATCTTCTCCAGCTCAATGGATCGCAAAATAGGAGCTATGGCAACCTTCCTTCTTCAGCATGACAACTCACAGAAGAAGGAGCCCTTGGGGGTTCCTGAGGACCCGTATACACTTACCTGGTCCCGATATAGGATTTTTAATAACATCATCAATATCCATATACTTTATCTAGTAATAAATAAATTACCTGTAGTTTCTATGGAAAGGCTCAAAATGACAAAAATGCACACAATTCAAGGAAATAACCTAGAGGTTCATTACACATGAATATCCTTAATCATTACTGGATCTACTATAATCTTATACTTTGGCACAACATGTCCTAGGAATGTAACATACTCAAGCTAGAACTCACCCTTTGAGAATTTGGTAAAAAGCCTATGATCTCTCAAAGTCTGGAGCACAATCTTCAAAAGCTGCATATGCTCCTCTTTACTCCGTGAATACATAAGAATTTCATCGATGAACACAATCACGAAGGAGTACAAATAAATTCAGAAAATGCGGTTCATCAAATCTATGAACGTAGTTGGGGCATTGGTCAACCCAAAAGACATCACCAAGAACTCATAATGGACATAGCAAGTCCTGAAGGCTGTCTTTGGCATATCCTAAACCCTAATCCTCAACTAATGATAAGTGGATCTTAATTCAATCTTAGAGAACATTGTCGCTCCCTAAAGCTAGTCAAAGAAGTCATCAATATGAGGCATAGGATAATTATTCTTAACCATCACCTTATTTATCTATCGATAATTGATTCACAAATGCAAAGAACTATACTTTTTATTTGTGAACAAGATAGGAGCACCCTATGATGACACAGCCGGCCTAATTAAACCCTTATCCAGAAGATCCTAAAGCTAAGATATCTGCTCTTTAAGCTCAGCAGAAGCCATACGGTAAGGTGCCATAGAAATAGGTCAGGTGCCCAGCTCAAGATTAATATAAACCTAATATCACGCTCATGAGGAAGGTTAGGTTGGTTGGTAGGAAAGATGTCTGGAAAATCATAGACTATAGGAACAAAATCAAGTGAAGGACTCTCCGTACTAATATCACAAATATAAGTAATATAAGACTCAAAACTCCTTGATATACGTCTCCTAACCCGAAGATAAGAAATAATACACATTGGTGCGCAGCTAAAGGATCCCTACCACACAGCCAGGAGAATGTCGGGCATAGCTAAGGTAACGGTCTTGGAGAAATAATCTAGGACCACATGATAGGGGATAACCAGTCCATGCCTAGAATCACATCAAAGTCTACCATATCTAACTGAATAAGATCATCCTAAGTATCAAACTCTCAAACGTACACAACACATGAATTATAAACTGAATCCACTACTAAAGAATCACCTATGGTAGTAGATACGCGTAATAGAAATGATAGAAAACCCCAAGACAACTCTAATTGTTGTGCATTATAAGCAGACACATATGAATAAGTTGATTCTGGATGAAATAAAGCAAAAGTAGATTGATGGCACACTAAGATTTGCATATAATAACAGCATCCGAAGACTATGCCTCCGATCTGCCAAGTACAACATATAAATGACCTCGCCTACCACCTGGTTGGATGTCTCGCAGACCACCTACCCTCACTACTTGAGGACCTCCTCAAGAATCCTAGGACTACCCGAATGGACCTGTATAACACCTTTTTATAGGGGTGACACCTCCCCAATCATCAAAATACTTTATCTTGCAGGTATAATAGCCCTATGCTGAGGACACTCTCCAAAATAATAATCAAAGGCCCCACACTCATAACATACCCAGGAACTACACTGTGTCCAAAAAATCTAGCTACCCTAAATAGCTACCTCAGCTAGAAAACCACAAATATGCATCTCTCAGTGACTTACTGCTACTCTGGCTAGGTTGACCACTATAGCTGGGTTAATCTCTATTTGTAATCTAAAATGCAACATGAATAGGCCTACTAGACTAAACCTGATCCTTATAAGATTGGTGCAAAGGGTACTTATTCTGAGAACCAATACCTCTAAATCATGAGCCACTCTAGATCCTATTGAAACAACTCTGGTGATGTGGTCTCTTATCGTTGTCCCCTTTGGGCCTCAGGATGCATCTCATCTATTATCTAAGCCAAATCAAGGACCTCAATAAAATACCTGCCAGTGGCAACCAAACTCTGTGTAGCCATATGAAAAGGACAACTCAGTCCCCCAACAGGACACTGAATCTGCTCATACTCGATCAGTAAGATAGTCATAGTATGTCTGGTCAACTAACAAAATTGAGTCTTATATACCAAGATGATCAAAGAAACCTTCTTTAATCTAGAGAACTAATCTTTTAAATGTCCTCTAAGATATGAGGCATATACTTCTCCAATAAAACCTCACAAAATGGAGTCTATGTCAATAGAGGAGATCCAACTGGCCTAGAATTAAGATAACCTCTCAACCAATATCTAGCTACCAGGTCCAACAAAAGGTAGTGTATTCAACCCTATAAGTCTCAACTAGGTCCAAATTATAAAGCCTATTGTCATGACTAAAACCAGGGCCTATCCATGAAGGGTATCTTAGTCCAACAAGTATCGGAGACCACTCCCTACACCTGACCAAATAGAGCACCATACCCTCAATGTTGGATGAATTACAAACATATAACAAAATAGTATAAGATAAGCTCAAAGAATGTAAGACGTGCCTATTATCAATAACCTATAACTGAACAAAAACAACCAACTAATATCACCCAAGTCCACAGTAATTCACAAAGCCTTCTAACAAAACCAAAATCAATAAAGTACCAGGACATGCCCCCGACTACGACAATGGCAATGATAATGTTAATACAAACTCTTCAATTCTAGTCTATGAAAGGAAACTAATGAAATGACCAAGTCTTTGGGACAATGAAAGCTCACCACATCACTACAAATGACTAATTAATCGAGTGATCCACCTAACACTACGCAAGAAAAATAGAAGTATCTTTGGTGCCTACATCGCCTGGGATACAACGTTTTGAGATGGTTAGTGCATTGAGCACTAGTATGTAACTTAGGGGTAGAGGATAACACAATTCCATGAACCATATTTCAAAACCTTTCAAGCCAATACATATAATTATATATACATATAAACATGTCATGCCGAGAAAGGTAACGAGGCTTAGCATAAAGTAAAACTTTATCCTAGACTATTAGCTCAAACTGTTATAAATAGGCACCCACAAACTATATGAGTTTAGCTCCCCTATTAAAAGGGCCCCAGTGCATGTTAGCCGCACGAACTAAAGGTATCAAGAAAGACCAGGGAATGCACCGACCCCACATCAGTCCAAGATAGAACTATATAAATAGTGTGAATTATGAACACAGATCATCAAGACCAAACCTCATGTCGGCAAACATGAGTTTCCAGTACAATCCATCCAAGACCCACACCATCACAGCTTCGCTACATAACCTCCATTAGGACCAATTTAAAGCAAGTTTCATATAACCCATTTATTAACTAATGAACCAACTATTAGTGAACACTATGGGTATTGTCATACCCTTACACTTGCAAGTTTATCCCCATGCCATAACAATCATAATAACTCAGGGGAATGCCTCGACCCCATTTGTTCATTAAAACAAATCATAGCCAACAAGGCTTTCAAAATCCATGTTTATTGTTTAATCATCAATGCAATGAAATATCATAGGTGGGAATGTCAAAGCATTTGAAAATTCATAATCCAAAGCTATTTACACAGGTGGGTTGAGGGGACATAATTATTCAAAACCAATTCTAATTTCAAAACACCAATTTTGGGGTAAACTATGTCTCTTAATTTATTCACCATTCTCATGCACCCCATAAGTTCAAAACCAACAAAAAGCATAAGCAATGCATAGTAAAGCAAAGGATAACAATATAAGAATCAACCATATCAGAACCCTCAACCACAACAAAACCCATATTCAAAAACCATCGAATTGAACCATTTAAATACATGTTTTTCAGAAAATAATAATTGGGGAAGAGTAACATGCCTTAAATATCAAGAGTTATGTAGAGAATTTGCGCTTAAAAGATCTAATTGATGAATTTCTTTGAAACCCAAAGTATTATGTAGAGAACTTGTGCTTGAAAGATCTAATTGATGAGTTTCTTCGAAATCCAAAGTATTTTTCTTGATAGAATTTAGAGAGTTTGAGAGTATTTTTATCGTGTTATGAATGAGAAATAACCCTTTAAAGTGTTTTATGGTCGTGGGATTCAAGCAGGGGAAAAGGGAATAGACTAGAATTCCCTTAATGAAAAAGAGTGAAAAATCCCCGTCCAGTTACTATGGGTGACCTTGCAACTTATAGGGTAACAACTCATAAGGTCCTACTTGTAGTCTGGACAATGTCCACGACCACCAAACTTGACTTAGTTATGAGTCGTACCTTATGACTCATACTCAATCATTACAACTCATAAAGTCCAGTCACCGTCAAAGCAGAAACAATTAGGCATCAAACTAGTTATGCTACAAAAGGCACCATACGACTCATTTTGAGTCTTTACAATTCAAATCCCCTAGTCGTAACCATAGCAGAATCTCTAGGGTAACATACTGGCCAGGCTACGATTGGGTCCCTTAGACTTACTAATACTCCCTATGATTTGTATGGAGAGTCGTAGTCTGTGCAGTGAAGAAAAAATTTCAAAAATTTTCAAGGACAAAAAATCTGGGGTGTTTCATTCCCCCCCATAGGATCATTCATCCTCGAATGATGGGATAAGGCTTTTGTTAGCATGAAATAGCGTATATCCCCACTTACCCTTAATAAAGATAGAAAATAAAGATATTAAGGAAATCACTATTACCCTTAACAAAGTTAGAACATAAAGATGTTAAGAAATACACATACCTCATGCACGATTATCTAGAGCAGAAAACAAGAATGGGTATTTGGACTTTATGTCCTCCTTGGCTCCCCAAGTACCTTTTTCATGCTTTTGTTTCTTCCATAGAACCTTTACCGAAGCCAGATCCATCATTCGTAACCGACGAACTTGCCTATCCAAAATCTCAATCGGGACCTCCTCATAAAACAAAAAATTTGAGACACCCAAACTTTCCAAAGGAACAACCAAGGAAGGTTCGCCAAACACTTCTTCAACATTGACACATAGAAGACTGGATGAATGAAACCCATACTCGAAGACAATTTCAACTCATAAGCTACATTTCCCACTCACCTCAAAATATTATATGGACCCACATGACGAGGACTAACCTTTCCTATCTTTCCAAACCACATCACTTCATTCATGGGAGACACCTTCCAGAACACCAAATCACCCTCATCAAACTCCATGTCCCTTCTCCTTACATCTGTATAGGACTTTTGGAGACTTTGGGAAGTCTTGATCCTATCTCAAATTACCTTAACTTTTTCCATAGCTTGGTGAACAAAGTCGGACCATAAAACCTATTCTCAACAACCTCAAACCACCCAATAGGAGACCGACATCTCCTACCATAAAAAGCTTCAAATAGAGCCATCCCAATAATAGACTAACAGTTATTGTTATACACAAACTCAATGAGAGGCAAATGATCAACCCAACTTCTACCAAAATCAATCACATAAGATCTTAGCATATCCTCCAAAGTCTGTATTATCCTCTCCATTTTCCCTCCATCTCAATCAGATATGATGGAAACTAGAGCACCATGCAACTTTATGATCTCCTCAATGAAGAGCATAGCATAATTTTCTACCGAATAGTTAGTCTTCACTAGCAAAAAGCAAGCATACATAGTCATCCTATCCAAGATGAGCCAAATGGAATCAAACAAATAGCAAGACAGTGGAATACCAGTAACAAAATCCATATGGATAACTTTTATTTCTACACAAGCAATTGAATATCTTAAGACAACCTGCCAGGCCTCAACTATTCAACCTTCATTTGCTGACACACTATAAACTTAGCAATAAAATTGGCCACATCTTTTTTCATGTTATTCCACCAATAGATTTCTTTGATGTCATGGTACATCTTCATCGCACCAGGATAAACAAGATACCTCGACTCATGAGCATCAATCAAGATTCTCTTTCACAGTCTATCCATATTAGTAACACATAATTTACCTTGGTACCTCAAGATACCATCACCACCAATCTCAAAAGCCATCACCTTCTGGTGACCCACATCATGCTTGATCCACATCAAGATAGGATCCAAAACTTGCTTCTCTTTTACCTCGACACAAGGAGATAACTTCACCACCTTTAGCACCATCACACCACCATTATTAGAGTCCAAGAGACAAACTCCAAGATTAGCCAACCGATGAATATCCTTTATTAACTCTCTCTTTTCCTTCTCTACATAAGATAAGCTTCACATAGATAACCTATTAAGAGCATCAGCAACCACACTTGCTTTTCCTAGATGATAATAAGGACTCATGTTATAGTCCTTGAGCAACTCAAGCCATCTCATTTGCATGAGATTTAGATCCTTCTGGGAGAACACATAATGCAAACTCTTATGGTTTGAGAAGATATCAACATGAACCCTATACAGATAGTGATGCCAAATCTTCAGAGCAAAGAACACAGCCAATAATTTCAAATCATGCATCAGATAATTCTTTTCATGCACCTTCAACTACCAAGAATCATATGCAAACACCTTGCCATGTTGAATTAATACACAACCTAGTCCCATCTGGGATGCATTATATAAACAACATAACCATTGATACCCTCGAGCAGGGTTAACATCAGAGCCAAAATTAACTTATCTTTCAACTTCTCAAAACTAACTTCACAAGCATCGAACTATAAGAACTTTACCTTTTTTCAGAGTCAACTTAGTCAATCAGGCTACAACGGAAGAGAAACTCTCCACAAACCTTCTATAATATCTGACTAAACCTAAAAAACTTTGAATATTTGCTAGAGTCATAGGTCTAGGCCACTTCTTAACTACCACAACTTTTTGTTAATCCACCATGATCCTTTCACTGGAAATAATATGACACAGATAGGTCACAATATTTAACCAAAACTCACACTTTGAGAACTTTGCATACGACTGCTGATCTTTCAAGGTTCGTAACACAAGGTGGAGGTGATTGGCATGATTTACCTCACTCTTAGAGTACACCAAAAGATCATTAATAAATACAATAATGAACAAATCTAAGAACTGGCGGAATACCTGGTTCATAAGATCCATGAATGTCATCGGGGCATTAGTCAAACCAAAAGACATCACTAAGAACTCAAAGTGACCATTCCAGTTTAGAACGTAGTGTTAGGGATATCCACCTCTCTAATCTTTAACTAATGTTATCCCAACCGAAGAGCGATCTTAGAAAAGTACTTAGCTCCTTGAAGCAGATTAAATAGGTCATTAATCTTAGTAAGAGGATACTTGTTCTTCACAGTCACCTTATTCAACTAGCAGTAATCTATATACATCCTAAGGGACCCATCTTTCTTATGAACGAATAGAATCAAAGCACCCCACAAAGAAATACTAGGGTAGATAAAACCCTTATCTAGAAGATCTTTTAACTTTTCCATAAGTTCCTTCAACTCAGTCAGATCCATTCTATAAGAAGGCATAGAGATAGGATTAGTATTCAAAAGAAGATAAATCCCAAAATAAATTTCCCAATTAGGAAGAATACCGGGAAGATCGTCAGGTAACACCTCAGGAAACTCACAAACCACAGGAATTGATTGGAAAAAAGTACATATAGATCAAGAATCCTTAACATGTACTACATGGTATGGACAACCCTTGGAAACCAATTTTTGGGCTCTAAGATAAGAAATAAACCTTCCCTTGGGTACTAGGGAACTACCTTCCCACTCAACCACTGGCTCATCCGAGAATTAAAAACTTACCCTTTGGGTTCGAAAATTGAGAGACGCATAGCACGAGTGCAACCAATCCATCCCTAATATCATATCAAAGTCTAACATGTCTAATTCAATCAAGTCTACTAATATCTCCCTACCAAAAATGAATACTACACAACCCCTATAGACTCTTCTAGACATAATACAATCACCCATAAGGGAAGACACAGAAAAGGGATCAGGAATACACTTAGGATCAAAACCAAAATAAATAGCCACATAAAGGGTCACATAAGAGTGAGTAGACTCGAGATCAAGTAGACAATATACATTATAAGAGAAGAGTTTTTGCATACCAATAATAACATCAAGAGATGCCTCAGAATCGTAATGAGTGGAAAGAGTGTACAGATGATTCCGACCAGTGTCAGAGCCGAAAGTAGCACCTTTTGGTGTAGGAGCAGAAGAAATAGCAATTGGGGCCTTATTAGCCCATGTAGCAACATTGCCTGAAGGATATTTCTACTAAATGCGGCCAGGCTGACCACATCTGAAACACTTATTCCTTCATTTATCATAAAAGCCATGATGCACCTGTCTATAAAAATTACAAGGGGGATAAAATAGAGTCGGCTAAGCCCCATTGGCCAGAGATTGGGCACCCTGTGCCTTAAATATACTGCTTCTCTAAAAATAGCGATCACCAGAAAACTTAGAATATAGAGCATTGGCTATAGAATATGAACCAGAAGTCCCCCACTTCTTCTCAGACAACTGCCTGTTGTCCTTGCCACTATTCTACTTGCCACCACCCTACTAAAACAACTAGGATCTTTTACTTTACCTCTATTTTATTTTGACTTATTTCAGATTTTCATCTTCTACCAGCATCATAAACACAATAATCCTAGTGATATCTTTGTCACTATTCAATAAGGTAGCCTTACACTCCAACACTAAGTCTCAAGACAAACCCGAAGCAAAATCATATGGAGAATCGTACTCTAGGTAGTGAGGATAAAATTTTAGAAATTTTAAAGGACCAAAAATTTAGGGTTTCGCACATATCCTCGCAAGTAGTCAAGAAGTTGAATGCATCCTGGCTTGGTGTCCCCAAAATATTAGGCAGAGTCAATCTTAGAAATCTTCCTAACATATTCTACTACTCATCTTATGCTCCTCAAGAAAGTGAACATATCTTAATAATGTCCTCTAGCTTCCAAAAGATAAGAAATAGGCTTCATCATTTAGATTGGTAGGACTCTATTAGGCACTTGCTCTTTTACAAATAATAACAATAAACCTAGGCTCTAATACCAATTTGTCTCCACCTGATTTCATGAGTTATGATGGCACCTACTTTAACCCACCAGTAGGTAAACCAAATTGTAGCCTAGAATGCTTAATAATAGGATAGTTCATGTAAAGCAAGGCAAATACCAAAATCTATGCTGATTACAAGCCATAATATAGTATGACAATAAGCAATTGAAGATAAATAAGGGAAAATAGTAGAATATCCCATGACCTAGTAAGGTTTGTACAAAAGCCTCTAGCAAATGGATAAAAGTACTATACTATCAAATGTACAATAGTTACGAATAGAAAGACCATCCAAAATAGAATAAGGTGAGAAAGTCATCTCTAACTCCAAAAGCTCACTCTATTTTTGAACTACAATCAACACTAGTATAGATGTCAACAACAATAGCTAATACTCAGATCTCTATTAAAAAAAGATTCAGAAGTGTAATATGAGTACCAAAACAATAGGTACTCAGTAGGCATCATCGAACGACTCAACAAATCATAATATAAATACATTAAGATGCAAGATAAAAACTAAGGTCGGGGAAAAGGGAAAAACAGGGACCATGCTCCAAATACTATAAGTAAATAATTGAGTGGATAATATCAATCAGAACATTACTAACTATAGTATAACTGGGCACCCATAAACCTAGAGGATGCAAAAGAGAATAAATAACCTATCCAGGCCCTCATAAGTCCAAGGGATGAAATTAAGAAGGAACTATTACAATAGCACTCATAAGATATCTGAATCTTGAAACCTTAACTATGGATCCTCCAATACAATAAAAAACAAACTTGAATCAATTTGATAACCATAATAAGTAACCCCTTAATGTCGGATAAAAACCAAAAATAGTACCCCATATACCAAAATTAAGCCAAAAAAATATAATAAATACCAAACACAAATTGGAAATAAAATCATCATAGATAACAGACTCAAACCGGTCATATAGAAAATTGTCACACTCGAATTAATCTTAATATCATCATTATCGGATTCGAAATGTTCTTGAATGATCACATGATCATAGCCTAGTCAACATCAGTAAATGTCAAAATACTCCCCAACTCAAGAATGTAAATAGAATGATAGAAGAAGGCCTTCTAATTCTTCAAGGAGCTAATTATTATGTAGAACTAAAGAGGGCCAGAAGGACCTGCTTCTAACCCCATAAGTCCATTCTAAGGCAATTTCTTTCCCAAACTACACTAAGGCCTTAAAATCATGCTACAAGGTGCTAAGAAAGTCTCAATAATTTCTAAGATAGGTATCTAACAAAAGTACGAGTAGTTTGGTCAATCTACTTAAATTCGATCCACTAATCGGCTAAATAAGTTGAATTTTAAAAAATATGCATCCAAGTCATAAGTTTCCAAACCAAGACTAACATAATATTATATCAATACTATAATTACTCTCAATATAAGAGGAGAGTAAGCTTATCCTGCCTGAATGCCACAGAATACCTAATAAAGTTTGCTAAAATTGAAATTTTCCCTTTTGAGAAGCCTACGCATGATGCCATGCTATCAAAATATTAATACACACTAATACAAGAAAAATAATACTGATATTGAATGCTAATTCTTTGGGTCCAAAATTGAGTCAAAATACTATATGGGTCCGCTTGTGGAATCACAAGTACGAAATTATCAATTCGTCTCTTTATGCTTAAGGTTCATTTACCCATAAGAATGGGTAAATTCTTAGATAAAATAAATCCAAAATCAACCCATAGAGAACATAGGGATTTAAGAGTAAATTGGAGAATTAAATCAAGAATTAGATGGAAGCTTAGAAGAATTACAATGAGGAAATGATTTTACTGAGATCACCATTACCAAAGGATCAATATCTAAAACATTTTAAGCTTTTTAGGGTTTTAAGGGACTTATTGAGAGAAATGGGAGAAAATGGGTGAAAAAAAGAACTTAATGGACCTATGGTTACTGCCTAAGTGGTCACTTGACAGCTGAAGTGGCACATGGTCGCGCAAGTGACACTTGTGCCTGGCCAACCTCTTATTTAGTGGAAAACACATCGATTAACCAACATCCACTAAAGCAATTAGGCCTCTGGTTTAACAATAAGGTGAGGACCAGTTTGGCCGCTAAAGTGACCTTTTGCCTCTAAAGTGACCACCACTTAAGCGAACCTTGGGATTTATTTAGAATTCCGTGAATTCAAATAAACTATGCTACCTTATAAAATTTGACATTCTAAACTCATAACGCTATTGAAATTTCCATCCAGAGTCGTCTCGATGAAATGTGTGCCCCACACCTAAGGGCTACTTTTACAAAAATCTATCCAATAACCCAAAATAAGTTTGGTAGGCTTTAGAACCCAACCAAAGGTCCTCCTATCCTTAGATCAATATTTTGGAGATGATGGAACTATCATTATTGGCATTTGCAGTTGTTAACCTGAAAGTAATGCTCGATAGCCAATCCTTACCAGTGAAGACTCCAAAATAGAAAATTGACTCTAAAAACCAAATAAACTATCCTGTAACAAAACTATCAGCTCCAGCAAATCACTAATGACTTGGGGAAATTATAAGAAATCTCTAAACATCAAAAAAGTATGGGAATGCAAAAAATTACCTAGAAGGTCATTAGAGTTCTTTCAAATGCCTCACAAGTGTTACTTCATAAAAAATCTAAGACCATAATTTAGTAGTCGTATGTCTAAGATGATGATACTATTGACAAATATAAAAGAAAGATTTGTCATCAATGAATTTAGAAAATAAGAAGATCTTAATTTCTTTGATACCTACTCGCCAATAACAAGGATTACATCAATTTGGTTGTTAATAATGTTAGCCTTAATGTATGATCTTATAAACTATAAAATAAATATAAAAACACCTTCTTAAATGAAGTTTTGAGGGAATAATTTACAGGAATCAACTTTAAGGGTTAGTGATTCCTGGAAATGAAAAGAAGGTGTGTAGAGTTGTTAAGTCTTTGTACAGACTAAAACAAACACCCAATAATTACATGAAATATTTGACCATACAATACTGTCAAATATTTTCAAGATTAGTAAGTATGACAATAGTATTTACATTAAGAACTCTCCATATCATTATTCTTAGTGTGTACGCAATTATATTGCTAACATAATGCTATTAAGCATATGCTTCCTAGTAAATTTGATATAAAAGATTTAGTATATTCTAATTTTATATTAGGAATTAAGATCCTTAAGACTTCTCAAGGTCTAGAACTGTCCGAGTTTCATTATATTCAAATGGTACTTATAAAATTTAGGTATTTGAACTTCAAAGTTGTAAAAATACCAGCTGATATGAGCCTTACTTTGGCTTAGAATAAAGGTAAGAGTAAGTCTCAATTAGATTATACTAGGGGGTTATGAATTATGCTATACATCATAAACTATACAAGATTGTATATATCATGCTCTATAAGTAAACTTAGTTGATACACAAATAATCCTAATCAGAATTATATGATGACTATGACACAAGTTTCGGGGTATTTGAAACATACTCAAAACTTTGCTTTACATTACAACAAGTATCCAATAATTATTGAAGGATATATTGATGCAAATAGGATCACCGGGTATACTAAAACTAAATCCACTAGTGGATAGATTTTTACCATTGATGGTGAAGCAATGTCTTGGAAATTATCCAAACAGACATATATACCCCACTCTACAATGGAGTCTAAATTCATAGAATAAGACAGGGTCTTGTGACAAAGATGAATGGATCTAAAATTTCTTATGATTCATTCTATTTAGGCCTAAATATTGGCTCTTATATGCACATATTGTGATTTACAAATAATAATAATAAGGGTTATGTTCATTATGTATAATAAAAAGTCTCATCATATATGATAAGTGATAATTTTTCCACTTATTTGTATCTCTTTTCTTATAATTTAATATCATTAATCTATAATATAAAGTTAATTTTCTTTTGAATGGTTTTAATTTTAGATATTTTGGGTTTATAAGGAGTTTGATGGAAAGAAGTGGAAATTAGAGCAAAACAAATACTAAAAAGAAGAAGCTGGAAGAAAATCAAGGAACACACCCTCAGGTACTGCTCAAGCAGCCCAAGGAGCTTGTAAGCAAAGTCAACAAGCCTAGTCAACTATTACTAAAGTAGCTTAAGATTGCTTAATAGATCGGTCAATAGCAAGTAAATAGCTACTTAAGAGGCCATTTGGACCGCTAAAGCTGTCATCGAGCATATTTTAGGGGAACGACTAGTATGTCACCAGTTTTAATACCATTTTAGACATAATGGAATGTTTATTTATTGAATTTATGTTTTGATTTTATCTCATACTTTCATATTAGTGTATTCCTCTTGATTTATAAATGGGTTTCATAATCTAAATTAATCTTATTCTTCAATTGATTTTTGAAGAGAGTATTTAACTTAAGAACTCACCTATTTACATTTATTAAGCTTGAAAGAGTTGATCGAGTTTGGGAAAGATTTAGTTAGCATGATTTAGGATGTATGACCCATGTAATGGGTTTGAGCTAGACATAGGAAAATCCTAGCATAACTGATAATTGGTTTTATGATTCATATTTTTTAACATGGTGTGAAAGAACATGAGGACTAAATCCTTAATTGTGAAAAGATTTTAGTGGTTGATTTAAAATCCAAGACTCATTTGTAAAATCCCTGATTAAATTGTGAGTAGTTGATTAAATAAGATGGATCATTGGTAGAATTGCTTCCTCGTATCATTTCCTTTGTTTTTCATTATTTATGATAGACATTGATCAACATGTTCATATTAAATTTGGCTCATCTTTATTTCATTTTATGTGTTGAACCCCCCCCCCCAAAATACTTGTATCTTTGTTTGAATTTGAGCAAACAACTTTTATTCTGTAGTTTCTCGATTGCTACTCATATTATTCCTTATATGATTGATCTCGACTCTAATTTGGATAAATATGTTGCTAACTACCATGTACATTCATATCTAGGGTGTAATTGGGAATTATTAAAAATGGTGCCATTGTCAAAAAAACAATTTGACGTGTTTAGTTAGTTTGAAATTTTATCTTACTTGCTTTGATTCAAACTTTCCAATATATGTTTGTAATTTTTTTGGTTTCTTATGTTAGTTAGATTTTAGTCTTGTTATGTTTGTTACTATGTAATCATGTAATAGAAATGAGTTTGGTGGTTGTAAATCTTATGTTGATGATCCAAATCCATATTATGGAGGACCCCACTTTTGGCAAGATTATATGAATGCTTCCGGGAGAGAGTTGTGTGCACCATCTCAATCCTATAAGAAGTATGATTATTAATTTTATGGTAGTCGAGATGGACATTAGACTGATTGTCCCAATTATTGTGCCCCCTCCCCTGGATATGCTAACAACAATGCAAGTTGTACTTTTGAGTTTGATAGGTATCAGGATGTGGCAAAGGAAGAACAACGTGCCAGACATAAGAAATGCTTTGAACCATATTGGATGGGGTGACTAACATGGCTGAGGATATACATCTCTTAAAATAATCCATGGCAGAAAAAGAAAAAGACCCTTATGAAGATGTCAATCTCCCAAGTGTCATAGGTTTGCCTAATCTTTAAAATGAAGTTGTCGAAAAAGTGATTTCAAGCTATGTTATTGAGACAAAAATATGTGATGACTCGAATGAAAAATTTCAAAGTAGAGAAGGGGCTCAAATAGAAGAACGAGAAAAAAAATATGCTGAAAAATTTTCATATTCTCCAAGAAAACAAGTTAAGGATATATTGAAAAACACAATAGAGAAGATTGAAAAATATGGGTAAGCCTTGGCTAAATGGTGGGACCTAGTCCAATATGGTGATGATGAAGTTTTAAGAACATTTATTTATCCATGGTTGGATTTTTTAAAGAAGTAATTGATTCCCAAAATGAAGAAAATCTTGACAATGAAGAAATTTTGAACCAAAAATGGCTTCTAATCAAGTTCAACAACTTGAAGTCAATGAGGATCTTCGATATAATTTCTCTAATAATGGACAAAGCCCATAAAGTGTATGTTGAGCCATTTCAAGTGGTAATTAGAATTGAAATAGCCCCCTAAGAATTAGAAACCTAATTGAATGCAAAAATTGAGGCATGGATTGTTCAATGCCAAACGGTCATGAATAATTGTGATGAGTTGGTTTCTAATGAAGGTGTAGATGACACTGATCATAAAGAATTCATGGTTATTTTAAATAAATCAGTAAAAAAATAATAAAGGATGCCAAAATTAAAGAAGTGATACTACAGTTGTAAGAAAAAGGCAATCAAATTCTTTATGAAGACTCCAACTCATTTAGGGATGAGAATGTTAAGAAAAATGCTAATTTGGAAATGGAGAGGCTCAAACCTCATCAAACCATTTTCCAATATTGTGCTAGTGGATATGATGGAAATCAAAATAACAAGGCAAATGGATAATTTTGGAGATGAGGGACAAAGTCCCTACATTTTTGGAGTTTGTCATCTCAAGAGAGAAAAATGATGTCTTACTTGAAGGCCAAGAAGTGAAAGATGTGGTGTATGGAAAGTGGGATATTAATCTTCTCACAAATGCCCAACGTAACTAAAAAATCATGATGTGAAGTTGGCTAAAATATTTTAGTCTTTGAAATGGCAAGATAGAGTTAGTCTCATTTCTTCTTTACATTTTTCCCAAGTGCCTTAATTAGATGTTGATTTAAAATTGGGCTAAAATTCATATCCTCAAAGTAGAGACATAAATGGCAAGGTTACTTATGTCATTCTGTGATGTTAAATAAAGATCTTAATGGGAGGCAACCCATCGTTTTCAAAAAAAATTGTGTACTTTTGAAATTTTAATTTTTAGAAGAATAGCGTAGAAGTTTATTTTTGACTAATTTTAGAGTTTTTAGAAGTGATTTGAATAGGTTTGAATGCAAAAATTTGACTGAAATGATGTTTGAAGTTGTACTACCTTAAAATGGGAGTTTGAACACTTTTTTAGAGTGATTGGATAACAAAACTCAGTGATGTATCGCAAAAACTAGTCTGAGGATCTCCAAATTTAATAAAATCTACCGAGGTCAGAACAGCTTCAGTTATTGCTAAAGCAATCCAATGTCTGCTAAAGTGACCTGTTACGACCTAAGACTGCCTTGTAGTTGTAATACATTTCTTAGAGTCAAGCTAACCCATGGCCTGGCCAAACACTAAGAATATAGATAATAACTGAGAAAAAAATACTTAAACAGAAGTTGAACATAAAAGTATAACTAATATTCAAAGGAACCAAATCATAAATGGCCAAGTTTGAGATCACAAGCTAAATATATGGAAATAAGTCTGAACAAACTCTGCTAGGATAAGTTATTCGGATAAGCCCCAAACTAACCCTAACTGTCTGAGAACTGAGAAAGACAAAGATAAAATGAGATAAAATGCTAACACTGGTCCTGGCATGATAAGGAATCACCAAAACTATTATTTTTTATATAGTAAGAGATAGTACTAGGCGCGATTTGGATGTTGAGTGCCAAAACCTATATTACAAGACAATACAGTGGAAATGAAAGTATATGTTCCATACTTTAAATGTATTGTGTATGTGAGATAAAAAATAACTTATATGAGCTGAACATGGTACATGTAACAAGATAATTAGTGTTAGATCGAGTAATGAACATATGTTGTATAATAAGATGAATAATCGAATGCGAGGTCATGCAAGAATCTGAATTTAAACTATAAATTATGGACTGTGGGGCTTAATAATAACCGACATACCCCAATATGAGCTAACCACGTTCCAACCAATAACCTCATCTATAATGGTGTTTTGTACCTTGCCAAGGGTACAAACTCTGACTTACGTGGATCCACTAAGCTAATGTCTAAAAGTACTAAAATATAAATCCTAATCTTAGGGGTAACCCTTTAGAACCTATTGTGGCACTGCGGTTCTGGGACTTAGTGACTTAAGTACTAAGATGTAAATCCTAATCTAAGGGGTAACCCTTTAGAACCTACTGTAGCACTGTAGTTCTGGGACTTAGTGACTTCTACTAAAAGTCTCAGCCCAATAGATGAATGAGCCTTCATCTCTTCCACTCGGTGCTAATTACTACTCTTAACTAAATGACACTATAACTATAATACTCACTAATGGTATGTAATGCCCCAAATCTAGTTCCCGAAATGCTATATGATACTCATGACCCAGAAGGACCACAAGCAACCCATGACTGATATCTGTAACTGAGCACTACATAATATACTGTATAAATATGGAATAAAAGGTTGAAAGGCCATAAGGTTCAAAACTAAAGACTAATAATAATACTGAATGTGGTATACAATACCAAAACAACTTAAATAACTAAAAACACTGAAGTCTGAATATCTAGTCTGAAAGCCTCTAAACTATCTGAATAAGGAGTTGATGGGACATGTCCCCAACTAACTCCAACTGCTATAGTAAACTAAGTACTGAAATACTGAAATGATGAAGAATCCTTGAATAATGAGGACTTACTACTAATCTACTGTTGTTGACAAAAATCTGAGCTGCTAAATGCGATCAGGCACCTGAGCGTCCGAACCTATCGTATAAAACACCATAGCGCAAAATAAAAGTATGCGTCAGTACATGAGAATGTACTGGTATACAAGTGAGGCAGGCTGAATGCATGGGGTTCATATGCATGAACTATAACAGACTAATAATATGAGCATAAACAAGACTGCGTGAGGATACATGCATGAAAACATAACTGCAACTGAACCATGGGGATTCTGAATACTGAATATACTAATAACATGGATTACTGATAGCTGATATAACTGATACTGGGTGACTGTTCCTGACAGTCTTAATTCAGATGGAACTAGCTGAGTTCCGTACTGAGCTGAGTGACTGTATCTAACAGTCCTGAAATTTATAGAACTATCTGAGTTCTATTACTGAGATTGAGACTAAGACTGTGGGAGGTAGTCATCTAAACGACATGCCCCTAATAAGGTGTTATAGATGAGTTGGGGTCCAAACTGTAACCCCAATTAGAATGGTGTCAATACCGCACAACTGGTAAATACAAGATATGAGTGATCCTTATCTGGAAGTGTCCCCAAAGGAGAACGGTGGAACCCTCATCTGGCAGTGTTAATCCACCTTATCAACCCTTAACTATCAGTGTTGATGTCTCAATATATGTTGTCTACATAGATCTGGAACGCAAGGATTGCTTCTAAGGGTCACACCATCTACCGTCAGTGTGTGCCCTTATCCTTGGGTTCGCTCAGTACTAAATCCTTCTCCCAACTGAATAGACACTGAACTGATTAAACTGGGATGAACTGGACTGAGTTCACTGAGTTTCATGGACTAATAGATTATTACTGAATTCTGTTAACAGACTGAGTTCATGAGATTACTGAGTTTCCCTTAGTCATGTAACTAACTGAACTCTACTGATCATGGAGTGACTGAGATTATCATGAAACTAACACTGGCTCAAGGCGCACAGCTAAATTGTCGGGTATAAATACCTCTAGGACTTGATGGCATAAAAGTAAATCATGGCACAAGTTTGAAAACACAACAACGGCTATATATACACATCCATAATTCATTGACTAAGACATTTCATCAAAATTGGCATGCATTAACTTGTACATGAATGGGGATTTCACATTAACATGCTATAATGGCACTTTTTCCTTCACATAGGCATTTTATCAAACACATGGGGGGCATATTTTGGTTATACCATCATCAATACGTCTAATTATCATTGTTGCATAAATCAATTTGCAATTTGAAGAGTTTATCATGAATATTATGCAAAACATCACATACTAGGATCAATCATTGGAACATGTAATTTAAAACATGAATCAAAACCCAACAACAACATAAACATGAATTTCAATGCAAATAAATCATGAATATTCATAAATATAAAATCTTTAGATTTTGAAAAGATATTCTTGAGCTTCATGGGTGAAAGGGACGCATGAATCAACACTTGACATACCTTAGAATGTAATTCCTTAAAGGTTCTTGGAGAAATTCTTGGAATTGGCTTTGATTTTTTGAAAGCTAGGGTTTTGTTTCTTGGGAGAGAATGTTCTTGATTTGGGGAAAAAGTGAGTAAATAATGATTTAAAACCTTTTTGGGGATTAAATCCTGCACCTGTACGTGTTAAAACCTTTGGGAAAGACCAATTTATCCCTGGATGAAATATTTATTTTTCATCAAAATTTCCCAATTTGGCAGGCTGGCGCGACACAGCACTATCGTGTTGTGTCACTGGAAATCGCCAACTGGGAACTGGGAATTTGGTGCGACGCGGTGGAATCACGGATCAGCACTGGATTCTAATTTTTTCCACGGTGCGACGCGCTAGGATCGCATTGCCTTACTGGATTTAGACAATTGTGAACTGGGTCTTTGGAGCGATGTGTCACTATCATAGAGCAACACTAGAAATTGATAATTGTTATTTTGACACACTCCGCGACTCACTACTAGCCTAAATAACGGTGTTTAATGACTGAAACTTTAAATCACCATAACTTCTTACCCAGTTATCTGATTTAGGCAAATTTGGTATCGATTGAAAGCTCATATAATTTCCCACACAATAAAAAGTCAAAATCTTGAAAATTCCACATGTACAAAAATGTATTCATCTTCAAATCAAGTCTTTAACATTTTTGGGACGATCTTAAGCTAGGTAGAAGTACAGGGTATTATAATATCCCTCCTTGGGAACATTCGTCCTCAAATGAGACTGATTGAGATGGGAGAAATGATAAGCTAAAGTATATACTGAACATGAACAACTGAAACATGACTACATGACTGGCATTACTAAGATTTATATAGAGCATGCATATCTGATACATGATTTTATGGCTGAGCTGATACATGAATGCATGACTAAGAGTACTGATAAGCTGATCACGCATATCTGATGCATGAATACATAACTGAGATTTCTGATAACTGAGTTTCTCACAAGGAGAATGGATGTCTGATGCATGAACATATGATTGAATATGCAATGGTAAATGGATACCAAGTTTAAAAATGAGAATCTGAATATGAAACTGGTTTGTAACTAGAATTTGAACATGAAACTGAATAAGCTTTAAGAAAAGCTATTACCTTGGGCTGAGTTTGAGTTTGCAAAGAAGAGGTGAGGATACTTGGTCTGCATGTCTGCTTCTTCTTTCCAAGTATCTCCCTCAACGGAATGATTCCGCCAAAGAACTTTGACTAGAGGGACTTCTTTTTTCCTTAGTCTACGGGTCTGATAGTCAAGGATTTCGACTAGAATCTCTTCAAAAGAGAGGTTGTTCTGAATATCAATTCTCTAAATAGGGACTACAACTGTTGGGTCAACTAATCACTTCTTGAGAAAAGAGACATGGAAGACTGAAAGAACTGAGGTTAGATCTAAAGGAAATTCGAGCTCATAAGCTACTTTGCCGAAGCAACTGAGAATTTTGAAGAGACAGACATATCGGAGACTGAGCTTTCCCTTCTTGGAAAATCTCTTCACTCCCTTCATGGGAGAGATTTTCAAGTACACATGATTACCAATCTAGAACTCAAGATCCTTTCTACGCATATCTGCGTACGATTTCTGTTGGCTCTGAGCTGTCTTGATCCTTTCTCTGATCAACTAAACTTTCTCTAAGGTATCAAAGACTAAGTCAGGCCCTACTACAGTTGCCTCACCAAGTTTGAACCAAGATATCGGAGATATGCATCTCCTACCGTAGAGAGCTTTGAATGGAGCCATCTGAATACTGGAATAATAGTTGTTGTTGTATGCAAATTCAATCAAAGGTAATTGGTCATCCCAACAACCCTTGAAATCAATTGTACATGCCCTTAGCATATCTTCCAAGGTCTGAATGGTCCTTTCTACTTGACCATTTGTCTGAGGATGGAAGGTTGTATGAAGATGGACTCGGGTACCAAGACCCTTTTGGAATGCTTTCCAGAAATAAGAGGTAAACTAAGTACCTCTGTCTAAAACAATGGACAAAGGAACACCATGTAATATAACCAACTCTCTGGTATAGAGTTTGGCATAATCATAGACTGAATAGAAGGTATAAACTGGAAGAAAATGAGCTGATTTGGTCATTCTATTTAAAATGACCCAAACTGAATCATGCTAATAATAAGTACGAGGAAAACTCATGACAAAGTCCATGTTCACTTCTACCCACTTTCAAGTAGGAATGTTGAACTCTTGCATGGACCTACTAGGCTTGTAATGCTCTATCTTAACCTGCTGACATGTAGAGCACTTAGCCACAAACTCTACCACATCACTTTTCATCCCACTCCACCAATAGATCTCCCTTAAGTCACGGTACATCTTTGTGGTCCCTGGATAAATAGAGTAGCACGCACCATGCACTTCTGCAAGAATTTTCTACCTCAAGTCATCTACACCTGGAACACACAGATGACCCTGACAACGTAATTCACCATCTCCCCCTTGGGAAAAACCTCAACCTTCTGATCCTTGACTAACTCTTTCAACTTGACTAGACTGGGATCTCTATCTTGCTTTTCTTTTACCTCAGTAACTAGAGATGATTTTGAACTACTCTGAACCCATATATCACCCTCCTCTGTATCGACTAAGCGAACACCTAGTCTGTCAAGCTAATGGACTTCTTGAGCTAGCTTTTTCTTACTATCCTCAACATGAGCAACACTACCCATGGACAGTCTACTAAGAGCATTGTCCACTACGTTGGCCTTGCCCGGATGATAAAGGACACTCATATCATAATATTTCAAGAGCTCTAATCATCTTCTCTGATGAAGATTGAGATCTTTCTGAGAAAAGGCATACTGAAGGCTCTAATGATCTGTGAACAAATCCACATGAACTCCGTATAGATAATGCCTGCAAATCTTTAAGACAAATACTACGGATACTAACTCAAGATCATGAGTAGGATAATTCTTCTCATGGGGTTTAAGTTTTCTGGAGGCGTAGGCTATGACCTTACCATGCTGCATGAGGACACAACCCAAACCTACTCTGGATGTATCACAATACACTACAAAACCATCTGAACCATCTGGAAGAGCCAAAACTGGAGTTAAGGTAAGTCGAGTCTTCAACTCCTGAAAACTCTTTTCGCAAGGATCTGACCACTGAAACTTGACTTTCTTCTGAGTCAATCAAGACATAGGGGATGCAATAGAAGAAAATCCCTCAACAAACCATCTGTAATAGCTGGACAAACCCAAGAAACTTCTGATATCTGATGGAGAGACAGGTCTGGGCCAATTTCTTACTGCTCTGGTCTTTTGAGGATCTACTCTAATGTCATCACCAAAAATAATATGACCAAGGAATTCTACTGACCTTAGCCAAAATTCACACTTACTAAATTTAGAAAATAGCTAATGATCTCTGAGAGTCTAAAGTATGATTTTGAGATGGTTTGCATAATCACGTTCACTGCGGGAATAGAAAACAATAGCATCTTAGAAGACTATGAAGAACATGTCCAAGTACTGCTTGAACACGTGGTTCATCAAGTCCATGAAAGCTGCAGGGGCGTTGGTAAGACCAAAGGACATGACTAGGAATTTGAAGTGACCATACCGAGTTTGGAAAGCCATTTTTGGAATGTCACATTCCCTGACTCTGAGCTGATAATTTCCTGATCTGAGGTCTATCTTAGAGAAAAAGCTGGCACCCTAAAGTTGGTCAAACAAGTCATCGATTCTGGGAAGTGGATACTTGTTCTTGACCGAGACTTTATTGAGTTGACGATAATCTATACATATTCTAAGAGAACCATTTTTCTTTCGCACGAATAAGACTGGTGCACCCCACGGGGATACACTAGGTCTAATGAATCCCTTATCTAAGAGATCCTTCAACTGTTTTTTCAATTCTCTAAGTTTCGTTGGTGCCATTCTATATGGCGGAATAGATATAGGCTGAGTAATTAGAAGAAGATCAATGTCGAAGTCTATTTCCCTTTTGGAAGGAATTCCTGGAAGATCTTTGGGAAACATATCTAAATATACATTCACTACTGGGACTTATTCAAGACTGGGAGTTTTAGAACTAGTGTCCTTAACTCAAACAAGATGATAGACACATCTCTTGGATACCATTTTTCGTGCCTGAAGGAAAGAAACAAGCTGACCTCTGAAAGCTGAAGTACTACCCCTCCACTCCAGGATAGGTTTTTTGAAAACTGGAACAGGACTATTCTATTTCTATAGTTGACTGTGGTATAGTAGGAATGAAGCCAATCCATGCCGAGAATGACATCAAAATTAGTCATCTCTAATTCGACTAAGTCTGCTGAGGTGACTTTCTGAAATATCATAATCGGGCAGTTCCTGTATACCCACCAGGCTATGATGGTTTTACCCACTGGGGTAGATATAAAGAAGGGCTCTATGAGAATTTTGGGACTAACTCTGAAATCAACTGCTATATAAGGAGTAACAAAAGACAATGAAGCTCCTGGATCTAGCAAAACGTAAATATGTACGTGGAAGATTTGCAACATACCAGTGACCACATCAGGAGAATTTTCTTGATCTTTTCAGGACTAAAGAGCATATAATCTATTTGGGCGTTGCCTACTAGTAGCGCTGGAAGTGGCACCCTGTTGGTTCGAGCGACCAAACTGAGCTGAGGAATGGTTACGCTGACCCTGAAAATCTGACTGGGGACAATCTCTAACTCTATGGCCTGTATTACCACATCCAAAACACACATCACTGCCAACTCTGCAAATACCCTTGTGGTTCTTACCACAAGTCTGACAAAGAGGATTGGTTTGGGAACTGCTAACACTGACCTACAATTTAGAGCCTGGAGTTGTATCTTTGTTACCCTCTCTAAACTTAGAAACTGGACCACTGGCTAAGGAAGGAGCTGAAATGGATGTCTTTGGGTTGAACTGAGAATGGTTACCACCCTCTGACTTAGGCTAATTGAAATTGAAGCTACCTGTTCTAACTCTCTTATTCTTCTTTTCTCTCTCCTTAATCTTCTACTCTTCTATCTGTTGAGCATGGATAATAAGCTTGGTTGTGTTTATCTCACTAATCATCATGGTGGTCCTTCACTCCTTGGCCATACTATCATTCACCATAGAAACAAACTTAGTCATCTTAGCTCTACTATCTACCACCACATGAGGAGCGTATCTAGATAGTTGAGTAAACTTAAGATAATACTCTTTCACCATCATGTTGCCCTGCCTGAGGTTGATAAATTCTAACACCTTAGCTTCTCTCAACTCTAGGGGAAAGAATCTATCTAAGAAGGAGTGGCAAACTCCTCTCACTTAATAGGCCCTGCATCTCTAGCCCTCTCTGCTTTCCACTATTTGAACTATGTGTGAGCCACATCCTGCAACTGATATGTGGCTATCTCAGCACTCTAACTAGTGGTAACCCCCATGATATCTGTAACTTTCTAAACCTGATCAAGTAATTCCTAAGGGTCCTCATCTGTCTTAGACCTGAAAAAGAATGGAGGATTCATCCGGGTGAAGTCCCGAATCCTGGCTGTAGCATTATTGGCCATTAGATTGGATGGAACAGTAACTAGTTGTTCATTCTGAGCAGCAACTGAATTATCAAGAGTAGTGAATGCATATCTCTGAACTCTGCATGAGAGACATGTTCATCCAAGGGATCTTCTTGGATGGGCTGAGGGGATGACTAATTTCCATTTCTTCTTTTGGGAGGGATGTTTTGTAAATGAAAAGGGAGACACAGATTAGACTAAGAGTTGAATTTTGAGATTATGCTCAATGGCATGACATGAATAAAGAAAGAAGGGAAACTGTTCCTAAAACATCTTATAGCCTCTTGTACATACATATGGTGCACAACACACCCATCCACAAGACTCGACTAAATGTGGCTTTCAGACTTACTAAGACACTATTGAACCTTAAGATTTGATACTAAGTTTGTAACACCCTGAATCTGGTACATGGAATGCTACACGGTGCTCATGACTCCAAAGGACCACAAGTTAACCCATGACTGATATCTATAATTGACCACTGCATAATATACTGTATAAATGCAGAATAAAAGTCTGAAAGGCCATAAGGTTCAAAACTGAAGACTAATAATAATACTGAATGTGGTATAACATTACCAAAACACCTAAAATAATTGAAAATACTGAAGTCTGGATATCTAGTTTGAAAGCCTCTAAAC
Source organism: Capsicum pubescens (assembly GCA_030864215.1). Classification (NCBI taxonomy): domain Eukaryota; kingdom Viridiplantae; phylum Streptophyta; class Magnoliopsida; order Solanales; family Solanaceae; genus Capsicum; species Capsicum pubescens. Next base: position 198,681,349 of record CM061544.1, on the reverse strand, counting down.
TGTCTGAATAAGAAGTTTATGGTACATGTCACCAGCTAACTCCAACTGCTATAGTAAACTAAGTACTGAAATACTGAAATGATAAAGCATCCTTGAATGATAAGGACTCACTGCTAATCTACTGCTGCTAACTGAAACCTGAGCTGCTAAGTGCAATCAGGAACCTGAGCATCCGAACCTATGGTATAAAACACCATAACGCAAAAGAAAAGTATGTCTTAGTGCGTAAGAATGTATTGGTGCACAAGTGAGGTAGGATGAATGCATGGGGTTCATATGCATGAACTATAACTGATTGATAACATAAACATGAACATGATTGTGTGAGGATACATGTATGAAAACATAACTGCCACTAAAATATGGGGATTCTGAATACTGAATATACTGATAACATGGATTACTGATAGCTGATATAATTGATACTGGGTGACTGTTGCTGACAGTCTTGATTCTGATGGAACTAGCTGTGTTCCATACTGAGCTGAGTGACTGTATCTGACATTCTTAAAATATGTAGAACTGTCTGAGTTCTATTACTGAGACTGAGACTAAGACTGTAGGAGGTAGTCATCTAATCGATATTCCCCTAATAAGCTGTTATAGCTGAGTTGGGGTCTAATCTATAACACCAATAGAAAGGGTGTCAATACCATGCCACTGGTAAATACAAGCTATGAGTGACCCTCATCTGGCATTATCCCCAAAGGAGAACGGTGGAACCCTCATCTAGCAGTGTTAATCCACCTCATCAACCCTCAACTATCAATGTTGATGTCTCAACCTATGCTGGCTACATAGTTCTAGAATTGAAGAATTTCTTCTAAGGTTCATACCCTCTACTGTCAGTGTATACCCTTATTCTTGGGTTCACTCGGTGCTAAATCCTACTCCCAACTAAATAGACAATGAAATGATTATACTGGGATGAACTGGACTGAGTTCACTGAGTTACATAGACTAACGGATTATTACTTAATTCTGTTAGCTGACTGAGTTCTTGAGATTACTGAGTTTTCCAGAGTCATGTAACTGAATGAATTCTACTGATCTTGGCATGACTAAGATTATCATGAAACTGACATTGGCTCTAGGCGCACAGCTAAATTATTGGGTATAAATACCCCCAGGATTCGATGGCATAAAAGTAAATCATGGCACAAGTTTGAAAGCACACAACGGTTATATATTCACATCCATAATTCATTGACTAAGACATTTCATCGAACACTTGACATGCATTAACTTGTACATGAATGGGGATTTCACATTAACATGCTATAATGGAACTTTTTCATTCACATTGGCATTTTATCAAACACATGGGGGCATATTTTGGTTATACCATCATCAATGCATCTAATTATCATGGTTTCCTAAATCAATTTGCAATTTGAAGGGTTTATCATGAATATTATGCAAAACATAACTTACAAGGATCAATCATTGGAACATGTAATTTAAAACATGAATCAAAACCTAACAACAACATGAACATGAATTTCAATTCAAATAAATTATGACATTCATAAATACAAAATCTTTAGATTTTGAAAAGAGATTCTTGAGCTTCATGGGTGAAAGGGATCCATGAATAAACACTTGACATACCTTAGAACGTAATTCCTTAAAGGTTCTTGGAGAAATTCTTGGAATTGGCTTTGATTTCTTGAAAGCTAGGGTTTTGTTTATTGGGAGAGAATGTTCTTAATTTGGGAAAAAAGTGAGTAAAAATGATTTGAAATATTTTTAGGAATTAAATCCCGCACCTGGACGTGTTAAAACCTTGGAAAATACCAATTTATTCCGGGATGAAATATTTATTTTTTGTCAAAATTTCCCAATTTGGCAGGTTGGCGTGACGCGGTGCTATCGCGTCGTGTCACTGGAGATTGCCAACTAGGAACTGGATGGACGGCACGATGCGGTGGAATCGCGGATCAGCACTGGATGCGAATTTTATCCATGGCGCGACGCGCTAGGATCGCATTGCCTTACTGGATTTAGACAATTATTAACTGGGTCTTTGGCGCGACGCACCACTATCACAGAGCAACACTAGAAATCGACAATTGCTATTTTGTCACACTCCTCGATGCGCTGCTGGCCTGAATGACGGTGTTTAATGACTGAAACTTTAAATCTCCATAACTTGTTACCCGGTTATCGGAGTTAGGCGAATTTGGTATCAATGGAAATCTCATTCAATGTCCCATACAACAAGAAGTCAAAATCTTGAAAATTCCACATGTACAAAAATGTATTCATCTTTAAAGAAAGTCTTTAACATATTTGGGATGACCTTAAGCTAGGTAGAAGTATGGGGTATTACATGGTAATAATATGATGACTAAAATAAATGTACTATCTGAAATCATTCAAAAGTATATGCATGATATCCTAGGCCATCAAGTGTTCATAACCCACCATCTCTGAAGAATGCAACTATTATGTAAATTTTTAAAACTGATCTAATTAACAAAAATCAATGACTCAGGTCCAACAATAATGTATTTCATAATGTAACTAGGTTTTGATATCATGATCAAATAATAACACTAAAATTCATGATAAAAGGAGGATTATAATTGAATGACACCAAAATATTGAGATATCAATGAATCTATTAATATCCAAAACCCTGAGTTGTGAAAAAAGAATTGTCCTAGAGAATTGGGTCAACTTTGGTCTATAATTATTGTGATTTATGTCTTGTTTGGATCTTATTTGGAATGAGTGGTAAACACCATGGTTATTATATCATAGGGAACTCTTTAGTACCCATTGATTATGCAAAATATTTAAAAATTTGCATAATCTACCGAGTGTTTGATTTTGGCTTTGTTAGAATTATGTGGGTCACTGGTTGAGTTTTCAGAAAATGAGTTGTATTTTATATCTTATCAAGTTATAAACTATCTTGATAGTACTTGGTGCACAAAATGGTTGAAAAAATTGGATTTGGGGTTATAGAAGAAGAAGGATCCGCTCAAACGGCCCTTCCTTCACTGAATCGAGGCCTACTAGAGCAGCTTTTGAGTATAAATGTGATGACCTCTAAACCAACCCTAATCGCTGAAGCGGTACCTATGGACTAATTCTACAGGGTTCAAAATTTTAAAACTAGTTACATATGTCACTAATGGAGTTTTAACTCATTTTTTTAGCTTTTATATGCACATTGGATTATTTAAAATGATAATCCTAACTTTTTATGTTAGTACGGTCTTTTAACATTTTCAAATAAAAAATATAAAAAAGTTATGGAATGGTTGATGTAGTATATGTTAGAGAGGAGTGTGGTCAGGCTCGCTTTCTCTCTCTTAAGATTTAGACCACCTTTTACTTTGACTTGGCTAGATAGAAGTTATTCCTTGAGATATGATCAGGTCTCACTGTCTTTTATCAAAGGTTGGTGACTACAGGGTTGATTTTTTTTCTTCCAAACCTTGTAAAGTAAATGAGAAATTGGTAAGACGATTTTATGTTAATATCAAGGTCGTAAAGTTACTAGCTACACCAATGATGAAAATTTGAGGCAATTCTTTTAATTTCATAGCTGAGGAGATCAATAGTATCTATAAGTTTCCAAATTCTAACACTTTAGAGTTCATGGAAAAAGATTATGTTGCAATTTGTTGGTTGGTTTCTATGCTTTTTCTAGGAAAAAAGGTGTCATAAGCTACTTGAAAAGTAGTGATCACTACAAAAGATTTTATGGCCGAAGTAGGGAATTGGATCTCAATAATTTGTAGCTGAGTCTCTCCATGTATTAATACAATCAACATTCTAGTAAAAAAGGGAAGATGGTTTCTTACATTTTAGACAACATTTTGGTAAATGTTGGTCATTTTATTATCCTAGAGCTCCATTAGTTCAAGTTACAAGACAGCCCTACACTTATGTTCCTTTTATTGATTACTGAATTGTGTAAGTAGGTTAGGGTTGATAAGTACTTGGGATATAACTAGGTGGAGACAAAATCATAGATTTTTACATTGAAAAAGTATGGTGAAGGCACTATTACAAAAATAAAGATGAGTAAGATTGATTCTGGAAAGTCAATTTAGTTTGAGACTTGTTCTTGTAGGTCATAGACCACAGGACCATTTGAGATATTGACTAATAAGGTAAGGATGGTCAGATATATAGCATCTAGACACCCAATAGTTCTAGGTGAGACATCTGAGGGGCCTACTATATATTTTGAAAGGAAGGACTTTGATAAGTCCTTAGAATATCTAAAGAGGCAGAAGGCCTACCATTCAAGATTAGAGAAGGCTTATACTAACCTGGACAAGTCACATAGTGAGTTGAGTGAGTTCAATACCAAGATGAGATAAGAGAGAAGAAAAGAGAGAATTTTTTCACACAAATATGAAAAGGTGTGAAAGTGTTGTGGAATATCCTAAAAGCAAAAGATTCACTTCCCTCATCGAGGCTAGCAAGGATGATGATTTTTTGGCACAGTGGTTAGATGATGTTGATGATGTTGTTGAGGGTGTTGATGATGATAAGTTTGAGAGTGATAGGAGTGCATGATGCAGCTTTTGGGAGTCCACTACCTCCTTCATACATTATTTTTCTTGCATTGGGGACAATACAAAGTCTTTTAGTTGCCATGTGATAGCTTAGCTTTCATTTAGGCCTTTATTATTGATATAGTTTGATACATTTCTACCCTTGTTAGGCTTTATTATCTTGTGATTCTTTATTTTTTCCCTAGCCTAGCTTGACTTTGATAGTACCCTTGTTGGGCTTTTCTTTATGATATGGATATTTTATGCCCATGATGGGCTTGACATTTTCTGTTAGGGATATTGAGGTTGAGATTAATTTTGATTTTGTTGGATTAGTCGTTTCTCTTGTTTTTATTTTAAGATTAGTTTTCTTATTGTGTTAGCTTATTGTAGTTTTTTTATATTTATTTTGAGTTAACTTTCCAATGATAGATTGAGTAAAGATATTCTTAATGAAAAATTGTCATTTTTGGGTGTTGGTATTATTTTTATAGGGTAGTGTAAGTACCCATAGATATTGTGAATTATGGTTGTGATTGTGGTTATGGTGAAGTCTTCTTAGCCAATCATATTGTCCTTATTGGAATCGAAATATAGGATTGTGGCTTGTTTAATGCTACGATTTAGTCTTGCATTATAAAATGTGGAATGAGCATACCACTCTGACTATAATTTTTTGAGAAAAGTAATGACCCTTCAGGTCATTTTCCCTTTTTTCACTTATTTTTGCTGTTAAAGCCTCTCTATAGCTTCCCCAAGTCATTTATCACATGCTGGAGTTGACAATTCAGTAACCAAGCAGTAGGTTTGGTTTTTAGAGCCAATTCCCCATTTTAAGCTTCACTAGTTCCAAATGACCACCTAGCAAAAACATCAGTAAGAAGACCTCTTATGTAAATTCTAACTGTGGAAGCATCTTCGTAATGTTGATTTTAGGCTAGATAGACCTTTGATTAGTGTACCGAGGCACTCGGGATAATTTTTACCTATTTGTCATAGTGTTAAGGAAATGAAATATAAGTGTGGGACCCACATATTGTTAAATGACCTCATATGGAAATTCCAATAGTGCCATCATGTTAAGAACATCGAATTTAGTGTGTTTACATAGTTCATTTGAATATATGAGATTCTATATGAATCTCGAGGTCTTCACGAAAACTTGGAAGAATTTCTAAGTTTCAATTGCTATTTGGTTTAGCTGCTATTGCAGGGAAGGGCCGCAATCATAGTGGTTTAATCATAGGGTATGGGTGATACGCCCAAATTACAACTTTCTTACGAAAGTGTAAGTGGTCGTTGTCAAATATTGAACCCAATGAAGGTTGGGGTCGAATCTCACAGGGAATACTCGTGCAACTAAGTAAGTTGATTTTTAATGGACTGTTGATCTAAGGTTTCGGAAAAAGAGGGGTTTTAATGTGTTAGTACGATTCTTTTACTCTTGTATCACACCAAGGTTCAGCTACTGAGAGTTAATGCAAATATAACTTCAATGATAGTAAGATAACTAGGTTTATGCTCACAAAGACGTTCAAGCAATTAGGGTTGTGAATATGTGGTCAATTTCTAACTTATGATTTCAATTGCAAGAAATATTGAATTCAAAGGATTTACCCACTTGTTTCTCAACCTAATGGGTATTTCACCCTTTACTTCTTTCGAACTTAAAGGATTTATGCATTATTCAATAGAATTCTCATGAGGGTTGATCTCGTTAGGGAATTAACCCTTTACCAAAAGGGTAAATCTATGGATTTCATATGAATAATCTCTTTTCCCAATATCCACTTTCCTGTTCAGACAAGTTGTGTTCATGGGCTCACTTATCATGTTTGCAACCAAGAGAATCATTATAGTGAAGAGAGGTTCATACAATTTAGACAAGTGTTAGAAATCAGATGAATTCACAACCCCAATCAACTCTCTACATCAAGGCTCCCATAACCCTATTTGTGGAAGCTTAGCCACTCATTTCCATATAAGATATCAAAAAAATATTGATATTCATAAATAACTTCAAAGGAGTAATTACAAAAGTTACAATATTGTTCTCTCAATCTTCAATGGAAAAGTATAGAAATAATAGTCAGATCTCAAGTTTTAGCTTCCAATCTCCAAGAATAATGTTACAAGGCTTTCAATAGAGGAGAAAAGTATGATACTACTGTGAAAAGTTCTAAAATAAAACCTAATACTTAGTATTTATATGATTCCAGGACTGGGGTTTAAAAATTCAAATTCGAAACTGCCACTTCTTGCTCGACGGATCGGGCAACGGTCCGTCGCCTGGACCATTGCGATACTTCCAGTGGCACAACATTCTGTTTCTTGGTGATGGTCTAGGCCGAAGGTCTATCACATGGACCATCGCAGGACTTCCAGTGGCACAACATTCTGTTTCTTGGCTATGGTTTAGGCCGACGATTCGTCGCAGGGTCAACGGTCCATCGCCTGGACCGTCGCTTGTCATTTTTCTATTCCTTTGCCCAGTTTTTCCAAGTTATTTTTCACATTCAGTCCTTGTCCTAAGAACACTAAAAACCAATGTTAAATACTAAAATAATTTCTTGAAAACATACAATTATCCTAAGAGAAAGGCCTAAAATATTCTGTCAAAAAACAGAACATCAATACCCTCAACTTAAGGCAATTGCTTGTCCTCAAACAACTCAACACCAAGATGCACATATGAACAACTTCATGATGGCCAATTCACAATCAAACCAACACAATTATATAATTATTAAACTTCCCATTCGGCTATGTGATCTCAATACATATGGATCTACTACTGGCATTCACTACTAATAAGCATATTCACAGCCACAGATACAATACCCCTAAGAAATAAGTAGACTAGGTATAACTCAATATGCCCTCATAGTCAAAGAAGTCCACCTCATATTTTACAATCAAATCGTGGATGAGACTAAGACTCTCACTCTTAGAAAAGAAGTTACAAACATAGTACACACCCATAATCTTGCCCTTATCATCTAATGTTCTCTCATGATTGACTCACCAAAATCAAGTAGGACTTGCTAAGGGTTGTAATAAGGTTTTTGGCTCGGTGAAGGCTGATCATTTGGATAAGTGACTTAAAGAAACTTCACTCTCTTTAACCTTGTTGGTGGCTACTCACCAAGAATACAAATCTTTTCGCTCATTCATAACCTTTATTATCCATCTGTGCCCTTGCTATAACCCTTTTTTTAAACAACAGCAGCATAATCCACCCTCAACTTAAGTTGATGCAGTCAGTTGAGGTACAAAATATCTACTTAGACATCTAACTAGACCAGGGTCGGATACTACTTCTTAAACCAACTTCAACTCTCCCTCTTAGGCTGCTAACAATCCAATAGTATCCACTCTCAACTTAGGCGATTTTCCAAAGTTGAAGTGCATAATGTCTAAAATTGGACCAGGTCTAAATCTAAGTGTTAACACCTTCTAGAGAGTGATTCAAACTTATTTGAACATAACAAACACTAATAAGGCTCAATTGGGTTTACAAAGGAAAAAAATGTTTTTTGGCGGGTCATTATTTTGGCTAAGTGGACTAACAAAACAAGGAGGCCTACTATCCTATCTTATTGGGTCGCACACTCGACAACATCCAAAGAACCGAGCAAGTTCTAGGTGTAACACTTATGTAAGAACTACGGAAATACTCATACACACAGGCACTGAGTTAATTCTTATCCTACTAATTCTTGGGAATAATATATCATAGCTATGCTTTGCCTCACTCTACATTCTAATGCCAATTTTAGAGTCACAAATGGTCATACATCACTTTACCACATTAGAAGAAATAATTATACAAAAATTCAAAATACTTTGACACCATCAGTTATCATCCATATATACAAAATGATACCAACAGAACATAAAATTACTTATAAAAATAATCACTTCACGATATTTACAGCACATCACATGAAAATAAAAATGGAAACTAAACATGTTTGTTCCCCTAGATAAACATGAGGAAAAAAAACATCGGTAACAACCCCCCCATGGTACAAGTATCATCCCCCCTCAAAATAATGCAATGTCCTCAATGCATGCAAAGTAAGAACAAGGGAGGAAAATACTTGTACAGCCTATTAGTCAGATGAGGCATCAGTCAAATGGTATGAGGCTGCTTTGGCCTCATCTTCAACAACATTAACACCTATGGTGGTAGGGGTCCTCACATCAACATCCTCCAAAATTGGAGGGATCTCACAGTGAATAGATTCATACATTGGCCTCTGATCTGGGGCTGAACTGGTGGAAACACTAGCAGCTTCATCCTACTGTCTCTTTCTCTGTTTTTACTCTAATCTCTTTGATCTCTTAAGTTCTTGATGCACATCACATTCCTCTCTCTTCTGGCATCATGACTTCAAGTTTTCTTTTCTTAATTGCTTTCTTTGCGGCTTTCTCTACTTTTTCATCTATCTCTACTATTTTCTTACCCTTGTCTTTTATCGGTCTCCCCATTAGATCAACAAGACCTTCATCCTCATCACTTATAAGCTGGGCTGGATCAAACATGGACTGCTCCGGCTGCCATTTCAGTTCTGCTATATCTACTTAAGCCTGTCTAAACTCCACCATGAATTTAGCAAAATCCAGAATGGACATGTCATCCAGCTTCTTCTTGATTCACTCCTCTATATCATCCATTCTTAGCCGAATGTTCCTAAACAGATGTACTACTGCCTCTATAATTTTTTCAACAAAGGGTTTGAAATCCACCCCCCATATAGTTAACTGCTTTTCAAAACTTTTCTAGGCTCGGATCGCCTTTGAAAAGTTCTCCTAGTTCAGCCTGTATTCAGAATATTGGGGTAGGACTAAAGCAGAGTCTGCGGACACACTTGTAGGAATTGAAGTTGAACCTGCAGATGTAGTAGGAGGCACATACATAGTCAGAGGTAATGGCATACCTGAAGGAATCTCATATGTTCCAGAAACTAGTATTGGCTAAGTCTGATGAGATGGAGGTCTGTTGACTCTCATATCTAACCTTGAAACATCCCTTTTCTTCTCAATATCTTATTTATGCATTGCCCGAACCTCATTATCAATTCAACTAATTAAAGAAACATTTGCCTGTCTGCACAACTTAGTGATCTGGTATGGAAATGGCAGTGCAGTGGTAGTTCTGTGAGCGCGGGTAAATAATTCATTGGCAATAATTAGGCCAAAATCCAAAGTCAATCCTTCAATCAATGCAGCAACAATCACAGCTCTGTTGATTTCTAAACGGTCATCACCTCCTGTCGGTATTAGCTTCAAGTAGGGGTCATCACTGTCTCACAATTTCCCACCAGAACTTATTCCTAAAGCTTAGGGACGACTTAGATATCCTTTCATGTGGTTTATGTAACCATGCAGGCTCACCTTCTTCTGTCAATAATCTAGCCAGCCAAGGCCTTTGGTTGCTTGCCATGAACAACCAATGCTCCAAATATGGTATTGCACCCGGTATCTGATATTCAGGACCAAACAAAAACCTATTTAGTGTACGCTCTGTGATATCTATGTTGACTCCCCGCACAGGAACTGTTTCTAGATTGTTCATGTCACTGACTGATGCACCTGATAGATAGTCTTTCTCTAGCATAACCAAGTAGTTGGTGAAAAATTCACGAACTAGATTTAGTTGATATGATTCGAGTGGTCGACTCATCCATGCCAACTCATATTCATTGAATCAGTGCTCAAGTTTTGGATACTTGTGCAGAGTTGTAGTCACAATCTGATATTCTTCTAAAATGGGCCTTTTGAATTGCAACCTGTTAGTTTTCTTGAGCCCTTGGTAGAAGTGTTTTTGAGCGCCATCAACCTACCACATGATAGCCTCCCGCAGTTGTGGGTCTTTACGTCGAGCCAAGTTTGGCTCCTCCTGTTCTGAAACCTCTACTTGGACGAGGTTAGATATTTCAACCCCTTCTTCACCTGGGCTTGAGGTCGAGTTGTTTCTGCTGCTGCTATCACCCTCATCTTCAGACTGCAAGGATGAAGAAACCACCTGGCATCTTTGCCAGGTGTTGTAAGCTGGTACATCCGAACCCTGTGATAGTTATGGCCTAGCCCTTTATACTCTACCACTTCCTCTAGTTAGTGGTATTTTTTTTCCATATCACCTGCAAGTGAGACATTTATCAGTTTACAAACTCAAATAGAAAACAGAAAAGTTTTCGACCAGCGACGGGCAGGGCGATGGTCCGTCGGGTCTGCGATGGTCCATCAAACCTTACCATTGGGTCAATTCTAGTAACTTCAAGTCTGGGCACTCTATGACGGCTTAATAAGACCGGTCATTGGGTGTTAGACGATCCTTCGTACAAGCCGTCACCTGTAATTTTCAAATTCAAACCTCATTTTGATATTTTGTCAAACACCTTGCGTACACTTCACTTAAACACGATTTTCATGGCATTTTCATCAATAATACATCACTACTTTTTCCATTTTTGGTTCATGGGATACTCAGACTTTACCCAGGATAGTGTTTGTTAGGTTTTGACTTAGTTCAGACCCACATGGAATCAATCAATTAAAGAGAATTGTTTCAACATTAATACTTCAGATGCTTTCTTTATTCTTAGTGTTGAATAAAATAGAAAGTGATAAAGAGATCATACCTTAGTATTGCAGTACTTGATCACTATTTTGACTTTCACACTAAACACGGGACACAAGATGGAACTTTACTTTTGTGAAGAACTTTTCTTTGCTTGTGATGGAGACAAACAAAGAAGATATAAAGTTTAAATAGATAGAAAAGGGAAGAGGGGGAGTTTAAGAAAAGAATGAAAAGTCTCAAATATGTTGAATGCATAGAATCTAAATAGTCTCAAGCACTTAAATAGTTGGGGCATTACTTAACCACTTTGAATTATCCCTTTAAAAATATTTGGGTCGGATAAGAATTAAATATTCAGAAATTTAACTTGATCAGACCTGACCCGTTAAACTAGGGTTAAGTGTAACGGTTCAATCGACGGTCTGTCACATGTGCGACGGTCCATCAGGTGACCCGTCGCCTCTTTTCTAGTGACTTACCTTGTGACTCATCGGTAATGGTTGGGCCAATGATCCATCGGGCTTGCGACGGTACGTCAGCCAACCCGTCGCTACTTTTCCAGTAACCTGGTTTCTGTACTTTGTTATGATGATTCCTGCGATGGTCCATCAAGGCAGCGACGGTCCATCGGGTAATCCATCAGTCACCCCAACCTCTTTCATCTTTTGTTTTCCTACACTGTCGGACATGCACACTTACACAAACCCTTTAGCTTGCATAAAATAAGAAAATAACTTAAACTAATGCTTTACAACAACACACGGTGGGTTGCCTCCCACTAGCGCCTGATTTATTGTCATGGAATGACTCAGTTATCTCAATTACTCAGACTTCATCGAGATAGATTGTAGTAATGCTCTTTATCGAGTTTATTGGACCGATATACAGTTTCACACGCTGCGCATTAACCTTGAAGACACTTCCGTCTTCATTTTTGAGTTCCACTACTCTAGATGAGTAGACTTAGTTAACTCAAAATGGTCCACACCATTTGGATTTGAGCTTACTTGGAAAAAGCTTGAATCGAGAGTTAAAGAGGAGCACGAAGTCACCTTTCTAAAAATCCCGCTTTTCAATTCTGTGGTCTTGGTACTTCTTCCTTCTTTCCTTATACAAGTCAGCTCTTTCATAAGCTCTGAAATAAAACTCATCCATCTCATTCAACTACCCCAGTCTCATATCTGTTGCCTCATTTTACTTTAGATTAAGCTACTTTAGTTCCTACAGTGCTTTATGCTCCAGCTCAATTGGAAAATGACACGCCTTTTCATAAACTAATTGGTATGGTGACATGCCAATCGGTGTCTTGAAATCTACTTTATATGCCCATAAGGAATCATTCATCTTCCTAGACTAATCTTTCCTGCTAGCATTTACAGTCTTGGTAAGGATAGCTTTGATTTCCTGATTAGAGATTTCCACATGCCCACTGGTCTGTGGGTCCTATGGGTTAGCCATCTTATGCTGCTTGACTCCATATTTTTCCAAGGCGGCTCTGAACATCCTGTTGCAAAAGTGTGATCCTCCATCGCTTATGATGGTACGTGGTACCCAAAAGTGAGAGAAGATATTTCTCTTTAAGAATGCAAAAACCCACTTTCCTTCATTATCCGTCAGAGCCACTACATCGACCCATTTTGACACGTAGTCAACCCAAATAAGCCTACGAAGGGTCCCATGAAATCAATACCCATACATCAAATAATTCTACCTCTAATATTTTAGACATTGGCATCTCATGGTGCTTTGAAATAGACCCTTGCCTTTGGCATTGGTCATATCTTTTCACGAACTCGTAGGCATCTTTGAACAAGAAGGGACAATAGTAGACGCTTGGAAGTACTTTTCTTGCAGTCCTATCACCTTCATAGTGACCTCCAACTGGGGAAATTGACTCGCTTCTAGTATACGCAACATATCTACTTCTGGGATGCACCGCCTTATAATGTCATCTGCACACCGCCAAAATAGATATGGCTCATCCCAGAAATAATGTGTCACATCATGGAGAAATTTTTCCTTTTAATGAAAGAAAAGATTCTCCGACATCACTTCACTTAACACACCGTTTGCGAGGTCAGCATACCAAGGTAGTTTTTCGAGCACTGCAACAAATATTTTCTCATCTAGAAAGGAATCATCAATATCTAGCTCATCCGTGACTGCTTGCTCACCTTCAAGTCTAGATAAGTGGTCTGTTACTTGATTCTCACATCTCTTTCGATCGTTGACTTCGAAGTCAAATTCTTGAAGTAGCAATATCCACTGGATCAACCTTAGCTTAGTGTCCTTCTTCGACATTAAGTACTTTAAGGCAGAGTGGTCAGTGTGCACCACTACCTTGGTACCCAAAAAATATGCCTGGAACTTCTCAAAAGCATACACAACTGCTAGAAGTTCCTGCTCAATCACGGTATAATTCTTTTGGGCCCCATTCAAGGCCTTGCTTGCATAATATACGGATGGAATAAATTCTCTTTCTTTTGGCCAAGAACAGCTCCAAGTGTCACTCCACTGGCATCACACATAACCTCAAATGGCTTCGTCCAATCAGGAGCAACAATAATTGGGGCCTCCACTAGTTTTAGTTTAAGGTATTCAAATGCCTTACTGCAGTCATCATCAAAAGTGAACTTAGACTCCTTCTCCAAAATTTTGCAAAACGGGTTTGCAATCTTCGAGAAATCCTTTATGAATCTGTAGTAGAACTCTACATGACAGAGAAAGCTATGTAGCCCTTTGAATGACATAGGGAGAGGTAGTTTCTCAATCACTTCAACCTTTGCCTTATCAACCTCAATGCCTTTAGCCAAAATTTTGTGACCAAGAATAATGCCTTCTTTCACCATAAAGTGGCATTTTTTCAATTAAGGACAAGGTTTAAACTCTTTACACCGCTGCAATGCCTGACTAAGATTCAGCAAGCAGAGTTTAAAAGAATCACCAACCATCGAGAAATTGTCTATAAAAACCTCCAAGGTGTCTTCAACCATATCAGAAAATATCGACATCATGCACCGCTGAGAAGTGGTGGGTGCATTACACAAACCGAAAGGCATCCGCTTAAAAGCAAACGTACCATATGGGCACGTGAATGTTGTCTTTTACTGATCTTCAAGAGTGATGAAATCTGGTTGTAACTAGAATAACGATCTAAGAAATAGTACCAACCCCTTCCCGCTAGTTGATCAAGCATCTAGTCCATGAAAGGCATTGGGAAATGGTCCTTTAGTGTCCACGAGTTGAGTTTTCTATAATCCATACACACCCTCCACCCAGTAACAGGACTGAGTGGGATCAACTCATTTTTCTCACTAGCCACAACTGTCATACACCCTTTCTTAGGCATACACTGAATGGGACTCACCCACTTACTGTCTGAAATAGGATACGCCACCCCTGTTTCTAGCCACTTGATGATTTCCTTCTTCACCACCTCTTAAATAGGTGGATTTAGATGACACTAGTGCTCAATAGTTGGGACATAATCCTCCTCTAGCTGAATCTTATGTATACATAAACCAGGAAGAATGCCGATGATATCTGCAATCGCCTAACCAATATCCCTCTTATATCTCTTAATAACAGAGGTGAGGGCTTCAACTTGTTGCTCACCCCAGGTTAGTCGCAATAATAATAGGTAGTGTATTCCCACTGTCCAGGATCACATACCTCAAGTGTTCGGGCAACTCTTTTAGCTCCAAGGTAGGTGGATCTTCTATAGAAGGCTTAGCAGGTGGACTTGGATGATTTTTCATATCCAAATCCAACTTCTTGGATGTATAAGAATAATACCCCATGCCCGTTAAGACACACACTGTCTCCTCATAATCTTCGATACCATCATGATCAAAAATCATCAATACAGTGGCTAAAGTCTCCACAACAAATTTTTCTTCTATAGGCACTTCCTGCTCCTCTTCATAATAGGCATCCACAATAGAGAATATGCTCATATCTTTATGTTGTTTCATGGACTGGCATACATCAAATCGAACTACCTTATCATTCATCCTAAATAATAGCTCGTTTGCTCTTATATCAATAATTACACTCCCGGTTGTGAGGAAAGATCGACCCAAGATTATGGGCACCTCAAAATCGACCTCACAATTGAGAATGACAAAATTAGTTGGAAATATGAAATTAGCCACCTTTACTAATACATCATATAGAATCCCCACAGGCCATTTCACAGACCTGTCCTCCATAACTAGCCTCATGTTTGTGTGAGTAGGATCCCCCAAACCTAATTTCTTATACACAGCAAGCAACATCAATTTTATACTAGCTCCCAAATAACATAGAGCTTTTGCAAAATAAATAGACCCAATAGTGCATGAGATGGTAAATGATCTTGGGTTTGCCTTCTTCTGTACCAAAGACCTTGTGGAAATATTACCAGAATGATGGAGATTGTCCACCGACTCAGAGCTAACCGTCCGCTTCTTAGTAACAAGGTCTTTCATGAACTTTGCATACCCAGGCATTTGTTCCAATGCCTTCACCAATGGAAAATTGATCATCAACTGCTTAAGCATGGCCATAAATTTTCCAAACATTGTATCGTCAGCCTTCTTCTTCAATATATGATGAAAGAGAGGCGGTGGTTTATGTAGAGAAGTCATCACTGCTTCCTTTTCCTTATCTTTCCCTTTTTCCAATCCATCAACCAGCTGATGATTAGAAGAAACATCAATGTCATCTTGCTTCTCAGACTCCATAGGATTACTTTCTTCAAGATTGACATCTTCTTTGATTACCTCTTCAATAGAAGCTTTTCCCATAAAAGGGCCTGGTAATACCTTACCACTCCGTGTGGTGATTGTCATGCAAGAACCATCATTTTGAGCGTTCTAAACTGTATCACTTGGTAAAGTACTACTCTTCCTCTGATTCAATGTTGCTGAGAGTTGGCTCATTTGCTTCTCCAACTATTTGATAGAAGTAAAGTGTTAGTTTACCAACTGACTCATGGAAGACAAATCACTCTTCATAGTAGTCACCCCAGAGTTGGTAGTCTCAACTCTTTTTAATAATTTCTCCATTATGTCCTTTATGGATATCTTGCCCAAGCTAGTTGTAGGGTTATCTCTGCTTCCAGGAGGTACATATAGTCCACTCCTATCATTCTTTCTCTTCCAGTTCCCTTGATCTCTATCCTTATAACCAGCCTTGTCATAATAGTTCTGATCTTTATTTACTTGGCTATTGCCTCAAAAAAACCCTGATTATTTAGATAGTTTGCCTCTTCTTCCGAATCAGAGTTAGCTCTTCCCAAGGATGAAACAGCTTTTACCTTCTTCATTTTTTTAGATAATAGATGCTTAGTCATCAAGTCCATCTGTATCTTCAAGTAGGCCATGTCCTGATCACGTTCTTCCTCCTTCTTGCATTGCTTTACAGTTATACCACCAGACACAGTAGGGCTTACTACTACAGATCCTTGGTATGCCAAGATCTACTCTATTTGGTTATCTGATTAAGCATTTCTGAAGCCTGAGGAAAATTAAGGTCAATAAACGACCCTCTTGCAGCATTATCCATGACTGGCTTCGTAAGAGAGTTCAAATCCAGATAAAGAGTTTCCATCAAATGAATATCCATCATGTTATGGTTTGGGCATTGCATCAGCTTTTTTTTAAACCTCTCCCTGGTCTCATGAAGAGCTTCAGTGGGAATCTATTGGAAGTTACTGAGTTCATCCCTCAACTATATTCTCATGGAAGGTAGAAAGAATCTTTCTAGTAAAGCCTCTTTTAACTACCTCCAGTTGGTGATAGAGTCGGGAGTCAGCTCATTGAGCGACAATGTCACCTCCGTAGATAGAGATAATGGAAATAAATGCAGGCAAATAGTATTCTAACCCACTCCTGGGTTATTAAAAGACTTGCAAATGGTGACAAAGTTCACCAAGTTCATATTTGGATCATCTCCGGGAAGACCACCGAACAACCCCTTAAGATAAAAGAGTTGAATTATCATACTGGTAATATTGAATTTAGCTCCAGGTGCTAGAGGTGGAGGAATGATAGCTTCAATTTCACCTGCTCCATCCATTCCATCTTCATCATTATTCAGATCAAACTGTACCGGTTGTCGATCCTACCTCGCCCTAAAGGGACAATTTCTATTTATATTTTGATTTACTGGTGCAGCCACATTCTCTACACGCCTTGGGTTAATAGTATCTAACAAATTATCATCCCCCAAATCATCATCATCAGGATTAAGATGATGTGCCTGTTGGCCGTCATTCTGCTGATTAAGTAGTGTTCAGACAAGTAGTGTTCATGGGCTCACTTCTCAAGTTTACAACTAAGAGATGTCATTATAATAAAGAGAGGTTCATACAATTTAGACAAGTATCAGAAATCAGATAAATTCACAACCCCAATCAACTCTTTACATCAAGGCTCCCATAACCCTAGTTATGGAATCTTAGCCACTCATTTTCATATAAGATATCCAAAAAATATTGATATTCATAAATAACTTCAAAGGAGTACTTACAAAAGTTACAATATTATTCTCTCAATCTTCAATGGAAAAGTATAGAAATAATAGTCAGATCTCAAGGTTTAGCTTTCAATCTCCAAGAATAATGTTACAAGTCTATCAATAGAGGAGAAAAGTATGATACTACTGTCAAAATTTCCAAAATAAAACCTAATACTTAGTATTTATATGATTTCAGGACAGGGATTTTAAAATTCAAATTCGTAATTGCTTCTTCGTGCTCGACAGATCGAGTGACAGTTCATTACTGAGGCGATGGTTCGTCGCTTGGACCGTTTTGAGACTTTCAGTGGCACAACATTCTATTTCTTGGCGACGGTCTAGGCTGACGGTCAATCGCAGTAGCGAAGGTCCATCGCATGGACTATTGTGGGACTTCCAGTGGCACAATATTCTATTTCTTGGCGACGATTTAGGTCGACGGTTCGTCACAGGGTCGACGGTCCGTCTCCTGGACCGTCACTTGTTATTTTTATGTTGCTTTGCCCAGTTTTTCCATGTTATTCCTTGCATTTAGTTCTTGTCCAGAAAACACTAAAACCCAATGTTAAATATGACAATAGTTGCTTGAAAACATATAATTATCCTAAGAGAAAGGCCTAAAATGTTCCATCAAAAGTCGGAACATCAATGGGTTGCGATCGTACCAGCTTGTACCATAAACAGATAGTGCAATAGTGGGTCCTAGACCATGATAGCAGGAACTGAGGACCTGGTATGGGTATAAATAGATCCCAAAGTTGTGAATTTAACAATTTCTCATCCCTTTCTTGAGAGCATAAACTCTAAATAGAAAGATTAAGTGATATTTAAGCTTCCGGTAGCTTGGAAAACTAGATTTACATTTATTTTTATAATTATCTTCTGATTTGAGGTAAGTGTTCACCCTTTTCTTAAGAAATTTCTTGATTTATTGCTCAAAACCCCAAACCTTGAGGGCTTGATTTTATCCCCAATTTAGCTTGGTTTTCACCCATTCGTTAGGATAATAATTCTTTGATCTTGATAGTATGTTGGGCTAGATTCAAAAATGCAATTTCTATAAGTGGGACCCACATGGGGTTTTTAAGGTTATTTTTGAACCCGAAGCACAATGGTGTAATATGGGTATCTATATTCTCGTATTGATGAGTACAATGTATTTTTTTATTTCTTGGCATCTTTAGGAGACTTCTTGAAAATAAAAAGTGGTGGTTTAAAAATTCATTAAACTTTTATCGGTATCAAGGTAGGCTAGGTTTATCCCCTGTTAGATTGAGCGATCTCATAGTATTCTTACGATATTTTATAGGATTTAGGATGGGTTTTAGGTGTTGGATTTATGAAATGCAAGACTTGGGTTAGTTGGACCATTTAGGCTATCTTGAAATCATAGAGTTAAAACACTTGGCTTGTTTTCCTTATGCCTTAGGTGGATTAGACTTCATTACTCATGTTTAACATGAGAATTTCTTAGATTACTTAAGTTTGATAAGAATGATTTAGACACTCATGCTTAGGGTAAGTGTGGCCTTAGTTGCTTACACTAATGAAAGTTGCCTAAGTTTCCCTTAGAATTAGCTAAACTTCTTGAGAAGAATCTCTACCTTAAGACAAATTGTGGCTTTCTTTACATCGATGAGTGGATTTAGATACCTTATCCTATTTTAGGGTAGAATTTTATTTAGAATATATTTTGGGGATTTGAAGTGGGCTCTTTAATCAACTTTAAGTCAAGATTGATGATTAGCTCTCTTGAAATCCTTATACGTTTATTAGATGCCTAGAGAATACCTTTTTGAGAAAATATTGAGAAACCTTGGCACTTATTGGTTATGATGAATGACGTTGGAAGTAATGCCTAAATGATTATGCTATAAGAATAATTTATTGGTTAAGCTTATGAAGAGCTAGTGATTATGCCATTGTTTTGGCTATTGATTGAACTACTGAATATACCATTGAATGAGCCCTTGATGATGATATTGTCTAGCCATAAATTATGTTATTGACTGTGCTATGAATAATCTATAGTTCATGCCATCGATTAGCTATTGCTCAAGCTATTGATAAGCTACCTTTTATGCTAATGATAAGACATTAAATATACTGTTGATATGTCATTGCACATGAAATTTCTTATTATTATGATCATGCTAAACATTTATGCTAGCAATCATGTTAGAAAGCATCCTCATTGATGACATTAGAAATAGTGTTATTATTTTTTCTAAAAGTAATAATTATTGATTATATGGGAAATTATGCTATTAATTATGTTAGAAATCTTGATGCTTGACTATATTGGCACTTATGGCATTGATTATATACCGAGTTAAATTTTAGAAAATTATGTTGATATTGATTCTCGGCAAGGTCAGAGGATATTATGATGATATATTGATGCCCAACAAGGCTGGAGGATATTATAATGATATATTGATGTCCGGCAAGGCCGAAGGATATTTTTATGATATATTGATGCCTGACAAAGACAGAGGATATTATGATGATATATTGATGCTTAAAAATGACGGAGGAGGATTATATTGATGCGCATATATGTACATCTACTTGTTCAATTCAGACTATGCCCTATGTTAGCTATTATATATTTATATGCATATGCAAGTTGGGTATGATGTTGATATTAGGGATGTTGAATATATACCAAATATGGTAATTATGATAATTGGTGGGCTTGTGAGGATTAGTGATAATTATTGGTTAATGTTAAATGATTATAAACTGGTATAGTTGATGCTTAATGATAAATAAGTATTAGTGGTAGATATAATTTAAGTGACTCACTATGAATAGTTGATAAATGAGTATTAGTTGGTAAATGATTATTAGTTAATAAATATTGGCTAGTTGATAACAAATGATTAGTGGATGTGTGGTGAATAGTTATTAAATGATTACTAGAAGTTATATGATAACTAGTAATCAAATGGATTAGTTAATAAGAGATGATTACCTAATAAATGTTGACTAGTAAGTAACAATGATAATTTTTTTACATGATGGTAATATTATGGAATGTGGGTACAATATCAAATATTGGTAAATTGTTAATTGTGGGTAAATGACCGATTGATGAGAATTATGGAATGATGGTTAAATGAAGATGAAGGTTAGTTATAATGTTAGTTGATTTCTTTATGATATCCTTGAGTGTACTCTCCAAATGTATGGGAGTCTATGATGATCTATTTACTTTTCCGTACCAATTGGCGTATAGGAGCCATTTTTGTAGTTTGTGATTGCTTGGGTGATGCCTTATGATGCTTTATTATTCCGAGTTATTTACTTATATTACACAACGATGTTGACATACATTGATACCTTATGTTATATTGATATTTTGGTTAAATTGCTTATTATGTATAGTAGTATTTGAGATGATTCAGGTTTGGTTCGGTACCTTCACTTACTTATGTTATTTTGAATGTTAACATACCTATATCATGATTTACCTCAGTTGGTCGATGATGCCTAGTGAGTACCCATTGTTTTAGTACTCATTCTACACTTTTATACCTTTTTTGGTATAGATCTGAGTACTAGTTGCCATCGTTGATCATCGTTCGTGCGGGGATTGAATACTGGAGATAGGATAAGCTCTTAGAGTTCAAGTCACCCATTTCTCTCTATATTTTATATTCAGTATTTTTTTATAAAGACTGATGTTGTTGACTATTATATGTATTTAAGTTGTATCATTATTAGATGCTCTTGTACTGGCTCTACCATTTCATAAGATGGTTTCTTTCATTGACTGTTTTGTCTATTTAGATCACTTTTCGTATTTATAAGCATGTCATTCATTTTTGCCTATGTTGGGAATTTTGTACCGAATTAACCCATTATGTTAGCTCCATGTTATGATTTTTCTTACCTACTAATGAGATTTAGTAGGTGCTATCTCATGATGAGTGGAAAATTTACCACTTTTGGCATCTAAATCCTTGCACTACTACGGCTAAAATTGTGTAAATGAGACTATTTTTCTAATAGAATGCATTAATTTCTAGTTTATATGGTCTTGTAGGGCCTATGATGATAATAAATGGAAATCAACATGAAAAAAAGGAGAATAGGAAAACAGAAGCAAAAGTTGAAGATCTGGATGCCCTCAGTACCGCAATCGCGATCCTCGGAGTCACGATCACGGACAAGCAACCAGGGACTAGAGATGACTCTCAGGTATCGCAATCACAACTTAAGAGTCGTGATTACCGAAGAGTGATCGTGACCCTAGAGTCATAATCGCAGAAGCGCGATCATTGTGGAGCAAAAAAGCTTCAAGGGCAAAATTAGAATTTGCTTAAATTGATCAAACGCAAGGTGGCAATTTGGTAATATTTAACAAATGTGAAATTGGGGCTTAAAGAGGGGTTTTAGCTTATTTTCATCATCTATCCTTTATCCATCTTTAACCCATCATCAATTTATCATCTTGGGGAGACTATTGTACTAGTCTTGAACTAAGAAGACAATAGAGTAGCTCTTAAGTGAAGGATTAGAAAATTTCCATTGAAGATTTGTTGAAATTTAAAGATTGGGTTTGCATTCTCTTTATCTTTCATGAATTAATTTGGTGCAAATTTTGGTATATCTTTATTTACTAGCTTTATGAGTATCTAATTCTTCCTCATGGGATTATGCTTGAATAGGGTGTGAGTGGTGCTTGGGTGTTATTTATTTATCTATCTAATTAGATATTTGTTGTGGGTTTTACTTTTTTCCAATACTTGAACTATGAATTATGGGTGAAAACCCTAATTATTTAGGATCTCATACCATCCTTTTGGCAAATAATAACTTGAGTTATCTTATGGGATGGCATCATATTTGAAATAAGGGTGTTGTTGAGTTAACTCATTTGATAGTACCATCTTAGAAATAAGGGTGCTAATTAAGGTATTGGATTGGTTGTTTGGCCAAATTCGTGGTGTTCAAAAGAACCCACATATGAAACTTAGTGTCTTATTCAAAGATTAATGCTAATACCTCTAAATCTAGCCTACCCATGACTATAGCTGAATTTGGATATATTTTCAATTACCCATGCATGAGTTTGCACTAGAATGGTATGACCCCAAGATCTGTTCCTAATTGATTATGCTTTAATTATTCTTAGCCTCGAGTTAGTCTTCTAGAAGTCCTAGAAATTTTAAACTTTTAAAAACGTTCTAACCCCCCAAAATATTTGTATCACATATTTGAATTTAGCAAGTAACTTTTATTTTGAACTTACTTGATCACCATTCACATTGTTCCTCGTGGCTTCAACCCCGACTCAAAGTTGGGTAACTATATTGACAATGATCGTCTTGCACTTATATCGACGTGTAAGTTAAGTGTTAAAAAATAGCATCGTTGTTGGGGAACAATTTGGCGTATTGAGTTAGTTTGGAATTTTAGCTTACTTGCTTGGATTCAAACTTGTGAATATTTGTTTGTGATTTTCTTTTGTTTATTTTGTTATGTAGATTTTTGTTTTTGTTCAGTTGTCACTATGGCATCTTGGAATGAATATGAGTTTGGTGGTTACAAATCTTATCTTGATGATCTATGTCCATATTATGGTGGACCCCACTTTTGGCAACATTATAAATATCCTCCCCGAAAATAGATGTGTGCACCATCTCGATCCTTTTGGGAGTATGATTGTAATTTATATGGTGATCAAGATGGACATTGGAGTGATTGTTCAAATGCCCCCTCCCTTAATTATGCTAACAAAAATACCAGTTTTTCTTATGAGTTTGATAGGTCTCATGATGTGATAAAGTAAGAACAATGTGCTAGATACAATGGTGTTGAAGCAATAATTTTAACTATCTTGGATCGGGTAACTATAACAGGGGAGAATATACATATCTTACATCAATCCATGGAGGCATTTGGAAGGGAAAGTTAAAAGAAAGAAGAAGTGGGTGAGGAGGCCGATCTTTCAAGTACCATGAATATGTCTAATCTTCAAAATGAGGTTGATAAAGAAGGGATATCAAGCCATGAGAATGATCCAAAAATGTGTGAGCTTGATGTTGAAGAATTCTTGGTGATTTTCCACCCAACCGAACAAAATATAATGAAGGATGCAAAGTTGAAGAAATGGTACTGGAGTTGAACGAAAAAAGCTAATCATATCCTTTGTGAAGGCTCTAGTTCATTTCGAGGTGAGAATGTCAAGAAGAATATGACTCCAAAATTAGGAAGACGACCTCATTCCAATCACTTTTTGACATTATGCTTGGGGGATGTGATGAAAGTCGAACCACCCAAGCAAATAATGAACTTTGGAGATGAGGTACAAAATCCTTATATTTTAGAGTTTTTCATTCCAAAAGGGCAAAATGATGTCCCTCACTTAAAGGACAAGAAATTCAAAATCCGATGTTTAACTAGTGGTCTATTGATGTTCTCACCAATACCCAACGATCCAATTCGAAAGCTTGATGTGAAGTTGGGTAAAAGGTTCAAGTCTTAAAAGTGGTGATATAAATGATAGTCAAAATATGTCATGCTGCGACTTTAACTAAGGCGCTTCTTAGGAGGCAACCCAAAGAATTTTTCTTGATGTTTTCTAATTTTTTAATTAAATTTTCAGTTATTTTTGGGTGTTTGCAAGTCATAGCGCAAGTTGGAAAGGGTATTTCAAGAACGAAACCCTGGAAAAGTATATTGGACTTCCATTTTTATTATTTTCCTCTCTTAAACAAGCTCACAAGGTATGATCCTTAGTTAAATTCTCCTTAAAATAAAAATGATGATAACATTTCATAGTTTCTTTTGGTTTAAATTTATTCATTTGAGCTTAATTTGGGTTTAATGTGGTCATATGGATGAAAAATTTTGAATATGTGCCTTGTTTCACATGCTCAATTGCAAAATTCTTGCTTTCATGCTCTAGTACACACTATCTGTTTTACAAAACACCCACTTGTAGTTTGTTGGCTTAATTGAGTGTTGGCTGATTTAATTGGGTTAGTATGATTATAAAGATGTGTTTGGTGATGAATTAGTCCATTGAGCTTGTTCATATGTGTAGTTATTCTATTTTTCAAGCTCTTACCTTTCATGTGCACCACATGTTTGTTAAAATGTCGATAAGAGAGAAATGTTTTAGATTCTTGTAAAGGTTAATAAAAAATTTCTTGGGGCATTATGTGATCATTTTGGGAGCATTTCTTTGAGTCCAATTGGTCTTAAATATTGGATAACCAGTGGTTTTTGGTTTAAATTGTTGAAGAATGTTGCGCCCATGGTTTGATCGATTAATGTGCTTATCATAGCATCCCCGAGTGAAGTCTAAATAACCCAAGAGACATTAATGTTTGTCTTGCACTATGATAGATTGGGTGATGCCATTCTTAAGGGGATAGGGTTGTTTGTGTTTCTATTGGTGCCATGAGTGTTTTATGAACTAAATGGGCGATATGTGAAGTTGTGATGAAAGAACCCCATGAAGTGTAATGATAATGTTTCCTTTCATTCACCTAAGTTTTTCTTTAATTATTTAGGAAGAGGCAAAAGTTCGAGAATACGTTCAAATATCAACAACAACATACCCAGTATGTTCCCACCAAGTAGGGTTTGTAGAGGGTAAGTGTACGTAGTCCATACCACTACCTCAAATGTGAGATATAAAGGTTGTTTACGATAGACCCCCGGATTTTCAAATGTCATTGGCAAGAAATGAAATTATTTTGTGAAAAAAAATATATTTTTCTTTTTGAAAATATCAAGGATATTTTTTATCTCTCTTTTGAGTAAGACCATTAAATTCAATTTTAGGATCTCTCTTTACAAGGATGAATCCTTGACTCAAAGTAACTTATTAAGTTCAAATTGCTCAAATTAGTTGGGAGACTTACTTTTTGCTCTATGAGTACGATGCCATGTGTGGTGAAATTTTTGAATAATTCTTGTATATATGGGTATTCTATAACTTGCCCCGAGTGGGTTCAAAGTGAAATCCTACACAAGCTTGGTTTGGAAGATGACCTAAGGCCAATTTTGACCCATCACATAGCCAAATTTCTCACCTTAACGTTGTTCCCTAGTTAACCCCTTTTGAGCCTTTTTACCCATTTTTCTTTCTTTTTGTAATGATAATCTTGCTAAAACATCTAAGTCTTTTTTAAAAAAAAAATCTTTTTAGCACTTAACCTCCTTTGACGCATTGCATGATTCGAAGTAATAAAATCAAGGCGAAAGTCTAAGTTTGGGGGGTTTGGGGGGTTTGTGTAGTTGGGAGAATAATATAAGGATGGTTCAAACTCCAAGTTTGGGGGGGGGGGGTTAATGTGATGTTCTAAGATGATCCAAGAAAGGTATATGTAAGGTGGTCAAATCATGTGCTTAAGAGATAAGAGACATACTTGAAAGTAAAGTTGCATATCCTAGCCCATAGAATGTGAAGAGAAATGAGACAAATGGGGGGATACTATAGAAAATGGTTGATTTGAATTGCTTGGTAAATACTAATCAAATATTTAAGGAAAACTTGAGAAATGATTTAAAGGAGAAAAAGGTGGGTAGTTTGAAACTTTTAGGGTGGAAGGGGTTGAGCGATTGCATTGAAGGAGGTCTTTTAGTCACTTGATCCATATATATTCCTTCTCGCACCTAAAACCTTCATCCTGACCCGCAAGGCCTTGGTGATTTCAAAATAGGTAAGTCTACATTAGTGGCAAAAAACACAGAGGAAAACCATAGGGTTCTATTCATAGTGCTTGAATTTATTTGCGAGAGTGAATGTGAATTATTTCATTATTTGACCTTCTTTAGAAATTTTAATGTCTTGTCTGTGTGGAGTTAACACATGCTTGTGAGTGACATCAACACTTTGGGGTAGAGGATGAATTCTTACTCTCTATTTGGGAAAATAGATGAAGTAAGTTGCATTGTAAAGATTGAGACAAGTCTTGAAGATTTTTTGTTTCCTCTTAAGATTTTTTGTTGATTTGGAAGGTTCATTTGATGCAAACTTGCATCCTTGCTTCATAAATATGTGCTTATTGGAAAATTTTTGTTTACTTTTTGCCATGATATGTTTGGAAAGTCTTTGTAGAGCTTTGTTAGCTTATTACATTAGTATAGCTTTCTTTTGGGGTGGATTTGAGTTAAATAGTGTATCTTGTTGAATTGTTCTTGGTTGCTTGAGGAAAATTAATAGTTTAAGTTAGGGGGTGTCAATGAGTGAAAAATTTACCACTTATTAGCATCCAAATACTTGCACTACGATGGCTAAAATAGTGTAAATGAGACTATTTTTCCATTAGAATGCATTAGTTTCAAGTTTTTTTGGCCTTTTAGGGCCTATGATTAAAATAAATAGAAATCAAGCTGAAAGGAAAGGAAAGTAGGTAGAAAGAACAAAAAACTGGAGATCAAGATGCCCTCAGGTACCGCGATCATGATCCTCAAAGTCACAATCGCGATCAAGCAACCAGGGACCAGTAATCACTCTCATGTATCGCAATCACGACCGAAGAGTCGCGATCGCAACCCAAAGACTACGATCGTGGTGCAGCTGAAAAGCCTCAAGGGAAAAAAATTGATTAAATATATCAAAATCAAGGTGGCATTTTGTTAATATTTGACAAATATGAAATTGGGGCTTAAAGAGGGGTTTTACCTTATTTTCACCATCTATCCTTTATCCATATTTTTACACATCATCAACTTATCATCTTATAGAGACTATTGTACTAATAAAGAGCTAAGAACACATTAGAGTAGCTCCCAACTGAAGGATTAGCAAATTTCCATTGAAGATTTGTTGAAATTTAAAGTTTGAGTTTGCATTCTCTTTATTTTTCATGAATCAATTTGGTGGAAATTTTGGTATATCCTTATTTAGTATCTTTATGTGTAGCTTTTTCTTCCTCTTAGGGTTATGCTTGAATAAGGTGTGACTGGCGCTTGGGTGTTCTTTATTTATCTATCTAATTACCTATTTTTTGTAGGTTTTTCTTTTACTGCATACTTGAACTAAGAATTGTGGGTGAAACCCCCAATTATTTAGGATCTCATACCATTCTTGAAAGAGGGTATTGGATTAAAGGTATTTACAAACAATGAATTGATTTAGTTTATGGGATGGCATTATCTTAGAAATACGGGTGTTGTTTGAGTTAACTCGTCTGATAGTACCATCGTAGAAATAAGGGTGCTAATTGAGGTATTAGATTGGTCATTTGGCTATATTTGTGAGGTGTTCTAAAGAACTGACAAATGAAATTTAGTGTTTTATTAAAAGATTGATGCTAATACCTCTAAATCTAGCCTACCAATGACTATAGCTAAATTTGGATAAATTTTTAATCATCCATGCATGAGTTTGCACCTAGAACGGCATGACCCCAAGATCTGTTCCTAATTGATTATACTCTAATTATTATTAGCCTCAAGCTAGTCTTTTAGAAGTTCTAAAATTTTTATACTTTTGAAAACATTCAAAAAAATCCAAAATATTTGTATCGCATATTTGAATTTAGTAAGTAACTTTTATTTCAAACTTACTTGATCACTATTCAATTATTCCTTGTGGATTGGAACCCGACTCAAAGTTGGGTAATTATATTGATAATGATTGCCTTGCACTTATATTGACATATAAGTTGAGCGTCATCAACTCATAAATCGGGTCGTGACAAATTGGTTTCAGAGCCTAGGTTACATCGATTTTGTTGGTACATGAGCAAGCGTTTAGTAGAGTGTCAGGATCAGAATGATGTTGTCTATTTCCTATCATTGAGAGGCTATGGGAAATTCATAGGAGTTCTTCACTTCTTTCACTCATATAGTGTTAAGAGTCTGAGTAGGTTTGTAGAAGTATTACCCTTACTTTACTCATTTGTACATGGCCATGACACGTGATATCATTACACGAGATGAGGTCCCTAAGACCGAGTCTAGTGGTCCTTTTACTATATTTTGATGACCCAACGGTCGTGGACAATCGAGTGATATATCCTCAACTAGGGTCCAGGATAGGCCACCTTCCCAAGGTCCTATTCCCTCTTTTGAGCCAGAGATTCTTCCGCCCCAGTTAATGGTGGTCCAGGGACCATCCCAGGCTCCACTAGTTTTTATTTCTCCTTTAGTTCTAAAAGAAACGTTGGTTCAGCTTTTGGGTTTAGTTGGTGACGCACCATCTAATGGTGTACAGTCTACAAATCAGAGTGATACTAAGACGGAGGCACAGCCTGTAGCTACGGCTCTTAGAGTTAAGGTTCCTCTAGCATCGATAGTTGATCAGTCTGCTATGTCTTCTAAGGAGCACAAGATGTTAGGTAGATTCTTGAGACCAGCCCCGACTAGGTTTTCTGGTTCTCCAGGCGAGGATGCAAATAATTTTATGATTACTTGTGAGGATAGGCTCTGTAATTTGGACCTTGTTGAGACTCGTCATGTGGATTACACCATATTTCAGTTGGATTAGGCTGCTCTGCATTTATAGAGAGATTTTATGGATTCTAGACTAGCTGGATCTTCTTCTTTGTCATGGACTCAGTTCTCTAAGACTTTCTTTAGGAAGTACATGCCCCGACGCCTTATAGATCACTTGAGGGATCAGTTCTCTAGATTGGATCATGGATCCATGATGGTTGCAGAGTATGAGTCTCATTTTCATAAGTTGGCTAGGCATGCGACTTCTATTCTTGATACTGAGTATGAGAGAGTCTGTTGCTTTATTAGAGGGTTGATACTCCCAATTTGTATGTTTATTTAGAGTTTAGTCATTGTGGGTAGGTCTTTTACTGAAGTGTTAGATGATGCTTAAGTGATGAAGGAGATGTACCATGAGGGTCATGTGGGCCGTGATAAACGGCCTAGGTTTTAAGGCAGATTCAGTGGGAGCCATCATAGTTCCCGGCCCAAATATAGTAGTTCCCAGAGTAGGTATCCTCCTCGTCTATCCTATTAGCGTCAGGAAGCACTTTAAATTACTAACAGGGGTTAGTCTAATACTAGTGATCACCCTAGTAAGGGTAGTTTCTGTCTTTGATAGGATTATCATCTGGTTATTCCATATGTGGTGGTTATTTTGGGTCAGCCAGATCTGTTAGTTTTGGTTCAGCTCAGGTGTCATGTTATACTTGTGGAGCTCCTTATCACTATTCACTAGATTGCCCTAGTCGTAGGGTGATTGTTGTTTTAGCTTAGGGTACTTTCCCTACTAGAGTAGTTCATCCCTCAGCTAGAGGTGGTTCTCATGGTCGCAATTATAGTTTCCAGGATGCTCGAGAAGGTTTTTAGAAAGGCAGGATAGGAGGTTGGTCAGGTGCCCAGCCAGGTGGCAGGCGTGGTTAGTTGTATGTAGTACCTTCTAGGTACGACGCTAAGACTTCAGTGTTATTGTTATAGGTACAATTATGGCGTGCTGCCACTAGATCCTTGATTTATTTGATTTGAGATCCACTTATTCTTATGTATTTGCTTATTATTCACTGCGATTGGAGTTGTCTTATGATTTATTATCTGTGCCATTACGTGTATCTACTTTCATAGATGATTGTTTAGTAGTGGATCAAGTTTTTAAATCATCTGTTGTGCCTGTTGGAGATATTGATACTTATGTTGATCTTATTATTTTGGATATAGATGATTTTGATGTAATTCTTAGCATGGACTGGTTATCCCACTATCATGTGGTTTGCCAAGATCGTTACTTTAGCCATGCTCGATATACCCCCAGTTGTGTGGTAGGGAGTTGTTTACCGTGAGCTGGCGGGAATTATTTCCTCTATGTTTTCTAAGAGACTTATTTTGAGGGGTTACGAGTCTTATCTTGCTTATATTTGTAGTACTAGTGTGGAGAGTCCATCGCATGACTTTGTTCTTGTAGTTTGAGAGTTTTTGGTGTGTCTCCTACCGACCTTCATAGTATTCCCCTTTTTCATGAGATTGAGTTTGCTATTGATCTCGAGCCTGACACCCTACCTATTTCATTGGCACCTTACCGTATGGCTCCTACAGAGCTTAACGAGGTGAATTCTCATGTTCAAGATTTCTTGTACAGGATTTTATTAGACTTAGTGTGTCCCCTTAAGGAGATCATGTATTGTTTGTGAAGAAAAAAGATAGCTCCATGCTTATGTGTATTGATTATATATAGCTTAATAAGGTGACGGTAAAGAACCATTATCCTATGCCTCGCATTGATAATTTATTTGACCAGCTTCAGGGTGTGACAATTTTTCTAAGATTAAATTGAGATATGGTTACCTTCAGTTGAGTATTCGGGATGATGATATCCCAAACATAGATTTTAGGACTCGATATGGTCATTATGGGTTCTTAGTGATGTAATATGGGTTGACTAATGCCCTAGATGCATTCATGGATTTGATGAACTAAGTATTCAGGACTTATTTGGATCCCTTTGTGATTGTGTTCATCAACAACATCCTTATGTTTTCGAGGAGTGGAGAGGAGCATGCGTAGTATTTAAGGATTGTTCTCCAGAATTTGAGAGATCATGTGATTTTTGTAAAGTACTCTAAGCATGATTTTTGGCTTGAGTCAGCAACAGTCCTTAGATATGTGGTATCTAAGGATGGTTTATGGTAGACCCAGTGAAGATTGAGTCGATTCGTGATTGGGCTAGACCTATATCTCTGACTGAGGTTTGTAGGTTCATTGGTTTGGCTGATTATTACAAATGATTCATCGAGGGTTTTGCTAACATTTCATCCCCTGTGACCAGATTGACTCAAAAGGAGGTTACTTTCCAATGGTCTGAGGAGTATGAGTCGAGCTTTGGGAAGCTTAAGGATTTTCTCATTTCAGCTCTTATTTTAGCTCTTCTTGTTGAGAGTGAGGAATTCACCATGATTTATGATGCTTCTAGTATTGGTTTGGATTGTGTACTAATAGAGTAGGATTGTGTTATTGCTTATACTTTGAGACAGCTTAAGTTCACGAGAGCAACTACCCCACTCATGATTTGGAGTTGGTGGTGGTAGTTTTCACACTTAAGATTTGAAGGCATTATCTTTATGGTGTGCATTATGAGATTTTCACCAATCATCGAAGTCTTTAACATCTTATGACCCAGAGGGAGCTTAATGCTAGACATCATATGTAGATGAGTTTCTTAAGAATTATGATATTTCCATCTTGTATCATCTGGGTAAGGGAAACGTGATAGCAGAAGGCTTGAGTCGAAAGACAATGGGTATGGGTAGCTTGACTGGTATTTTAGTTTCTTAGATGTTGTTGGCATGGTACATTCAATCATTATCTAACGTGATAGTTTGCCTTGATATTTTAGATCGTAGGAGGATTTTGGCTAGTGTGGAGGCAGGTCCTCGTTATTTTAGCAGATTTAAGATCGTTAGTCTGAGGATAGTAGGCTTTTTTTCCTTTGTGATCAAGTGTTAAGTGGTGAGTCTGAGAGGAACACTATAGATTCTGAGGGTGTCTTCAGATTTGATGGTCGTATTTATGTTCTGAGGATCGATGACTTGGTCTAGTTGACTTTGCATGAGGATCACAGCTCTAGATATTCCATTCATCCTGGGACAACTAAGATGTATAGAGATTAGAGACAACATAATTGGCGGAGTAATATGGAGAGAGATATGGCAGACTTTGTGGCTCGTTGCCTATGTTGTCCGCAAGTAAAGGCCTAGCATCAGCATCTAGGAGGATTGACTCAGAGGCTGCCCATTCCTGAGTGGAAATAGGAGTGAATTACCATAGATTTTGTTAGTGGTTTGCCTCGCACTTTCCATGGTTCTTGTGGTGTTTGGGTCATTGTATATTGTTTGACCAAGTCAACATATTTCATTTCTAGTCAGATGTCCTTCAGTGCTGGTTAATAGTAGCTCCCACTTTTAAACTCACTTATTGCATGACCTTGTAATCAATTTATTCAGTACAGTATTGATCAGTTACATATTTATTTACTTGGTCAATACAACAGTTCGCATCCCATATTTAGACCCATTATTTATACATGACCCTCAGTTTAGTTTTATTTTCTTTTATCCTATGAACTTTCAGCCTATCACTACACATCAATATATATGTATTTTACATAGGGTCATCGCACTATAGTTCAACTCCATGCATCCAATTTGCACTCAAGTTCATCTTTTTATTTTCAGTTAGCATTCAGTACAATTTTACAGTATATTTATTATTAAATAGAGATTACATATAATAGTAACGTTTCTATGGCTTCCCCAGTTTACAAAAATATTTTAGATCATGATATAGAGATCTCACCATGCCCAACAACTTTTGCGTACAGACATGTTGTAAATGCACATTTCAGCAAATGGCTTATGTCCTCAGTTTCAATGCATATTTTATATGTTTTCATGTCAAGTGCATATCTCACATACTTAGTACATTCCAAAGTACTAATCGCATAATAATTTTACCTACATTTTTCATGTGAGGTTGATTTAGTTGCTTACTATCAGGATCATAGCAAGGCAAATCACAGCATCCAGGTAGCGGGTGATGAATTCTCTTACTTCGAGGATTCAAGTTGATTGTAGTTTCAGTATTTTATTTCTTACTCATAAGTATTGATTAGGGATAGCTGGGGGTTATGTCCTAGCTATGTATAGTTAGTATTAGTAGAGGCTTCACAGATAGTCAGCTAGAGTTGTTATAATCAGTTTTTATTTCTTTTCAGAATACAGATGTTGTAACTAAACTTTCTAATAGTAATGTTTTAAAATAACTTATCTCATGGTTATGTTTCTTTTTAGTCATTTTAGCTCTTATTCATGTTTATATTCAATTCCTCATGCATTACGCCAGTACCATGGGTTATCTTAAGATCACTTATGATTATAAGCACCATGTTACGACTTGGGGTAGTCTCGGCTCGTAACAAACTTGGTATCAGAGCATAAGGTTTAAGTTTCCTAAGATGTGTATGAAGTCGTGTCTAGTAGAATATTACCAAATGGTATGGTGACGTCTATACTTTCTTCGAAAAGTTACCAGGTATTTAAAAAATATTTTCCTTCTTTCATATTTCAGCTCGTGCAATAGAGATGTTCTCGAAGAAACTTATATAGATTCTAGTATTTTTCTATTCCTATTCATTATGCCTTATTTTTTAGGTAATAGAAACAGTTAAACTTAAATTCCTACTGATAGAGTTTTCTCAGACAATCTCTACAGAATGTTATGAGATTGCACGGGGGCTTGAAAGGATCCCATTAGTGCCTTTAAGTTCCAAACTTTTAAAGAGTACATTCCTGTTTATAAAAATCATGCACTACGCTAAATTCAGATGTTCCTCAAATCCCTTATCAGAATCCTATAGCAGCATAACCTAGAGTTAGAAGCATGAGCCTAGAAGTGTAACATCAGTAAAGTGGGGATAGTGTTTATCTAGATTTAGTATATGGGAGTTATATACCTATTGAGCCAGAAAAGTATTGTGTAGATTGTATAATAGCGATTTTGAGAGAGATTTACTAGTTAAGAGGACTTAAAGTATGTTAATTCTTTATACAGGATCAAAATTTGACAGTGACCAGAAAGGTAGAGAAGCTTGTTAAGGTTGAGTGTGTTCATAAAATTTTGAGTGGACTAGTGTTTCATGATTCCTATTTAGTAGTCGTGAGTGTGTACTAGTGAATGGGAAGTAGTATGGATATCTACGTTGAGTGTTAGAATATAAGATAGAATTGTGGATGATCCTAAAAGAGAATAGAGTTTTGAGTTTTAGAAGAAAAATGTGTGTACTGAGGGTATTGTGATACCTCAGAAGACTCTAAGTTAATTAGAGTTAAAGTTATTGTATAATGACTACTGGATCTATTGAAAGTTAAGAGTTGTATCTCATAAAAATGTACTAGGAGCGGTTTATACACATTTAGATATAGTATTTCATGGGAAGTTTAGTATTTATGTATACTATTATATCAAAAATTCTAGAGTAGACTGATTTCAGTTCAGTTTAGAGTTATTAAAGAGGTCTACAGATAGAATAATGGCTTAAATCTAAGGAGAAGATAATAGAACAATGAACCAAATAAGGTTTGCAGTTCTAGTAATGATCCTAGCGAAGTTCTACAACAGAGTTAGGGGAGGTAGATACCCAATCAATTCTTACCATTGTATATTTCTTGTACTTTATTCATTACGACACTCTATTCATTCCACGCATGTCAGTGATATGATCATAACTCATATTCATCAAGCTCATAAAGAATCATGTCTACTCTAAATTTCTAGAATAAGTAGTAACACCCCACTCAGTAGTACGAATCATACTCCATGACTCTATGAATTTCACTCCCAAGTAATATATCTCATGACTCGTGTATTCGTATTTTATAGTACACTTAGTTTCAGGTACTCAATGATATGTCCTTGATGACTTGTGAGATCATACTACGTCATGTATGCTCCATGATTAGATCTCTTGAATAAGTTCAATCATAGTATACTTTACCCATCAGTCCCCAGTTGAGCGCCAAATTTATGAAATCCTTCCATCAAGATTTCATAGTATCCCCCTTATTTCAGATCCTCTTGTCCTAGATCCTTGTGACCTTTTTTATCCTTTGAGGATAATGTTGCTAGCAGTTGATAGATAGGCCTAAATAATTTGTTGATATACTTGCAAATAATGACTTATGGTGGTTAATGACTCTATGATTAGAACTTAAGGTTGATTGCTTAAGGTGGCAAGAAGAAGTGTATCTTTGAGGGTGATTGCTCCAAGTGAATATAGAATGTAGATTTTCAGGGTTAAGACTAGTGTAGTCCTTTAAGTGGTAGAGCCTTGCATCTCTTAGTTAAGACTAGGTAGAGTGAGAGTATTTAGTTAGGCTAGACATATCTTTTATCAGTCATATGTAGTGTACCCATAAGAAAGTTAGAAGTTCCAGCTAGCTAAGTGTGGTATGTCCATAAGAAGGAACCATGGTTGAGAAATGTTTCTAAGTTAAGTTGTTAGTCTTTTTGCTAAAAGCATAATATTCTTATCGTTACTCTTCGCCTAAGATACTCTTGTTTCATGATAGGTAGCTTCAGGCCAGAGGTGTCTCATGTTCAACTCTAAGTCGTTCCTATTCTATGAGCTCAGACAAGCATACTTGGATGCTCAAACCATGTTATAATTCTTATTCAGATATCTCACTCAAATCATGCCAAAAATTCTTTCCTCCCTAATGTTAGTAGAACCTCTAACAAAGCGTTGAAGG
Organism: Capsicum pubescens; assembly: GCA_030864215.1. Classification (NCBI taxonomy): domain Eukaryota; kingdom Viridiplantae; phylum Streptophyta; class Magnoliopsida; order Solanales; family Solanaceae; genus Capsicum; species Capsicum pubescens. The sequence goes on along the minus strand of CM061544.1, from coordinate 198,645,536 downwards.
TAACAAATATTACTTTCTACATAAGTTTACAATTCTACATATACGTTCGTTCCAGGAATACTTCAATTGAGTTATAAGCTCTCAATATGGGTCAGCCCGCACAACTAGCAATTTAGTTCAGACAAACAAGCTCTTATAGTTTCCCATTATTTCAACTAGTCTTACTATCCTAAGTTATATATATATATATATGTTCCATGAGATTCTTAATTTACATTTATTCTATGGGTAAATTTAGTTGAGTCCATAAATTTAGTTGAGTCCATCCTTCGAGTCTAAATCAATCTCAACTATAATCGATATCCGGGTTCAAAAATCAGTATTATGTTAGTTATCCAACTTTAAAAGTCAGCCAGATAGTAGTAGTACAATTATATCAATTTTCTCCTATTCATGTCAGCCAATTCGCTAAGGACACTACTGAGGAAGCTTGAGCCCCTCTTCGCCGTGCCATTTGACTTGACTACTTCTCCCACTGCCAACCAATTATTCCTCTACTCTTTAAGATCATGTCATTCCCTCGCAGCTCTCAAATGGCTACACGCAGTGGTCTTGACAACTGGTCACTATGCAAACGTCCCAGTATGCACAAAACTTGTATATTTGGTGTGCTCATTGTCACCCACAATGGACTATGCCCAGAAACTCTTCGACTAAATGCCTCAAAGAGATATGTTTGCTTGGAACACCTTGATTCGAGGATATTCCAACATGAGTCCTTGTCAAGAAGCCATAATTCTTTACAAAGACATGCATTTCCAGGGATATTTACCTGATAACTATACATTTTCTTTTATACTTCGCTCTTGCTCTGTGTTGTCCTATTTAAGAGAAGGTAGAGAACTATATTGTAACATAATTAAATATGGATTGGAATCTAATATGTTTATACAGAGTTCTTTGATTACTCTGTATGCCCAGAGTGGGGAGACTTTGGATTCTGAGTTGGTGTTTGATCAAATGAGAGTGAGGAATTGAACTGTTATAATTGCAGGATATGTGCAAAATGGAAGTCCTGATAAGGGATTAAGAATTTTTCTCAAAATGGTTAATTCAGGTATGCTGCCTAATAGCTGCCTAATGCTATACCTTTGGTAAGTATACTTCCTGTTTGTGCGATATTGGAGTGTTTTGACCTGGGAATGTAGATTTATGGGTATAGTATTAAGTTAGGAGTGGAAATAGATGTTTCATTAGTTAATGGTTTGATTGCATTCTATGGGAAGTGTGGACTTGTTGATGTTGCTTGATCTTTGTTTGATCAAATGAAGAATCATAGTGTGGTTTCGTGGAATGCAATAATTACTGCTTATGAGCAAAATGATATTGGTTTTGTTACAATAAAATTGTTTTATAAAATGCTAGATCAAGGGATAGAGTTTGATTATATTACTGTGGTTACTGTTATTTCTGCTTGTGCCAGATTGGGGGAACTTTGTCCTGGAAAATGGGTTCATGAGCTTGTCAAAAGCAAAGGTTTGGAATACAATATTCCAATCACTAATGCACTTATTGATATGTATGCAAAATGTGGGAGTATCGAATTGGCTAGAGATGTTTTTGACAGGTTGCCCAATAGAAGTGTGGTTTCTTGGACATCAATTATAGGCGTTTGTGCTTCTCATGGTCATGGGAGAGATGCTCTTGAGTTCTTTTCAAGGATGAAAGAAGAAGGAATGTGACCTAATTGCTTCACCTTCACTGCTGTATTGACTGCTTGTCGACATTTAGGTCTTGTAGAGGAAGGGAGGAAGCACTTTAAGAGCATGAAAATAGAATACTCGATAGTGCCAGGGGTGGAGCAATTTACGTGTACTGTGTATCTTCTAGGACGAGCAGGCCAACTTCTTAAGGCTTATGAATTTATAGAGAACATGCCGATTGAGCCTGATGCAAATGTTTCGGGAGATATGCTTGATGCTTGCAGAATTCATGGAAATCTTGAGTTGGCAGAATCTGTAGAAGATCAACTTTTTGATTTAAATCCCCTGACAGTCCTTTCTACGTACTAATAAAAAATATCTATGCTAAAGCTGGAAGATGGAAGGATGTAGCAAGGTTGAAATTTCTGTTGGAAGAAGCGAAAGTGGAAAAGATTCCTGGCAAAAGTTCAATTGAGATAAATCGATGGATTCACACATTTCTGTCGAGGTCAAGGATTTTAAACTTCTCGAGAGTTCCATTCTATGAATATGGTTTTCAACTGAAGTATAAGAAACCATCTTCCTAAGTCTCCTGCTGTTATTTAAGCATAGAGTATTGTTATCTGTTATAGTCAATTGATGAAAGCTTCTATATCTTGGCAATGCTGGACCTGTGAAATAGAGACCTTAATTATGGTGTAAAAAATCACACTTATGTCCAAGCAATTGAGAGAAAATCAGCAGATTCCCTTTTGGGAGCAAGTCATCCTTTGTGAAAGCAACATAATTGTACTACACTCTCCAACCGTGCTTCTGAAGATAGGCAAGTTTGCTGATTAACCAGGGAATTTTAATTCAAGTTGGGAGAATTGAGAAGAGATTGTGCTTCTGCTGCATGCATTTTGTAAACACGGGATATCAGCAGTAAGATTTTTGGATCAGTTCTTGATTGATGAAATTCCATCTTGGATAAAAATGTTTTAGGTTGTTATAAGCAGAATGTTGTATATAGCCCAAGCATAAAGTCCCAACATAGAACAGTTCATTTGCTCTTCAATCATATGAAGCATTGGCTATATACATAAATGAGCTAATCAAGTATAAATTTGTAAGGGGCCCACATATCTCCAAAGCCCATCTCCCTACAATTAGAATAGATAACCAATTTGCGAAGTAGCACACAACTCTTCCCACCCCCCAACCCCAAAGGCCAAAGCCTCATGTTTTCCCTTTGTTTTCTCAATCGCCAAAAAATCCTTAGATAATAATAATAAAAATAAGAACACTTGAATCATATAATTGTCAAGACCAGTCGTTGACCGATCTACAACCATGAGGCTCCTCTTCGGCAAGAGAATAACTCCGACAGGTTCGCATTTCTTTAATTGCTTCTATCAAATTTGATGTATCTTTTTGGTGATTTAATCTTGTTAATTCTGTTATGTACGATTAAATTTGATGATCTTTGTTAACTGATTCAAGATTGACACAAGCCAGGATATAAAAGACGAAAACATAAGAAAATAAAGGAAACGAGACAATAAAGTAAAAGATATATGGATTGACATAAAATGATAAAGAGAGGACAACCTAAGGGTATATTTAAGTTGAAGACCTTCCTATCGAAATATCACAAGCACCAACCCCGAACGAGGACCTCACGGGGATGGACCCGAACAACCCACGTTTCATACAATCAATGAAGCTCCCAAAAAGTTTCCATAAACACACTCTCAAGTGTATTCAGAACATCATTATTCATTAACTAAGTATAAATGAAGAAAAACCTAGCTATTTATAAACATGGACTATTTATTACAAAATAGGCCCAGAAGTGACCCTAAAATGCTATTGGGCCCAAAGTGACCCAGAAGCCCAAAAAAACTAAATAAGGTGTCTTCGTTCTTCGACCCTTTTCATGGGGGATCGCAATACTACTCCGCGTCTCTAAATCCAGGCCACACTACGCTTTCACTCGTATTATCCTCTCCTTCTAGAAGAGAATTTGTCCTTAAAATCAAGGGTTCATTTGGTTCAAGACCAAGGACTTCTGAGGAGGTCCTAGAAGCAGGAGGGAGTATATCATGCATAGCTAAGAAAAATGGAATGCTAATCTCTCCTTCTTGAGGCCAAGCATCCTCCATAGGCACCTTGTGAGATAGCAAGTTAGGGATGGTGATAGCCTTTCCATGTGGATTTCCATCACTTTCTGTATTTTCATCTTGATCATCAACTTTTTCATCTTTCTTCACTTCATCCTTATAGTAGGGATAACCATCTCGAAGTATGACGTCTCTTTGTGTTGGGCATTCACTCATTCGGTGACCCCATCCTTGACACTTAATGCATTAAAGTAACGCCCCGAAATTGGGTCCCGAGACGTCACACGGTGCTTAGGGGCACAAGTGACCCCAAGCTAACCCTCCTACTGGCATAACTCATAAGCAACTGGATGAAATGCTTAAATCTATATAAAATCAGCGAAAACATAAACTTCTCTGAACTTGATCAATATAAACATTAACTTTACAAGATTACAACTCTACTTTTACCAAACAAAACTGAAACTGAATACATCAACTTCTACTGACTGTCTATGAAGCCTCTACTGGTACTGACTTTAGATATCCGGGTCATGACTCCCAACTATCTAAGCTCAATATGACTAAAATAAGAAAATACAATACTTCTCGAACTGTATAACCAACTCAAGCCCGCGAATCAAAAGGACTCGTCACCTGCTAACTGGGAGCGACGGACTGACTGAATGCGGTATCTGTGCTACAATTTGTACCTACATTATAAGACACTATAGCACATAGAAATATATGGGGGTCAGTACTTTAAGGAATGTACTGAGTATGTGAGGGTGCAATGCAACATTATAAATAATATCATAAATGATTATGAAAATCATGCATGCTGACGATAACGACTTTCTTTGCTTGAATTAACTGAAATATATTCCTTGTAAACCATCAATAGTAATGCAAGCATTATATATCTCATAAATCATTATACTCAACTCAAACTCTTTAACTCATGACTTAGAGTGACTCAGTAACTCGTGAAACTTGAACTCTTATGGACTTGGGAGGTTCTTATAACCGACATAAACTATGTGAGCTACATAGAGTCTAACGTTTTGCCCTCCTAAGGTGAGAACCCCACATTGGCGTGAGCGTCGTACTCTTGCCAGAGAGTACAACCTCAATTTAGTGATCACAATCTCATACTCGGCCTCTGACCCACAAATATCAATACCAATCCTACGGTGGCACGTAGTTTCAGGGGAAATACCATATTTCCTGCTCGGTGCTAAATACTACTCCCAGACACAAGCTCAGAATGTGTTAGGAAATCTACCACAAACATCACAAGGGTCTATCATGAAGACCAAATAAAATCTCTTTCTCATTCATCAAATCATAATCAATTTGTGGATTCCTAACTCGACTCAAATCAAATCAATCTTTCTCAATATCAAAATATATCAATTCATTAAGTCATGGCAACATCAATAACTGTGAGAAAATATCAAGACTCATTGTAACAACTCAATCTCATGAATCAATATACTCAATAATCTAATTTGTCATAAGGAAGCTTAAAGCTTGACACATGTCTTGAAAGCACTTGAACTACCAACTCATGGTAGAAACATGAAATTCACAATATTAAATATCAAGTCATAATTTAGAAATTGCAAAATAATCATGTATCAAAAACTTCAAGAAAACATCATAGAACTCATTCTTGACTCTCAAACTCAAATATCAATAAATCATTAATAAAGTAATTTGGGTGTAAACCCACTTTGCAAAATCATGAATTTTAATAGTAGAAATTAAATCTTTGCGCACAAGAATGAAAGAAGTGTTCTTGTTCAAACCCCACATACCTTGGATTATGATTTTAAGATGAGCAAGCTTGATTGGAAACTCTTCTTCACACTTTTGAGCTAAGTTCTTGATGCCTTTGACTTGGAGAACTTGATTCTTGAACAACTTGGTGAAATCTTTGGAAGATTCTTGAATTTTCTTGTAGAAGATTTGATTTAGGATTTTGGACGAAACCCTAGTTCTAGATCTTTCTTGGAAGAGAAATGAAAAAAAATGAACTTCTCTTCTCTACTTGGATATATATATATATAGGACCAAAATGTCTTAGTAAAAACGTCCCTTAATTGCTGGAAAAAAAAATAGTTGACGACATCCGTGACAAGCCGTCAGGCCCATGATAGGCCGTCACGAATTGTCGTCGTAAAAAGGGTGGATTTTATGATTTTCGGCTTAAGGTTGACGATATTTTGTGACAAGTCGTCAAACTTGTGACAAGCCGTCACAAAATGCCGTCACAATAGGTTGGATTTTGTGATTTCTGCCTTAAGGTGTCGACATTTTGTGACGAGCCGTCAGGCTTGTGACAAGTCGTCACAAAAGGTCGTCACGGAGTTTCCAGGCGGATATGCTGGAGTAAAATAAGCATAACTCCTTTCTCCGATATCGGATTTTGACGAAATTGGTATCATTGGAAAGATAATTCAAATATATATCTTTTGGTAGGTCATGGGATCAATGATTCGTAGTATAACGAGAGATATGATCATTTGAAGTTTCATATGGAAAAATCCTTCCTAAGAATTCAATCGGTAAGGAATGTTTTGATTCACCTAATCGCTAGGACATCTTTGAGGCCTTAATACACATCACCCTTGATTAGAAAACAAACAAAGCACTATAATTTATTTCTCATGAGCTTGATTCATGGTTTCACTATTGATTAGAGTCTCGGGGTATTACAAAATGGCTCTAACTCCCTCCCCGGATGTCCGATTCAGGTGAATCTTATGTCGATGGAAAGCTTATCCAATTCTCCACATGGTAGAAAGTGGAATTTAGGGAAATACAACACAATATAAAGAACAAACACTTTGGAAGTCATCCATATTCACTCAAAAGACGGATTTAGGCTTAAGAAACGATCGGGGTATTACAATATCTCCCCCTTGGAAACATTCATCCTCGAAAGTTGCTGTTTGGCCAAGAATACTGAGAAAACTGAAGACACACAGCTGAAACAACTTGCTAATGTGAATCTATATCTTTCTAAACTTTGAAGTACTTCGTTGAATGTATAAACTCACGATGAGAATAGCTATACCGCTGGATCCGAGACTGGAAAAGGATAGATAGAGGACAACTGTAATTCTCGACTAAATTTGAGTTGATTTGCCTTCTACTTATATTAAAGAGCGGGCTCATGCTGAGAGTTTAGAATTCACTTGATGTGATAAAGGTGCAATCGTACTCATAGACGGCGAAGAGATAATTTATGCAGGCATAGGTCATGAGAAACAAGGATAAGACTACATAATAGGTATTACATTGTCTGGATTAGAATACTTGGAAAACAAAGATTGTTCAATGAATGCTTACAGACTGAATCACAATTATATATCCAAATCTTAAATTGATGCCTGATACACATACTGAATTGAATTCGTAGATTTTGGGTGCGAGCAACTACTTATCGGATTTCCCGTACTTATGAAACTTCGAGTGGTAAGACCAGACTAGTTCGAAAAAAATAGAAGACCATAGAAATCTATCTGCCAAATTTTAAAAAATGGGTTGCTAACTATGCAAACTGAATCGTACTAGATACTCATACTTAAGTAGAGGATTTCTTCAGCACCCTCCTAAGGAATTCTAATGGTCTGAAGAAGCAAAGAACTTTAGGCAAGATCTAAACAAGACATCTGAATCAGAGATCATAGAATTACCATAATCCCATAACTTGAAACCTAAACCTATGAATCATAAGTCAGGATAAAAGTACTAAGCTTCAAGCAAGGCAACTTCTTACTCTCAAACTCAACCACACTTCTCAAACACTCTCTCGACTATACTATACCCTTCTGATACTATACTTAATCGATTCGACTTACAATCCTCACATGACACCGATACTTTCATCTACTCATATCCCCTCGAACTAAACCCCTTCATCGTCTTCATGCCTAACCTAGAACCACAAGATTCGCCACATAACCCCATTCTGAATCATGATCTCCCACACATCTACATTCTTACAACCTCTCACTTCAAGAGTAATTCTCATTACCACTTCGACAACTCCAATCCATCTAGTACTAGCCATTTACTAATGCGCAAGGCACCCATCCGCATGCACACAAACACGACATTCAAGCCTATCTTCATACCCTACACACCTCTTATCAAGAAAAATTTCCATGCACTCACCTCAAGCACACCTGACATACTCCTAGCAAATCAAGTCCTACACAAACGCTTCACTCCAATATTCCTTCCAACTCATGGAATTACACAAAATGAACACACCACAATCTTCCCATTCATAACATATTAAACTTCAACTAACCATAATATGTATCAAAGACTTAGCCTCAATCTTACTTCACATTACCGCCAAGCCAAAGTAGGCATGCCACTCTCTATCGTTGATAAGGAAATATCTCCTCTCTCCCGACTAAACAACTATTCACCACTATTATCTTGGGTAAGGAAAGATAACTAAAAGATTAGAGCATGAGGATCTGACATATGAATAGATACTATGAATAACTTGACACTCAACTGAGGCTTGAGGAATAGAGGATTTAACATCATAAACCCATCAAAGAAATATGGCCCGGGCACATGCACGATATAAATCTGAATTCTTTTCTTTGCTGATCATTAAAAGTAGCGCTTGAACATTAGAACTGAACATGTCACAAAACTTGAGTACATAAGTCATGCGTTGCATGACCTAAATTGGGAATTCGTAACTATGAAATGTGATTCCAACCGGCGAAAGGTCTGAAACTCCGCATTTCGGTAACTAAGTGAGGACAGGATTCTTTATGGCATGCCTAGACATGAATCATGATCATGGAATCAAAACGCAAAGCATGAATAAATACTGGAATGACTGAAAATACTAAAATTAAATGGGTCGAGCAGTATCCCTTCTCATAGCTGTTCCACAACTTACTGGCACACCCACTAGAACCTGACAACCTAACCTGGTTACTCGTTCTACTATCTCCCTCTTAGACTAAAGCCATCACACTCCTTGACTCAATTATTAGAAACATCGTTCATTACCTAACTAGTCTTCCTCCACCTAGCAACTCCACGACACTTACTAATTACGCCACATATAATGACCCTAGAAAATAAAACATCCCCATAGAACCTTGGGCAAGATTTCTCACCAAGAACACAAAATAAAACTTAATTACAAGTTGATTAGACTCAAGCTCTTGCATACACTGTCCAAGCCCATTAGATCACTTCTCTATAACTATCACCATTAACAAAGAAATCATCACATCCACCTTCATAGCCACCAATCATCCAAGCTTAATGCCTAACGCTTAGCATAACTTACAACTCCACCTCACACACAATTCTTACTTGGAAACTATAAAACAAAACGTCAATAAACACTAGCCCACTTAAAACCCCTAATAACTATAATTGGTCATAATCATATGGCATCTCTCATTTATAATCCATCAGCATGCCCCCCTTCTACCCTTCATTACTATTTATCCTTCATACACAGCTTAACTTAGTTCATAACTTTTTAAGCCTCAACTTAACTTCCCCTTACAATCTCAGGAGCACCTAAGTTAACAACACTCATCCACTAATTATCCTCATCCATAACCTATACTTATCTTGTGTAACACACCGTCAACAAGTCTTTTCATACCTTAAGCAGACTATTATTTACCTCCACCAATAACTCCTTCTCTTTCTTCCATGAGCTGACACACAAGAACAAGATCACTTCATCACTAACTTGATCACATGCAAAAGGCTCGGCTATACATACTTCCAATAAATCACACTTTCTACCTTTCTTTCTACTACACCTCTAAACCCAGTTCCAACTAGCATGAGGAAACAAGATACACAAAGAATCGCTAGTAAATCAAAATAGGCCTCACCCGGCTTTACTATTCTTTGATTTTGCATTTTGAAAAAGAATTTAAGATGGATAACAAAGCAATTATGCTAGTGAATCGAAAGATCCCCACACGGTTTCACTAGAATTTTAGTTCCAACATCATGACGATAACAAGGTTACGAGAGGTAAAAACTCACCATACAATATTACTCTGTCTTAACAGAATGAATCATAAGAGAGAGGGCATAATATTGAACTTAGGAAACTTATAACACGTTGGTAAGCTCTTCTCAGGCCGCTTTGTGAGACTTCTGAAATTTCTCACTTGCAAGTCTAAGGGCATTGTCAGGGGAGGAAATTAAAACTTGTAGATCATGTTACCTCAAGAACAGTACATAGATAAAAAAGTATAGATTATCATTATGGATTCTGAGAAGGAATCTGGAAGCGCAATTGACTTGGGCTTATTGCATGATTCATAAGCAAGGCATGATAAGAAACTAATAGGATATTTTCTAGCTTATTCAAAACTCTGTAACTATCTTTGGAGACTGCTTAAGAAAGTACTATCTACAAAGAGTAGAGCTTGACTGTCTCTAATACCTCAAAAATAAGGCGGGGATGCCCTGAATAGAGGAAGATGAGAATCTGCATAAGTTTCTCAAAGAACATTTCTATAGCACGATCTAATACATGAAAGAATGAAGACCTTTTCTAAATATCTTGTAGCCTCTCAAAGAAAATTACGGACGTCTCTGTACCATTCCGCAAGTCTCTACTAGACACGACTTCATAGACACCCTAGGACACTTGAACTCTGTGCTTTGATACCAAGTTTGTAACACCCCGAAATTGGGTCCCGAGACGTCACACGGTGCTTAGGGTCACAAGTGACCCCAAGCTAACCCTCTTACTGGCATAACTCATAAGCAACTGGATAAAATGCTTAAATCTATATAAAATCATCGAAAACATAGAACTTCTCTGAACTTGATCAATATAAACATGAACTTTACAATATTACAACTCTACTTTTACCAAACAAAACTGAAACTGAATACATCAACTTCTAGTGACTGTCTATGAAGCCTCTACTGGTACTGACTTTAGATAGCCGGGTCATGACTCCCAACTATCTAAGCTTAATACGGCTAAAATAAGAAAATATAAGACTTCTCGAACTGTATAACCAACTTAAGCCATCGAATCAAAAGGACTCGTCACCTACTGACTGGAGCGATGGACTGACTGAATGTGGTATCTGCGCTATAATTTGTACCTACATTATAAGACACTATTGCACATAGAAATATATGGGGGTCAGTATTGTAAGGAATGTACTGAGTATGTGGAGGTGCAATGTAGCATTATAAATAATATCATAAATGATTATGAAAATCATGCATGCTGACGATAACGACTTTCTTTGCTTGAATTAACTGAAATATATTCCTTGTAAATCATCAATAGTAATGCAAGCATTATATATCTCATAAATCATTATAACTCTTTAACTCATGACTTAGAGTGACTCGGTAACTCATGAATCTTGAACTTTTATGGACTTGGGAGATTCTTATAATCGACATAAACCATGTGATCTATATGGAGTCCAACATTTTGCCCTTCTAAGGAGAGAAACCCACATTGGCGGGAGCGTCGTACTCTTTCCAGGGAGTACAACCTCAATTTAGTGATCACAATCTCATACTTGGCCTCTGACCCACAAATATCAATACCAATCCTACGGTGGCACGTAGTTTCAAGGGAAATACCATATTTTCTGTTCGGTGCTAAATACTACTCCCAGACACAAGCTCAAAATGCGTTAGGAAATCCACCACAAATATCACAAGGGTCTATCATAAAGACCAAATAAAATCTCTTTCTCATTTATCAAATCATAATCAATTTGTGGATTCATAACTCGACTCAAATCAAATCAATCTTTCTCAATATCAAAATGTATCAATTCATTAAGTCATGGCAACATCAATAACTGTGAGAAAATATCAAGACTCATTGTAACAACTCAATCTCATGAATCAATATACTCAATAATCCAATTTGTCATAAGGAAGCTTAAAGCTTGACACATGTCTTGAAAGCACTTGAAATACCAACTCATGGTAGAAACATGAAATTCACAATATTAAATATCAAGTCATAATTTGGAAATATTAAAATAATCATGTATGAAAAACTTCAAGAAAATATCATAGAACTCATTCTTGACTCTCAAGCTCAAATACTAATAAATCATTAATAAAGTAATTTGGGTGTAAACAAACTTTGCAAAATCATGAATTTCAATAGTAGAAATTAAATCTTTGGGCACAAGAATGAAAGAAGTGTTCTTGTTCAAACCCCACATACCTTGGATTATGATTTTAAGATGAGCAAGCCTGATTGGAAACTCTTCTTCACACTTTTTAGCTAAGTTCTTAATGCCTTTGACTTGGAGAACTTGATTCTTGAACAACTTGGTGAAATCTTTGAAAGATTCTTGAATTTTCTTGTAGAAATTTGATTTAGGATTTTGGAAGAAACCCTAGTTCTAGATCTTTCTTGGAAGAGAAATGAGAGAAAATGAACTTCTCTTCTCTACTTGAATATATATATATAGGACCAAAATGGGCGGAAATGACTTAAATGTTCTTGCAAAAACATCCCTTAATTGCTGCAAAAAAATAGCTGATGACATCTGCGACAAGCCGTCAGGCTCGTGATAGGCCGTCACGAATTGTCGTTACAAAAAGGGTGGATTTTATGATTTTCGGCTTAAGGTTGACGACATTTTGTGACAAGCCATCACAAAAGGTTGGATTTTTTGACTCTCTTCCTTAAGGTGACGAATTTTGTGACGAGCCGTGAGGCTTGTGACAAGTCGTCACAAAAGGTCGTCACGGAGTTTCCAGGCTAACATGCTGGAGTAAAATAAGCATAACTCTTTGCTACGATATCTGATTTTGACGAAATTGGTATCGTTGGAAATATAATTCAATTATCTATCTTTTGGTAGGTCATGGGATCAATTATTCGTAGTATAACGAGAGATATGATTATTTGAAGTTGGATATGGAAAAATCCTTCCCAAGAATTCAATCGGTAAGAAATATTTTGATTCACCTAATCGCTAGGACATATTTGAGGCCTTAATACACATCACCCTTGATTATAAAACAACCAAAGAACTATAATTTATTTATCATGAGCTTGATTCATGGTTGCACTATTGGTTAGAGTCTCGGGGTATTACAAAATGGCTCTAACTCCCTCACCGGGTGTCCAATTCGGGTGAATCTTATGTCGATGAAAAGCTTATCCAATTCTCGACATGATAGAAAGTGGAATTTAGGGAAATATAACATGATATAAACAACAATCACCTTGTAAGTCATCCATATTCACTCAAAAAATGGATTTAGGCTTAAGAAACGATTGGGGTATTACAAGTAAGCACCTTTAAGATTAGGAGTACCTCTTTCTCTAGGTGGGTACTTTGGAGAACTATTTTCGATGGTCTTATTCTCAAAATTCCTCTTGAACTCTGAGCTTTGACTTCTCATGTTGATCTTAGTTGCCTCCTTCTCCAATTTGATATCCCTTTCAACATCAATAGCCACTTCTAAGTGATCATCTATTCAGGCAAACTTGTGTATTAACATTCGAAAGACAATTTCTTGGTTTAATCCCACCATAAAATGAATCTTGGTGTGCTCTTCATCCTCGTTGTAATCAAGATTCAAGAGTAGATTTTTGAATTCATCATAGTATGCTTCAACACACTTGTCTTATTTTCTCAAATTGTACAACTTAGCAAGCAACCCTTGTCTATATCTCTCTGGTACACACTTGGCTCTCATAAGGGCCTTCATTATTTCCCATAGTAGGTATTGACCTCCATGAAGGATCCTTTGTGTTCTCTTAGTCTATTCCTACCAAGTCAAAATATATCCCTCAAATTGAGCAACGACATAGGTCTTCTTCTTAACATCAGGAAAATTATTAGCTTCGAAGATCCTATCACATTTTGACTCCCATTTGAGGTACCATTCAGGATCACTACCACCATTAAATCTTAGAAGAGTAACTTTGATAGAATCGAGGCCTATTTATCGGCCTCCATAACCACTATGATCTCTTGGACCATGTCCATGTACACTATGTCCATACTCTCTTTCTTCATATCCAATAAACTCTCCTTGAACTCCGATGGGTGGCATTTGGTTTGGTGGTATTTGGTTAAGTGGAGATTGGTAGGGTAGATTTAGGTTTGACGGCCTTTGGTAATATGGTGTTTGAACTTATGGTCCATGATAGGGTGGGTAGTGGGGTGGATTGAGGCCTTATGGGTTTAATCCTTGGGTAATTTGGTAGTTTGACACTTTATTTTATGGGTTTTGATAGGTGGAGTAAGAATGTGTATGTCTTGGGAAGGATTTGGGGCATTTGTTGGTGGAATTGTAGTGATCGGGACACATGTCGTGGAGTTTGTTAGCTAGTATGGTAGTAGGTAAGAGAACACTTACTTGTGGGGTAGGATAGAATATATTATAGAGGGTTCTAGGAGAGACGGTAGCTAAAGTCTCTAGGGTTTGTGCACTTGAGGATGCCCAGAGGTGGTGTTGAGGAGTAGTATTTGAAGAATTATGGTTTCCTTCCACACTCACCATTCTTCTATCTAGATTTGTCATTTTTTCTTCCACATTGGACAACCTCTTGTTCATGCTTGTTATATCTTGACGCATCCCCATGATTAACTCGACCAATGTGTCAAAGATTGACCCACTTGAAGTTGGTTGGATTTCATCTCCCGATGCCATGGTACCTATCAACATAACACTCAACACAACTAGCAAACAGGGTTATTGTTAGTGAAATCAACTTTCTCAATCCAAGTGTTTGTATTGGCTTACAATTTAGCTTAACTTGTTGATCTTGATTGTTTGTGTTGGCCTTGGTTTTTAACTCAGTTAAAAAAGAATGATTCGATTAAGCAAAAAGGACTCGAAAACAAAGAGACAAATCAAGAAACAAACGAGAAAAGCACACAAAGAAAAAAAACAAGAAAGAAAACGAAATCAAGGACTCGAAAACTAATTAATAAACTTAGTAGATGAATTACTAGTTGATGAGTAGTTTAAGAATCAAGGAAGGAATTTAAGAATCAAGAATTTGAAATTAAGAATCAAACCTTGAGCAATGGAGTTTTTAAAGTGATAAGATGTGTTTAGGACTTGAATTTGATGTTGAAAAGAGGTTGATAAACTTGGATTTGTGTTGTTGGGGATGCTATGGATAAAAATTTGAAGAGTTTGGGACTCTTCAATTGATTTTTGTGGTCCCTCCTTTGTACTCTCATTTTTCTTCTTCCTTCGGAATATTCTTTTTTGATGTCTTTTGATTCTTTTCTCTTTTTGAAAGATTGGAATATTCCCAAGAATAAACAAGCATAACACCCTTTCCTTGGATCTTTTTGGATCAAACACCACCTTTTGATAAGAATTAAAGATGAAGATTTGAATCTTCCTCAAGAACTCTTAAGAACACCAAAACATCGAAATCCTTTAACTCTAGAACCGATGATCGGAATGCAATGAAATTTTGTACCAAGGCTATTTTCAACCTTCTAAACACATTCCAAGCATCAATTTTATTCAAATTTTCAACCAAAAATTTCAGATTTTCGAACTCACTTCACTTTCTTCAAGTTCAAGCCCCCAACAATGGTAAAACACTCAAAATGACCGATTATGCTCAAATTCGAACCCTAGACTCCTATAGTGTTAGAGAACACAAATCTAACACTAGAAACACAAGAAAAAAACACAAAATCAAAAACTCAAATTTTGACCTAGAGTCAAAAATGGGAATAGTGATTTTTTTTGGATTTATGTTTTTTTGACACTTCTTTTTTGTGAATTTCAAGATAACAAATCCAAGATTGACTTCATAGGAACGAAATTAAGCTCAGATTTGATACCAGATGATAAAAGACAAGATACGAAAGAAGAAAATACGAGAAAACAAAGGAAACGACACAATAAAGTAAAAGATATATGGATTGACACAAAATAATAATGAGAGGACAACCTAAGGATGTATTAAACCCGAAGACCTTCCTATCGAAATATCACAAGCACCAACCCCCTAAGAGGACCTCACAGGCATGGACCCGAGCAACCCACATTTCACACAATCAATGAAACTCCCAACAAGTTTCCATAAAAACACTCTCAAGTGTATTGAAAACATCATCATTCATTAACTAAGTACAAATGAAGGAAAACCTAGTTATTTATAGTCGTGGGCTATTTATTACAAAGTGGTCCCAAAAGTGACCATCAAATGCTATTGGGCCCAAAAGTGACCCAAAAGCCCCAAAAAAACTAAACAAGGTGCGTATTAGTTCTTCGACCCTTTTCATAGGGGATCACAATACTCCTCCTCGTCTCTAAATCGAGGCCACGCCGCACTTTCACCCGTATCAAAGATCACCTAAAATTTTAATGAATATTTTTTTAATTATTAGGATTGACTGGTACCCTTCACTCGTAATTGCATATTCTTTATGTGATGCAAAATTAGGAAATATTCTGCTGTTGCTTTTGACGAATTAGGTTTACTTAGTAAGAAACAATTACCTAATAAACTTCCAGGTACTGGTACAGTGTCAGGTCGATGATATATGTTATGTATTCAGCAAATGTTTATCAATGAAGTGAAAAAAATTGACGAGGCATTTATTTGATGTATTGTAGCTTCTAGACGCTAATTTCAGATTCACCATGGTCGATAGACTTTCATTATCTTTGTGTTCACAGTATTGTTTAGGGTTTACTTGATTCAAATGGTTGTGTTTAGAATTATTCCACTAAATGACCTCTTTTTAGCATAAGTTATGATTTCTTAACCTGGCTGAGTACTGAAGTTTGTTATCTGAACATGTCATTGGTTACACTTGTATAAAATTGCAAGCTTCACGCTTGCAACATTCCTAAATAGCAATGTTTTATCCTACATTGTCCGATAGTCATTTGTTTATGGACTTTCAGAGTTATATATGTGACATATAATATGTCGTTATATCTTCTGTAGCGTATGGATAAATCGTTGTCTTGTTGTTTTTCTAGGTTGTGGACAAATCCTAATTAGTTCAGTTAACTTGGGAATTTATGTGCAGGAATTTGTTGTTTTTGTTTTTGCATAAATTTTCCCATCTAATACAACTTTGCTTTATAATTTTATTATTTACCGCTTGGTTGTATATTTCTGCTACCCCTCTACACAACTTGGCTTTACCCAAGAAAAAATCCACGACTTTCGATTAGGGGTGTGCAAAAATCGAATCGATCAATAAATCGAACCGATAAAAAAGTTATTGGATTATTGTTATTGGATTATTGGGTTAACGGTTTTTTAATGGTTTTATAAATTTTCTTATTGGGTTATTGGTTCGGTTTGTTTTTTTTAATTGGATTATTGGCTAAACCGATAGCCCAATAAGAATATTCCAAATTAAACTTTATCCCTACTTAAATATATATATATACTAGTTTAGGTGTACGCGCCTCGCGCGTGTACCACACTTTATTGAGTTCAAACGTTATACAATAGGATATTTGTTTAAATAATAAAGATGAATACAATAATTAAATTCAACATCTTTTGGAGAATTTATTTTATTAAACCTAACCTTTATGAAAAAAAATTTCTCAAAGCCGATATAAAAAAAATATAATTAAATCTAACATTTACAGAAAAATTTTCTCAAAGCCATCCGACACTCATCTACCACTTGCGAACTATAACAAAATAATATGAAAATAGAGATATCAAAATAATACAACTAAACTTTACCTTTACACAATAAAAAAATCTCAAAAAAGAGATATAAAAACAATACAATTAAACCTAACCATTATCTAAAAAAATTTCTTAAAGTCGACCGACATTCATCTACTAACTGTAAATTCATCTACAACCTGTAAAATACAACAAAATAGTATAATAGTGATCACAAAGCTTCAGTTTTGATAAGAATAATTCTTGTCTGAGCGAAAATTTTGCTACTAAAGAATGACTTGAATGAAAATAAAGAATATATATATAGACACACACACGTTGAATTTTTGTATGTTGGGTTAGAAAATTAAGCATCTACCAGTCT
Organism: Capsicum pubescens; assembly: GCA_030864215.1. Lineage (NCBI taxonomy): Eukaryota > Viridiplantae > Streptophyta > Magnoliopsida > Solanales > Solanaceae > Capsicum > Capsicum pubescens. The sequence continues at coordinate 198,627,776 of CM061544.1, read as the reverse complement.
AGACATGCAACCAAATCAAGTTAGATGAGCATCAGTCATATTTATAAAAGTATTTCCTTAATAGAGTCCTATTTTAGGAAGTATTATTCTATCTTATTTTGGGAGTATTTTTTCTAATTGATCAGTACAAAGGAAAATATTAATTGATTTTCCTTCCATATATTTTAGAAGTCTCATATATTTTAGGAGTCTGGTTAATATAATAAAAATAATTAAATAATAAATTGAAGAAAATAGTGAAAAGACAGTTTTGTCTAAAAGAGAGTCTTTTAATGAAGGACAAAAAGTTCAATCACTTTTCTAAGGGTCTTCACATTTTTAATATATTATAGATATAGATATAGATTATAGATATAGATACATATATAACCTACTGTATATTTCACTTTCATTTCTATAAACCTATTCAATTTGCCGAAAACCTATTCAAGTTTGAAGATTCTTATAAAATAAAACACATCATGTAGGATTTTTGCTGCAACTAAGATTTCGCTTCATTTTTTGTCAGTTGCTACTATTTTTATTTTTTGCATATTTTCTTATCAGTTAAACCAAAAATCGAACCGTTAAGGACTAAAAACCGATCAAAAAATATTTTATTGGTTAAACATATTTAAAAACGATAAACCATAAACCAAACCGATAATACATATAAAAAGCTTATAGTTCTATGGTTGTTGGCTAAGATAAATGTGTCCCTTACTACAATTTGGCTTTATAATTCTACCAGTATAGCCTTTTCTCTTGGATTGTACCTCCTAGTGCCTTTAGTTGCAACTTTAATACACTTTGGCCTCCCCGGGACTCCTACATTGTAGTGTGTCAACTTTAGGTTACACGATGGGTTATATTTTAACCTTTCTACTTCTGTGGATTTTAATATTCTATTTTTTATCTTGGAGCTCCTACGTGAAAACAAGTGAATGCTGGATAAATCCATCAGGGACATAAAGAGGGAAAGACGGGGGTTACAGACAAGATAAGAAACTTATTTCAGAAATAAAGTGCGAAGCAAGGGCAGATGGTAGGTCTTAATAGTAAATTTGACCATCTTTTATCCTTTTCTGCCTTTTCACAAGTAAATGGTATGCACGTAGATACATCTATTTGTTCAAGATGCATATTATTCAATTGGTCGTGGAGGCTATCTCAATGTGATAGCTATTTGACTTAGCAATCATAAGTTTCTAATTATCCTATTTAGCGTAAAATTTAATAAATTATAATTCATAACCTTTGTTGATAATTAAATACGATTCATAGTGTCTCTCCTTTATTTTCTTACTTAATTTTTTTCTTTCTCTATTTCTCTTTCTTTTCCACTTTTTTCCTCATTTTTTCATGTCCTTTCACCTTTACTTTTTTTTTTTTTTTCTTTTTTCCTTTTTTTCTCATTTTTTATACTTTCTTTTTTCCTTTCTCCCTTTTCGTTTTCGTTTTTTTCATCTATTTTGTTTTTTAATTTTTATTTCCTTTTTCTTTGCGACTTTTTTTCTATTTTCGTTATTGTTTCATTTATTCCTTTTTTGTCATTTTTTCTTTTTAATTTTTTTCTGTATTTTTTTCTTTTCTCTCATTTTTTGTTGTTGTCGTATTTTATATTTTATATATTTTATATTTTATATTTATTCATTTCATACTATATATTTCAAATAAATTTATTATTTGTATTTAAATAGTTTAGCTGTGAATATAATTTATCATTTATATTTGTATACAAATAAATATATGGATTAATTAAATTTACTTGAGTCTAAAATATATAAGTTTGAAATGTGTCATTCTATGCAAAAGTATCGCTAGTATTTTTATGTCAAGTTTATTATTGTATTTGTATATAAACAAGTATCATTTGTATGCGTATAATTCAAGTTATATAAACATGTACCATTTGATACTAATGTAACATTTTTATTTGTATAATTTAACATTTATATTTTTGTAATTTATCATTTATATTTATATTGTTCAATTTGTATGTATTACAACAACAACAACAACATAACAGAAAATAACAATTCGTTTTCAATTGTTTAAAAATACAAATGATGTTGTCAACTATAAATTCAAATACAAACAAATAAAACAAGTGAAAGTACAAATACAAATACAATATGTGGTCAATTTACAAATTCAAATACAAAATATTTTAAAAAAAAATACAAGTGCATCGATGAAAATAGAATACAAATACAAATACAAACAAAATAAAACCACAAAATACAAATATAATATGCAGTCAACTATAAAATACAAATACAAGTGTGAACTATAAAATATAAATACAAATACGAACTATAAAATATAAATACAAATACAAGTGCGAACTATAATACAAATATAATTGTATCAACGAATACAAAAATATAAATGATGGTCTGAACAATGAAATATGAATATTAGTGTGAATTACAAAATTCAAATACAAATACAAATGCGAACTATTAAATAAAAATACAAATACAAATACAAATGCGAACTATTAAATAAAAATACAAATACAAGCGCGAACTATCAAATACAAATACAACTGTGTCAATGAATATAAGAATATAAATCGCGAACTATCAAATACAAATACAACTGTGTCAATGAATATAAAAATATAAATGAAGATGCAAATATAAATTTAATAAGCAAGTGTAGTATTTTCATTATCACCCATGACTTGTGCTTGACATAGCCATATTTATCGAAAATACAAAAAATATATAATAGAATTAAAAAAGAGAAATAAAAAATATAAAAAAGAAAACAAAAAAGAAAGGAAAATAGAAGTTACAAATTGAATAAAGAAAAAAAGCGAAAAGAAAGAAACGAAAAAAAGGAAAAAAGAAAAAAAGAAGAAGAAACTAACCAAAAAAAGGAAAAATATGAAAAAGAAAAAAATGAGAAAGCAAATACGAAAAAAATGAAAAGAAAAACAAAAGAAAGAAAAATAGAAGTTATAGATAGAAGAGAGAAAAAATGAAAAGAAAGAATCGAAAAAAGAAAAAAGAAAATGAAACTAGAATGAAAATCAAAAAGTAAAAAAAACGAAAATAAGAGAAAATAAAAAAAATTATGGTGAATCTAAACACAATGAGTGGTTATAATGTATCTAACCGTCATCACCCATGGCTTGTACTCGACGTAACCATATTTTTTGGAAATACAAAAATAAATATACAACAAAACAATAAATGAGGAAAAAAAAGGGAAAAAAGAAAAAAATGAAAAAGAAAAAAATGAAGAAAGAGAAATAGAGGCTAGAGATAGAAAAGATGGAAAAAAGAAATGAAAAAGAAATGAAAAAGAAAAAAGAAAGAAAAAAAAGAAGTAAAAAGAAAAAGAAAGGCTATAAATTATAATTTTGAACGTTTGGCTAAAAACACTCCCATTTTGTTGAAATCCAGGCTATTTTTGTAAGTCCCCTTTTTCTAATTGCAACTTCTTATAGTAGTTGTAGATTAAGTGTTAAAATCATGTGATTCTACTCGACAGGAACAGAAGCTAACTGCGTTTAAGAAGAAAACTATATTTTTTGGTTATTGTGAAGAAGTTAGCTTCATTGATAAGTTGAAAAGGTTACATAGTGTTACTACCAAACTTGGTATTTATAGACTTAATGAGTCCTACATGATCTTCTAGAACCTTCTAATAACTACTCTTAACAACTTGTGTAACTACTCACTAACTAATCACCTAGAGTAGCTAAAACAATAAAGCAGTGAAAACTATTTTACTGCATCAGAAAAAATAATGCTACAATATACATTTTAACACTCCCTCTCAAGCTAAAGGGTGTAAAGTATTAAACACACCAAGCTTTCCTAGAAGATGCAAATGTTGGTCTTGAGTTAGGCTCTTGGTAAGTATATCTGCAACTTGATGAGTTGTGGGAACATACACAGTCTGCATAAGCCCTCCATGATTTTGTCTCTTATGAAGTGATAATCAATCTCAATATGTTTTGTCCTTTCATGAAAGACAAGGTTGGCTACTAGTTGGATTGCTGACTTACTATCACTGAAGAGTGTGATAGGCTTACTGACAGGTATATTCAATTCCGCAAATAATGGTTTCAACCATGTGACTTTTTTTAAAGATGAAGCCACGCTTCTATATTTTGCTTCAGCTAAGATTCTAGATACAGTATGTTGCTTCTTGGATTTTCAGGATATCAAGGATTCACCAAAATGCACCATATATCCTATGATAGATCTCCTTGTATTTTGACATGCTTCCTAACCTGAGTCACACCAGCACACAAGATCTGCAGTAGGTTGAGCCTTAACCAAAATACCCTGGACTACTGTCCCTTTAAGTATCTGATTACCCTGTTAGTAGCTTCCAAATGTGCCCTTTTTAGTTATTGCATAAACTGACTTAAGGTCTGCACAACATAGCTAATATCAGGTCTTGTTATGATTGCATACATCAACTTCCCAACAAATCTTTGGTAAAAAGTAATGTCCTTGAGAACAAAATCACCTTTGGCACCTGTTGCTTGATCAAACTCAACTGAGGTTAGCTTGACATTAGCTTCTAATACAGTAGGTGCAGGTTTAGCCCCAGCTAGTCCAGTCTCTGAAATGAGCTCCAAAATATACTTCCTCTGATTCAATATGACCCCAGCTACAGATCTTAACACTTATATTCCCAAGAAATACTTGAGGTCTCCCAAATCTTTGAGCTTAAACTATTGATGTAGGGTTGCCTTTGCTTCATTTATCATAGTAATGTTATCAACAGTAATGAGAAGATCATCAACAAATATTAGGATTACAACCATGCCTTCTTCCTTCTTTAATGTAAACAAAAAGTAGTCATATGTGCTTTGAGTAAATCCTACATGAAGCAAGGTTGTAGTGAGCTTGATGTTCCACTGTCTTGAAGCCTACTTAAGTCCATATAGGGACTTGATCAATTTGCAAACTTTGTTTTCTCTGCCTCCTTTAAAGACTTCTGGCATTTCCATATAAACTTCTTCATCAAGGTCACCTTGAAGAAAGGCATTATAAATATCCATCTAGTACATACACCACCCCTTGGAGACTGCCAATGCAATGATACACATGACAGTAACCATCTTAGCAACAAAAGAAAAAGTATCATGATAGTCCATTCCTTCTTGTTGGTTGTAGTGTAATACCCCATACCTTTTCCAGCTAGCATCCGTCCCTAGGATGTTTAGGGATAGCTTCCAAGATAAATATTATTTATTTTGTGTGGAATTATTTAGATTTGAACTTTTCATGCCATAGGAAATCGAATAAGCTTTTCAACGATATAAGATTCGCCTAAATTCGATAATCGGGTAAGAAGTTATGGCTATTTTAAGTTCCAGTCGCAAAACACCGTCATTTGGACCCTTAGCGCGTCGCGGAATAGTATTAATTCCTAATTGTCAATTTTCAGTGGCCCTCTGTGATATTGGCGCATTACGGAGAGAGCCAAATTTCCAATTGTCCAATTCCAGTGAAGGACCGCGATATTGACGCGTCGCTCCAAGTGACTAGGTCCCATCCAAGGTGGCAACACGATACCACCACGTCGCACCACCAAGCATTTTCCCAGTTGGTATTTTCCAGTGGCTTGGTGTGATAGTGGTGCATTGCGCTAAGGCCAAAAAAATCAGGACCCAAGTTTATTTTTTTAGTTTCGTTAAGGAGTTAAAAGAGGGTATTTTGGACTTTTCCCCAACCCCCAATCCATCCAAGCACATGATTAAAGCCTTTTAGAAGCATTATATTCTACGTTTCATCATAATTACTCTCATCCAAAACCCTAGGCTTCAACATTCATCTCCAAGAAACTCAAGATTCCACCATCCTTTCTCCAGTTTGTTTAAAGATTTAAGATCCCTAGACCAAGAGCTTTAAGAATCTTCATTCAAGATCCCAAATAGCATCTTAAAAAACAAGCTTATTCATTTAGTTCATCATCTAAGGTATGTGGGGTTTGAACATGGATAAATTTTTCGTCCTTGTGCCCAAAAACTGGATTTTTATTAAAGATTACATGATTTGCAAGTTAGGGTTGTTACCCAATCCTTATTATTTTATTTATGAAATTATCATGTTATTTAAGGCTTCAATTGCAAGAGATTTACATATATCCATGTTTGAAATCATGAGATTCATTTTATGAATTATTTTTCACTATCTTGATTGAGATTGTTGAAAGGTTTTAAGATGATTGTTTAGCATGAAGTTTAAGTATGATTATTGATGTATTAAAGCTTTATATTTCGAGTCGTAAGTACCATTGATGATTTTATAAGGATATTATGATCTCAAATTTTATTAACAAGTTTGATAAGCTCTTTCAAAACCAAAGATTGATCTTTTGATCTTAAGCTAAGATAAAGAATCAACTTTTTTCACATAGTTTGAGATTTACAGAAGAGAATCATAATCAGTTTTAATTATAAACCCTTATGCTATTTTAAGGTGGATTTCCTAAATGTTCTGAGCAACAAGTATGAGAGTAGTATTTAGCACCGAGTTGGGTATGATTCCAAAGTCTCATGCCCCACAACTGCGTGCCACCGTAGGACTAAGATTATTTCCACTTCTACGTGGATGACTAAGATTGTGATCACTTAAGTTAAGGTTTTATTCCGATGGCAAGGGTAGAACAACTCTTCCCAACGTGGGCAAGATATTGGACTCCATGTCAGATCACATAATTTATGTCAGTTAGAAGAAACTCCCAAGCCCAAAGTCTCTAAGTCTCAAAGGTTCTAAAGTTTCAAAAGAAAAGAATGATAGAAAAGCTTTTATAAGACTAAGTGTTATGACTCACTAGATTTACAAGTATGATTGGTTATACATGATTTTATATTTCAATATTTTTGATAATCAAGATTATGTGAGTCATATACATCCACATTCATTTACTTTCTAATTATGATGATGTTTACTTATGCATTACACCCCTATATACTCAGTACATCCTCAAAGTGCTGATGCACATATATGTCTATGTGTTACATTTTCTTATAATGTAGGTTCAGGTGCTCCATATCAATAATGTGAGTAGTTTGAGCATCTTTATCTATGCTCCCACAGTTGGTGAGTCCTCATGATTTGAGGGCCTACTTCTTCAGATTTTCAGCTTTTATAGTATTTGAATTATCGTTTTCAGTTTAGTCCGAGTCAGTTAGAGGTCTGTCCCAATGGCTCTCTAGTTCTTTATTAGTAGTAGAGGCTTGTTGGACTACGAGTTTATATACAAACTTTTAGTATTTGTTGTTCAGACATTATCTACAGTTTATTCAGTTTAGTTTTGGTATAATACAATATTATTTCTTGATTAGATGATCTTATATTAAGGTTCAGACTTAGTAGCAGGCTCAAAGGGTTATCTTGAGTCTACTCAGAGCATTGAGCAACGTGTGATATCCCGGGATCAGATTTTGGGGCATTACAAACTTGGTATTAGAGCCTAAGGTTTAAAGAGTCTTAGGGAGTTAGACAAGCCGCGTTACATAGATTTTTTATCATCGTTGTGAAACATACCATATCTATGAGCAAGAGACTATGGAGCGTTTTAGAAAATCTTTTTTTTTCATAATCAATCGTGATTACAACTATCTCTATCTACTATTAACTCATGCTTTTTTATGACAGAATATTCCTCTTCGCAGAGCTAATGACCATAGAAATGATAACCAACCGCCTCAGCCCACAGATCCTTTGAATGAGAATGTGTCACATGCAGAGTTTCGGGTAGCTTTTCAGGTGCTAGCCCAAGCTGTGACTGCTAATGTTCAAGGTAATCGTCAGGCTGCAGTCCTACCTCAGTAGGATGGGGATTTAGCTACAGTCAGAATTCGAGACTTTATGAGAATGAACCCGCCTAAATTCTTTGGGTCGAAAGCAGGTGGGGACCCACAGCTGTATCTTGATGAGGTGATGAAGATCACCTAAGTGATATATGTTACTGAGGAAGAGAGTGTATGAGGTGAAGAAGATCACCCAAGTAATGCATGTTACTGAAGAAGAGAGTGTATAATTGGCATCCTATAGGCTTATTGATGTTGCTTATGATTGGGTAGTAATGTGGAAAAAGAGTAGAGGGAAGAATGCAGCTCCCATAACTTGGTAGACGTTTCAGGATGCATTCTTAGAAAAATTCTTCCCACTTGAGATGAGGGAGGCTAAGATAGAAGAGTTCATGAACCTGTGGTAGGGCTCCATGACAGTGAATGAGTATTGCCTTTGGTTTAACCAGTTTTCTATGTATTCCCTAGATCAGGTGGCTGACCCTAGGTTAAGAATGAGTAAGTTTATGACCGGTGTGTCTAGGATTGGTAATTAAGGAGTGTAGAACTGCTATTCTCAATAGAGACATGGATCTTTCTAGATTGATGATGCATGCTCAGTATATTGAAGTAGAGAAGATGAAGGAAATAAAAAAAGTAAATAAGAGGGCTAGAAACGGGCAGTTTGAGTATGGTCAGACTAGATCCCATGGGGGGAATCATCCACAGTTTCAGAATCATTCGTCTATGCCAGTGCCTTGTTCAGCTAGTGCTCCCGTTCCTAAAGGCAGGCAGGATTAGTGGGGGTAAGTCTTCTATATCTAGATCCCAAAATAGTGTGAGTGGTAAGCCTAATTATTCTCCATGTGCTAAGTGTGGTAGAACACATCCCGGTGAGTGTTTGGCCGAGCAGAAAGGTTATTTTGGTTGTGGAAAGTTGGGACATAGAATTAGAGAGTGTCCGTATGCTAAGAACGGAAACAGAGATGTTCGTCCTCAGAATCAGGCTACCAGTACACCAGCCCCTGTAGTTCGTCCAGCCCCTCCTCAAGGTACTTCATCCAGTACCGGTGGCGGACAATGCCAGAATTGGTTCTATGCTCTACCATCCCGCCAGGAGCAAAAATATTTGCCAGATATTGTTACTGGTATGCTTCATATTTTTTATTTTGATGTTTATGTGTTGTTAGACCCTGGGTCGAGTTTCTCTTATGTGACCCCGTTAGTTGCCGTGAATTTTGATATAAGTTCTGAAAAGATCCCTGAGCATTTCTTTGTTTCTACTCCAGTAGGTGAGTCAGTTGTTGCCAAACGGATTTACAAAAAGTGTCCTATCAATATTTTTTATAGAGTCATGTTAGCAGACTTGATAGAGTTAGACATGGTTGATTTTGATCTTATTCTTGGTATGGATTGGCTCCATCCCTGTTATGCTTCTATAAATTTTCGCACCCGAGTGGTGAAGTTTTAGTTTCCAGATGAGGCAATATTTGAGTGGTCCGGTAATTCAGTGTCTCCCAAGAGTCATTTCATATATTATCTTAAGGCAAGGCCAGAAGGTTGATACCCAAAGGTAGAATATATCATCTAGTTTGAGTTAAAGACACTAAGTCTGAGACCCCAACAGTTCAGTCAGTCAATGTAGTAAATGAGTTTCCAGATGTCTTCCCAGAAAATCTCCCAGAGGTACCTCCAGATAGAGAGATAGACTTTGGTATTGACCTTCTCCCAGATACTCAACCTATTTCTATCCTTCCATATCGTATGGCTCCCACAGAGCTTAAAGAGTTGAAGGAGCAACTCAAAGATCTTTTAGATAAAGTTTTCATAAGGCCTAGTGTTTCTTCAAGGGGAGCTCCCATCCTATTCGTACGAAATAAAGATGGTTCTTTGCGTATGTGCATTGACTATCATAAGCTAAATAAGGTCACAGTCAAGAACAAATATCCTTTTTATAGAATTGATGACCTGTTTGATCAATTGCAAGGTGCAAGTTATTTCTCAAAGATAGACCTTAGATCCGGCTATCATTAGCTTAAAGTTATGGAATTTGACATTCTGAAGACTTCTTTTAGAACCCGTTATGGTCATTTTGAGTTTCTAGTCATGTCTTTCGGGATAACCAATGCTCCAGCAGCTTTCATGGACCTCATGAATCGAGTGTTCAAGCAGTACCTAGATATGTTTGTCATAGTGTTCATAGATGATATCCTTGTGTACTCCCGTAGTGAGGATGACCATGAAGACCATCTAAAAATTATCTTGCAAACTCTTAGAGATCATCAATTGTTTGCCAAGTTCAGCAAGTGTGAATTTTGGCTAAGGTCAGTAGCCTTTCTCGGTCATATTATTTCCGCCGATAGCATTAAAGTTGATCCCCAAAAGATAGAAGCTGTAAGAAATTAGCCTAGACCTATCTTTCCATCAGACATTAAGAGTTTCTTGGGTCTAGCTGGCTATTACCACTATTTTGTTAAAGGTTTCTCGTCTATTGCATCTCCTATGTCTAGATTGACCCAAAAGAAAGTTAAGTTCCTGTGGTCAGATTCCTGCGAGAAGAATTTTTATGAGTTGAAGACTTGACTTACTTCATCCCCAGTGTTAGCATTACCTAATGGTACAGATAGTTTTGTGGTGTATTGTGATGCCTCCAAAGTTGGTTTGGGTTTTGTGTTGATGTAGAGAGGTAAGGTCATAACCTATGCCTCTAGATAGTTGAAGACTCATGAACAGAATTACCTAACCCATGATTTGGAGTTAGATGATGTGGTTTTTCCTTTGAAAATCTGAAGACATTATCTGTATGGTGTGCATGTTGATGTATTCACGGACCACAAAAGCTTATAGTGTGTGTTTACTCAGAGGGAGTTGAATCTCCATCAAAGAAGGTGGTTAGAGTTGCTAAAAAATTATGATATGAGCGTGTTGTATCATCCGGGCAAGGACAACGTATTAGCAGATGCCCTTAGTAGATTGTCTATCAGCAGTGTTGCTCATGTGGAGAAAGATAAGAAAGAATTAGCTTGAGAAGTTCATCGTTTGGCTAGATTGGGTGTTAGGTTGGTTGATTCAGCTGAAGGTAATGTTTGGGTTCAGAGTAGTTCTGAGTCTTCCCTAGTTTCAGAAGTGAAGGAGAAGCAAGACATGGATTCTAGTTTGGTCAAACTGAAAGAGTTAGTTAAAGGCCAAAAGGTAGAGGTTTTCTACCAAGGTGGAGATGGCGTGTTCAGATACCAGGGTAGATTATGTGTGCCTTGTATAGATGATTTGAGATAGAGAATTATGGATAAAGCTCATGGCGCGTGTTATTCTATTCATCCTGGTGCTACCAAGACGTACCGCGATTTGTGGGAAATTTATTGGTGAAGTAGTATGAAGAAAGATAGATAAGAGTTTGTAGCAAAGTATGCAACTTGTCAATAGGTTAAGGCAGAGCACCAAAGACCTGGTGGTACATTTCAAGTGTTCAGCATCCCCACTTGAAAGTGAGAAGAGGTGAATATGGATTTTGTGACTGGTTTACCCCAATCGCGTCGTCATCATGATTCAATATGGGTTATTGTAGAAAAATTGACTAAGTCAGTGCATTTCTTGCCAGTTCACACGTCTTATACAGCTGAAGACTATGCTAAGTTGTACGTCCGACAGTTAGTCAGATTGCATGGAATTCCCTTATCTATTATCTCGGATAGGGGTACTCGGTTTACTTCTCAGTTTTGGAGAGCCTTTCAGAAGGATCTTGGTACCCAAATCTATCTTAGTTCAACTTTCCACCCTCAGACAGATGGTCAAGTAGAGAGGACCATCCAAACTCTAGAGGACATGTTGATGGCATGTGCTATTGATTTCAAAGATAGTTGGGATGAGCATTTGTCATTGATTGAGTTTTCTTATAATAAAAGTTACCGTTCTAGCATTTAGATGGTCTTATTTGAGGCTCAGTATGGAAGGAGATGTAGGTCACCCATAGGTTGGTTTGAAGTGGGTGAGTTCTCTTTGCTTGGGTCTGATGCAGTATTTGAAGCTAAAGAGAAAGTCAAGTTAATTAGAGAAAGATTGAAAACAGCGCAGAGTCATCAGAAATCGTATGCGGATGTGACAAGGAAAGATCTTAAGTTTGAAGTTGGTGATTTAGTGTATCTAAAGATTTCACCCACGAAAGGGGTGAAAAGATTTGGAAAGAAGGGAAAGCTCAGTCCCCGTAATGTTGGCCCTTTCAGCATTTTGAGTCGTGTTGGGAATGTAGCTTATGCGATTGAGTTGCCCACAGATTTGTTAGCAGTTCATCCTGTATTCCACATCTCTATGCTTAAGAAGTGCATCAGTGACTACACCATTGTAATTCCTTTAGAAAGCTTACAAATTCAGAATTGCCTTTTAGACGAAGAGATTTCAGTTAACATTTTAGATCATCAGATCCATCGACTAAGGAACAAAGAAGTTCCCTTGGTCAAAGTTCTTTGGTGAAATCAGTCGGTTGAAGACGCTACTTGGGAAGAAGAAGCAGATATGCGAGCGAAGTACCCTCACCTTTTCTCTGCAAACTCAGATCAAGCCGAAAGTAATACTCTTCCATGATTCAGTTCCTTTCTAATCAGATATTCAGCAATATAGATGTCCTCATGTAAGTTTATGCAATCACCAAGTTACTCAGAAGCACAAAATGATTTAGATTTAGTTGCTTAGTTCATTTCAGTTGTGCATGCTATCTTATATTCTTAGATTTCTTAGAAATTTCAGCTTAACTAGCCACATTTGAGGATGAATGTTTCCAAGGGAGAGATATTGTAATACCCCATACCTTTTCTAGCTAGAATCCATCCCTAGAATGTTAAGGGATAGCCTCCAACGATATAAGATTCGCCTAAATTCGATAACCGGGTAAGAAGTTATAGTTATTTTAAGTTCCAGTTGCAAAACACCATTATTTGGACCCTTAGCGCATCGTGGAGCGGTATTAATTCCTAATTTTCAATTTCCAGTGGCCCTCCACGATATTGGTGCATCGCGGAGAGAGCTAACTTCCAAATTGTACAATTCAAATGAAGGACCGTGATATTAGTGTGTCACGCCAAGTGTCCAGGTCCCATACAAGGTGGCAACATGATACCACCGCGTCGCGCCACCAAGCATTTTCGTATTTGGTATTTTCCAGTGGCTTGGCGCGATAGTGGAGCGTTGCACCCAGGCTAAAAAAGTCGGGACCCCCAGTTTATTTTTCCAGTTTTGTTTAGGAGTTAAAAGGGGGTCTTTTGGACTTTTTCCCAACCCCCAATCCATCTAAACACATGATTAAAGCCTTTTAGAAGAATTAAATGTTGAGTTTTATAAAAATTACTCTCATCCAAAACACTAGTCTTCAATATTCATCTCCAAGAAACTCAAGATTCCACCATCCTTTTTTCAAATTATTGTAAGATTTAAGATCCCTAGACCAAGAGCTTCAAGAATCTTCATTCAAGAGCTTAAATAGCATCTCAAAAGGTAAGCTTATTCATTTAGTTCATCATCTAAGGTATATGGGGTTTGAACAAGGATAAATCTTTCGTCCTTGTGCCAAAAAACTAGATTTTTATTAAAGATTACATGATTTGCAAATTGGGTTGTTACCAATCCTTATTATTTTGTTTATGAAATTATTATGTTATTTAAGGCTTCAATTGCAAGAGATTTACATATATTCATGTTTGAAATCATGAGATTCATATTATGAGTTATTTTCCACTATCTTGATAGGGATTGTTGAAATCTTTTAACATTATTGTTTAGCATGAAGTTTAAGTATGATTATTAATGTATTAAAGCTTTATATTTCGAGTCCTAAGTACCATTGATGATTTTATAAGGAGATTATGATCTCAAATTTTATTGACAAGTTTGATAAGCGCTTTCAAAAGCAAAGATTGATCTTTTGATCTTAAGCTATGCTAAAGAATCAACTTTTTTTCACATAGTTTGAGATTTATAGAAGAGAAGCATAATCAGTTTTAATTATAAAACCTTATGCTATTTTAAGGTGGATTTCCTAAAAGTTCTGAGCAATAAGTATGGGAGTAGTATTTAGCACCGAGTTGGGTATGATTCTAAGGTCTCATGCCCCAGAACTACGTGTCACTGTAGGACTAAGATTATTCCTACTTCTAAGTGGATGACTAAGATTATGATCTCTCAAGTTAAGGTTCTATTCTGATGAAAAGGGTAGAACAACTCTCCCTAACATGGGCAAGATGTTGGACTCCATGCCATCTCACATGGTTTATGTTGGTTAGAAGAAACTCCCAAGCCCAAAGTCTCTAAGTCTCAAAGCTTCTAAAGTTTCAAAAGAAAAGAATAATAGAAAAACTTTTATAAGACTAAGTTTTATGACTCACTAGATTTACAAGTATGATTGGTTATACATGATTTTATATTTTGATATTTTGGATAATCAAGTTTTTGTGAGTCATATACATCCACATGCATTTACTTTCTATTTATGATGGTGTTTTCTTATGCATTACACCCCCATATACTTAATACATCCTCAAAGTACTGATCCATATATATATTCATGTTCTACATTGTCTTATATTATAGGTTCAGGTACTCCGTATCAACAACGTGAGTAGTTCAAGCATCTTTATCTACGCTCCAGAGTTGGTGAGTCCTCATGATTCGAGGGCCTACTTTTTTAGATTTCCAGCTTTTTTTAGTATTTTGAATTATTGTTTTCAGTTTAGTCTGAGTCAGTTGGGGTTCTGTCCCAATGTCTCTAGTTCTTTATTAGTAGTAAAGGCTTGTCAAACTACGAGTTTATATACAGACTTTAAGTACCTATTAAGTGAGAGGAGTTTTCCACTGCCTTCTTAGATAGATTCTTTATCCTAAAGATGAGAGAAGCTAAGATATTAGAGTTTATCAACCTCAGGCAGGGAAACATGATGGTGAAAGAGTTTTCTCTTAAGTTTACTCAATTAGCTAGATATGTTCCTCATGTGGTGGCAGATAGTAGGGCTAAGACGAGTAAGTTTGTTTCTGGGGTGAATTATAGTGTGGTCAAGGAGTACATGACTGCTATGTTGATCAGTTAGATGGACATAGCCAGGCTTATGATCTATGCTCAACAGATAGAGGAGCATAAGATTAAGGAGAGGAAAAAGAAGAATAAGAGAGCTAGAATAGGTAGCTTCAATTTCAGTCAGCATAAGTCAGAGGGTGGCAACCATTCTCAGTTCTTCCCAAAGTCATCTATTCCAGCTCCTTTCTTAGCCAGTGCTCCAGTTCCTAAGTTCAGGAATGGTAACCAAGATAGGGTGCCAGGCTCTAAATCTCAGGGCAGCGTTAGCAGTTCCCGAACCAATCCTCTTTGTCAGACTTGTGGTAAGAACCACAAGGGTATTTGCAGAGCTGGAAGTGATGTGTGTTTCGGATGTGGTATCCCAGGCCACAGAGTCAGAGATTGTCCTAATCCGGGTATTTAGGATCAGCAAAACCGTTCCTCAACTCAGTCCAGCCGCCTGAATCAGCAGGGTGCCACTTCTAGTTCAACTAGTGGGCAACACCTAAATAGACTCTACGCACTTCAGTCCAGATAGGATCAGGAAAATTCTCCTGATGTGGTCACTGGTACGTTACAGATCTTTCATGCACATGTTTATGCTTTTCTAGATCCAGGAGCTTCTTTGTCTTTTGTTACTCCTTATATAGCAGTTGATTTCAGAGTCAGTCCCAAAATTCTAGCAAAGCCTTTCTTAGTCTCTACCCTAGTGGGTAAAACCATCATACCCCAGTAGGTATACAAGAACTGTCCGGTTATGATATCTCAGAACGTCACTTCAATAGACTTAGTCGAATTAGAGATGACTAATTTTGATGTCATTCTCAACATGGATTGTCTTCATTCCTGCTATGCTATAGTCAAATGCAGAAATAAAGTGGTCCAATTTCAGTTTCCGAATGAACCCGTCCTAGAGCGGAAGGGTAGTACTTCAGCATTCAGGGTCCAACTTGTTTCTTACCTATGGGCTAGGAAAATAATATCTAAGGGATATGTATATCATCTTATTCGAGTTAAGGACACTAGTTTTGAAACTCCCAATCTTGAATCAGTCCCAGTAGTGAGAAAATATTCAGATGTCTTTCCTGAAGATCTTTCAGAAATTCCGCTCAAAAGGGAAATAGGCTTCAGCATTAACCTTCTTCCTGATACTCAGCCTATATCTATTCCTCTGTACAGAATAGCACAAACAAAACTCAGAGAATTGAAAGAACAGTTACAAGATCTCCTAGACAAGGGATTCATCAGACCAGTGTGTCCCCGTGGGGTGCACCAGTCTTATTCGTGCGCAAGAAAGATGGTTCTCTCAGAATGTGTATAGATTACCGTCAGCTCAATAAAGTTATAGTCAAGAACAAGTATCCAGTTCCCAGAATTGATGACTTGTTTGACCAACTTCAGGGTACCAGTTACTTCTCCAAGATAGATCTCAAATCAAGCTATCATCAGCTCAGAGTCAGAGAATGTCACATTCTGAAAACAAATTTCCAAACTTGGTATGGTCACTTCGAATTCTTAGTCATGTGCTTTGGTCTTACAAATACGCCAGCCATTTTCATGGACTTGATAAAATGTTTGTTCAAGCAGTACTTGGACATGTTCATCATAGTTTTCATAGATGACATTATTATCTATTCCCATAGTGAGCGTGATCATGCGACCATCTCAGAATCGTATTGCAGACTCTCAGAAATCATCAGTTGTTCGCCAAATTCAGTAAGTGGGAATTTTGGATAAGGTCAGTAGCATTCCTTGGTCATATCATTTTTGGTGATAGTATTAGGGTTGATCCTCAAAAGACCGAAGTAGTAAAAAACTGGCCTCGCCATGTCTCTCCATCAGATATCAGGAGTTTCTTAGGTCTGGCTGGCTATTACAGATGGTTTTTAAGGGATTTTTGTCTATTGCATCCCCAATGTCCAGATTGACTTAGAAGAAAGTCAAGTTTCAGTGGTCAGATTCTTGCGAGAAGAGTTTTCAAGAGTTGAAGACTCGACTTACCTCAGCTCTAGTTTTGGCTCTTCCAGATGGTTCAGATGGGTTCATAGTGTACTATGATGCATCCAAAGTAGGTTTGGGTTGTGTCCTCATGCAGCATGGTAAGGTCATAGCCTACGCCTCCAGACAGCTTAAACCCCATGAGAAGAATTATCCGACTCATAATCTTGAGTTAGCAGTCATAGTTTTTGCCTTAAAGATTTGGAGGCATTACTTGTATGGGGTGCATGTAGATGTGTTCACAGATCACAAAAGCCTTCAGTACGCATTCTCTCAGAAAATCTTAACCTCCATCAAAGAAGGTGGTTAGATCTTTTGAAAGACTATGACATGAGTATCCTTTACTATCCAGGCAAGGCCAATGTAGTGGCTAATGCTCTCAGTAGATTGTCTATGGGTAGTATTGCTCATGTTGAGGACAGTAAGAAGAGATTAGCTCAGGAAGTCCATCATTTTTCCCGACTAGGTGTCCGCTTAGTCGATTTAGTACAAGGTAGTATATGGGTTCAGAACAGTTCAAAATTATCTCTAGTTTTTGAAGTTAAGGAAAAGCAAGATAGAGATCCCAGTCTAGTCAAGTTGAAAGAATCAGTCAAGGATCAGAGGGTTGAGGTTTTCTCCTAAGGGGGAGATGGTGCATTGCATTATCAGGGTCGTCTGTGTGTGCCAAGTGTTTATGACTTAAGGCAGTGAATTCTTGCAGAAGTGCATAGTGCACGTTACTCGATTCATCCAGGGGCCACTAAGCTTTAATGCAATTTATAGGAGATCTATTGTGGAGTGGGATGAAAAAAGATATTGCAGAGTTTGTGGCGAAGTAATCTACATGTTAGCAGGTTAAGGTTAAGCATCAGAAGCCTGGTGGGTCTATGCAGGAGTTCAATATTCCCACTTGGAAGTGGGAAGAAGTGAACATGGAATTTGTGATGGGTTTACCTCGTACTCGTCATCAACATGATTCAATTTGGGTCATTGTAGATAGGATGACCAAATCAGCTCATTTTCTTCAAGTCCATACCTCTTATTCAGTCGAGGATTATACTAAACTCTATATCAAGGAGTTGGTCAGATTGCACGGTGTTCCATTATCCATTATCTCAGATAGAGGTACCCAGTTCACCTCTCACTTTTGGAAAGCATTCCAAAAGAGTCTTGGTACCCGAGTTTATCTCAGTACAACCTTTCATCCTCAGACAGATGGTCAAGAAGAAAGGACCATTCAGACCTTGGAAGATATTCTAAGGGTTGTGCAATTGACTTCATAGGTAGTTAGGATGACCACTTGCCTTTGATTGAGTTTGCATACAACAAAATCTATCATTCCAGTATTCAGATGGCTCTATTCGAAGCTTTCTACGGTAGGAGATGCAGATCTCCAATCGATTGGTTTAAAATCGGTGAGGCCACTGTGATAGGGCCTGAATTGGTATTCGACACCTTAGAGAAAGTTTAGTTGATCAGAGAACAACTCAAGACAGCTCAGAGCCGATAGAAATCGTACGCAGATATGCGCAGAAAGGATCTCAAGTTTGATATTGATGATCATGTATACTTAAAAATCTTTCCCACGAAGGGAGTAAAGAGATTCAGCAAGAAGGGAAAGCTTAGTCCTCGATATGTCGGTCCCTTCAAAATACTCAGTCGCTTCAGTAAAAGAGACTATGAGCTCAAGTTGCCTTCAGATCTAACTTCAGTGCATCCAGTATTTCATGTCTCCTTCTTAAGAAGTGAATAGAGGACCCAGCAGTTATAGTCCATATAGAGGGCATAGACATTCAGAATAGCCCCTCTTTCAAAAAAATTCCAGTCGAAATCCTTGTCTATCAGACTCGCAGACTGAGAAACTAAGAAGTCTCTCTAGTCAAAGTTCTTTAGCAAAATCAGTCCATTGAGGGAGATACTTAGGAAACAGAAGCATATATGCGGATCAAGTATCCTCATCTTTTTTCCACAAACTCAAACTCAGCCCAAAGTAATAGCTTTCCTTAAGCTGATTCGATTTCATGTTCAGATTTCAGTTAGAAACCAGTTTCACGCTCAGATTCCCATCATAAACTTGGTATCAAATACCATTACATATTCAGTCATATGTTCATGCATCATATCAATCATGTATTCATGCATCAGATATGCATTCTCCTTGTGAGAAACTCAGTTTATCAAAAATACCAGTCATGCATTCATGAATCAGTTTAGCTATGAAACCATGTATCAGATATGCATGTTCGGTATGAGTTCCACTAAATCAGTCATGTCATTCATGTAATTATGTTTCAGTTGTTCATGTTCAGCGGGTACTTCAATTATAATTTCTCCCCTCTCAGTCAGTCTCATTCGAGGACGAATGTTCCCAAGGAAGAGATATTGTAAGACCCCGTAAAAGTCAAAGTCAAATTAAGCTCCTTAAAGCTCTATAAAAGATCTAAAAGTTAGAAAATTTTGGGCAAGTGTTATGGACTTAGTCTCATTTTAAGCCTTCGAACTCTGAGGATTTATTTCATGACCTTTTTTATCTCCGTTTATCAATTTTCAAGTTGATTCATGATGGGGTAAGTAATAGTATATCTCAGGTGAGTTTCGAGATTTTTCAGATAGCGTAAGGGCTAGTTTGGTTTTCCAAATTGTGAAGTCTCGCGATAGCCCCGCGTCGCGAGGTCCAGTCCCATTTCTTGATGTCACATCGCGAGGGCCATTTCACATTTCTGTGGGTTGCGTCGTGAGGCCAATCCCATTTTGCAGAGATTTTATTATGGGTTTGGGGGTAAAGAGGTCATTTCTCCCACCCTATTCAGCCCTAAAACACAAAATTAATCCCTAAATAAACTAGATATTTCATTATTCACTCAAGTTTCCCAAAAGTTCATCATTATCTCTCAAAAGCAAGAAACCCTAGTTTTAAAATTTTAGGACAAGGCTCAAGAATTCCTTCAAGAACCCTTAAGGATTTAGTTCTAAGGTATGTAAAGTGTTGATTCATGGGTTCCTTTCACCCATGAAGCTCAAGAAATCCTTTCAAAAATATAAATTTTAAATTCCATGTTATGAACTGAATCATATCCATGTTTCTGTTGATGTATGATTACCAAGTTGAAATCTTTAATACATATAATGAAATTATGTTAACATGTGGTTGGAATTCTTGTATTCGAAGTGAAAAATGTTACCATGATGTATTATTTTAATGTTCATGCCTAATCCTCAAGTTATGCATGCAAGGTGTTTGCTAAAATGCATAAAAGAATAAGAATTATGCTTTATGACTCAATTGTGACCAAATTGATGAATCTATGCTTTACCCTTATGTTCACAATAAACTTTATGTTATTGTTATGCATTTTAATGGTTTGATGGAATGCTCACGATATTAGACTTACAAAAGTATGAAATGTTTATATGTATTCCTATTTATGTGTAAGCTTATGACATGAAAATACTTTATGAAAATCCCCAACGGTTGTACTATGAATTGTTGACTATGGTCATGTGTTCAAGAAGTGTCATGTATTATCAGTATCATGCTATCGAGTCCTGGGGGTACTTGTACCCAATAATTTAGCTGTGTGCCTAGATTCAATATCAGTTTTCAAGATGCTCTCAGTCAAGCCATGATCAGCAGTCAATCACATGACTCAGGAAAACTTAGTAAATTCAGTACCAGTCCAGTCGTACTCAGTAATCTCAGTAAACTCAATTATCTAACAGAACTCAGTAGTATTTCTTCAGTCAACGTAATTTAGTGAACTCAGTATAATTAGTTCAGTGTCTATTCATTTGGGAGTAGGATTCAGCACCGAGTGAACCCAAAGATGGGAACTCACCTGCCAGCAGAGGGTGTGATTCTTAGAAACAGTCCTTGCGTTCTAGAACTACATAGCCAGCGTAAGTTGTGACATCAAAAACCTATCATATGAGGGTGGATGAGGTGGCTTAACCTGTCAGATGAGAGTCCCACTATTCTTCTTACAGTATCTGCCAGATGAGGGTGACTCACAGTTTTTCCTTACCAGTGGCGCAGTATTGACACCCTTCCAATTGGGGTTATAGATAGGAATCCAACTCAGCTATATTGCTTTATTCAGGGCATGTCGGTTAGATGACTACCTCCCACAATATAAGTCTCAGTCTTTAGAATAGAACTCAGATAGTTCTACAGATTTTAGGACTATCAGATATAGTAACTCAGCTTAGTATGGAACTCAGTTGGTTCCATCAGAATCAAGACTGTCAGATACAGTTACTCCGTAAATAGCATATTAGTTATCAGTATGCACGTTATCAGTATATATTCAGTATTTAGAATCCTCACGTTCTTAGTTACTGTAATGTATTCTTGTATGTATTCTCACACAGTCATATTCATGTTATTAGACAGTTATAGTTCATGCATATGAACCCCATGCATTCAGCCTTACCTCACTTTTTGTACCAGTACATTCACACGTACTGGCACATACTTTTCTTTTGCACTATGGTGTTTTATACCATAGGTTTGGACATTTAGGTTCTCTATCATGCATAGGCAGCTTCAGGTTTCAGTCAGCAGCAGTATATAGTAGTGAGTCCTCATCATGCGAGGATACATTATCATTTCAGTATTTTAGTTTTATTTTATTTCAGAAGTTGGAGTTAGTTGGGGACATGTCCCATCAAATCCTTATTCAAACAGTTTAGAGACTTTTAAACTATATATTTAGACTTCAGTATGTTCAGTATTTATATTTCAGCTTGTTTTAGTATTTTTATACCACATACTTCAGTATTATTTAAGTTATTTGAACCTTATGGCAGTTCAGCCCATTATTCCGTATATGATTACAGTGTTAATGTACAAATATTGCAGAAGGTACCAGTTATGTGTTAGCTTGTGTTCCTTTGAGATTATGAGCACTGTGTAGCGTTCGGGGTTCAGAATCCGAGGCGTTACACAAATGAATCCAAGTATACCTGCTGTAATTATCGAAAGCATTTAAGAAATAATTCTTTTTATCAAAAGTTGAAATTTTATATGGCCCCTAAATATCTATATGCAAAACATCTTTCAGCTCTAGAACTACTTGTAGGAAACATTACTCTAGTTTGTTTAGCTAATGGATAAACATGACACTTATTTAAAGACTCTATGTATTTTTTGTGTCGCAACAAGTTTAGTTACTTCAGAGCTTGATTAGAGGGATTCCCAAGCCTCCTGCGCCATAGAATACAATCTCGTTTACTCACTTCTGACCATCTCTTTGCATCTCATCTACTCTATAGACATTCTTGAGGATATATAGACCTCTTTTTTCCTTACCAATCCCCTTAACCTTCCTACTATAAAGGTCCTAAAATATATAGAAATAAGGAGAGAATGATACAAAGCATGAGAGTTGTTTGGTTATTTTGGATACTGACAGTAAGTTTAGCTTAAAATCAGGCACAAAAAATACATCCCCCACAACTTCACCTTTAAGGACTTGTGCATCT
The DNA here is from genome assembly GCA_030864215.1 of Capsicum pubescens. Lineage (NCBI taxonomy): Eukaryota > Viridiplantae > Streptophyta > Magnoliopsida > Solanales > Solanaceae > Capsicum > Capsicum pubescens. Next base: position 198,605,529 of record CM061544.1, on the reverse strand, counting down.
CTAATATATGTAAAATTTTCCTTAGCACCATTAGGAAGATTTACATTATCATTATTATTGGTATTCATCTTAGGAAATTGATAACAAAACATTTCTATACGTTGGAAAATGATGTGTGGCACCAGAATATATTATCCAGTCAGGTGAAATAACATGAGATACCAAGAAAGTAGCTATACCTGACATGTTAACCTGTTTGAAATCATTCTTATCTTTTCTCAACAGGGCCACGATCTTCTTATATTCTTCATCTAACAAGCTCTGCCCCTTGGCCAAAACAACATTATTATTGATGTCTTTGTTTCCTTGACTGCTAAATGGTGTCGACTGTCTTGCATCATCAGTTAACTGATGTCCAGTGAAATAATGGGCAGAGAACTGATTATTAACCTTACCTCCATATCCACCAGATCTTCCATAAGCATGATTGTTGTTTCCTCCATATCCTCTTGAATTACCACTGTAACCTCCCTTTCTTTTCTGCTTTTAATTATTGGGATAACCTATTAATTTGTAGCAAGTCTCTTTAGTATGCCCAGTGAAGTGGCAATAGGCATATTTCTCCCTTTGTGATTTTGGGATCCATAACTACTTTCTGAGCTTCTACTGACATACATTGTAATTGGATCTACCTTTTCATTTGTAGTTGCTGCACAAGACAAATGTTGAATATCATCTTCTAAATCATAGCATAGGCTTGGCTAAGTATAGATATAACTCTCTTTACCAAAATTTATCTTCTAGACTGATCATAGGAATCATTCAAGCCTCCTAAAAAATGTATTAATCTTAATTTAGACAGGTGATCGGCATAGTCTTTGGACCTTGGACAAGCATATGATGGTGCAGGAACTACTATATCATATTCACTCCATAAGCTCTTCAATTTTTTGAAATAAGTTATGACCAAATTAGTTCCTTGGGATAATGAGTTACTTTCCCTATGTAAGTGATAAAACCTCATGCGATTTACCTTGCAAACCTCTCTCTTAGATCTTTCAAGACTTCAAATTCACTTGTTGTATATACAATACCATTTAATAATTCTACACTAATAGAGCTCATTAACCATGACAAACCTATTGCATTGCAAGTTTCCCATTGCTCATGCAGTTCTTCTCTATACACATTTTTACTACAAGCACCGATCGCAAAACCGTTTTTTCTTTTCCCCAATAATTCAACCCTCATCGATCGGCTCCATACTCCAGTTCTCTGATCCAACAAGCTTAATTGGAATCAAAGTAGCTCCGAACATATCTGATGTTCCTATAAATAAAGGATCACTTGGATCAATTTTCGACTTCATTTCTGATTTAGAAAACTGTTGAGATAGAGATCGAAATCCACTAGAATCGAAATTGTATTTTGCAACAATAACATACACCAAATTGCTGGAAATAACTTAAAATAGAGATTGATATTTTCTCTGCAACTACTCAAAAACTGCTAGTAATATAGATTGGGAATCTCCCCACAATAGAGATCTAAACTCTATCAATGTTTCTTCTAAACCTTCATCGATCGATGGCTTTGATACCATGTTAAAATCATCTGAGTCAACTCGATAGGAAAAGAAACTGACTGCGTTTAAGAAGAAAAATGTATTTTTTGGTTATTGTGAAGAAGTTAGCTTTATTAATAAGCTGAAAGGTTACACAATGTGACTACCAAGATTGGTATTTATAGACTCACATGAGCCACACATGATCTTCTAGAACCTTTTAATAACTATACCAAACAACTTTTGTAACTACTCACTAACTAATCACCTATAGTACTAGCTAAAACAATAAAGCAGTGAAAACTATTTTACTGTATTAGAAAAACTAATGCTACAATATATATTTTATTATTTTTCTAAACCTCCATCGATTGATGGCTCTGATACCATGTTAAAATCATCTGAGTCGACTCGACAGGAACAGAAGCTGACTGCGTTTAAGAAGAAAAGCTATATTTTTGGTTATTGTGAAGAAGTTAGCTTCATTGATAAGCTGAAAAGGTTACGCAATATGAATACCAAGCTTGTTATTTATAGACTCATATAAGTCACAAATGATCTTCTAGAACCTTCTAATAATTACTCCTAACAACTTGTGCAACTACTAACTACTCACTAACTAGTAACCTATAGTAGCTAAAATAGTAAAGCAGTGAAAAATGTTTTACTGCATCATAAAAACTAATCCTACAATATACATTTTAAAGTGTTCATTTAAAATTAACTGATACCAAAGTATGGTTATTTGACATAGTACAAAGAAAATAACAAGACATAATGCGGTCTTTGGGGTTTTGATTTAACGTTTGAGTCAAACAGTGGACAAATTCTATAAAACATATTACGTAATTTTTAAGTTCATAATCTCAAAATAGATAAATGCCTTAATATGCAGCCAGTGCAACTACTATGAGCTGACAACTATTTCGTCACTTTTGTTCTTGAGATCAAGTAATGAATAACGCTGAAGATTGTACAAGTATTCTGCAAGGAGCAGCTGTACTTAATCCTGTGTGATTTGAAGTTCTTTTGATTTTAGGGTGTTGTAATGGTGATGGCAAAAGATCTTATAAGGACAAAGCATTAGATTGAATTATTTTTACAAGCTTAAGTCCCAACTTCAAGGCATCTCCCTCAGAATTCAGGTACTTATGAAATTATATTTCTTCTTTTGTTAGTTCTTCAAAGTTATTGTTGTTCTTGAGAATAAACACCTTGCTATGCATTCTTTGATGTCATTACTGACTAGTCCCTTCAAAATTTGATAAATAACTTTTTGACCCTACATCATGGAAATCATGTATAGTGTGCACATCAGTTAAATTTGATGGTAATTCTGTTGGAGTATTAGTACTAAAGTAATACTACATATTTGGATATTTTAATCCTATTTTGTTGGACATTCACTAGCTAGTCTGTTTGCATGCTCAAGCACCAGGTTGCTCCTCTTCAATACAGATTCTATGACAATGTTCCAACTAGATGGTTTCTTCTTCTTCAACCCCGAGGAGGGGATATCTTTGCAGAGCAACTAAATATTCCAATGTTTTTGGTTGTACGAGGAATTCCTTGAGATTTCCTGGGGAATGTTGATTTAATTAATTCCATACTAGAATGACTTGACTCAACACTCTAAATTCTTTGATCCTTCAAATGGATTGAAAAAACTATTTATACGTGATAATACTTATAAATAAAGAAGATATTAATACACAATGAGAGATTGAGATTTCCTGATGGACTCTTTTATAACAACTACTACTACTATGCCTCTGTCGCAAATAAGTTGGGTTGGTAGACTCTTTATAATTAAAGATATTTCTGTCTTGAGAATTAGAAGTTTTTCGTGGTAACAAAGTAACCCTTGTCTTTATTATGAATACCAAACTCTGAAATCCACACAAGCCACGGGAAAACGATGAAAGGTGTCAACAAAATAAATAAGACAGATGAATAGGTAGATGAATTTACCAGCACTACAGAAGATAATGTAAGAATATGAGAGAAAAAATGAGATGATGGAAATGGTTAGTGGGGTAATGGGCGATGTAGTTGATGATACCTTAGAAGGATATGAGGAGGAAGAAGAAACAGAAAAGTCCTTGATGAGGTTGGGATTGATATGAATTCTAACGTATTTTAATTGGGTTCAATTGATGTGAATGGAAAATGAAAAGTTGCTTGGAAGGGACACAACTCTTCGAGTAAAAGACACACTATTTTGGGAAAAGGTATAATTGTTTGGATGGTTGTGACTGTTCAAAAAAATACACTCTTTTTAATGGACAGACATAACTGTTCAGAAAAGATACACCTTTCCAGTGAGCCATTGCCACCTTTCGGAAGGGGCACTTAATTGCTATATAAACCTGCATTTTTCCACAGGTTTGGCATAAATTTTTCTGCACTTGAAAACATTTCTTGTCTTTTAAAATACTCTATGTGATCATCTAACTATTGAGTGAGTTCGAAGAGATTTCGATCATTTGAGGTACTACTACAGTCAGATTATTAAGCCATTTTATCTTGGGAGAAAAATTCTGCACCCTCGGGTACTTGAGGGGAATTATTTCTTAAGGATACTCCATGAATTAGGAGGACTTGGCTTTTTCTGCTTCATCTAATTTTCTTTAAAATACTAAAATCACACTTCCTTGAAAGGTCATTTTTGATCTTGTGTTGAAGGTGTTGGAAACTTCATAAGAGTTCTTGATTTATTCTTGAACTTGTGTTGAAGTTGTTTTGCCAAAATACAGATTTTTGTGTACCCAAAAACAACAATCTTAAGGAAATAATTGGAAAAAAATATTTTTTTCTTGTTTGGTGAAATTTTCTTTTCACTAAAGTTTTTTTTCATAATCTGTATTGTTTGGTTTCTGGAGATTAAAGATTTATGCTTTCTACTCCATTTGAACATAACAAGTGATTTGAGAAAATAAAATCTTCATCACAAGTTATAGGTCATTCGGTTGAAGATTGAAAGTCATCAAAACTTCATCATTAAACTAGAAACAAGGGGTGTTTAAAGTTGTTGTAACTTTATAAGTAGTATTCTGATCTACTAAAATTTACTGTCTTGTTGTGACAGGAAGATGACTACTGATAGTCAAGTGAATGATACTGTCACGACTGTGGCAGCAACTAATGTTGCCACAATGAGTTGTACGAGTGCTCTACAGGTAATGGCACTGACGGAGAAACCCAAAAAATTCATGGGTGTTTATTTCAAAAGGTGGCAACAAAAGATGTTCTTCTACCCTATAACTTTATGTCTTCAAAGATTCACATCTGAAGAAGCTCCAGAGGTGCTCGAGGGAACTTTAAACCCAGAGAAATTTGTTGTTATGGAGGTATGGAAACACTCCAATTTCGTATACAGGAATTACATTCTAAATGGCCTCCAAGATGAACTATACAATGTGTATAGTGGAATGAAGACAACAAAAGAGTTGTGGGGGCGGTAGAAAACAATACAAGACTGAGGATGCTGGAACCAAAAAGTTCTTCATTGCAAGATTCCTTAAGTTTAAAATGATTGATAGCAAGTCTGTTGTATCTCAAGTCCAGGAACTGCATGGTATCATCCACGATCTCCTCGCGAATGGTATGAATCTAATGAATACCTTAGTTGAACATATTAAAAATGTTCTGAATGTTCCCATGAACTTAATTGTAGGTATGATTGTGAACGAGGCATTTCAAGTTGCGATAATAATAGAAAAGTTACCACCTATGTGGAAGGACTTTAAGAACAACTTTAAACATAAGCAAAAGGAGATGACAGCCGATGATTTTATAGTAAGAATATGCATTGAAGAAGATAACAAAGCCATAGAAAGAAGGTCAAAAGAAAATTCTGTAATAGGTGGAGAAAATATTGTAGAAGATGACCACAACAACTCCAAAAAGTAAAAGAAAAATGGACATGAAAGAAATTAACCTAAGAAGAAATTCAAGGAAAAATGCTTTAACTGTGGAAAGATTGGCCACAAGTAAATGGATTGTCGTACCCCAAAGAAAGAGAAAAAGAAGGACCAAGCAAATGTGGCTGAATCCAAGAAAGAAATGGATGATCTGTGTGCCATGCTATCTGAGTGCAACTTGGTGGGAAATCCTCGAGAATGGTGGATGGATTCCGGTGTCACCCGCCACATTTGTAAAAATAAAGAGTTGTTTGTTGCTTTTGCTCCGTCTCAAGGTGAAGAGAAGATATATATGGCCAACTGCACAACTGCAAAATTTGAAGGAGCATGAAAAATCTGCCTGAAAATGACATCAGGCAAAGTGTTGACTTTAAACAATATCCTGTATATACCAAAGTTATGGAAGAACTTGATTTCTGTATCACTTCTTGACAAAAATGAATTTAAATATGTTTTTTTTAGAAAAATTATACTTAGTAAATGAGAAGTGTATGTAGGAAAAGGCTATCTCACTGAGGGCTTATTCAAAATGAATGTAATAAATGTTGAAATCAATAAAAGTTTAGTTTCTTCTTACTTTCTTGAGTCTAATGATTTGTGGCATGAGTGATTAGAACATGTCAATTACAAAACTTTGCGAAAAACTGATTAACTTAGAAGTTTTGCCAAACATTGAGTGCAATAAATCAAAATGTCAAACGTGTGTGGAATCAAAGTATACTAAGCATCCGTATAAATCTGTTGAAAGAAATTCCAATCTCTTAGACTTAATACATACTGACATTTGTGATATGAAGTCAACACCATCTCGTGGTGAAAAAAAGTATTTTATAACTTTTATTGACGATTGCACTAGATATTATTATATTTATTTGCTAAACAGTAAGGATGAAACAATAGATGCATTTAGGCAATATAAAATAGAAGTTGAAAATTAGTTAGAGAAAAAGATCAAAATAATAAGAAGTGATAGGAGTGGAGAATATGAATCTTCCTTTATGAAAATATGTGTAGAGAATGGAATTTTCCAACAAACTACGACCCCGTATCTACCTCAATCTAAAGGAATTGCTTAAAGGAAAAACCAAACCTTGAAGGAAATCATGAATGCCTTACTTATAAATTTAAGTTTACTGCAAAACTTGTAGGGAAAGCTATCCTTACAGCTAACCGAATACTCAATAAAGTGCCCCATAGTAAGACATAATTAATTTCATTTGAAAAATGTAAAGGAAAGATCCCAACATGAAATATTTCAAAGTGTGGGGGTGTATAGCAAAGGTCTATGTTCCTATGCTTAAAAGGGTAGAGATAGGACCTAAGATGGTGGACTGCGTGTTCGTAGGATATGCTAAAAGTATCAAAGCATTTCGATTTTTGATTCATAAATCCAAAAATCCGGATATCAATGAAAATATAGTAATTGAATTAGATAACGTTGAATTCTTTGAACACGTTTATCCATATAAGACTAGACATAAACAGTCTAGTGCAGGGTCTAAAGGACCTCGAGATAGACCTACTAAGGATGTACATAATGATGAGAATCCAAGATATAGTACACGTCAAAGAACGTCAACTTTGTTTGGATTGGATTTTGTAACATTTCTCTTAGAAAATGAGCCTCAAATATTTAAAGAAGTGATGTCATCATCAGACTCATCCTTTTGGAGAGATGCAATCAATAGTAAGATTAATTCAATCTTAAGCAACCATACGTTGAAATTGGTTGATCTTTCGCCAGAAAATAAGCCTTTAGGTTCAAAATGGATCTTCAAAAGAAAAATAAAAGCAGATGGTACTATTGAAAAATACAAGGCAAGACTTATAGTAAAAGACTTCAAACAGAAAGAAGGCCTTGATTACTTTGATACATACTTGCCAGTGACAAGGATAACATCAATTCGGATGTTAATTGTGGTGGTGGTATATGGCCTTGAAATCCATCAAATGGATGTGAAAACAACATTTCTGAATGGAGAATTGGACGAAGAAATCTATATGGAACAACTTGAGGGTTTTGTGGTTCTAGGAAAGGAAAATAAGGTGTGTAAACTTGTTAAGTCATTATATAGACTAAAATAAGTACCTAAACAATGGCATGAAAAGCTTGGCTAACCATGTTAGCAAACGGATTCAAGATAAATGAATGTGATAAATGTATATACATTAAAGACACTCCAAATCACCAAGTCATTGTTTGTTTATATGTGGATGATATGTTGATCATCAGTAGAGACATTTCTGATATAAATACTACAAAACAAATGCTCGAGAGCAAGTTTGATATGAAAGACATTGAAATTATGGATGTGATCTTAGGAATAAGAATCCATAGAACTCTACAAGGGTTGGCATTGTCATAGTCTCATTACATCAAAAAGGTAATTGATAAATTCAAGTATTTGGAATTTGGAATTGCCAAGATTCCATTGAATGTGAGCTTTGAACTTTAAAAAAATGAAGGCTAAAGTGACTCACAATTGGAGTACACAAGAGTGTTGGGATGTTTAATGTATATAATGAATTGTACACGATCGAATATAGTATGTACTATTAGTAAGTTGAGTCGGTACACGAGTAATTCCAACAAAACCTATTGGATGGTAATGAAAAGAGTTTTGGGGTATCTTAAATACACTCAAGACTATGCTTTGCATTATAATAAATATCCCGCGATACTTGAAGGATATAGAGATGCAAATTGAATCACTAAATCAAATAAAGTAAAATCCATGAGTGGATACATATTTACAGTGGAGGAGCAGTCTCTTGGAAATCATCCAAACAAACATGTATTCTCGCTCTACGATGGAATTAGAATTTATCACATTAGATAAAGTTGGTGAAGAAGCAGAATGGTTTCAAAAATTCTTGGAAGATATTCCTTATTGTCCAAAACCATTGGCATAAGTATGCATACACTGTGATAGTCAAACAGCAATATGTAGCACAGGGAGCATGATGTACAATGGTAAATCTCGTCACATAAGACGGAGACATGATGTCGTTAGAGAACTTCTCTCTAGTATAATAATCACTGTTGACTATGTGAAGTCAAAGGATAATGTGTCGGATCCACATATAAAAGTCCTAACTAGAGAAGGAGTTGATTAGACATCCAAGGAAATAGGTTTACGTCCTAGGACAAGTCAGCATACCGGTAATTCTACCTAGCAGACTGGAGATCCCAAGAGCTAGGTTCAAGAAGATCAAAGAAAGTTGTGTCTGACAGGTTCAACATTGTCAATATACCCAACCCATTCTCATGATGTAGATAATGTTCAGTAAACAAGGATAAGACTTATGGTGTGAAGTCTTTTAATGATTGTCAAAATTTGGCAGATTTGACTAAATAGTTTAATCTACAGGATTGAACATTTAGAAATCACCTATTTGAGGGAAAAGTAGAAGTCGTTTCAAAGAGAATGTTAGTAAAGACCTATTATTTAAGCTCTCATGAGACCAGGACGTGTTCATGGTTAAAACAAACAAAACAGTGATAACCATAAACGATAAAAGGCTGGCTGTCTGACATGTGTTGTCTAGGTGTACATTAAAGATCGATGGTTCAAAGATATCAAATCTATCAATTAACCGAGTGCATCCGATGCATGTTCACTACAGATAGTTCAAAGGGAAATCCACTTATCCAAATACAATCAGTCTTTGCTTAATGATCACATACTTTTCCGTACAATTTTACAAAGAGTAGTCATTCCCCATTCATGTGGAGAATTGTTGGGTTCAATTGGTGTGAATGGAAAATGAAAAGTTGCTTGGAAGGGACATAACTCTTTGAGTAAAAGACACACTATTTTGGGAAAAGGTATGATTGTTTGGATGGTTGTGATTGTTTGGAAAATACACACTCTTTCGAATGGACAGGCATGACTTTTCAGAAAAGATACACCTTTCCGGTGAGCCATTACCACCTTTCAGAAGGGGCACTTAATGGCTATATAAACCTGCATTTTTCCATAGGTTTGGTATGAATTTTTCTGCACTTGAAAACATTTCTTGTCTTCTAAAATACTCTGTGTGATCATCTAACTGTTGAGTGAGTTCGAAGAGATTCTGATCATTTGAGGTACCACTACAGTTGGATTGTTAAGCCATTTTATCTTGGGAGGAAAATTCCACAACCCCGGGTACTTGAGGAAAATTATTTCCTTAAGGACACCCCGTGAATTCGGAGGACTTGGCTTTTTCTGCTTCATCTAATTTTCTTTAAAATACGAAAAACATACTTCTTTGAAAGGTCATTTTTGATCTTGTGTTGAAGGTGTTGGAAACTTTATAAGTGTTCTTGATTTATTCTTGAACTTGTGTTCAAGTTGTTTTGCCAAAATACAGATTTTTGTATATGCGAAAACAACAATTTTGTCATTCTTGTTTAACCGATTAAAAAACAACCCCTCATTCTGGTTTGCATTTAGGATTGTGGATTAGTTGTCTTTTCTGATGCAAATTTGTGCACGGTTTTGGAAGTAGATACAGCTTCTAAATGCTCCTCCTTCCACTGTGGCTGCTCCAGTGTCAAAGAATAAGGTTGCCCAAGCTGAGGCAACTGGAAATGATTGACCGTGGGATAGACAGTTCAGGCAAGGTTAGACAATTTGAGGAAGATGTATTGGTGTACAATGAACCGGGAACTTTTTTATGGCTTGCGACATTTTGAAAATTCGGTAGTTTTTCATGTATTGAAACACACATTACGCCTAGTGCTCATTCTTTAATCTTGTATCTATTTTTGTTAGAATACATGTTTGCATGGCAACTGAAATAGTTCATTGTGGAGCTTAAGTTTTGGCTTTAAATTAATGCTTTAGTTCAGAGTGTTCTGGACCATAGTGTATGCAAGTGCATTAAGATACCTTCATCAAAACGAGGCTAATTCACTGAATTGCATGTAAGAAACAGCTCAGCTTCTAGGCTCTCTTTAGAGGGAGAAATATTTGGGTATTGCATAACTGATGTATGTATAGGCATGTGCATGTAAAGGCAGTGATTATGTACGAATTTCGTTATAGTTTGACTGTCCAAAGAGGATAAGTTAGGCCTAACCAAGTAACACTTTGTTTGGATGATGGTTACCCACGGTATAGCATCGTATGGCCTAACCAATAACACTTTGTTTAGATGGTGGTTATCCTTGATATAGTATGGTATAGTTTGATTCCGTGGTTAGGTAACCATGAAAAACCTCATTTTATGTAACTACTTATTTGGTGGTATCACGTCATTCCCTTAAATCTTTTTTCTTATTTTACCATTATTTATTATTTAATAATCTTATTTTATTCTTTATTCTGCCCCTTTTTATAGTAGTCCTACTCCGTATCCCACTTTTCTAGTAGGTTTATCCATCAAACTATAGATGTGTGAAATTATTTAACGACGGAAAATAAAATCTATCCAAACGTTGTATTCGTTAGAACAATACAGTACCATACAATACAACAAAGTACCATGCATTATAAAACCATACGAAAAAACCATCAAAACAGAGTGTGTCTTTTTGGATGGTTTTATTTATTTATACTATTCAAACATTGCATTAGAATGGATAATACTTAGATTACCCATAGTAACTAGATTAATACAAACCATACTAGAGATACTTCTAGTCAGAGGCAGATTCAGGATCCAAACTCTCCGAGTGTCAAGTAAACTTATCGATTGAATATTTGTCTTAGCAACGGATCCAAAAAGTGGTGAGGCTGAGGCCGTGAGCCTTTGACGACGAGGACAAAGAATCCAATGGGCGGCGGCAGCAGCAGCAGCCACGATCCAGAAAGCAGAGGTCGATTGATTTGTGAATTGGGAGGGACAAGGTTTTTAAAAATTTTGATGAGAGAATAAAATTCCATATTTTTAATAACTTGAGAAATAAAAGAAAGTAAAAAGTAATAATTAATTATACATAATAAGTCAACTTTCAATATATATAAAATATAAGTACCTATGATGTTTTAATCAACAATTGGTTCTTGACTAAAATTAACTTTTTACAAAAATATGCTACCAACTGAGGTCGAACTCACAACCTTTGGGCCACAAAGGTGGCGCTTTACAACTTACACCAGATGATATTTTTGTATTATGGGTGACATGTTTGTTATTTGAGAATATCAGTATATGTATACCTATATATAAATAGTATTTTCGTCGAAGTTTGCGGGTGGTGTGACACCCTCACGGGCCTTAATAGATCCACCCCTACTTCTAATAACTAAGATTTCTCGCATGTCCTCATGGGTTATAGTAGATATAAAAAGTGGTGGATTCCAAAAAACTACATGACTAGTATCCAATCTTCCTTTCCTTACTAATGCCCGCAGATGAGCCACTATATTTACCTCCCTGAAATATTGGTGAATTGGAGGACTCTGTAGTTTCATTAAGTAGAACATGCATTGACAGAGGAGGGGTAAAAAGACATATTAGCAGAAGTAAGTAGTCAAACAACATTAATTGAATCAGTCTCCACTTCCAAAGGGAGGAGATTATGATCGTCGTCTAGACGCAAACCCGTAATGAGAGCTTTAAGCTCTATTTCCATTTCCATGCAGTTAATGGCTTCCTCCTTGTTGTTAATAGCAATTATCCACTTGCCCTCATGATTTCTTATTAGCAACCCCCACCCCACCCTAACAATAGCATCTGAGGAGAGAAATGCATCATTAATATTGAGCTAAAACCAACCCTCCTCGCGAGGGTACCATTTAACAGAGATATCAATATGTTTCCTATATTTAGGCATAATATGAGATAAATAAGTATACTCCAAAGGAACATTCAAGATACCGGATAAGAGGACAGGGCAATGAGAATTATTTAAACAATTATCATTTTGATTCTTCCATATATACCACTAAGCCACATGATAAAAGTAATCCCCCAACCCCAAAGATAAGTTTGATTGATAATAGAGGGAATAATGGAATTTTTTAAGATATAATGGAACATGAAAGTAAAGGAGGATCCAATAATATTCCAATATCAATGATAAAGAACAGGTGAATCCCATCCAAGACCATAGATTTATAGGTTTGGATGAGTAAATAGCTTGAAGAATATCCTCAGTATTAAGGGGGGCATCCAATACACTCAAATCTAAATTTGAATGGGAAGGATCCATTTGGCAAAAAGAACCCAAATTAGTACATGAGTGGGAGGTGGTAAAGATGTCTTTGAAATACTTAAGAGTGTGAAAACAAAGATTTTCCAAATTAGTTGATAGATTTCCCACCGCATCTTTAAAGTATACAATATTATGAAGTCTACGTCTATGAAGAATAGATAAATAGAAAAAATTTAGTGTTTGCATCCCCGTCATCAACCCAGCAACTTTGACTCCTACTTTTCCAAAAATCCTCCTTCATTTTCAAAATACTATTATTTTCCTTAGTAAGATCCTCTTCCAATGTTCGAAGAAACTCACTATGGGGCCAAGCTGTAGAATTATGAATGTCCTTTAGTCGAGCCAAGACTTTATTCTTATTCCTATGAATATCTCCAAAGGTAGTATAGCTCCGGTCCTTGAGAGTAGATTCAAAGATATTAGTTGTATCCTAAAACTTTTATTAAACCAGCATTGCCAAGTAATGTTACAAATATCTTGGCGGTTACACCAAAATTTCTTTAAACAAAAAGGTCAAATATTATTGCCATTACGATTATAAGTAAGCTTTAAAAAAGCAGATGATGATCAGACACAAGACGAGGAAGGTGAATAACTTAAGCATCATGATAAAGAGAAATCCACTCATGATTAGCAGCAATACGATCTAACCTTTCTAGAATAAGACCATTATTATACTAACTATTAGACCACAAAGATTTATTACCTTTAAAACTTAGATCGGTCATTCAACAATCATTTAAACAAGAACAAAAAAAATTTGCGTAAGCTGACTAACTACCAACTCATTTCTCATCTTGATTAACCACTTCACTGAAATCCCCTCCAATAACCCAGGGGCCATTATGGCTATTATTAAGAGAACAAAGATTATTCCACAAATTAAGTCAAGTAGAAAAATTAGTGCTAGCATATATTATGCTAAATAACCAAGGAAGAGAAGAAGGTAGAACCTTAACCATCACATGCAACTACTGGGTAGAATGACAAAGTCTAAAGACAGTGACAATGTTGTCGTGTCAAAGAAGCACTATGCTACTAGATCTACCAATAGCAGGGACCTCCATGTAGTTAGAAAAGTGAAACTCATCCTTAATGATAGCATGATCCTTGAGCCTGGTCTCCAATAGAGAAGCCATGTAAGAGTTGTGAGAAGGAAAAACTCCCTAAAGTTCCTCTTAAAGGCATCATTATACGCACCCTTAATGTTCCACCTAATAACAGACATAGCACAATTTAGCGATGAAGAGAAAGAAAGAGAGGGAAAACTATCAAGATTTCCCATCTGAGGGATGCCCTTTAAAGTAGGGCTAAAAACTATTGCATGTTTCATTGCAACTCTATTGATTGGAGGGAAAATACCATTGACCACTTGATCAGTTCCTTCAAGCAGAAATACACGGACTTCTTGTCTTGTATCTCTCAGAAGAACATAAAGGCCACTTCTTTTAGAGTAGAAATTTTGGCGAACTGTAAACCTTTTGATCTCCTAGACACTTCACCTTTACTGATTGATATACACAGGGGTTTGCATGCTAGGTATCAATTGTGGAATCCTCAGAAATAATCATGGGTTGAGTTGAAATTGTCTTGGGGAGTGAAGAATGGGAGATTCTGAAGCAAGTTTGGATCCAAAAATGGAGTTGAAGTGCAATGGCATGCCCCAGTATAGGTGCATCAAGTGGAACATAGTTGGTGCCATAGGGTTTAGCATATTGTGCAACGGCATATGGTTCCAAAAGATCTCAATTTTCATATTTAGACCCTTCATTACTAGCTGGTCCAAAAAGTGTTGATTCTAGACAATGACCATTACCTTCCTCCCCTTCAGATCCAAGGTGAAAAAGATAGCTTGCCCTTGAAGAACTTGCTTTATCCAAGACTATGGAGGTTGATTCTAAGGGATGGGCACAGTAGAATACACAACTAGGATGTCAGGAAGAATGGGATTTTGATTGGGATTGTTCATGTTTGGTTGTGAGAGAAGAAAGATGTAATACCTCGTAGTTTTCTTAGACTAATTTCGCTCCTAGAATGTCAAAGGTTAGTTTAAAAAATGAATACCTTCTTATGCATGTAAAATTTTCCAGATTTAGACATTTCATTGTGTGGGAAATTTAATAAGCTTTCCATTAATACCAATTTCGGCCAAATCCGATACTCGGTTGAGAAGTTAGGGCATTTTTAGTGTTGACAGTGTGCCACCTGGCAGTCACCGCATCGCGGTGAAGGGTGATTTCCCATTTGTCATTTTCTAGTCGACTTCCGTGATTAGCTCGTGTCGCAGTGAGGTCCAATTTCTCATTTGTCAATTTCCAGTAGCCCAACGCGATAGTGGCGCGTCGCGCCAGTGGCCAAAATGGCATTCCAAAGGGGCACCGCGATGGTGGCGCGTCGCGGAGAACGTCCAGTTCTCACTCGTCCTTTTCTAGTGAGCCACCGTGATAGTGGCGCGTCGTGGTGGCTTGCCAGTTAGGAAAATGTTGCTTTTCTAGTTCCGTTTAAACATTAAAGATGGGTATTTTTGTCAATCCTCAAGACCCCAATTCGTCCAAAACAAGGAATTAAATATATTCAAGGCACTTTATGCCCAATTTTATCCATCCTATCTCAAAGTAAAACCCTAGAGCTCCAAAGCTTCTTCTCAAAGAAATAAAAATCCTCTATAGTTTCTCCAAAAAAGCTTAAAAATTAGGATTTCCAAGACAAGATAACCAAGAACTCATCTTCAAGAACTCAAATAGGAATCAATAATTCAAGTTTCTTCATCTAATCATCAATCAAGGTATATGGGGTTTATGAACAAAGATTTTCTTTCATCTTTGTGCCCAAAACCAAGTTTGAATTATAAATTTATATGATTTTGAATGAATATTCATGAGATTTAAAATAAGATTTATACCCATTATTGCTAATTGCAAGATTATAAGATTTCAAGTATTTTAGAAGATGAATTGCATGTCTATTTTCATATTTTCATGCCTATTGCAGTAATTTCTAGATTTTGAGATTAATTATCATTGTTTTCATTATCAAGCATGATTATTATGATGTTTTGACAAGAGTTTGATGCAGGGGGTATTAAGCCCAAGTTTATATGTTGATATTTCAAGAAAGATGATGCTTTACGCATCCTATGATCAGTTAATTTACAGATTCTCTGTAAAGTTTTGATCTTTTGATCCTCAGTTTAGCTATGAAATCCACTTTACAGCTTTATTATAGATTACAGAATTCAAAACAACTTTATTTATAAATTTAATCAAATAAGTGCATAATTGGTTTCAGATAAACCCTTATGCTAGTTTTTGAAGTGGATTTCTAACAGAATGAGCATACAGATTTGAAGGGAGTAGTATTTAGCATCGAGCGGGAAGTGTGGGATTAGTGTGCCCTATCTTCCACAGAACTACGTAGCCAACATAGGTATAGATCATCAGATTATTCCCATTTCTATATGGATGACAATTTTAACTTGTGATCAATCACATGGATAGTAGGTTATACTTCCTAGCAAGAGTATGACACCTCTCCCTATCTTGAGGTTTTCCCCTTAGGGGAACGAGACGTTGGACTCCATGTTAGCTCACATAATGTATGTCCGTTAAAAGAACCTCCCTGCTAGTTAAAGTAAAAGAATAACAAAAAAAAGATTTTAGAAAACTAAGTGTAAAGGCTCATAATTTTACTCAGCTTATGCTTTACAGAAAGATAGTAGTTACAGATTTCAACTTTCAAATTTGATCAATCCAAAACTAGTGTTATGATTTACAGACAGAATACTATCACAACTTTCAGAACTAAATATTATGACTCACTAGATTTATAAAGTATGATTTGCTTCTGATTATTTTAGATTTCAGTTTTTAGATATTCCGACTTATGTGAGTCAGTTACATTTAGCATGCATTATTTTACAAATTATGATGAATGATATTATGTTTTACTTATGCATCCACCCACATATACTCAGTACATCATCAAAGTACTGATTCACATATACGTCTATGTGCTACATTATCTCATAATGTAGGTACGAGTTATAGCACGTGCACCATATTTAGACACTTTACAACTTTCAGTCATCAGGTGATGAGTCCTTTTGATTCAAGGGCTCGAGTCAGTCATACAGTTTGAGCAATATTTTATTTTTCTTTATTGAGTCATATTGATTTGGGATAGTTGGGAGTCTTGTTCTAGCTACCTATAGTCAATACTAGAAGAGGCTTCATAGACAGTCAGTAGAGTTAATGTATTTGAATCCAGTATTATTTTGTAAAAGCAGAGTTGTAGTCATTTTAATTTAGTTTTGCATTGATCAAATTTCGAAAAGAGTTATCTTCCACTGATTTCATTCAGTTTTATGCATTTTATTCAGTTACTTATGATTTATGCCAGTAGAAGGGTTAGCTTTGGATCACTTGAGTCCCTAAGCACCCTGTGATGTCTCGAGACCTATTTTTGGGGTGTTACAAACTTAGTATCAGAGCATAAGGTTCAAGTGTCCTAGGGTGTCTGTGAAGCAATGTCTAGTAGAGTCTTGTGAAACGGTATGGAGACATCTGCACTTTTCTTCGAGAGGCTATAGGGCATTTAAGAAAATGTTTCCCCTCTTTTCTACTCTAAATCGTGCAGTAAAGTTGTTCTCTTAGAATCTCCTGTCTATTCATGTGTTACCTCAAAATTCCTTATCTATGACTTATTCTTGAGATAACACGATTAGCAAGTTCCAAATTTCTCCCCAAATAATGCTCTCAGATTTGGTAACAAAAGTTTCAGAAGTCATATAAAGGGTTTGAGAGGAGCTTTCTAGTATGTCATAAGTCCTTCAAGTTGAAATTTATGTCCTCATCCTTTGAGTTATTTATTTTAGACAGAATTAATATGTATTCAGATTTCCCATTGACCCTTTTAATACAGGTAATGCTCATGCGAGGAGATAGTATAAACCTAGACTATTAAATATAGTGTGCATTCGAGGGATATTATGAACTTCAGTGTTGTGATTTATGAATAGTAGAACCTTTTTATAGTTGGAAGTATAGGTATAAAAGAGTAGTGACAAGAAAATTGAGAATGACGATTGATAGAAAGTATAGAGATAAACTTATGCATGTTATCGAGATGTGTTAAGGTGATATGTCCTTGTGTGTTAGTTTAGTGAAGGGTGGAGAAGGAGTTATTAGTTAAGGTGAATTGATGTTTTCTTGAAGTATAAAATGAGTTATTGATGGTATTTATTATGTTATAAAAGTATTGGTTATTGGTGAAAGCATTTGGTTGTTGAGTATTGTTAATTTAGGCTTCCCTAGAGGCTGTAAAAAGGATTTTAGTTGAAACGTATAGAGCTATGATAGTAATTTAGGTGTATAGAAGGGTAAATAGTAATGATGGGTAGAAGAAGGATGTGTTAATGGATTGTAAATAAGATAGGCCATATGTTTATGATCAATTATTGTTGTTATGAAGTTCTAGTGGACTAGTGTTTCTTGATGTTTTATTTTATAGCTTCCAAGTGAGAATTCTATGTAATATGGGTTGTTACATCATGTTTAGCACTAGACATTAAGTTTGAACAATGGATGGTCATCAAAGTGGATGTAATGATTTCTTGGTTAGTGTGGCTAGTTGTATAAAAGAGGTCTAGTAGGCCTAAACAGTGCATACAAGAGTTTAAATTCAATTATTCATAATTATGTATGATTTTATAAGTATGATGTTGAGGTGTGCCCAAGGTGATATAGGGATTGAATTATTTTTTTCTAAGGTTATTAAGTATAGTGTGTGGTTAGTAGTACCCTTGAATTAATAAGTATGAATGAGGCTATATGGTATATGATGTCCTTGTTAGTTAACTTATGGGTTACAGGTCGATGATGTTAGTGTAAGAAAAAGTAGAGATGTGATATTAGTAGAGTATGAAGGTAGTTAGTATGGTTCAGCAAGGGTGTGGACATATCCATGTTAAGTGTTAGAATCTAAGTTGGTGAGTGTTTAAGTTTTTATATGATGACTTTTGGGGCTATAGAAATCTATTATATGCCAGACTCTAGAGTAAAGTGATTGCAGTTTAGATTAGAGATTATTTAGTGGTTCACAGACTTAGAGTGATTGCTTAAAGCTAAGAGGGAGATGACAGAATGAGTAACAAAGTCAGACTTCCAGATTCTAGTAGTGATGGCAGTGTAGTGTAGAAAAACAGTAAGGGAGGATGATGCTCGACCCATTCTCATCTCAGTACAAAGTTTTATACTTCAGTTATCCTAATATCTACTCATGCCTTATATGTCGTCTCCATGACCACAGTTTATATTTATGCACCTTATAGGAGAAAAATCATGTATACTTCCAGTTCCTAGCATAAGCAGTTCCAGTTCACTCAGCAGTACTGATTATGTTCCATGAAATCATGGATTCCAAACTCAGGTCATGCAGATCATGACTCAAGTACTCATGCTTTACAGTATATTCAATTCCAGGTACTCATTCTACACTCCCAATGATCATCGAAATTCATATTATGTCATGGGTGTCCTCAGTTTTGACCTCCTTAATGAATTCCTGCATTTGATACTCTATTCCTTAGGCCTCAGTAAAATGTCAATTTATACATAGTATCCCTTCATGTTTCAGGTCTTCATTATCTAACCTTTTGTTACTTTTCCTTTGGTCAAGATAGTGATGATGAATAATTGTCTAGATAGGAGAGAGTAAATATTTCTTGTTGATGAAAGATGGTTGTATGCTTATTTTAGCTACGGCAGTAAGTGTGAAGTAAGATTGAGGCTAATTCTTTGATACATGTCATGGTTATTTGAAATTTTATGTGTATATTCTTAAGAATAGTGCATGGAAGTTGTTCTTGATAGAGGTTTGTAGGATATGAAAAAGATGCTTTATGAGTGTTTGTTTAAAAGTGCATATGTGGTTATGAAGATAGGCTTGAATGTCATGTGGATAGATGCATTGCGCGTTAGTGAGTTCCTAGTAAAAGATTGAATATAGTTGTTGAAGTGGAATGTACAACATGAGTTAACCTGTTTAGCCAGTAATTCAGTCTAGCAGCCATACAGGCAAGTTTTTATGGTTTTAAATCTTCCCATCTAGTCATATCATTCTAAGAGGAAATTTTTTAACTTCATGTACTTTGTGGATTCAGCTCAGTTCATGCATCATGCATCAGTTTTAGAATTTAGATGTTCAGTGATGATTTAACTTGTAAGTTTCTCATGCATCATCTCAGTTTTTTCCTAGTATTTCAACCAAATCAGTATCATTCGTGGATGAACGATCCCAAGGGGGAGGTATTGTAATACCCCAAGTTTTCATGTCATAAACCTATCATCTTTTTCTCATGAAATTAGATCCATCCTAAAGTAATGGTTACTCATAAGTTGACTCTCTCGTTTCTATCTTAGCCTTATAACCATTCTCATATCAGTGCATGTATTCAAGAAATCAGCTTAATCATGATATTCAGTTCATGTATCATGTTTCAAACTCAGTTAAGTAATCATGTTCCTAGTCATGCATGTTCAGTATAGAATTAAGTTCCTCAGGACTTTCAGTTTAACCAGTCTCATTCTAGAATGAATGTTCCCAAGGGGGAGATATTATAATATCCCGTAATTTTCTTAGCCTAATTTCGCTCCTAGAATGTCAAAGGTTAGCTTAAAAAATGAATACCTTCTTATGCATGTGAAATTTTCCAGATTTAGACCTTGCATTGTATGGGAAATTGAATAATCTTCCCATCAATACCAATTTTTCCCAAATCCGATACTCGGTTGAGAAGTTAGGGCATTTTTAGTGTTAATAATGTGCCACCTGGGCAGTCACCGCATCGCGGTGAAAGGTGATTTCCCATTTGTCATTTTCCAGTGGACCTCCACGATAAGCTCACGTCGCAGAGAGGTCCAATTTCCCATTTGTCAGTTTCCAGTAGCCCAAGGCGATAGTGGCGTGTCGCGCCAGTGGACAGAATGGAATTCCAAAGGGGCACCACGATGGTGGTGCATCGCGGAAAACGTCCAGTTCTCACTTGTCCTTTTCCAGTGAGCCACTGCGGTAATGGCGCATCGCAGTGGCTTGCTAGTTCGGAAAATATTGCTTTTCCAGTTTCGTTTTAACATTAAAAAGGGGTATTTTTGTCAATCTCCAAGGCCCCAATTCATCCAAAACAAGGAATTAAACATATTCAAGGCGCTTTATGGCAAATTTCATCCATTCTCTCTCAAAGAAAAACCCTAGAGATCCAAAGCTTCTTCTCTAAGAAATAAAAAACCCCCATAGTTTCTCTAAGAAAACTCAAATTTTAGGATTTCCAAGACAAGATAATCAAGAACTCAAATAGGGATCAATAATTCAAGTTTCTTCACCTAATCATCAATCAAGGTATGTGGGGTTTATGAAGAAGGATCTTCTTTCATCCTTGTGCCTAAAACCAAGTCATAATTACAAATTAATATGATTTTGAATGAATATTCATGAGATTTAAATTAGGGTTTATACTCATTGTTTCTAATTGTAAGATTATGAGATTTTAAGTGTTTTAGAAGATGAATTGCATGTCTATTTTCATATTTTCATGCCTATTGCAGTAATTTACAAATTTTGAGATGAATTACCATTGTTTTCATTATTAAGCATGATTATTATGATGTTTTGACATGAGTTTGATGCATGGGTTATTAAGCCCAAGTCTATATGTTGATATTTCAAGAAAGATGATGCTTGAAGCATCATGTGATCAGTTAATTTACGGATTCTCAGTAAAGCTTTGATCTTTTGATCCTTAGTTTATCTATGGAATCCACTTTACAGCTTTAGTACAGATTACAGAATTCAACACAACTTTATTTACAAATTTAATTAGATAAGTGCATAATTGGTTTCAGATAAACCCTTATGCTAGTTTTTAAAGTGGATTACTAACAAAATATGCATACAAATTTAAAGGGAGTAGTATTTAGCGTCGATCGGGAAGTATTGGATTAGCATGCCCTATCTTCAATAGAACTACGTAGTTAACGTAGGTAGAGATCATCAGATTATTCTCATTTCTATATGGATGGCAGTTTTAGCTTGTGATCGATCACATGGACAGTAGGTTATACTCCCTGGAAAGAGTATGACACCTCTCCCCATCATGAGGTTTTTCCCTTAGGGGAATGAGATATTGGACTCCATGTTAGCTCACATTGTTTATGTCAGTTAAGAGAACCTCCCTGCTAGTTAAAGTAAAAGAATAACAAAAAAATAGATTTTTAAAAATTAAGTGTAAAGACTCACAATTTTACTCAGATTATGCTTTATTGAAAGATAATAGTTATAGATTTTAGCTTTCAGATTTTAGATTCAGAAGTAAGATCATTTTTACACTTAGTATGATTTACAGACAGAATACTAGCACATCTTTTATAACTAAATGTTATGATTCACTAGATTTATAAAGTATGATTTGCTTCTGATTATTTCAGATTTTGGTTTTCAGATATTCCAACTTATGTAAGTCATTTACATTTAGCGTGCATTGTTTTATAAATTATGATGAATGATATTATGTTTTACTTATGCATCCACCCCCACATACTCAGTACATCCTCAAAGTACTGATCCATATATACGTCTATGTGCTACATTATCTCATAATGTAGGTACGATTTATAGCACGCGCACCATATTCAGACACTTTGCATCTTCCAGTCATCGGGTGATGAGCCCTTTTGATTCAAGGGCTCGAGTCAGTCATGCAGTTTGAGCAATATTTTTTTTTATTCAGTCATATTGATTTGGGATAGTTGGTGGTCGTGTCTCGGCTACCTATAGTCAATACTAGTAGAGGTTTCATAGACAGTCAGTAGAGTTAATGTATTTGAATCCAGTGTTGTTTTGTAAAAGCAGAGTTGTAGTTATTTTAATTTAGTTTTGTATTGATCAGATTTAGAAAAAAGTTATCTTCCACTGATTTCATTCAGATTTATGCATTTTATTCAGTTACTTATGAGTTATGCTAGTAGAAGGGTTATCTTGGGATCACTTGTGGCCCTAAGCACCCTGTGACATCTCGGGACCCATTTTTGGGGCGTTACAAAAGATATTGTTTGTCTTTCTTGGTGCAGAGAAAGTAAAAGTCTTTGCATTTGGACTATAATGGGATATGTTTAATGGCTTGTTAGGCTAACCAATAACTGATACATTTGCTCTAATGATTGTAGATGTTTGAGAAATGATATGTTATTGGTTTTATTGTAAGAGATCAGACTTGCTTCAGTATCTATACACGTAACTGAAGGATTTCATTGCTCAATAGTAGTGACAAAATCCACCTGCTAAGAGGGGTTGACATTTGTTGAGTAAGTGACGATGGGTGTTTAATTTTTAGGGTTTTCTCATGGTCACTATCTTCTTTTCCTAGGGGACTGAGGGTTGACAAAGGAGTGACTGCTGTTCTAAGATTTTTCTTATAATGAATTTGGAAGGTAAAAATAGTCGACATGTGGATTGAAGAGGTTGAAAAATAAGAGAGATAACACGTGGGGTGAGCAATAATGATATGAGATTGGTGATGAGAATTTTGGGGAACTGTGGACGCCGCCTTTATAGCTTTCATGAGATCTTCTTCCCCATGTTATAATAAAGCTAAAGGGTGTATTTTATTATTTATATAATTGATAATATTAGTAGACAAAGGGTTCTTAAGAGGACAATAGTGAATAGAATCATTATAAACAACTATATCACGCTTAGGGATGGGTGATAAATTAATAGGGTGATTACCTGATTGATTGTGAACATTTAAATACTGATTACCTGAGGACCCATTTGTAGGTGATTTTAATGGGTTGATCCTCTAACTGGATTTCTTTTTATGATCAAAGGAAAAGTGTTGTCCATTTCTTCTATTGAGGTGTTCCACTATCTCCAGCTAAACTATCTAAATTAGTTTTATTATTAATAGCGTTGTTACCTTTAAAGAGACACAATAAGAGAAAATGACACAAAAGACAACAACCTTTACAATGTTGATTTTCCCCTTCATACATAATTAGTTTCTTTTGTGAACCGATCTGGACATGGGTTTTAAGTGGGGTGTCCAGATGAACCTGAACACAAAGGCAGACATATCTACCCCTTAATGTAACACTGGTACAAGCAACAACTTTAATTAGTCTCCTAATCAAATTACCAATCTTTCTAAGTATGATACAATCATAGAAATCCATTGGCGGTTGTCGGAGGCATACCTAGATTGCAGTAAACACTTTTGTGGCCTTATATGCAGCAAAATTTAGTACCCATCATTGTATAGAAATATGACATCCATTGATAAAACAAGTACCCTGCTCCAACACATGGACAAAGTTCTTTTCCCTAGAGAATTTAACAAATAAAATGATTATGTCCCAAATCAATTAAGGTGATTTTTTCATAGGGTTTCCATAGTACATAAAGTTTCGTCTTTAAATTTTGATGAAGTACCCTTTTACCCATTGGTTTGATAATAAGAGAAAGATTCCAAGGTAGTATATCCATAATTTATCCTCCTCCGTCAACACAATTTGATCCAAACAATCAGAGTCAAACGATGAAGAAATATTTCCCCTCATGTATTATTAATTTGAGCATGATCAGGAGTATATCTAGATTCCATATATATAAACTCCTAAAAAATGACATCCTTCGCAAGTAGAATTTTTTTTATAATATTGATAGAAAGATAAATTCACCATCAACCTTCCTTATATCAGGGGGTTTCAAGGGAATCAGGGTGGAGGAAGATGTTTGTAATTCTGGGTCCTTCATAGATAATGTTACCAACAAGATATTGTCTTGTAGGGTTAAGAGAGAAAGAAGAGGATAATTCTATATCAAAACATAGTGTTACACTTAATAAATTGAAAATTTTCCTTTCTAAGATCATTCTTCTACCATCTTCATTCATTTTCCTTCACATCACTAACTTTATAGAGCTCAACATACTATATTCCCCACCCTCATCCTCAAGAAAACAATGGTTTCTTTAACTTTAGAGTTTTTTTGAGACCAAAGTTTTATTCACCACAAGAAAAAAAAAAGCACAAAATTTAAAATATTCAAAAGGTTAGGTTTCCAAATATAATAAGTACTTCAGATTGAAATTCAATTGATATAGTTGATACTTGATAGGCAATATCTCTAGTTAAAGGAGTGTTTAAGTGGTAAGGTTGTCTAAAGTCTCCAGTGGCATAGGAAAGAAAGCAGGGATTATTGGACCAATTCAAGTTGATTCATAACCTGCTTTCATCTGCCTGAATGATGGATTTATAATAGAAGTTAAATTCATTATATATTTGTTTTTTACCTTCTGTATTTTCCCCAATAAAATTGTATTGCCTGCAAAATTATCCATTCCTTTGTTAGTACGCATGCAAAACTCCTATGAAGTGACGTGAAAACCAACAAAACATTTTTTAAAAGTTGATCGCCTAGCTATTTGACAACTTACTACATTTAAAGGCTAGATAAGAAATGTTGGACGTTATTTTATCACCTTAGCTTGATATTTTGAATCATACATTCTCAGAATTTTGCAGTCATGATGCTTAAGAAAACATATTTTCCCTCAAATAAACAAAAGGGGTGTGACCGTGACAGTTTATATTTAACTAATAATCAACCTTAAGAAGCATTTGATTAAATTGAAATTGCATCACTTAACCATTAAAAATTTATACACAAGACATATGTCTAACAATCACTAGCTTGATGTAAACACCCGATTTAGACAAGTTTTTACCAACAAAACCTATCACAACCACCAAAGGTCATTTTCTTATTTTCTATATATGTTTAGCATTTTACACCTTTCATTGTAACTACAGGTCATTTATGACTTTTCAGAACCATCGATTTGGTTTTCAAGTAGTTCATTTAAGTTTTAAGCCCATTTCTCTATTTTGGAGCTTTTGAAGTTGAGAAATTAGTCTTGGACCAAAACTTAAAGTAAATGTCTTCGAATGAAAATTTTGGTAGCTCCATTAGCTTTGGAACGTGGATTTTAGGCTAGGATAACCCTTGGTTCAAGTCTCAAGGTTTCCAAACTCGTTTATAGCTATTGGATGGATTTGTTGTAAAACAAAACAGTGAGTGTATGGCTCGCGTTTTGTTGAAACGACCTTGGAAGGATATTTAAATAGTTTTGTTGATTCCACAATGCCAAATTTTTATGGTAGCGTAGTTAGTTCGGGTGCATCAATTTTTGAATAAATTTTGACCACCCGCTCAAAGTCCGTTAAGGACTTACCTTTTTGCTGGTCCACTCTAGCTGAGAAAGGGTATTTTAACCTTTTGTTTTGTGAGGAGTAGGCTATTTTCAAGAACGTACAATAATTTTAACATCATATTCACGAGCGTAGGCATTGCATTTGCAATTTTTTACCCGGATAGTCTTCACATTTAAGACTTGCTTCCCGCGCTTGTAAAGAATGTTTCTCTTGGCTCTCATGGTCGCAACCATTGGTTTTCACAGTCATGATGAGTAATACATGGGCCTATATATTTTTGTCTCCTCTGATTTTCTTTCATTTTCTAAACCCCAAATCACTATTAATGGTAGTGTGAGCTCGAGAATAGTTGGGAATCGATAAAGTAGAGTTGGGGGTAAGTAGAGGGCATTGAGATGGTTATTCTCCATTAGTTTCTTCATAGGTTTTTAGCTTAAATCCACCATTTAATTCTTTTTTTTCTTGTATTTTCATTGTCTCTTAGGGTTGATTTGAGCATCAATTTGTGCTTTGTTTGAGCTCATATTTTGAGCACACATTCTATGTCCTTCGAGGAAACTCGTGATGGATTCAATTATAGATATTCATTTGCGAGTCCCATGAGCCTATTTTTTACTTGATTTTAAGCCCAGAGTTTTATATTAAAAATGGGCATTGTTTTATTCATGTTGACAGGTAGATTATAATTTTGATAGTGCGACAATATTCATTGATGTGCTATAGAAATATAGCACTTTAGATGGTTAAAACAAGGAAAATATGCAAGTTTCTGAGTTCTTTTTGTTAGATATGATCCTCTTTGGGTATGTTTAGTAGGAAACATATTTTGGATGCTAAGTTTATGAAAAAGGTTTAAAAGGTTGTTTTTGGATACTTTTAGAGCTATTATGGATGTTTGGGATGTTTTTCGACTTGATCGTGATTAATGCATGCTTGAGAGTCGAAGAAGAGCTGAAAAACTAACTCCCGACACCTACTAAGTCAACCTATAGATTACATGTAGACCTACGAACCGCATGTAGACAAAGCAAGTGCAAAAAATCCAAAATCCCGGAGTTGACTTGCAAGACTTTGTCCATCCATAACCTGCGGTCTTCACCTGTGTCCTGTGCCAGACCGCAGGTACTACCTGCACCTGTGCTAGACGCAGGTATAGAGAGTAGGTGTCCATCGACCCTATTTACTCCTATTTTGTTCGGGCTTTATTTTTAGGGTTTTCTCATATACTATAAATGCCCTTTATGTAGATTTTAGTAAGATTAATACACTTTTGATATTCACAAACATATTTTGAATCTAAGATCCTGCTTTGATCTTGGCATTTCCTTGTGTTGACTTCAGTTGATTATTTAGTTTACGGTTGTGAGTTTTTATTCATCTTATCATTGTGATTTTATCTATGCTTTCTAATATGAATGTTATTGATTTCTTCACAATCATGAGCGACTAAAACCCATAACTAGGGTTATGAAAACCCTGGCAAATTAATGAAGTAGGGGAAGTGCAATTGTTGATCTGGACAAATACCCATGGTATGCATTGCATTATCTTAGTGGTTGTAAATGTTAGAATCCCTCCTAGATTATTTCTACTTACTCTAAAAGAGGAGTAATGACTAGGAAAAGATAATGATAACAATAATTTGAGGTTTAACTATCAATCCACACTATTAGTAATATCTAAGTAAGTTGGTTAGATTTCATCTAATAACTAGAGACTCAAAAGGTAATAGTTAAATGGGATCAAGATAAGGGTTAGTGATGAGACATCCTGAGAGTCAAAAGGTAAAGGGTGAAATCCTTCTACTCGTTCAAAAGACTGTAGAAGGTTCATAACTTATCTATTCTGCATGCAAGGTATTGGGTTGGTTTAATATTACACGATAAACCTACGGACTTAAGAAGCTAGGGAGAACACAATCCTAGTGTTCCCCTACGACGAATTATTACCAAAGTTAATATTGTTACTTACTCAAGATTACTACAAACAAATACCCCTATTTACTTTTCTAGTACTTCCCATAGACTTCAACTACTGATTACTATATTCCCTTGGGATTCAACCCCAACCTTAGTTTGATTACTATATTTTGACAGCTACCATACCATTATCTAAAAGAAGGTGTTACTTGGACATTATCAAGAAATTTGTGTCGTTGTTAGGAACTACGGTGTTGATTTGTGGATTGAAGTCATTTTATTTTTTGGGTTTCTCTTTTTGTTCTTAGTTAGGCATACACTGGTGTATACCTAAAACACTGAGTAGAGATAATCCCTTACTCCCACTAATTTCAGAAAAAATCCTAAAATTATATAGTAGGATGGTAGAGCCAAAGAGGGACAATCTCTCTAAAGACGGAGTTCAATATGGCATTAATAGACAGACTGGTGAGATGTTATATCAAACAGAGCTAGGTGAATAGAGACGGACAGCATACCACCGAACAACACTAGGTGGAAATCAGAACAGAGGATGACCTCGAGAAATCCCAGCATATTAGTATGTTCATCCATATTTTTACGATGAATAAAATTTGTGTAACACCCCGTAAATTTTTTCGTACACTTATCGCGATTATATGGAGTCCTAAAGGCTTGCGTATGGGTTAAATTAAGTTTATGGTGTTCGGAAGTATCCCGTCAATAGTTGTATGTGTAGGTATTGCAATAAGCTTTCCAACGATATAAAGTTTGCCCAAAACAGAGGAGTATTTCATATAAGCGAGCACATTCAAAATTTCAAAACGGTGGCCGGGAAGCCTGTGAACAGTAAATCAGCAGGAAAATTACTGCAGCTAGGCAATTTGTTTTTGGATCAACTTTAGACGATCATAACTCCTTGTACAAAAAAAACTGTGTGACCTTCTATATATCGACGAAAATCTCCGAGAGTCTTGTTTCCGATGAAATTGGTTTCATCCAAATCCAATGTCTGAGTAAGGAGCTATACCCGTTTTACTACAGCCTATAAAAAAAAAACAGAATTTTGGGACAGATTTTTGGGTCAACTTTAAACGACCATAACTCCTTGTAAAGGAAGAATTGGGTGGTATAATTTATTTTAAAATGAAATCCCTTTGAATTATATTTCCAATGCAATTGGTTTCACCCAAATCCGATACCGGAGCAAAGATTTATGATCGATTTACTTCAGCCTGTCAAAACTGTCCACTGGGGACAGATTCGGATTTATTTAAATTTTTAGGGCAAAATGGTCATTTTCTATTACCTCTTGGACGAAAATTGGTCTTTATAAACATACACTTAGCCTAATATATATCATATATCATCCAATTATTAAGAGAAGGTGAAACCCTAGCCTAATTTCAACTTCAAATATTTTGTGATTCAACCGTAGAAAATTCGAATTGGTTCCGTAGTTGTGTTCACCATCTCAAAAGCTTCGAGAAGCACCCCATGGTTATGTAAGGAGGATTCTAAATACAAGAGTTCATTGTTAAGGTATGAATATTGTTTATTCTTGATTCTTATCCATGAATAAGTATTGATAAAGGATTATGAGTATTGTCTTGATGTTGGAAGATAACTAGAAACATAGTTATGAATTGTTTTGTATAAATTGTTAGTAGTAAATTATGGAAGTTGTTGTATTAGATTATGGAGGATGAATTGTGGTGATATATCATTATATTAGTGGTTATGTATGACTAGTGATCATGTTGGTATTGGATGGTGATTAAGAGGGGAAATAAAGGCTAAGAGTGATGTTGAGGGATATTGCATGAAAATGCATGATATGTGAATGTAATAAGAGTATAAGAGGATGTATGTAGCACTCTTATTGATGAGTTAAAGGATTACTTCCTAGACATTATTTGGTGAAGTTAATACCTAAATGGTAAGGTTTGGTTGCTAATACTAGTTTGCCACAAATGACTTATTGTACATAAGTGTTCGAAGAGTACGGGAAGTCAAGTTGGACTTGTATTGAAGTGGTTATATCAAGGTATGTAAGACATACTCTATCAAATATTTGGCATGAATAATGACCCATGGCACTCTCAAGTAAGCTTCCAACATTGTCCTACGACACATGACACATAATAACATCATATGATCTTCGACACTACCAATTGAACTTGTTTTCACTTTTAAGATGTCCGGCTAGTCAAAAAAATGTCCATATACTATTGTTGACTCCGAAATGGTTTAATGAGGTATCCATGATTCTCTACTTCATTTTCATGATATTGATTACCTATTTACATATTTTTCCTATTGAGGTATCATGGTTTTAAGTTCCATAAGGTGTGACCACAAAGTAACCAATCTCAAAGATTAATTGAATTAAGATATGGAATGTCTTTATTTTAAATTGATGATATGATGTATTGTATTAGTACCACTGATCAGTTGGCCATTGTATTATAAAGATTATGTATATATGTTATTCCAGGGGTGGTCCCTGATGTATTGTATTAGTACCACTGATCAGTTGGCCATTGCATGACATATGTTATGTATTGATAAGGAATACGGGAAGTAATGATATGAATGTAATGTGCAGGTATCCCATCAAATCTTTTAAGTGTGGTATACTCATACTGTTTATTCACTGGTATCTGGGTTCTGTTGATCTTTTGTATCTCATCTTGATACTCACTGCCTTACATACTCAGTACATATTTCCGTACTGACGTCCCTCACGGGGGACCTGTATTCATGCCTGCAGGAACATGTACTTCAGGTCGTACACCTCCGCAGTAAGAGACAGGACATTCTGTTGATAGTGGTGAGCTCCAGTTGTTTCGGGGCATCCCAAGTCGTTTCTATATGTATTTTTGGTATTTGTATAAAAGTCTTTTGTGGGCGGGAGTTTGTCCCGACCCTAACTCAATTGTGTATCTATGTAGAGGCTTTTATAGACATATTGTATAGCCATAGGAGTGTTTGGTTGATAGACGTGATGGCTCTGACGGCCAATTACTGTTTATATATATATATATGCGTGTCTGCTGGGCTGATACAAGTACTATTTTCTTCTATTTACAACGAAGTGCTGCCCAAATTTCTAATTTTCATAAGTAATGTAAATGTGAAAGTATAGGTTATGAACGGGTTCTCCCGGGCCTCCTCGGCTACGGGTGCCAGTCCGCTCCAATGGGATTTGGGGCGTGACAGAAGTGGTATCAGAGAAGTTCGTCCTAGTGAGTCTACAAAGCCGTGTCTACGTAGAATCTCGTTTATCGGTGTGTTGTGCACCACATCTATAAACAGGAGGCTATTGGACATTTAGGGATTGTTTCCATTCTCCATTTATTAGATCCTGCAATAGAGCCCATATTAGAGATAAAGTCATAATCGATCGCTTAATCCAATTGTTTTTTTTATTTATTATAGTAACGATGCAGATTACAAGGAGAAAAAATAAGTGGAAGCGAGTAGATGTAGTGGCCGGAGAAGGTACTAGTAAGTCACCACCGGCACAAGCTGAACAAAGTGAGTATCAAGCTGAGCATATATCAGGAGCTTCTTCTCCTCTGGAAGGGCCATCTATTAATGCTGTTGATCGAGATTTGAGGGATGCAGTACAACTTCTGACGCGTATAGTTGTCGGTCAAGTTCAAGGGCAAGCTATTCCTACCACGGGTTCTAGTGGTACGGATAGAGCAGCTAGCCTTCGGACACAGGATTTTCTGAAACTGGATCCTCCTACTTTTATCGGATCAGATATTAACGAAGACCCGCAGGACTTTATCGATCAAACCCAAAGGGCTCTAGATGTTATGAACATATCCGGTAAAGAGATGGTTGAGCTAGCAGCATATAGACTGAAAGGAGAGGCTATATTGTGGTACAAGGATTGGAAACGATCTAGGGGTATTGATGCACCTCCAACTACGTGGGGAGAGTTCAAAGATGTATTTATTGATCATTATCTTCCATTTGAGACTCGTCAGGCCCGTGCAGATCAATTCTTAAATCTTCGTCAGGGTAATATGAGTGTAAGAGAGTATAGTCTTCGATTTAACTCCTTGTCTCGATATGTTTCTAATGTGGTAGCTACTATGGATGACAGAGTTCATCACTATGTGGATAGATTGGAACCATACTTGGTTAGAGATTGTACCATTGCTTCTTTGAACAAGGACATGGATATAGCAAGGATACAAGCTTTCTCTCAGAAAATGGAAGATCAGAGGCAAAGAAGAAGAACCCAGGAATCAGAAAAAGGATATTCTAAGCGGGCCAGAGCTATAGGGAAGTTTATGGCATCTCAGGGAGGTTTTAGGCCTTCGTTCTCTCATAGATTGCCTATCCCGTTATCTTCTTATCCTGCAATTAGTGCTCCACCTCAATTTCAAAGGTTCAGAGGTAATTAGTTCGGGCAAAGCAGTGAAAATCAGAGTTCGCGAACAGTGGGGTATCAAGGGCAAGGGAGTATGAGTCAATTGAGGCCTCCACGACACCCGTGCCCCTTATGTAGAAGATTTCACTTTGGCGAATGTCGGCTTGGAACGAACAATTGCTTTTGGTGCGGTAAGCCGGGGCATATGGCTAGAGATTGCCCACGCAGGACCACAGGTGGTATAACACGACCTACCGGATCAGCTATTGCGTCATCATCGGTGCCTCCTTTGAGTAGAGGTGCACAACCTATGGGTCATGGTAGAGGTGATAGAGGAGCAGCTAGTTCTAGCGGAGCTCAGAACTGTGTGTATGCCCTAGCAGATCGACAAAATTTAGAGGCTTCTCCAGACGTGGTTACAGGTACGTTGTCCATCTTTGCATTTGATGTGTATGCCTTAATTGATCCTGGTTCTACATTATCGTATGCTACTCCTTTGGTTTTGGGAAGGTTCGGAAGAACACCCGAATTATTAGCCAAGCCATTTGAAGTATCAACGCCAGTGGGGGAATCTCTTATAGCTAGGAATGTTTATCGAAATTGTGTTGTGAATATTTGTGGTCGTGATACGATGGCCGATCTTGTTGAGTTAGAAATGGTAGATTTTGATGTTATTATGGGCATGGATTAGTTAGTGTCTTGTTATGCTACAGTAGATTACCGTTCTAAGAAGGTATATTTCCATTTCCCAAATGAGGCAGTCCTTGAATGGAAGGGTAATGTTGGCGCGCCGAGAGGTAGATTTATTTCTTACTTTAAGGCAAGAAAAATAATCTCCAAGGGGTACATATACCATTTGGTTAGAGTAAGGGATACAGAGGCAGAGCCGCCAACTTTTCAGACCGTTCCGGTTGTGAATGAATTTCCTGATGTATTTCTTGAAGAACTACCAGGTTTACCTCCTGAACGAGAAGTGGAGTTTGGTATTGATATGTTGCCAGACACACAACCAATCTCAATTCCTCCTTATAGAATGGCACCAGCAGAGTTGCGAGAATTGAAAGAGCAACTGAAAGACTTGCTAGAGAAGGGATTCATCAGGCCTAGTATGTCTCCTTGGGGAGCACCAGTATTGTTTGTACGTAAGAAAGATGGTTCGCTGAGGATGTGTATTGACTATCGGAAATTGAATAAGGTGACTATCAAGAATAAATACCCTCTTCCCCGAATTGATGATTTATTTGACCAGTTGCAGGGTGCCCAGTGTTTTTCCAAGATTGACTTGAGATCAGGCTATCATCAAGTGAGAGTCAAGGATAAAGATATACCCAAGACAGCTTTCCGAACACGGTATGGTCATTATGAATTCTTGGTTATGTCATTCGGGCTGACAAATGCACCTGCAGTTTTTATGGATCTGATGAATAGGCTGTTTAAGCCGTTTCTAGATGTGTTCGTGATAGTTTTCATAGATGATATTCTGGTCTACTCTAGATCATAAGAGGATCATGTTAATCACTTAAGGCAGGCATTGCAGATTCTTCGTGATCGTAAGCTGTATGCGAAGTTTTCTAAATGTGAGTTTTAGCTCAAGTCAGTGGCATTTTTGGGCCATATTGTATCCAGTGAAGGCATAAAAGTTGACACTCAGAAGATTGAGGCTGTGAAGAATTGGCCAAGACCCACGACGCCTACGGAGATTCGTAGTTTCCTCGGGTTGGCAGGTTATTATAGAAGGTTTGTTGAAGGTTTTTCTTCTATTTCTGCACCCTTGACTAAGTTGACGCATAAAGCCTCCAAGTTTCAATGGAATGATGCCTGTGAAAAGAGTTTCCAAGATCTGAAGAGCAAGTTGACTTCTACACCGGTATTGGTACTTCCTGAAGGCACAGAAGGGTATGCAGTGTACTGTGATGCTTCGAGAATTGGCTTAGGATGCGTATTAATGCAACATGGTAGAGTAATAGCCTATGGCTCTAGACAGTTGCGACCACATGAGAGAAATTATCCCACGTATGATCTTGAGCTAGCTGCAGTTGTATTTGCTTTGAAGATATGGCGCCACTACTTATATGGGGTTCATGTTGACATATATACCGATCATAAGAGCCTGCAATATATCTTCAGTCAGAAAGATCTAAACTTGAGGCAGCGGAGATGGCTTGAATTATTGAAAGATTACGATGTTGATATCTTGTATCATCCAGGGAAAGCGAATGTGGTAGCGGATGCACTGAGTCGTAAGTCTAAAATGGCATCTATAGAAAAGCAGGGGATGATTAAGGATCTTCACCAACTAGCTAATTTGGGAGTTCGACTTCTCGAAACTCCAGATGAAGAGTTTATTGTACGTAATACAGCGGAATCTTCATTGATAGCTGAAGTGAAAGAGAAGCAGTATGCAGATCCAATTTTATTGCAGCTTAAGGAGGATGTGCAGAGTGGCATGACAAAGGCATTTGAGCTTACGCGAGAAGGAGTGCTTCAGTGTCAGAATCGTTTATGTGTACCTGATGTAGTTGAGCTAAGAAAGAGAATTATGACAGAAGCACACTATTCAAGGTATTCCATCCATCCAGGGTCGACTAAGATGTATCAAGATTTGAAAGCAATATATTGGTGGAATGACATGAAGACGAATATTGCTGAATTTGTAGCTGAATGTCCGAATTGTCAAAGAGTCAAAGTAGAACACCAGAAACCCGGTGGTTACATGCAATGTATAGATCTTCCAGTCTGGAAGTGGGACAAGATCAATATGGATTTCATCACGGGTTTGCCTCGTACATTTCGGAAGTTTGATTCCATATGGGTGATCATTGATAGGCTTACCAAATCCGCGCACTTCTTACCAGTTAAGACAACTTATACGGCGGAAGAGTATGCGAAGTTGTATATTAAGGAGATCGTTTGGTTACATGGAGTTCCAATTTCCATTATATCCGATCGAGGAGCCCAATTTACCGCGAATTTCTGGAAGTTTTTTCAAAGGAGTTTGGGGACACAAGTAAATCTAAGTACGGCTTTTCATCCTCAAACGGACGGACAAGCGGAACGTACCATCCAGACACTTGAAGATATGCTACGAGCATGTGTATTAGATTTCAAAGGCAACTGGGATGATCACCTACCTCTTATCGAGTTTGCCTACAATAATAGCTATCATTCAAGTATCAAAATGGCACCATATGAAGCATTGTATGGAAGAAAGTGTAGATCGCCAATAGGATGGTTTGGAGTAGGTGATGCGGTCTTGTTTGGACCGGATCTTGTTTATCAAGCAATGGAGAAGGTTAAAGTGATCCAACAACGGCTTGAAACAGCTCAAAGTCGACACAAATCTTATGCGGATGTTAGAAGAAGAGGACTTGAGTTTTCTATCGACGATTGGGTATTCTTGAAAGTATCACCAATGAAAGGAGTGATGAGGTTTGGCAAGAAAGGAAAGTTAAGTCCACGATACATAGGTCCGTACAAGATCATTCAAAGATTTGGACAAGTTGCTTACGAGTTAGAGCTACCTCAAGAGCTCTCAGCAGTTCATCCCATATTTCATGTTTCGATGCTTCGAAAGTACATCGGATATCCATCGCACATCACTACTACGGAAGATGTACAAGTTACAGAAGATCTCACTTTTGAAGAAATGCCTATTGCTATTCTTGATCGCCAAATTAAAAAGATAAGGAATAAAGAGATAGCATCGGTAAAAGTACTTTGAAGGAATCAACAAGTTGAGGAGATCACATGGGAAGCCAAGGAAGCGATGAAGATTAAGTACCCTTACCTATTCAACGATGAGGAGGAAGTTCATGAGACGGAAGAAGAACAATAACAAGTAAGTGTTTATTTTTATGCAAGTATGTTATGATGATGAATATGTTAATTGTAAGCTTGGACATGTATTAATTTAGTAAATATGCTAACATTCGAGGAAGAATGTTCTTAAGGGGGGGAGAATGTAACACCCCGTAAATTTTTTCGTACACTTATCGCGATTATATGGAGTCCTAAAGGCTTACGTATGGGTTAAATTAAGTTTATGGTGTTCGGAAGTATCCCGTCAATAGTTGTATGTGTAGGTATTGGAATAAGATTTCCAACGATATAAACTTTGCCCAAAATAGAGGAGTATTTCATATAAGCGAGCACATTCGAAATTTCAAAACGGTGGCCGGGAAGCCTGTGAACAGTAAATCTGCAGGAAAATTACTGCAGCTAGGCAATTTTTTTTTGGATCAACTTTAGACGATCATAACTCCTTGTACAAAAAGAACTGTGTGAGCTGCTATATATCAACGAAAATCTACGAGAGTATTATTTCCGATGAAATTAGTTTCATCCAAATCCAATGTCTGAGTAAGGAGCTATACCCGTTTTACTACAGCCTAAAAAAAAAAAACCAGAATTTTGGGACAGATTTTTGGGTCAACTTTAAACGATCATAACTACTTTTACAGGAAGAATTGGGTGGTATACTTTATATGAAAATGAAATCCCTTTGAATTATATTTCCAATGCAATTGGTTTCACCCAAATCCAATACCGGAGCAAAGAGTTATGATCGATTTACTTCAGCCTGTCAAAACTGTCCACTGGGGACAGATTCGGATTTATTTAATTTTTTAGGGAAAAATGGTCATTTTCTATTACCTGTTGGACGAAAATTGGTCTTTATAAACATACACTTAGCCTCATATATATCATATATCATCCAATTATTAAGAGAAGGTGAAACCCTAGCCTAATTTCAATTTCAAATATTTTGTGATTCAACCGTAGAAAATTCGAATTGGTTCCGTAGTTGTGTTCACCATCTCGAAAGCTTCGAGAAGCACCCCATGGTTATGTAAGGAAGATTCTAAATACAAGAGTTCATTGTTAAGGTATGAATATTGTTTATTCTTGATTCTTATCCATGAATAAGTATTGATAAAGGATTATGAGTATTGTCTTGATGTTGGAAGATAACTAGAAACATAGTTATGAATTGTTTTGTATAAATTGTTAGTAGTAAATTATGGAAGTTGTTGTATTGGATTATGGAGGATGAATTGTGGTGATATATCATTATATTAGTGGTTATGTATTCCTAGTGATCATGTTGGTATTGGATGGTGATTAAGAGGAGAAATAAAGGCTAAGAGTGATGTTGAGGGATATTGCATGAAAATGCATGATATGTGAATGTAATAAGAGTATAAGAGGATGTATGTAGAACTCTTATTGATGAGTTAAAGGATTACTTCCTAGACATTATTTGTTGAAGTTAATACCTAAATGGTAAGGTTTGGTTGCTAATACTAGTTTGCCACAAATGACTTATTGTACATAAGTGTTCGAAGAGTACGGGAAGTCAAGTTGGACTTGTATTGAAGTGGTTATATCAAGGTATGTAAGACATACTCTATCTAATCTTTGGCATGAATAATGACCCATGGCACTCTCAAGTAAGCTTCCAACATTGTCCTACGACACATGACACATAATAACATCATATGATCTTCGACACTACCAATTGAACTTGTTTTCACTTTTAAGATGTCCGGCTAGTCAAAAAAATGTCCATATACTATTGTTGACTCCGAAATGGTTTAATGAGGTATCCATGATTCTCTACTTCATTTTCATGATATTGATTACCTATTTACATATTTTTCCTATTGAGGCATCATGGTTTCAAGTTCCATAAGGTGTGACCACAAAGTAACCAATCTCAAAGATTAATTGAATTAAGAAATGGAATGTCTTTATTTTAAATTGATGATATGATGTATTGTATTAGTACCACTGATCAGTTGGCCATTGTATTATAAAGATTATGTATATATGTTATTCCAGGGGGGGTCCCTGATGTATTGTATTAGTACCACTGATCAGTTGGCCATTGCATGACATATGTTATGTATTGATAAGGAATACGGGAAGTAATGATATGAAAGTAATGTGCAGGTATCCCATCAACTCTTTTAAGTGTGGTATACTCATACTGTTTATTCATTGGTATCTGGGTTCTGTTGATCTTTTGTATCTCATCTTGATACTCACTGCCTTACATACTCAGTACATATTTCCGTACTGACGTCCCTCACGGGGGACCTGTATTCATGCCTGCAGGAACAGGTACTTCAGGTCGTATACCTCCGCAGTAAGAGACAAGACATTCTGTTGATAGTGGTGAGCTCCAGTTGTTTCGGGGCATCCCAAGTCGTTTCTATATGTATTTTTGGTATTTGTATAAAAGTCTTTTGTGGGCGGGAGTTTGTCCCGACCCTAACTCAATTGTGTATCTATGTAGAGGCTTTTATAGACATATTGTATAGCCATAGGAGTGTTTGGTTGATAGACGTGATGGCTCTGACGGCCAATTACTGTTTATATATATATATATGTGTGTCTGCTGGGCTGATATAGGTACTGTTTTCTTCTATTTACAACGAAGTGATGCCCAAATTTCTAATTTTCATAAGTAATGTAAATGTGAAAGTATAGGTTATGAACGGGTTCTCACGGGCCTCCTCGGCTACGGGTGCCAGTCCGCTCCAATGGGATTTGGGGCGTGACAATTTGGGATACGATAAGTCAATTTATACAAGAGCCATTATCCCTCCTACTTTACTTCCGATGTTAAGTTCAATATCTATAGTGCTATGATTCTGCTCTTGTACTTGAAGGGTGTGTTTGTTGGGTTTCCTATAGACAAAGAAAACATGCATCAGACAAATTTTACTGGGATATGCACTTCATATACCATACCGAGAGTAGATTAGGAGGCACTGAGACTGAGGTTGTTCCCTTTATCGCATACTTGAGAAGCATCATTATGGCTCGGGGAGCTGCCAAAAAAGTATATTACTACATGGAATGAGTTGCACAAACAATTCTTGAATAGGTTCTTTCCTTCCTCTAGGGTATTGCAGCTCAAGGATGATATTTATATTTTCAGGCATTTGTAGTTAGAGTCCATGTATGAGGCATGTTTTTGGTTCAGGAAGAGGCTTAGAATTGTATCCAACCACAGGATATCAGGGTTAAGCTTATCAAATTTATTCTATAGAGCCCTGACTACCAGATCCAGATCAATAGCAGACACTATTTCAGGAGGAGACTTTATGAGATTTTGATGGGATATATCTACAGGTATTATGGATCATATCTTATTAACTAACCGAGGGTGGCATACTCGAGAGGTTGATATAGGTTCTGATATTTAAGTCATTTGATCTTTCGATGAACAAAGAGTAACAGAGGATGTTGTAGCTCAGGATATTTCACTATTACAAATAGAAATTAGTGAGTTGGTCAAACAATTTACAACCATCAATTCTTCTAAAGTGCATGAATTTGGGATATATGAGAAGTAAAAGTATGTGGATCATTAGTTAGCGAGTTTTCGATCCCAAAGGCAACAAAATTAAGGTCAAAACTATTATGATGAGAGAGATAAGTACATTCCACCTGGAAGACGAGAGGCAGAGTCTAAAATAGAAGAGATGTTGACCATGCTAATGAAGGGTTAAGAGAACCAGTTAGGAGTATTACCTGGTGACAATATGAAGAATCCTCCAACACTTGTTCACTGTATGTCCATTGACACTAGAGATGACTCGTCACCTGATAAGCACTATTTTCCTAATACTGATGAGCCAGCGAAGAAGAATATTATTATGGATGAGCTATATAAGGCAGAGTTTGGGAAGCTGAGTTGTAGTGATGATAATTTTGGGAGTGACTGTGATGATGACTAGGTTACGGAGGATCTCCAAAGTATAGTACAACAGTTTAGTACAGATTTTCATGCACATTCAGTTGAAAAAAAGGGATCCAGGTGTAGTGACCATCCCATGTTCCATAGAAAAATTGATATTAATCAGGCTTTATATGATTCAAGAGCAGGAATAAATGTTATGCCTCTGGTGTTATACAAGGTGTTAGAGTTAGGATAACTCAAGCCTACATCTTCAAGGCTTATTATGGTTGATTATATATAAAGGAGCCAATGGGTATTTTGCGTAACTTGGAGATAAAAGTAGTTTCATTCATCTGTTCGTTAAATTTTATGATTTTAGAATATGAAGTGGATACCTATTCTTCGATCTTACTGGGTAGACCCTTTTTGTCTACTGGCTGACTATTGATTGACATGGATTTAGTAGAGATCACTTTTCAATAGAACGATGAGAAAATTATGTTAAACATATGCATGACCGTGCAACAGTCGGATGATATGAGAGTAGTGGCAGTGATAGAAGCAGTGGATGATGACTTGTTCACATAGATGTGCCTATTGAAGAGATATTAGGGGTGTAAACATTAGTAGTAATAATTATAAACTTTGAGAGTGATGGGATAGCTGACTATGATTAGATGGCTAGTGCCTTCCATGACATAGGCTCTTACAAATATGCCCCTAAGAAGCTGGATCTTGACTTAAAGAACAGAACCATACCTCTTGTAAGACTATCAATTGAAGAACCACTAGTATTGGAATTGAAGGTCCTCCCTCCTCACTTTTATTATACATTCTTGAGGGCCAACAATACCGTACCAGTAATTATTAGGGAAGATATGGTAGAAGCATAGGTGGAAGCTTTGATATCAGTATTATAGAAGTTTAATAGAGATTTAGTATGGACCATTATAGGAATTATGGGGATCCCACCAGGTATATGCACACATAAGATACAACTTGAGCTGTACAACATTCTTAGTATTAAGCATCTGAGGAGACTAAACCCTTCTATGCAAAAAGTGGTAAAAAGGGAGATAATCAAGTGGTTAGATACTGGGGTAGTTTTTTCCATTGTAGAAAAAAGTGGATTATCCCAGTTCAATGCATTCCAAAATAAGAGGAATCACAGTGGTTCCAAACAAAAAAATGAGTTAGTACCATTGAGGCTAGTGACCAGTTGGAGAGTGTGCATAGATTACAAAAAGCTGAATAAGTAGACACAAAAGGACCACTTCCTGATATCATTTGTTGATCAGATGTTGGATAGACTAGAAGGCAGAGGTTGGTACTATTTTCTTGACGGATATTTGAGTTACAATCAAATCATGATTTCTCCTAAAGACCAAGAAATGAATATCTTTACTTGCCCCTATAGGACCTTTGCATTCAAGAGGATGTTGTTTGAACTTTGCAATGCACCTGCCATTTTTCAGAGATGTATGATGTCCATATTCTCTAATATAGTGGAAGATACTATTAAGGTATTCATGGATGACTTTTCAGTGGTCGGAGATTCTTTCGATTACTATTTAGCCCATTTGGCTAGTGCACTACAAAGATGTGAAGAGTGCAATTTGGTGCTAATTTGGGAAAAATGCCACTTCATGGTTAGAGAAGGTATAGTTATAGGGAATAAAATCTCAAAACATAGTATTAAGGTTGAAAAAGAAAAGATTATGGTGATTGAGGAATTTTCACTGCCAGTATCAGTTAGAGGCATACAGAGCTTTTTTGGTCATGCACGTTTCTATAGAAGATTCATCAAGGACTTCTCTAAAATTGAAAGTTCTCTTTGAAAAATTCTATAGAAGGAGGTGAAATTTGTGTTTGATGATGAGTGTCTCAAGGCTTTCAAATGCCTAAAAGAGCGGTTAATTTTGACACCCATTATTGTGTTACCTGATTGGTCTTAACCTTTTGAGGTTATGTGTGATGCAAGTAGAGTGGAATTGGGTGTTGTCCTAGTTCAAAGAAGAGAGAATATCTTGCATCTCATCTACTATGCTAAAAAATCTTTAAACACCACACATGAAAATTATGCATTTACAAACAATGAGCTAGTTGCGGTGGTTTTTGCTTTTGAGAAGTTTCGGTCTTATTTGATTGGGACCAAGGTGATAGTTCATACTGACCATAAAGGTTTAAGGTACTTGATTTCGAAGAAAGATGCCAAACCCCGATTGATTCATTAGGTACTCTTGCTATAAGAGTTTGATTTTGAGGTAAAGAACCGGAAAGGGAAAGAGAATGAAGTTGCAGACCACTTATCCAGACTTTAAGACGAGGCCATCCATAAGCTAGGGGATTGATGATAATGTATTAGCGATATCTTATGATTTGATTCCCTAGTTTGCTGATTTTGCCAACTACTTGGCGAGCGATCTCGTTCTAGAAGATTTATCCTTCCAGCAGTGATGGATATTTATGCATAAGGTAAGAAGATTATTTTGGGATGAGCCATATCTATTTAGGGTTCTTGACGATAGATTAATTCGAATATGTATACAAGAGGTGAAGATGATGAGCATTCTAGAGGCTTGTCATTCATCACCAGTTGGGGGTCATCACAGTGGTACATAGAAAAAACATAAGATTCTACAGTGTGGGTTTTATTGGCCTACAATCTACAAGTATACTCATGATTTTTCATAGGACTGTGACCAATGTCAGCATCATGGCAATATTTCTCGTCACCATGAACTCCCCAAGACACCTATTCTGGAGTTGGAGCTATTTAATATATGAGGGATTGATTTCATTGGTCCATTTGTGAGCTCTTATGGTATGATATACATTCTGGTAGCAGTCGACTATGTATCAAAATAGTGGAGGCAATTGCACTTCCAGACAATGAAGGCAGAAGTGTCACCATTTTTCTAAAGAGGTACAACTTTTCTAGATTTGGCACTCCTTGAGCAATTATTAGTGATGGTTGTTCTAAATTTTGCAACTGCTTGTTCAAGGCCCTGCTTGATAGATATGGTATGAGAAATAATATGGTAATACCTTACCATCCACAGACTAGTGGGCAAGTGGAAGTCTACAATAGAGAAATAAAGTCCATCTATGCAAAGACTGTGAATGCCAATAGGACTGATTGGTCTAGAAAGCTAGATAATGCATTTTGGGCCTATCGAATACCCTATAATACCCCTATAGGTTCCTCTCCATATCATATTGTGTATGAAAAATCATGCCACTTACCAATTGAGCTTAATCATAAGGTACTTTGGGTATTATGCCACTTACCAATTGAGCTTGAGCATAAGGCACTTTGGGCGTTGAAAAGGCTAAATTTTTAATTGTGTGATGCAGTGAATTTGATTTGAGCAAGGTGAATGAGTTGGATGAATTTATACTCTGTGCTTATGATAACTCAGACATATACAACAAAAGAATGAAGTTTTACCATGATAAGAAGATCGAGAAGAGAATATCCAAACCCAATGACATGGTCTTTTTAT
Organism: Capsicum pubescens; assembly: GCA_030864215.1. Taxonomy (NCBI): domain Eukaryota; kingdom Viridiplantae; phylum Streptophyta; class Magnoliopsida; order Solanales; family Solanaceae; genus Capsicum; species Capsicum pubescens. Next base: position 198,562,185 of record CM061544.1, on the reverse strand, counting down.
ACAATAAAAGACTACGTTTGTTTCCTGGCAAGCTGAAATCAAGATGGACCAGACCATTCACTGTGGTTAAGGTGTTCCCATATGGTGCTATTGAGGTAAAGCATAATGGTGATGTCCCATTTAAAGTGAATGAGCAGCAAGTGAAACACTACATGGGAAACCTAGAAGAAGTAATACTTTGTACTGAGATAGACCTTAGCGAAGTCTGAGTAGCCAATGGAACTGAGTCATGCCGCGACAGTAAATCAGGCGCTTCTTGGGAAGAAACCCAAGGAATATTGTTTTTTGTATTAGTACTGTGTAATTAACGTCGGATCTTTGCACCTATGGTGCCATTGGTATGTTCCTAATTCTCTTGTTTTGGTTTGATGCATTAGGAATAATGCATGATTTTTAGTTGGGATGGGGCTACTTGTGGGTCTTGATTTCCTCTTGGATTTTTTGTTGTCGTGCTTGTTTTCCCCGAGGTCTTGTTCCTAGTAGATCCAAGTATGTTTAGGCATATTGTGTTTTGTTTCATGATATTTTGTGTAATTAGGAGATTTTTAAGTATTTAGGGCAGTAGTCATGTTTTGATTGATTTTTGCTACCCCTTCAAAAATTTATGCTTTAGAACTATGTTGATGTATATAGGTGTGAAATTTGTGGATCTTGTTATGACATTAGGATTAGGGACATGATAACGATTTACTGACAATTGCATAAACTGGATAGGTAGTAGTTGGTAATATTAACTCTATGTTATGTGTGTGAGATACTACCTAGTTCTCTTTGTGTGTTGAATTCAGAACTTGCTGGTTAGTCTTGCCTACGTTCAAGGATGGTTGGGAAAGGTTCATAGATCATTTTTTATTTTAGTCCACTTTTAGCCTAAATAACCTCCCATGTGTGAATTTTATCCCTTGATCCCTGTTTTGGGCCTTGAGAGCCTATTATTCTTGTTTTTGCCATTCACCTTCCCATTTATAGTACAATTAATCTATTTTGGCCCTGTTCCTCCTTGGATATTATGCATATTTACTCAGATAAAATGCCTAAGTTGAGGGTGGCTATCATAGGGGTGCATAGTGTAAAATAGTTATGAAGAAGGGTAAAGTGAGAAAAAGTTAGTAGGGTTGGGTGTGGTAGAAAAGAAAAGATAAATTATTAAAAAGAAAGAACAATAGACCACACTCAACTTGAATGTGCAATAAAAGAATAAAATGGAGAAATAAAGGTGGAATACAAAAGAAAATTAGCTAGTAAGTGAGACACCCAAAGTTAGTGTAGTTCCATGGAGGATTAGTCACTTTAAATGTCCTATATATCATACCATCCCCCAAGCCTACATTACAAGCCGAGAAAATTCCTATAGTGATCTTAATTTGACTATTTGAATGATAAAGTAAAGAAAATAAGGGCAAGCCTATGGTATTTGACATGCATTGACTAGAACTTCTTTGTTGAGTGTGATGTATCTTGATTGTTCTAACATTGACATGCATTATTTCATTTGAGTGAGTGGGACATCTTTGATTTGAGAGCACTTGAGTTATGTTGCTAGCCATTTGCTTGTTTCGGGTAATGTAATTTGTACATATGAGAGGTTGTCTGTTGCTAATGTAATTGCCATACCTTGATCCCTTTGTTTCATATTTTTATGCTTCATGTTCATACACATTGTCTTTGAAAAGAGATATAGGATGGGATATTGTGATTTGAACTTAATGTGATGACTGACTGCCTTGAATAGCTTAGATTCTCCTAGTGTAGCATCGTATTTGTTTCATTGTGTTTTTGTTGCCTTAGGACATGCAAATGTTCTAAGTTGAGAGTGTTGATGTTCTATAGAAATATAGAACTTTCGATGCTTAAAATAGGGAAAATATGCAAGTTTTTGAGGCCTTTTTATTAGATATGATCCATTTTGGGTATGTTTTGCAGGAAACCATGTTTTGGATGCTAAATTCGTGAAAAAGGTGAAAAAGGTGTTTTTGACTACTTTTGGAGCGATTATGGATGTTTGGGATATTTTTTTGGCTTGATCGTGATAAATACATGTTTGAGAGTCGAAGGAGAGCAGAAAAACTGACTCCCGGCCCCTACTAAATCAACCTACGAACCATATGTAGACATACAGACCGTATGTAGACAAAGCAGGTGCCAGAAATCAAAAATCCCGAGTACTGACTTGCAGGACTTTGTCCATCTGCAACCTGCTATCTGCACCTATACCCTGTGCTAGATCGCAGGTACTACCTGCGCCTGTGCCAGACTGCAGGTACAGAGAGCAGGTGGCCACCAACCCTGTTTTCTCCTATTTCATTCTGGCTTTTAAGGTTTTTTCGTCTATAAATATACTTTATGTACTTTTTAGTAAGAATTACACACTTTTGGTATTCACAAACATATTTTGATTCCAAGATCCGACTTTGATCTTGGAATTTCGTTGTATTGACTTCAGTTGATTATTCAGTTTATGGTTATGGGATTTTATTCATCTTATCATTGTGATTTCATCTATGATTTCTAATATGAATGTTATTGATTTCTTAAAAATCTTGAGCGGCTAAAATCCATATCTAGGTTGTGAAAACCCTGTCAAATTGACAAAGTAGGGGAAGTGCGATTGTTGATCTAGACAAATACCCATGGCATATATTTATTATCTTCATTATAATAGCTATCTTAGCGGTTGCAAATGTTAGGATACCGCCTAGATTATTGATTCTTACTCCAAAAGAGGGGCAGTGACTAGGAAAAGGTTATGACAACAGTAATTTGAGGTTTAACTGTTGATCCATGTTACTAGTAATATCTAAGTAAATGGTTAGCTTTCATCTAATAACTAGATACTCAAAAGGTAATAGTTAACTGGGATTAAGATAAGGGTTAGTAACGCAACATCTTGAGACTCAAAAGGTAAAGGGTAAAATCCTTCTGCTTGTCCAAAAGACTGTAGAAGGTACATAACTTATCGATTCTTCATGAAAGGTATTAGGTTGGTTCAACATCGCACGATAAACCTACGGAGTTGAGAAGCCAGGGGGAACACAATCCTAGTGTTCACCTACGACTGATTATAACTAAAGTTAATATTGTTACTTGATCAAGATTACTACAAACAAATCCCCCTATTTACTTTTCTAGTACGACCCGTAGACTACAACTGCTGATAACTGCAATTCCACGTGTTTCCTTGGGATTCAACCCTAACCTTAACTGGGTTACTATATCTTGACAGCAACCGTACTATCATCTAAAATGAGGTATTGCTTGGACTTCATCAATAGATCATGGATTGAAGAGTGATTCATGGACAATCCGAGATTGTGGTTAGGTAATAAGGTAAGCTTTGGTCTACTCTTCTCTATAAGATTGTGTATTATATATATTGCATGCCAGATAGGGATACTTGGATTGATTTATACCTTGTAATATCATTATTTGGCCTATTAAGCGGATTTAGAACAATAATATGACCCAAACCTTAGAATACTCTTTATTGTTTATGATCATATTACACTTGATTGACTTGTTTAACAATAGAGACCTAAAGGATCCTTTAGTATAGAACTTACCCTATTACTTAGGGTGTTGGACGATTTTCCTTATTAGATCCTTATAGTATCTTTATGCCCTTGTTTACCATAGTTTCCTAAATTATAGTACTAATATCCTGTTAATTTATATATTGTTGGGCCTGAGGCCATTACTATGACACCGGTTGGATAATATGTTAAATACTAGCCTTTAGAAGGATGTGGTTCTAGTTTATAGATGCCCAGGAACTTACGATTGTGTTGTTTTGATACTGATGATGGGACATACATTTAGGTGTAGTTATATGTATTTAGTGGAACGATTACATGTATTTACATGTCGTATCTAGAACAAAAACTTCAACACCACTCACTGGTCACCTTACAACTAGGGTCACCTAAGCTATCAGGACACCCTACGACTCATGGGGTCAAGTCATAAGCAGGGCAGTGAGCTCAAAGCTTAAGGAATTTTCAAGGGCAAAAAATCTAGGGTGTTTCAATTCTGCCCCACTTTGATCATTCATACTTGAATGATGGGTCAAGGAAATTTCTAGCACGATTGGACTCTATATACCTTTACTCTTACCTTTAACAAAGTTACGAAACAAAGATGTTAAGAAAAACACATACCTTAGTCACTATTATCCATAGTGGAGAATAAGAATGGATACCCAAACTTCACAGCCTCTTCGACTTCCTAAGTGGCCTCTTCAACCTTGTGCTTCCTCCATAGAACCTTTACCGAAGCTACATCCTTCATCGGTAACCAACGAACTTTCCAATCCAATATTTCAACAGGGACTTCCTCATAAGACATGGAATCCGAAATACCAATATCCTTTATAGGCACAATCAATGACGGATCACCCACATACTTTTTTCTCATTGACATATGGAACACCGGATGAATGGAGCTCAAAGTAGAAGGCAACTCCAACTTATACGCAACATTAACAACCCTCTTCAAGAATAAGTATGGGACAACATACCGGGGACTAAGCTTCCCCTTCATCCCAAACCGCATTACTACCATCAAGTGAGATACCTTAAAGAACACCCAATCACCAACCTCAAACTCTAACTCCCTACACCTCACATCCACATAGGACTTTTGCCGACTTTGGGTAGCTTTAAGTCTATCCTGAATCACCTTCACCTACTCCATTTCTTGGTGAACCAAATTCTGGCCAAATATCTCTGCCTAACAAATCTCAAACTACCCAATACGAGATCTACACCTTCTACCATACAATGCCTCAAATGAGGCCATCCCAATACTAGAGTGGTAGCTATTATTATACACAAACTCTATAAGAGGAAAATGATCAAACCAACTACCACCGTAGTCAATCACGCAAGCTCTAAGTGTATCTTTAAACGTCTGAATAGTCCTTTCTACTTTTCCATCCGACTACGGGTGGAAAGTAGTACTAAGGTTCACCTTAGTTCCCAAACCTCTCTAAAATGAATGTTAAAAGTACGAGGAGAATTGAGTACAATGATCTGACGTGATTGAAATAGGCGTCCCTTGTAATTTCACAATCTGTTGGAGGAACAACTTAGCATAGTCGTCTGTCAAATAATTAGTCTTCACTGGCAAGAAATGAGTAGACTTAGCATCCTATCCATGATGACCCAAATCCAATCAAACTGATTTTGAGATCGAGGAAGATCGGTAACAAAATCTATCTTAATTATATCCCACTTCTATACAAGTAACTCAATATTTTGATACAACCCTCTGGGCCTCATGTTCTCAACTTTCACTTGAAATGACATGACCCAAAAAAGTAACAGCCTTCAACCAGAATTTGCACTTCAAAAACATAGCATACGGATGCAGATCTTTCAAGGTCTACAACACAATGTGGTGGTGATCGGCATGATCCGACTCACTCTTGGAGTACACTATAATATTATCTTTAAATACAATGATGACCAAATCCAAAAATTTATGGAAGACCCTATTCATCAAGTCTATAAATGTCGCCGGGGCATTGGTCAAGATAAATGACATTAAAAAAAATTCAAAATGACTGTACTTGGTTCTGAAGGCAGTCTTAGGGATATCTGCCTCTCTAAGCTTTAAATAATGATACCCAAACCGAAGATCAATCTTAGAAAAGAACTAAGCACCCTGATGCTGATCAAAGAGATCATCAATCCTTAGAAGTGGATACTTATTCTTTACGGTCACCTAATTCAATTATCGGTAGTCAATACATATCTGAAGGGAAACATCCTTCTTATGTATGAAAAATACTGGTACACCCATGGGGACATGATAGGATGGATAAATCCCTTGTCAAGAAGGTCCTTTAACTCTGCTGGATCAATTTTACATGGGAGAATAGAGATCGAACGAGTGTCCAGAAGAAGATCAATCCCAAACTCAATCTCCCTATCGGGAGGGACACCAGGAAGATTATCAGGGAAGACCTCAGAGAATTGATTAACCACAAGAATAGAATGTAATGAAGGAATTTCTCAGTTGGAATCTTTAACTTAGACCAATTGGTAAAGATACACCATGGAAATTAATTTTGGGCTCTAAGATACAATATGAATCTCCCCTTAGGCACTGAGAACCCCCTTCTCACTTAATGAATGACTCATTAGGGAATTTAAATATGACCTTACGGGTTCGACAATCTAAGGAGGCATATCATGAGTACAACTAATCCATCCCCAATATGACATCAAAATCAACCATGGCTAACTCTATCAGATCTACCAGAGTTTATCTATCACCAACCGACACCACACAAACCTTATAGACTCTTCTAGACACCACAAATTCACCCACCGGGGTAGAGACAGAAAAGAGGTTTGAACTATACTCGGGATCAAAACCAAAATACACAGCCATAAATGGGGTTCACATAAGAAAGTTTGGACCCCATACCAAGTAAACAGTAAACATCACAGGAAAAAAGTTTCAACATACCAATAACCACATCAGGAGATGGCTCTAACTCTTGATGGTTAGTGAGAGCATAGAGATGGTTCCGACTAATGTCGGAACCAAAAGGGAAACCCTGGGGTGTAGGAGCTGATGAAGAGGAAATAGGAACCTTGATAACTCCAGAAGAAACTTACCCACGGGACAGTTCCTAAGCATATCCCCTGGCTTACCACATCTGAAACACCTATACCTCCCCTCATCACAAAATCCATAATGCAACTGACCACAAAACCTATAGAAAGGGTATGATAGAGCTGACTGAGCCCCACTAACTTGAGATTAGTCACCCTGTGCCCTATACTCACTATTAGGCTGCGAACGATGATCACCCGACAACTTTGAAAAAGAAGAACTAGCTATAGAGTAGAAATTAAAACTCCCCCACTTTTTCTTAAACCACTTTCCAATATCTCTACCACCTTGCTGCTGATCTCCACCCAGATCAATATGGTAAAACTTCTTGCTCTATCTCTCCCTAAATTCAGCCTGTCTCTTCTTCTCTTCCTCGACTTGTTGCATATAAACCTCAAGCCAAGAAATATCTATATCCTTTTTTAACAAGGCAGCCTTACTCTCTAGAATCAAGTCTTGGGACAACCAAAAAATGAACTTTCTCATTCAAGACCTCATGGAAAACACCAACTTTGGAGCATATCGAGATAACTGATGAAATTTAAAGGCATACTCCTTAACTGACATCTTGCCTTTCTTCAGGTTAACAAACTCTTCCTCCTTTGCCTCCCTTAACTCATGGGAAATGAAGTGATCTAAAAAAGCACTAGAGAAATTGTCCCATAAAGTAGACTCATTATTATCTCCCCTAGACTAGTCCCATTCATCGTACCATTGGTACACCATATCTTTCAATTGGTAAGTGGTGAACTCCATGCCCTCCGTATTAGTGGCATGCATCACACCGAAGATCTTTTCAATATCATCAATGATGTATTGAGGATCTTCCTCAACTTTAGAACCAGTGAAAGTAGGAGGACTCAATCTCATAGATTGGCCAACTCTAGTGGCCTCGCAGGGAGGAGTAATTAAAGTACCCCTCTCAGTCTAGGAGGCTACCAACTGGGTAAGTAAATGAATCAACTGGGAAAACTATGTAATTAGACACATCCACTTAAGGTGCCTAAGGAGGAATAGGAGGAACCGGTGTAGCTCCGTCAGGCCAATCAGAATCAGCGACCCTAGACCCAATCTAAACTCCTAGAGTAGGATAAGTTCCATCCATATTGTCCTCGGGCTGGACATAAGAGTTTATGCGGATATTCGATGTTCTTGGAGGCATGATCTGAAAGGTTAAAAAACTGGAATTAGAGAGACTCAAGACCTTAGACTCTACATCTAGAATTAAATCAACAAGAAAGTAAAACATTCCAATGCCTCACAACTTCTTCCTTATAAGTGTGGCGCGCTCCATACCCATAAAAGCGACTCTACTTGACACGTATTTATGGACACCCAATTGACCATGAACCTAGTGCTTTGATACCAATATGACATGACCCAAACTAGGTCCTGGATGAGTTGGGTATCTCAAGTCTAACTAGGACCGGAGACCACCCCAATACCCAATCATTGACCTCCTTACACCCCATGTCGGATGAATTCTGAACATATAACAAGATAAAATAATATTAATTTAAAGACATTATGATAAGTTTATGACCAAAACAAACCACCAACAACCAAACAACTAACCAATACCAATACCAATACCAATACCGATACAGACACCAATACCATCTATGTCCATAGTAGTCTAACAAAGACTTTAATCGCAACCAAAGAATATCCAGTCGGTACATGCCCCCGACCATAGACAAAACCAAAACCAAAAGAAATAGTAAGGAATAATGAAATCCATAGCATGAAATGGGTCTTTCCAAAGTGTGAAAGCTCACCACTTCAATTTGACTCACGAACAGACCCCGAATCCTAATTAAAGTGAAGAAGAGGTAAATGTATGGCTAGTTCCTACATTGCGTAGGGATACAACATCCAAATTTGGTTAGCGAGGTGAATGCTAACATGTAACTCTAGGATAAGGATAAAATAATGCCATCAATTCAAACGAAGTCAAACCAAAGCATATGTACACATCTATGCACATCTATGTACATACAGATATATATATAATACTAGGTCAAGGAGTGGTCTTAGCGTGAAATTTAAAACTTTAACCTGAGTTTATGTAGCTTTACCTTCAGAAATCCACCCACGAGCTATAAGGGTAAAGTGTTACCCACTGAACGGGCCCTATTGCGTGTTAACCACATGAATAGGAGATATCATAGATGACTGAGGAATCGCTTATACCCTTTGGCCTCAATTATACATATGTATGAATTTACACTTAGGGTATTTCCTTGTACCCCATAAGTACAAGGTTATCAAGACCAACCCTCATGTCGGCAAACATGCGTTTCCGGTATCAGTCCTTCGAACTCACACCTTCACCGCTAGCTATCACAACTCCCATTATTACCCAATTAAAATAAGTAATACAGAATCTAACTACCAATTTCAGGACTTAAACATTAAGGCATTATTAAGTGGTATTGTCATACTGACCATAGCTTATAAGCAATTTCATTATCTAACACTTAGGGGATTCACATATACCCCTTAGACTCCATTGTTAAAATCACTTGGGGGATTACCGTTTACCCTACATTGTTTTCAAAACTATCCTTAACCAATTAACCAATTATGATATGCATTAGTTTCAAAAAAAAACAAATCAAGTAATAATACATAAACCAAAATCAAGTATGCAAGTAGGTTAGGGTTGTACCATATTTCATACCAAACCAATTAATTTGGGGATTCCTTTGTACTCCTATTTCCATCCACCATTCCCTTGCACTATAATGCATTTACCAACCATGAATTTAAGCACAATAGTTTCATAGATACCATGGAAAATCATTTAAACAAGTTGTATTAAAATCCCTCTACCTATAGTTCAATACCCAATGTCAATATCTCACGAACAAAACTTTAAATCACATAATTTTACAAAATTGTCAATGAGGGAAGAGTAACATGCCTGAAATACCAAGAAATTTGGAGAAGAATGCACCCTTAGAACCCTAGATGACCACTTTCTTGGAAACCCTAGCCTTAGCTTGAAAAGAGAGTCTGAGAGAGATTTGGGAGTGTTTTATTAGGAATGATATGATAATGAATCCCCAAGAAAGGCTTTAAGTCATGGGGTCTAAGGGGTTAGAGTGAAAAATGTCCAAAGTGACCTTAATTTAAAAACTGAAAAAATGTTGCCTTTGACTATGATTCAACCATCGACTCGTTACTACACCTTTTGACTCATCACCTAGACTCGTAACAAAAACAGTGACTAGGACCCCATACACTGTCGACCTTACTACCCAACCAAACCATTCATCATGAGACCCTACGACTTGTAGGGTCTATTCTTAATAAACACATAACCCAAAATGGGACTTACACTAGACACCCTACGATTAAACCTAACGACTTATAACATATCCTAACGGCTCTTAGTGAGACACTTGTACTCAGAGTAGAATCATGCTATTACATGATTTGGTTGAAATTCATCCTAACAACCTATTACGTTTCTTTACGACTCGTTCCCTCAAGTTATGCCTAGAAAAAAACCTTCAACACCCCTCACTGGTCACTTACGACTAGGGTCATTGGACCCATTAGTACACTATATGCTTCATAGGGTCAAGTTATAACTAGGGTAGTGAGCTCAAAGCTCAAGGAATTTTGAAGGGCCAAAAATCCAAGGTGTTTCACATTAATCCCAATTAAAACAATTTTGACATACCCCACTCATTAACCAAAGAATTATACATTAAGGAACACCACGGTATTATCATACCATTTATCTTGCAAGCTCATAATTATGCCATTATAATACCATTAACTTGGGGAAATGACTCGACCTTCTTTGTTCATTAGATCAAGTTGGAGGAATGCCTTATCAAGAAGAGCATAGGAGCAGCCCACAGAGAAATACTAGGGAGAATAAAACCCTTATCAAAATGATATTTCTAATGCTTCTTAAGTTCTTTCAACTCAGCTGGAGCCATTTTATAAGAAGGTATAGAGATAGGATAAGTGTCCGGAAGAAGATCGATCCCAAAATCAATTTCGCTATCAGGAGGGACACCAGGAAGTTCATTAGGAAATACTTCAAGAAACTCATATACCACAGGTACAGATTGTAAAGAAGGACCCTCGAGTTAGAATCTTTAACCTGGACAAGTGAGAAAGACACCCTTTGGAAATAAGCTTCTGAGCTCTAAGATAAAAGACGAACCTTTCCTTAGGCACTAGGGAACTCCCTTCCCACTCATTCACTGATTCATGGAGGAATTGGAAACTGATCCTTCGGGTCGAATAATCAAGACACGTATAGAAAAAATAGAGCCAATCAATCCTAAAGATAACATCAAAATCTAATGTCTCCATCTCTATCAAATCCATCAGTGTCTCTCTATCACATATAGATACCACACAACCCCTATAGACTCTCCTAGATACAATAGAGTCACCCACCAAAGTAGATAAAAAAAAAGATCAGGAATACGCTCAGGACCAAAACCAAAATAAATAGTCACATAAGTGGTCACATAAAAAAGGGTAGACCTAAGATCTAGCAGACAATACATACTATGAGAGAAAAGTTTTATCATACCAATAACAACATCAGGAGATGCCTCAGAGTACTGATGGGTGATAAGAGCATACAAATTATTTTGAATCGTGTCGGCGCCAGAAGTAGCATCCTTTGTTGCAGGAGCTGAAGGAGCAACAACTGGGACTTTATTAGCCCAGTAGCAATATTTCTAGAGGGACAGTTCCTCTAAATATGGCTAGGATGGCCTCATTTGAAATATTTATTTCTCCCCTTATCACAAAAACCATGATACAACTAACCATAAAATATTTAAGGAGGATATGACGAAGCTGATTGGGCCCCACTGCCTGAGATTAGGCACCTTGTCCTTAAACACATTGTTTCTCTAAAAGTAGTGATCATCGAATGACTTAAGATATGGAGCACTAGTTATAGAATAAGACCCAGAATTTCCCCACTTTTTGTTAGATCATTGCTTTCCATTTCTACCACTATTCTGCTGGCCTCCACCCTACTCAGAATATCTAGGCCTCTTACCTTGCCTTTGCCCTATTTTGACTTTTTTTTTCATCTTCAACCTGCAGACTATATACTAGCAAACCCAGATATATCTATGTTACTATTTAATAAGACGACATTGCACTCTAGCACCAAGTCTCGAGAAAAGTCCAAATCAATCTTTCTCATCCTAGCCCTTATGTTTGACATTATCTCAGGATCATAACATGACAACTGATGAAATTTATGGGCATAATCTTTCACCCACATCCTACCCTATTTTAGATTCACAAACTCCTCAACTTTAACCTACCTCAACTCCTAAGGAAAGAAATGATCCAAGAAGGCACCCTAAAACTCATCCTATAGTTCCAACTCTGTATTATTTCCCCTAGACTAATCCTACTCCTCATACCACTGATATGCCATATTCTTTAACTGATATACAGTAAATTTCATCTAATCTATGAACCCTTGAGGATTATTCTCAACCTTAGAGCCAATAAAGGTTGGAGGATTGAGCCTCATAAACTGTCTGAATAGAGTAACCTCAGAAGAACTCACAGCAGTACCAACATGACCTGACCGTCATGACTCAAATGTTTCCAACTGTGTCAATAGATAAATAGATCAGCGAAACACAACATTAGAAATATCTCCTTAGGTCGGTGGGGAATAATCACAATTAGCTCAATGAGCCCGATTAGGACTGGTAGGGACCGATGGAACTACATGTAGGGTAGTACAATCAGGAGCTAAAGCCCTAAAACGGGTCTGAACTCCATAAGCCGAATGTGTTTATTTACACTTGTTAGCCTCCGAAGTCTATGTTTTAATAATGACAAACTAAAAAATAGTTCTTTGCAGGATACTAAAGATCACAGATAAAAGAGTTGGTGCCAGGAATGGAAGGACACCTACTCACAATCTGTGGCATCAAATAAAATAGATAAGGATGAGAACAAATGGAAGGAAAATCTCAATCCCATAAGTCAAGATAAATCAAATCAATCATGGAGAACCCTAGGTCTAAAAGTCTCAACAAATCAGATCATTAACGATAAAAGAAAAGAAAGTAAAGATCACAAATATATCTGGAAAGACATCAATCTATACAATTGTAAAAGAAAACTTTAGATCATGGACATATCTGATATATACGTGATCCAAAGCCATGTATGGAAATATCTTATATGGATATATAATATGGATACATTCCTCAATCAAGGAATCAATTTAAATCATTGATTAAGAAAAAATATCTTGGGTTTACTTATGGAGAAGTAGCAGCCGAAGACTATAAAAGATAAAGGCTGAAGACAGACATTGGTTAAGAAACTTTAGGTTGAAAAGTCAAAGTGTCTCAATCTTAGTCTCGCAAGGCTTTGTAACTTTTAGTTTACAATTTTTATATAAAGAGTAGGATCGAGTCAACTTTGTAACATTAACTGAAGTTGTTTCACAAAATCTAAAGAGCAAAATAAGTCTTTAAAACTTGTTTCCTATCATTGTACTCAAGACCAACATTCTACTATCTAAGGAAACTTTGAAACCCAAGGGGACTAGAAGTAGGCACCACATTGGTTTTCTGAACTATGATAAATATTAGTGTTATTACTTTATGTTCTATTATTTACTTATCTAATTTTTTTAAATCTAATCGATTTGTAAAGTGCACTGATCTGTAGGCAAGTCGACTTGAGTAGTTAGTAGTCGACTCACAGAAAAATTTCAATTCATCCCTCCTTTTGAATTTTAGTTGATATTAGAGCAGGTCTCACCTATAACATTGTTTAACTACAAGTGAACAAAGATTAAATGGTCAATTATCAAATTCCTATCTCTCTCCTTCAAGATAGTCACTCCTCTACAAGACCACCGTACTTTAATGGGCAACATTACTCTTACTGGAAGAACAGGTTAAGAATTTTTATCCAATCAAATGACTTTTAAGCCTGGGTTGTCATCAAGAAGGGTCCAAACCCAATTCCAGGACTAAAGGAGAATTCAAAGGACAAAGGCAAAATCGAGTAGTTTCGACATAGAAGACATTGAAAGCTTCGAGGTCACAAAAGAACAACAAGAGGTAATCCAAACTAATGCACGTGCTATATGTTTACTTTTGTGTGCAGTCAGCGGAGAAGCATATGACAAGATATCAACTTGTGAAACCGCAAAAAAGATATGGGACAAATTTGAGGTAACCTATTAAGGAACTACCAAATTCAAGAAGCCAAAAATTATTGCTCTGGTCAATGAATATCAGTTGTTCAAAATGGAAGAGAATGAGGATATTGAAACACTGTTTTCCAGATTTAGTAAAATCATGTGAGAACTGAAATCACTAGGGATGATCTATCCACACAGCCTGCAAGTCCAGAAGTTGGTTAAAAGTCTCCCAAAGATTTGGGAAAACAAGGCTATCATTTTAGAAGACGTATATCCTTACAACATGATATATGACGAACTAAGAGGTAACCTCATCATATATGAGAAAAATTATATTAACAGGTAGCACAAGGAGGAGAAAAAAAATAGTAGATTTTAATGTTGATCCAACTGAAGAATGGGACATTCTTGAAAATGCTAATAGTAAAGGAATGGATCTCATAAATCATAGAGTAAGGAAAATCATGAGACAAAGATAGAGAAGATCCTAAGGAACCAAGAATGATTAATTCGCTAGAAATAATGGATGTTGTTATTACTGTGGAAAGCTTGGCCACTTTAAACAAAACTGTCCAGAATTAAAAAAAAATGTCCAAGAAGAACAAAAATTTTGGAGCCTAGAGAGATGAAGATGAAATCGAAGAAGAAACAGAGGCTACCAATATATGCTTCATGGCAACAGGCGAATCTAGCGAGGTAATACAACACGACTATCATAACTGTAATATTCTTAAATCCAACTTGGATATGATAACCGACGAGATTCAAAAAATCATAGATGAATATAATAAACTAGCTCAAGTGAATAAAAGTTGTGAAGCTCAATTTAAATGAAAACTCAAAGAGGAATAATGAAACTGGGAAATAGAAATCGAAGCATATCAAATTGAAATTGACCTACTTCATGAAGATCTTGATGATGCAAAAACAAAATTAAACAGTTGTAGGACATCTCCAAGACACAGTTTTGTAAGATCAAATTCCCTTAAAAACTATTTAAGTTCCTAATCAGAGTTGTTTAAATTAGCCAAGAACTTTTTCTTCTCTCAAGGACCCATTTGTTTTATCCGTGGATAGAGAGAGACCAAATCCTACACTTACAAGCATAAGCCTAAAAGTGTGTGGGTTTGGATTCCCAAAGGAAGCACATCTAACCCACAAGGACCCAACATCACTTAGGTACCTATGTCGAATTGATCTTCTCATTTTGCAGGAACATGTCTACGGAAACCATAAAAGGGAAATATGGGCTCCTGATGGTGGATGTTCCAAATACATGGCTGGAAAGATATCCTATGATTTATGCTGGTGAAGAATCAATCAAAATTAAGTAACAGTGCCAAAGGCAATATCATCAGATTCGACTCAGTAAGTGATCTACAATCCAAAAATAATGCTCGCATAATCTCTGAGAAATCATAAGTCAAGTCAACTATACCCCCTTCAGAGTCGACTCTTACATCTGAAATGATGAAACTGAAATAAAGATATACATAGCTTAAGGATATTCCCTCTAAGAGGATACTAACATCAAGGTCAGAATCAATATGAATTATCTTTATCTGTTGATTCCCTGCAATGTTTTAAGCTGCTTCATTTGGTTTTATTCATGAAGAAAATTTTGTGAGACAATTTCCAGAATTTGGAATCCATTATACCCAAAACCATTTTTTAATTTGAGAATTTTTTTTAAAAGGGGGTAGTTTTTATACAATTCTATGTTTTTGATATTTACACATGTTTTAATATTATTCCTAATATTTTGAACATTTTCTTGTGAAAATTTTACCATTTCGATGAAAGTTTTCATCACAAGAGTGATGCCCCTAATTCATGAATTAGAAAAGAGCAAACTTTAGTTGACTCACCAACAACTGGAGTAGTATACACAACTTTTTGAAGTTGTTGTACTTAAATTTTATGAATCATGAGTCAACTACTTTAGTTGAATTTGTTTTTTGAGTCAGTTCCCTGAATATGTGACAATACTATGTTGTTAGTCTATCTAAATGTTCTTTGCATCAAGGACAATGTATATTGACCTTAAGCATCATTCAATTGGTGATCATGTAAAAGTTTTTTTTTCCAAGAAGAAAGATCTTGATTTCTCAGGAAAAAGATTTGGCATTAAAGATCTATGAATCATATTTTTTGGACACAAATTATTTTACTTACTCTAATTTTATTTTTGTAAAACCACTGCTAGAAGAAAGATCTTGATGTCTCAGAAAAAAGATTTGGCATTAATGATTTATGAGTCATATTTGTGCAAAAAAATCTTTTTACTTAGTCCAATTTTACCTATTTTACCAAAAAATTATCTTTTAAAAGGTGAAGTCATCATTAACTTCACTGTTTTCCACACCACCTCTGTCGCCATTTTCTTCTCCCCATGTAGTGTCCTTTTACCTTTATCAGTCCCCTCTCACTTAACACCCCTTCCCTTTCCTATTCTTATCCCTTTTGAATAGTTGCCTCTTGCTTCTAAGTTCTTTTAATCGGCTCTCTTTCTCTCTCTTTCTTTTTCTTTAAATCTCTCCTCTGCTCTCACTCATGCCAAAAACCCACTACATAGCCAATGTATCTAGAATCTCTTCTGATTGTCCCATTCTTCTTTCAGAATATTTCGATGAGTCCTCATCTCAATCCACTCTCCTCAAGAAACTATGACCCTCATCCATCCCTATTTTCTCTGTCAAAAAGACCCTATCCAAATCTTTCTAATTCTCTCTCACCAAAAGAGATGCATTAATTCTAGAGAAACCCTCACAATGAAAAAATCCTCTCTTTAAGAACCGCTCAATTATTCCTGGTCGCGTCGTCAATCTTAGTCAACATAAAGATGCCTCTTGCAATGTTAGTCACTTTTTCAAATTTCAAAATCTATCCTTGCTTTTTCGTCTCTGTGGACTTCTAATTTATTAAGACCCTTTTTGCATGTTCTATGCTAATCTTTGACTTTCCCCAGACAATGGTGAATTTGAGACTCTGGTGCTAGGTACAAGAATTATCTTGAACAACTTCCTGTTTGAAAATGTTTTTGATACTAAGTTTTCCGGTGTAGTCCCTTTATAAACAATAACTAGCCCAAGGACTTTGAAGTTGGCTTTGAGGAAGCCAAAGAAATTCTGTCTGACCCTAACTCCATGTCAACCACCTTTGGTCCATTCTTTTTTTGTTTTAAATTTCGCATGATGGCCCATATTATTGCAACCACTCTGATTTCGCAAAAAGGATACCTTAGCAATATCACTTGTTGTGACGTGTTTGTGTTGTACTGTCTGTTCAAAAAGATAAAAATCAATTGCTCAACTTGGATACGCGAGTACATGTTTGAGAGTACAAGGGAAGTCAATGCCTCTTCCAGTTTTCCATACAGGCTACTTATCACCCAGATCCTTTTGTTCTACTCCGTCGATCTCTTTGCTTATCCCACTATAGAAGTTATTGAAACTTATGATTCAAGAACATTTAGAAGCATGGGATATGTCTTGGTGGAAGATGAATGGTGCAAGAAGGAGTATTTCCGTGCTATGGTTGTACCTCCAAAGGTAAGTAAATGAGTTTCTAACCCCTCTATCTCTTTGATAAAGGAATTGAAAGAACTCAAGTAGTGGTTAAAAGCCATTGAGGAAGGTATCATGCAACTCTAAGAGTCCACTACCAAACTCTTGGACCTTGGGAAAAGTACAAGCTCTGACATTAGTATGGTCCAGCTGGGATTCGATGGGCTCAAACAAGAAGGAGTTAAGTTGTTCTCTAGAGTACTCTCTCGCATAGACTCTGTAAACTCCCAAGTCTCTTCCTTAAATGATGATCTGGCTATTTCTATTCAAACCTCCTACTCTTTCTTTGTCAAGACTATTGAAAACTCTTGTGGCAAGTTTTGTAAAAATATGCATAACACGCTAACATACTTCCTAGAGAAATGGTAAACTGTGAACTTTTTTATTCAAAATGGGGTCTTGTACCTTATGATTGATGGGTTGTAAGATAATCTTTCTCACACTATCTGGCTTTTTTTTGCTCTACCAAGTTAAGAGATTATGACTGCCCATCATTTTCTATTTCTTCTCATGTGTTGCTCTGTCTATGTAATTTGTTTTGCTGTTATTCCTTTTTATTATGACAAAAGGAGAGAAGACAGGAACATCAACAAGAACATCAAGAAATTATAAAGCACATCAACTATCGACACACAAAGGTCGACTACTATCCAAGAAACTTTGGACAATAGAAATGCTCACAAGTCAAGGGAGCAAATCAAATTTCAGTACACAAAGGTTGTTTGATACCCAAAAATCTTGGATAGCAAAGATTCCTACAAGTTAGGGGGAGAAAGATGACATCCAGGGAAGTCAACTGATGTTTAATCATGTTTGTCATTATGAAAAAATAGGAGATTATTATTCTCCGAAGTCTATGTTTTAATAATGCAAACTAACAACTGGATCATTGCAGGATACTGAAGATCACTGATAAAGGAAGCTGACCCAAGAATGGAAGGACACCAACTCATGATTCGCGACATCAAAGAAAATCAATTAGGATGAGAACAAATGGTAGGAAAATCTCAATTCCATAAGTCTAGACAAATCAGATCAATCACAAAGAATCTCTAGCCCAAAAGTCTCAACAAATTAGATCTCTAATGACTAAAGAAAAGAAAGTAAAGATCACAAGCACATCTGGAAAGACATTAATCTATACAACTCTAAAAGAAAAAAAATATCATGGACATATCTGATATGGATGCTATCCAAAGACATGTATGGACATATCTGATATGGACGCTATCCAAAGACATGTATGGACATATCTGATATGGACATATAATACGACTACATTCCTCAATCAAGGAATCAATTTAAATCCTTGATTGAGAAGAAATCACTTGGGTTTCCTTATGGAGAAGTAGCAGCTGAAGACTATAAAAGATGAAGACTGAAGACAGACATTGGTTACGCAAGTCTCAATCTTAGTCTCACAAGGCTTTGTAACTTTTAGTTTATGATTGTTATATTAACATTAGGATCAAGGTAACTTTATAACATCAACTAAAGCTGTGTCACAAGATCTGAAGAGAAAAATAAGTCTTCAGAACTTGTTTCCTATCATTGTGCTAGATCCCAACATTCAACGATCTAAGGAAACTTTGAAACCCAAGGGGACTGGAAGTAGGCACCACATTGGTGTTCCGAACTAGGATATATCTTTGTGTTATTACATTATGTTCTGTTATTTCATTGTTTAATTATTTTAAATCTAATTTGTTTGTAAAGTACATTAATCTACAGGCAAGTCGACTATGAGGAGTCAGTAGTTAACTTATTGAAAATTTTCAACTCCTCCCCTCTTGAATTTCAACACTGTCCTTAGGTGAGACAGAATAGGTTCCATAGGCATCAGATCTTTAAGGAGGGATAATTTAAAATGTAAAAAAATGGGAATTAGAGGATATTTCAACACCCGAGATTCTATAGCCCGAAACTAGAACAACAAGAAAGGGAAACATTCCTAAATTTCTAATAGCCTCTCCCTTATAAGTGTGGCGTTCTACACACCCATGAAAGAGAATCTACTTGACACAAATTTGTGGACACCTAATTGACCATGAAACTAGGCTCTAATACCAACTTTTTCATGACCAAAACCAGGGCCTGGCCATGACGGGTGTCTCAAGTCCACCGAGGACTAGAGACCACACCTTTTGCCTAGTCAAACAGAACATAATATACTACTCATCGAATGAATTCCGAACATAGAACAAGATATAGTAAACATTAACTCTAAGTCTGAGAATGTCAACAACAAATACCTAGTCCATAGTAA
Organism: Capsicum pubescens; assembly: GCA_030864215.1. Lineage (NCBI taxonomy): Eukaryota > Viridiplantae > Streptophyta > Magnoliopsida > Solanales > Solanaceae > Capsicum > Capsicum pubescens. The sequence continues at coordinate 198,542,558 of CM061544.1, read as the reverse complement.
TCCACAAAGCCTCTATACAAAAAAACAACCAACATCGGGACATACCCACGACCCTAACAATGAAAATGACTAAGTAAATGTGAAGTCTTTAATTCTAATTTACGGAAGAAAAACCGATGGGATGATCAAGTCTTCCAAAGAATGGAAGCTCAACACTTCATCGTAAATGATCAAATCTGAGATCACCTATTACTAAGAAAGAAAAGTAAAAGTGCCTTCAGATGCTACATCACATGAGGATATAACATTTGGAGATAGTTAGTGGGGTAAGCACTAACATGTAACTCATGATAAGGATAAAGTAATGACAACCAAAAGTTTAATTTCAAATTTATTGTACATGTTCACATTCATGCATACATATATATAGTAGATACTGGAGTAGGGAATAAGGTTTAGCATAAAAGTAAAACATTATCTTGGACTATATATCTCAGTCGTCATAAACAGGCACCCACGACCTATATGGGTTCATCTCCCCCTATTGAAAGGCCCCCAGTGCGTGTTAGCCATATGAACCTGAGGTATCAAGAAAGACCAGGGAATTCCTTGACCCCACATCAATCCTAGATAAAAAAATATATTAATAGTGTGAACCATGCACGCAGTCATCTAGAGCAACCCTTACATCCGCAAATGTGAGTATCAAGTATAAGTCATTCGAGACCCACACCTTCACAACTTAGCTACATAACCCTGATTAAGAACAATTAAAATAATTGTCACATAACCCATTCATTAACCAAGGAATCATACATTAAGGCACATGATGGTATTGTCATACCATTTTGCTTGCAAACTCATAAATATGCCATAAACAATTCCATTAACTTGGGGGAATGCCTCTACCCCCTTTATTTATTAAATCAAGTTGGATAAATGACTCGACCTCCCTTAGTTTATCAAATCAAAACATAGACAACAAGTCCTTTAAAATCCATGTTCATTGTTTAATCATTTATGCAATGCAAGAGTATAGGTGTGTAAGTCAAACCAAGTGACAATTCCATAATTCAAAGCTACTTACACAAGTGGGTTGAGGGAATACAATTGTTCAAGACCAATTTCCAAGTTTAAAACATCAATTTGGGGGATTACCTCAACCCCTATTTAAATTCCCACACCTATGCACCCCATTAGTTCAAAACACTCAATTAAAAGCATGAATAACTCATGAAAACTAGGGGAATACCATTCAAGGATCAACCATTTCAAAACCATCAACCCATGTCATAACCCACATTCTAATTCATATAATTAAACTATTTAAAATACATACTTTTCAAAAAATAATATTTGGGGAAGAGTTACACAAACACCAATGCTAACAACTCTAAATCATGAGTAGGATAATTCCTCTCATATACATTCAACTGCCTCAAAGAATAGGGTATCACCTTACTATGTTGCATTAGAACACAACTATGTCCTACATGGGATGCATCATAGTAAACCACAAACCCATTAGTGCCTTCAGAAAAGGTCCAAACTACCCTCACAAGCATCAGTCCACTAGAACTTAACCTTTTTCTAAGTTAATTTAGTAAACGGGGTAGCTATCATCAAGAAACTCTCCACAAACCTCCTATAGTTGGTAGTTAATACCAAGAAGCTCCAAATATTGGTTGGAGTCATGGGTCTAGGCCACTTCTTAACTATCACAACCATTTATGGATCCACCATGATCCCCTCACTAAAAATATATGGCCAAAAAAGAGATAACATCAACCAGAATTCACATTTAGAGAATTTGGCATACAATTGTTGTTCTTTCAGAGTGTGCAACATAATACAGAGGTGATTGGCATAATTTACCTCACTGTTAGTGTAATACCCCACATGTTTCTAAGCTAGGAGATGAACCATTTTTCCTACATATGAAATCTCCTATCCTGTGATTCATACTTGAGTACATGACTTACAATGAGTATCCTAGTGATAAGATATCTTATGATGCATTAAGCATGTTCATATGAGTCACTTAAGGTAATACAAGCTAAGAGTTTTTGAATCCATCATGTTTTAGTGTTTAATTTCGTAAGGCACATATTTGAATGAGTATAACTCGATTTTAATGTGGAATTAATGCATATTTATACCCACAAAATTATAAAGAATTGAATTAGCTTTCCAACGATACCAATTTTGCCTTAATCCAATACCCGAGAAAAAAGTTATGCCCATTTTTGTGAGAGACAGTAAGCGTATATGATTGGTTAGGCACCGCCCAACCAAACTTAGGTGATTGGTTAGGCGCCGCCCAAATTGGAATGTGTGATTACTTGGGCACCGCCTAAGTCAGTTCCAAGTTCCAAAAACACTCTGTTTTGAGTTATTTTGAGGGTAATTAAGTCTTTTAACAATCCTTACACGTCCCTAAACTTAACCCTACGAAATATATAGCTTCTAAACACATTACAACCCTATTAACATCTCAAAGCTCATTATACAAGAGCACCATAGGATAAAAACTAGGATTGCATAATCAAGCTTGAAGATCAAATTTCAAGGAAATTCCTCCGTCAATCATCAGGAACCTCCCTTCCAAGGTATGCGTAGTGTTCATCCACGGATTCCTTTCGCTCGTGGAGTTCAAGAATCAATCTTTAAAATACAAAAGAATGGTTGGTTGTGGTGATATGATCATACCCATGTTGATGCTTGTTTGTTTTTCTATATAATAGTATCGTGACTGTATATCTCATGAAAGTTATGTTGTTAGTTGAAAAATATGATCTTTAGATGGATTGATAGAATGCAAGTATGAAATCCACCTATGACTTAAAGAATGCATGCAAGGTGTTCGATAAAATGCCTAGTATGTTAGAACTTCATATTTACATGATTTCATGATATCTAAATAACAAGTTCATGTTAGTCAAACACTCCAATATGAATTTCCATGCAAATTATGTGTTGTTATTGTTGTGGTATAAAGCATGTATGATAATGGAGATATAAATTAGGTACACAAAATATATCCATGATTTCCCTACCATGTTTGAGATGTTGAATAAATACATGAAGTATAATATACCCAAAGCATTACAATATGAACTAAACGTTAGATGTTGCCGTTCCCTTATGCTTGAATAGTTTCCATGCCATTGCTATGAATAGTATATATTGTCGGAATGACCATGATATTAGAATATGAGATTTATGACTTGATTATAAGCATTCCTATTCATGATAGATATTATGATGACCATGTACTTCATGAAATCCCCCACTCATGCATTATAGATTTTTATTGATAGTCATGTACTCAAGAAATTCAAGTTGTGTCAGTTTCCTTCCATCGAGTCCTGGGGGTACTTGTACCCAAAAAACATAACTGTGTACCTAGAGCCATGTCATGTTTTCACGATACTCTCAGTCAAGCCATGATCTACAGAATTCAGTCAGTCATGTGAGTCAAGAAAAACTCAAAAATCTCAGTAATCTCAGTAGTCCAGTAATCTCAGTACGCAGTAACCTCAGCAACCTCAGTATTCACAGTCAATCTCAGTAACTTCAGTACTCTCAACCAGTTCTCAGAACTCAGTACATTCCGTCAGTCATCGGAATCCAGTAAACTTAGTTTAGCTCCGCTAAATAATACCACTAGTTTCAGTCCAGTTAATCAGTATCAGTTCAGCTAATCTGTTCAGTTCAGTTATTCAGTTCATCTTAGTTATTCAGTTCAGTGTCCTTCAGATGGGAGTAGAAGTTAGCACCGAGTGAACCCAAGTATGGGAACTCACCTGCCAGTTCAGGGTGTGATTCTTAGTAGTCATCCTTGTGTTCCAGAACTATGTAGCCAACGTAGGTTGAGACATCTTAAACTATCAGATTAGGGTTGATGAGGTGTCTTAACCTGTCAGTTTAGGGTTTCCACCGTTGTCATTTGAGTACCTTCCAGTATAGGGTTCTCACAGCTGTCCTTACCAGTGGCACGGTATTGACACCCCTCCAGTCGAGGAAGAGATTTGTCCCCAGCTTAGCTATTATAGTGTATTTGGGGCATCTCGGTTAGATAACTACTTCCCATAGTTTCAGTATCAGTCTCAGTAAAAGAACTCAGATAGTTCTTTAGGATAGCAGGACTGTCAGATATAGTACAGAACTCAGCTAGTTCCATCAGATTTAGGACTGTCAGATACAGTCATTCATGCTATCAGTTATCAGAACTCTTGTTATTAGATATATCAGTTATCAAAATTCAATTATCATTCATGATATGTTATCAGTAAATACATGTCATCAGTATTCATACTCAATAGTCATGTTATCACGAGCTCAGTTTCAAGACTGTTATATACGGTCAATCAAATCAGTTCTTCATAATCAGAACTATCAGAAACAATCATTCCTTCATCAGTAATATAGTATCAGTCTCCCAGTATTTAGTAATACAGTATCAGTTCCTCACTTATTAGTGAATTACATATCAATATCAGTAAACTCAGTCATTCAGTATCTCAATATCCGTAAACTCAGTCATTCAGTATCTCAGCATCAGTAAACTCATGTTGTCAGTATTCATACTCAGCAGTCAGTATCACCACGAGTTTAGTTACAGTTACATATGTATGTATGTATTCTCACATTCATATCAGTCAGCATTGTTCATGCATATAAAACCCTTTGCATTTAGCCTACCTCACTCGTATACTCAGTACATTCAGTCATACTAATGCATTCATGCTATGGTGTTTTATTTGATGCCATAGGTATAGAGGCACGAGTTTCAGAGAAGTAATAACATTGTAGATTTCAGAAGTCAGTGCTCATCTTCATTCGAGGACAATATTATTATTACTTTATTACAGTATTTCATATTAGTATTTCAGTTCATGGAGTTAGCTGGAGACATGTTCCTTCAACTCCTTATTCAGTTCAGTTAGAGGCTTTAGGACTAGATGTCAGATTAGATGTTCAAACTTCAGTATTTATGTTCCTTTTTTGGTATTATTATACCATGTTTTTTAGATATGTATCAGTATTGAACCTTATGTCCTTACAGTTTATGTTTCCACATATTTTATGAGATATTATACAGTTTACAGGTACAAATATTAGTCATGGGTTAGCTTGTGATCCTTTGGGGTCATGAGCACCGTGTAGCATTTCGGTTTAGAAAATCGGGGCATTACAAACTTGGTATCAGAGCCTAAGTTTCAACAGTGTCCTAGGAAGTCTGAAAGCTGCATCAAGTAGAGTCTTGTACATGGGCGTGTTGTGCACCATACTTATGTGCAGGAGGCTATGAGATGTTTTAGAAACAGTTTCCCTTCTTTCATGTCTCAAGATCGTGCTATGGCAAGTTTCTCTAAGGAACCCATGTAGATTCACATCAGGCTCCCCTCATGTCAACCTTACCTTACTTTTAAGGTAATAAAAATAGTGAAGCTCAAGTCCTAAAGATTAGGCTTTCTCATGCAGTCCCTGGAGATAGTTATGGGATTTTCCACATGCTCAAACAATATTTCCTCAGTTCAGTCATGTTCCAAAGTTGTACAGATTTCATTTATGATCATGAGAACTCCTTTGTAAACTCAAATCCAATTTTTGATATGCCGTTAGATCCCTTCTCAGAATCCTATGACAATATAGACCTAGAATTTTAAGCATGGACCCAAAAGTTTAACAGTAGATGAGTTGGGATAGTATTATCTAGTCTGATTAGATTATGTATTCATGGGGATATTTGTACCAACATGAATTAGTAGGTTTGAACAGTGCTAGCAGACGAGCAACAATTTAAGTTTATTGACTTGAAATTAAGCATGAAGGTGTGAATGTGATAATAGCAGTATATGAGGAAACAGAATCAGATGATGTGTTTAGTAAGACAAGCAGGTGTTGAACAGAATATAGGTATGTGATAATAGATCAAGTGACCAAGTCAGTCCCTCAGACTCCAGTAGTAGAACCAGTATGTATAGAAAGCATAAGTAAAGATAATTCTTGACCCATCCTCATCTCAGTGCAGAGTTTTGCACCTCAGCTATCACAAAAAAATCCACTCAGGAGTTGTATGTCAACTCTATGGTCATGAACCAGACTCATGCATTTCTTTTTCCCATAAATCATTTATGATTTTCGTTCCCAATATAAGGGGTTTAGTTCCATCTTCCTCAGTATTACGAATCATGTCCCACGAGTACAGAAACTCTAGACTCAGGTCATGCAGCTCATGACTCATGTACATATATCATGCTTTCCAGTATACTTAACTTCCATGACTCATGCTATGCCCCTACAGATCAGATACATTTAGACTACGTCATGTATATCCTCAGTTCAGACCTTATTGGTAAATCCAAACTATTGATATTTTATTCCTTAAGTTTCAGTCATGTGTCAAGTTTAGTTTGTATCTATTCATGTTTCAAGTCCTCCTGATTTACTCATCCAGTTAGCTCTCCTTATGGAATGGTGTAGTGATGAGCATTTGTTTAGATAAGAAAAGATTGTTGCATGCTTACTTTGCACGAGGGTGTAGTTGTGAAGATAGGTTTGAATGTCATGATAAATGTGCAGGTAAAAGTCTAGCAAGGGGTTGTATTTAGAAGTTGGGAAAGTACAAAGTGTAAGTGTACATTTAGATCCTTGACTTATGTCATTCCCCAGCATGTAGCCATCAAAAACACAGTTGCGAACTCCATTATAGTTTCAGTATCCAGCACTCAGTGATCAGTGTTCAGTCCTTGAATTCAGTACTTCAGTATCAGTCTAAAACTCAGTTACAACGATAGTTCAAAAATCAATATTCGGTAAAGGACTTAGATAGTCCTACAGAACCATGGCTTCAGTTACCAGTTACTTAGCCTCAGAATTTAGTACTTCTGTACTAGCTATAGGCTTAGCTATAATGTCATCTTCAGTTCAGTAACCAGATTTGAAACTCAGTTCAGTTCCAGAAATGCTTGACGATAGCATTCAGGTTGTCAGTACTCAGTTATCAGTGTTTCAGTACCCCAGTTTATAGAATACCTCAGAGGAATGTCGTATGATTGGTCTCGCATTCGCAACTAATACAAACTTTATGAATCCATGCTCAGATACCTCATTCTACTCAGTTAGTCCTTATCTCCTATGCATAAAACTCAAAAATCTCAGCCCAGCTATTCAGACTAAGTACAATTTAGCTTTGCAGATCCAGTATTCAGTATCAGTTATTCAGTTAATCAGATAAGTTAGTATATTTATGCACTCGTGTTCAGCTTAGTTCATGTATCATGTCTCAGTTTCAGATCCTAGCTATTCAGTCATGACTCAATTCCTAGGTGTCTTGAGCATCACCTCAATTCCCCTCAGTAGCTCATCCAAGTCAGTATTATTTGAGGGACATAATGTCCCAAGGGGGAGATACATCATACCCCCAAACTTTCATGACATAAAGATGCTGCTCTTTTTTCTTTTGATGAATCCAGTTTGGAGAAGGGGTACTCATAAGTTAACCCTCAAACTCCAACTTCAGTCGTATGCCATGTTTTTAATATTCAGTTCAGATCATGATATTCAGTATATCTACCACATCCCAGACTCTGTTATGTTCTCATGTTTCCGATCATGCATATGGAGTAATTAATCTCAAACTTATCGGTATTTTCAGTTCAAGGTAACAGTTTTTCTTAAACTTACTCGTTCTCATGTTCATATTTTAGTACCAAACTTTGTATTCAGTTCCATGCTCAGTTTTTAGTTCAAACTTGATACCTTTACCATTGCATGTTCATGAGTAAGTTTAGTCATGAATTCACATATCAGATATGCGTGATCAACTCATTAGTACTTTAAGTCATGCATTCATATATCATGTTAGTCATATAATCATGGATCAGATATGCATGGATTTATCCTTTCAGTTGTGCATCAGATATGCATTCTCATTTTGAGAAAACTCACTTTATTAGAATCCTCAGTCTTATATTCATGAATCAGCTTCCCATGCATTAGATATGCATGTTCAGTATATTGTGCTCAGCTTTCAGTCATGTCAGTCATGAACCCATGTTTCAGTAGTGTATGTCTTGTACTTACTTCATCTTATCATCTCTCCCGCCTCATTTAATTTTCATTCGAGGACGAATGTTCCCAAGGGGGAGATATTGTAATACCCCGCATGTTTCTAAGCTAGGAGATGATTCATTTTTCCTACATATGAAATCTCCTATCCTGTGATTCATACTTGAGTACATGACTTACAATGAGTATCCTAGATATAAGATAGCTTATGATTCATTAGGCATGTTCATATGAGTCACTTAAGGTAATACAAGCGAAGAGTTTTTGAATCCATCAAGTTTTAGTGTTTGATTTTGTAAGGGTCATATTTGAATGAGTATAACTTGATGTTAATATGGTATTTCTGCATATTTCTACCCACCAAATTATATATAATTGAATTATCTTTTGAACGATACCAATTTCGCCTTAATCCAATACTCGAGCGAAAAGTTATGCCCATTTTTGTGAGAGACAGTAAGGGTATGCGATTGGTTAGGCGCCGCCCAACCAAACTTAGGTGATTGGTTAGGCGCCGCCCAACCTAGCTTGTGTGATTACTTGGGCGCTGCCGAAGTCAGTTCCAAGTGCCAAAAACACTCCGTTTTGAGTTATTTTGAGGGTAATTAAGTCTTTTAACACTCCTTACACGTCCCTAAACGTAACCCTACAAAATATATAGCTTCTAAACACATTACAACCCTATTAACATCTCAAAGCTCATTATCCAAGAGCACCATAGGATAAAAACAACTAGGGTTGTACAATCAAGCTTGAAGATCAAATTTCAAGGAAATTCCTCCGTCAATCATTAAGAACCTCCATTCCAAGGTATGCGTAGTGTTCATCCACGGATTTCTTTCGTTCGTAGGGTTCAAGAATCAATCTTTAAAATACAAAAGCTTGGTTGGTTGTGGTGATATGATCATACCCATGTTGATGCTTGTTTGTTTTTCTATATAATAGTATCGTGACTGTATATCTCATGAAAGTTATGTTGTTAGTTGAAAAACATGATCTTTAGATGGATTGATAGAATGCAATTATGAAATCCACCTATGCCTTAAAGAATGCATGCAAGGTGTTCGATAAAATGCCTAGTATGTTAGAACTTCAGATTTACATGATTTCATGATATCTAAATAACAAGTTCATGTTAGTCATACACTCCAATATGAATTTCCATGCAAATTATGTGTTGTTATTGTTGTGGTATAAAGCATGTATGATAATGGAGATATAAATTATATACACAAAATATATCCATGATTTCCCTACCATGTTTGAGATGTTGAATAAATACATGAAGTATAATATCCCCAAATCATTACAATATGAACTAAATGTTACATGTTGTCGTTCCCTTATGCTGGAATGATTTCCATGTCATTGCTATGAATAGTATATATTGTCGGAATGCCCATGATATTAGAATATGAAATTTATGACTTGATTATAAGCATTCCTATTCATGATAGATATTATGATGACCATGTACTTCATGAAATCCCCCACTCATGTATTATGTTTTATTGATGGTCGTGTACTCAAGAAATTCAAGTTGTGTTAGTTTTCTTCCATCGAGTTCTGGGGGTACTTGTACCCAAAAAATATAGCTGTGTGCCTAGAGCCATGTCATGTTTTCACGATACTCTCAGTCAAGCCATGATCTATAGAATTCAGTCAGTCATGTGACTCAGGAAAAACTCAGAAATCTCAGTAATCTCAGTAGTCCAGTAATCTCAGTACTCAGTAACCTCAGCAACCTAAGTATTCACAGTCAATCTCAGTAACTTTAGTACTCTCAACCAGTCCTCAGAACTCAGTACATTCCGTCAGTCATTGGAATCCAGTAAACTTAGTTTAGCTCCGCTAAACAATACCACTAGTATCAGTCCAGTTAATCAGTATCAGCTCAGCTAATCAGTTCAGTTCAGTTATTCAGTTTAGCTTAGTTATTCAGTTCAGTGTCCTTCAGATGGGAGTAGAATTTAGCACCGAGTGAACCCAAGGATGGGAACTCACCTGCCTGTTCAGGGTGTGATTCTTAGTAGTCATCCTTGTGTTCATGAACTACGTATCCAGCGTAGGTTGAGACATTTTAACCTGTCAGATTAGAGTTGATGAGGTGGCTTAACCTGTCAGTTTAGGGTTCCCACCATTCTTATTTGAGTACCTGCCAGTATAGGGTTCTCACAGCTGTCCTTACGAGTGGTGCGGTATTGGCACCCCTCCAGTCGGGGTAGAGATAGGACCCCAGGTTAGCTATTATAGCGTATTTGGGGCATGTCGGTTAGATAACTACTTCCCACAGTTTCAGTATCAGTCTCAGTAAAAGAACTCAAATAGTTCTTCAGGATATCAGGACTGTCAGATACAGTAAGGAACTCAGCTAGTTCCATCAGATTTAGGACTGTCAGATACAGTCATTCATGCTATCAGTTATCAGAACTCATGTTATCAGATATATCAGTTATCAGAATTCAGTTATCATTCATGATATGTTATCAGTAAATATATGTCATCAGTATTCATACTCAGTAGTCATGTTATCCCGAGCTTAGTTTCAAGACTATTATATACGATCAATCAAATCAGTTCATTATAATCAGAACTATCAGAAACAATCATTTCTTTATTAGTAATATAGTATCAGTCTCCCAGTATTCAGTAATACAGTATCAGTTCCTCTCTTATTAGTGAATTACATATCAATATCAGTAAACTCAGTTATTCAGTATCTCAATATCCGTAAACTCAGTCATTCAGTATCTCAGCATCAGTAAACTCATGTTGTTAGTATTCAGACTCAGTAGTCAGTATCACCACGAGTTTAGTTGTGGTTACGTATGTATGTATGTATTCTCACGTTTATACCAGTCAGCATTGTTCATGCATATAAAACCCTTTTGCATTTAGCCTACCTCACTCGTATACTCAGTACATTCAGTCGTACTGACGCATTCGCGCTATGGTGTTTTATTTGACGCCATAGGTATAGAGGCACGAGTTTCAGAGAAGCACTAGCATTGTAGATTTCAGCAGTCAGTGCTCCTCTTTATTCGAGGACAATATTTTTATTACTTTATTACTTTATTTCAGATTAGTTTTTCAGTTCATGGAGTTAGTTAGAGACATGTTCCTTCAACTCATTCAGTTAAGTTAGAGGCTTTCAGACTAGATGTCAGATTAGATGTTCAGACTTCAGTATTTATGTTCCTTTTTTGGTATTATTATACCATGTTTTTCAGATATGTATCAGTATTGAACCTTATGGCCTTACAGTTTATGTTTCCACATATTTTATGAGATATTATACAGTTTACAGGTACAGATATCAGTCATGGGTTAGCTTGTGCTCCTTCGGGGTCATGAGCACCGTGTAGCGCTTCGGTTCAAAAAATTGGGGCGTTACAGTTAGAGTACACCAAAATGTCATCAATGAATACATTGATAAACATATCCAAAACTGACAGAAGACCCTATTCATCAAATCCATGAATGCCGCAGGAGCATTGGTCAAGCCTAACAACATTACCAAGAACTCGAAGTGCCCATACCGAGTGCGGAAAGTTGTCTTAGGGATATCCACCTCCCTACTCTTAAGCTGATGACACCTAGACAAAAGATAAATCTTAGAAAAGAATTTGGCACCCTGAAATTGATCAAACAAGTCATTTATCCTTGTAAGAGGTTATTTATTCTTAACCATCACCTTTTCTAATTGTTGGTAATCAATACACATCCAAAGGGAACCATCCTTCTTATGCATAAATAACGTCGGTTCTCCCATGGGGACACACTAGGATGGATGAAACTCTTATCCAAGAGATCCTTAAGCTGCTCCTTGAGTTCCTTAAAATCAATCGAAGCCATTCTATGAGGGGAATAGAAATTCGATGGGTGTACAGAACAAGATCAATCCCAAACTTAATCTTCCTATTCGGAGGAACACTAGGAAGGTCATCAGGAAAGACCTCAGAAAACCCATTCTCCACTGAAACTGAATGCAAAGAGGGACACTCCGAGTTAGAATCTTTAATTAGGACTAGATAATGGAAACACCCCTTGGATATTAATTTTTGGGCTATAAGATAAGATATAAAATTCCTCCTAAGATCTAGGGAAAACCCTCTCACTCAATAACCGGTTCACCAGGGAACTTAAGGACAACCTTACAAGTTCGACAATCTAGGGATGCATAACACAAATGTAACTAATCCATACCCAGATTAACATCAATATCCACCATATCTAGTTCATATAAATCCACCAAAGTCTCCTTACTAACAATAGATACCACACACCCCCTATAGACTCTTTTAGCAATCATGAACTCAACTACTAGGGTAGAAATAGTAAAAGGGTCTGAAAGACACTTCAGACCAAAACTAAAATGCATAACCACAAAGGGGGTCACATAAGAGAGAGTGGACTCAAGATTAAGTAAAAAATATACATCACGAGAAAAGAGTTGTAACATACCAGTCACGACGTCAGGTGATATCTCGAACTCCTGTGTAGTAGTGAGAGGATAAAGACAATTTTGACCATTGACGGAACTAGATGGTGTACCCTTTGGTGTTGTAGCAGAAAATAAAGCAATCGCAACCTTATTCACTCCCGAAGTGACCTTACCAACTCGAGAGTTTCTAAGCATATGGCCTGGCTAACCATTTTTGAAGCACCTATCACTCCCTTCATTATAGAACCCTGATGAAATCAACCTTAAAACCTACAAGGAAGACCTGATGAGGCCGATTGAGCCCCACTAGCCTTATATTAGGCACCCATTGCCCTAAAATTGTCACCACCCTGTTGACGCCTATCTCCCGACATCTTCAGGTTGGGAGCACTAAATGTAGAGAAAGAATAAGAACTCCCCTACTTCTTCTTTGGAAACTTACCACCATCTCTACCACTTTGTTGTTTCCTACCACCCTGCTAAGAAAACCTAAAGTTCTTTCCCTTTCTTTCCCCTATCTCATCTTGCTTTCTTTTTTCCTCCTCCACCTATTACATATGAATAACCAACCTAGAGATATCCATGTCCTTGATTAGCAATGCAGTCTTGCTTTCAAGGATCAACTCATGAGACAGTCTCAAAGCAAATTCCTAATTTTGGGACCTTATATTAGATACCATCTCTGAAGCATACCAAGATAACTGGTGAAACTTCAAGGCATACTCCTTGGCCGATATCTTTCCCTATTTCAAATTAACAAATTCCTCCTCTTTCACTTCCCTCAACTCTTGAGGAAAGAAGCCGTCCAGAAATACATTAGACAAAGTCTCCCATAGAGATAGCTCATCAACCTCACCTCTTGCCCTATCCCATTCCTCGTACTGTTGGTACGCCATATCCTTCAGCTGGTAGGCATCAAACTCCACCCCTTCAACATTTGTGGCATGTATAACCCTGAATATCTTTTCCATCTCGTCTAGAAAACCCTGAGGATACTCCTCTTCCTTAATACTATTAAAAATTTTAGGGCTCATCCTCATGAACTGGCCAACCCTTGTGGCATCGGAAGATGGAATTAATGATGCACCATGCTCAGCCTGAGAAGCTACCAACTGAGTAATCATATGAATTAAGTTACAAAACTTCACATTCATCACGTCAACCTGAGAAGGACTTGAGAGATCCAGTGAAAATCTAGGAAGATCAAGGACTGGACCCCTAGATCGAGTATGAATCCCATGGGTAGAGCGTGTCCTATCAACATCATCCCCAGTTGGGACAAAGGAGTTTCCATGCGTATCGGATCATCGAGGAATAATTTGAAAAGAAAACAAATAGGGATTAGAGAAGATTCTAGGACTTAGACTTTAAGATTGAAAATAGAACACAAGAAAGAGAAATATTCATAAATGCCTTGTAGCCTCTCACTTTGGAGTGTGGTGCACTACACACCCTTAAAAAAGACTCTACTTGACATGGCTTTGTGGACTCCTAATTGATCATGAATCTAAATCTCTGATACCAACTTGACACGACCCAAACCGGGGCTTTGTCATGATGGGCATCCCAAGTCTGACCAGGACCGAGGACCACCCCGAATACCCAACCCAACCTTAATACACATACCCTGAGTTAGATGAATTCCAAAAATATAACAAGATAGCATATTTGTCGATATACTGACTTTGGGATAGTCTATTTCCTAAACCAACCCAACCAAGCCAATCCATCTAATAACAAACAAAACAAGATAATAACCCAATATGTTTATATATATATAATCCAAAATTAAATGGAATAATCATAAATCAAATATAGTCCACCGATGTCATCCTCAATACCAATACCAATTCCAAGGATGACACCACTCCCGACACTGCTCTGACCAACCTATAGTAGCTCTACAAAGCCTCTAACCGAAAGAAAAACAATATCCAGTCGAGACATGCCCCTGACCATAGCCAAAACCATAGTATATAAAATATCCAATGTATGTAAGGACATCCATGACATGAAATGAAGCCTATCAGAATATGGAAGATCACCACTTCAATCCAACACAAAATGATTTCGAATTCGATCACTGAGCAAGAGGAGTAGAATGGCCGATTCCTACAATGCATGGGGATACAATGTTTAAAGATAGGTTAGTGAGTGAGCTCTACCATACACTCAGTATAAGGATAAAAATAATATCAACCTTTAAAACCAAGTAAACAATCATATGCATACACAACCATACATACATACATATATATATAAATATATATATATATATATGATGGGAGTGGGAACTGGGTTTAGCATGCCTTTAAAACCATTAACCTGGGTATGTGTAGATTAACCATCCTATAACTACCCACGGGCTATATGGGTCCATTGTTACCCCCTGAACGGGCCCCAATGCATGTAGCTGCATGAACTAGAGATACCATAGGAGTAGGGAATTCTCGTGTACCCTTCACTGATACATATGTACAAGAATAACTTAGGGTATTCTCTTGTACCCCATAAGTATCATATATGGTTTCCATGACTAATCCATATATCGGCAAACATGAGTTTCCAGTGTCTGTCTATTGGTCTCACACCTTCACGGTTAGCTATCACACCCTGCCATTATTCCCCAAATAAAACCATTAGCACACAACCAGACCACTATTGCATTTATTATTAACCAAGGCTATAAGTAGTGGTATCGTCATACCGACTATAACTTACAAGAAATCTCCTTAGCCATCCTTTTTAAAAAAGGGATTCTCGTGTACCCATAGATTACATTATTAAGTTGGTTGGGAGATTCCCATGTACCCCACAAGATGATCATTATTAAGTTTAATATGGTTTTCCATATACCCCATAAGTGTATTCAATTAATTCATAACCATGACCACCAAGACCTTACCATTTAACCATTAAAGACCATCCAAATAAGTTAGGGTTCTATTACCACTTTATACCATACAAATCTTTCAATGAAAATTCAATAATATAGTAAAAACATTCTCATAGGCATTTTATTGAACATATTGAGGTCATATAGTTTTCAAAACAAAAACCAAGTACCAATTAACCATTTCAATGCGACCACATGTTAAAACAACTATTAAGACATGAAAACCATAATTAAAACATGGGAAAACCATAGCCAAGCCATTTATAACCAAAACCTCCAACTCATATTCAAAACCCAAAACCATACAAAAATTATGCCATAAAAATCATACATTAAACATGCATTTAATTAAACTAACAATAAGGGAGAAGTAAAATGCCTTAGATTACAAAGATGACGGAGATAAACCACCCTTGTAAGCCCCAAATTGACCTTATAGAAGAAACCCTAGCCTTCCTTGACCCAAGAGCCTTGAGAGAATTTGATAGAGTTTCTAAGTGTTTTATGATTAGAATAATAGGGTAAATGATTTCCCAAGAATGTTATAATTCGTGAGGCCTTAAGAGGTTAAGAGAGGAAATATCCAGATTACCCCCAACTTAAACTGTATAAAACTCCCAAAGAAGGGTACGACCACCTCCCTAAACCGTACTCTAAAATATGAGGGTACTCTTATGTCGTACCCTAGGCCTCCCCTTGGACCCCAACACTGTCCAAGATAACCACCAAGGCCAATCCGTACCCAATCATACGACCAGTACCCTTAATTCGTACTTTAGGCAGATTAAAATCCTCTAGGTTAGACATAGGGCAACATATAATTGGTATCATACCACTAGTAGCCTAACATACAACTAGTATGATCCATTCATACCTTGGACAAAATCCAACCAACCTACACTGGTTAAGATACGACCATAGCCCATCAATCGTACCCTATCATACGACTAGTACCCCCTAGTCGTATGATGTCCAAAATCCAAAAACTCCTAAAAAATTTATGGATCAAAACCCAGGGTGTTTCAATTCTCCCCTACTTGGATCATTAGTCCCCGAATGATAGAACAAGGCAGTAAATACATGATTTACACCCCAACACCTCGAATCTAACCTTTAACTAAGTTAGAAATCAAAGATGTAAGGAAATCAATATTTCCTTTAAAAAATTTTGAAAATAAAAGTATGATGAAGAACCTACACCTTCCAAACGAATCTCGAGAGTAGAAAATAGGACTAGATATTTGGACTTTATGTCCTCTTCCACTTCCCATGTAGCCTCTTCCACTTTGTGGTTCTGCCATAGAACTTTTACTGAGGGCATGTCCTTGGTTCGCAACCGACAAACATGCCAATCCATGATCTCAACCGGGATCTCTTCGTAAAATAGAATTTGAGATACCTAATCCTTCCAAAGAAAAAACCAAACAAGGATCACCTATACACCTTCTTAACATAGAGACATGGAATACCGAATGAATGGAATTCAAACTAGAAGGAAAAACCAATTCATATGCAACCTTACCAATCCTTTTCAAAACCAAGTAAGGACCCATATACGGGGACTGAGCCTCACCTTCTTCACAAACTGCATTACTCCCTTCATTGGAGATAACTTTAGGAAAATTTGATCCCCAACCTCAAACTCCAAGTCCCTATGCCTCACATCTGCATAGGACTTTTGGCGACTTTGGGAAGCCTTAATCCTATCTAGAATCACCTTCACCTTATCCATGTCCTGGTAAACCAAGTCTAAGCTAAACATATTTGCCTCACTAAGCTCGAACTACCCAATAGTAGATTTACATCTCCTACCATACAACACCTCAAAAGAGGCCATCCCAATACTAGAATGATAGCTATTATTGTAAGAAAACTCTGCAAGAGGTAGATGCTCAACCCAATTACCACCATAGTCAATCATGAATGCACAATGTATATCCTCCAATGTCTAAATCGTCCTTTTTGCCTACCCATCTGACTGCAGATGGAAATCAGTACTTAGACTAATATTAGTTCCCAACACTTTCTAAAATGACCACCAAACGTGAGATGTAAACTTTATGCCATGATCAGAGATAATAGAAATAAGTACCATATGCAGCTTTAAAATCACATAAAGATACAACCTCGCATAATCCTCAACCAAAAAGTTAGTCCTAACTGGCAAAAAGTATACCCACTTTGTCATTCTATCCATGATGACAAAAATTGAATCAAATTAATTCCGAGACCGAGGGAGACCGGTAACAAAATCCAAGATGATTACTTCTTATTTCTATTTCAGAAATTCAATTTCTTGATACAAGCCTTCAGGCTTTATGTGCTCAACTTTCAATTGTTGACACACCATACATTTGTCCACAAAATCCACCACCTCCATCTTTATACCACTCTAATAATATATCTCCCTGAGATCAAGATACATTTTTGTAGAACCGTGATGAACAACATAGGCGATTAATGCATCTCAACCAATATCTTTTCTTGCAACCCGTCGACATCAGGAACACATAACCTTCTTTGGTACCACAAGGTACTATCACCACTAATCTCAAATACCATCACCTTTTTCCCATCTACATCAACCTTGATCCTCAAGAATATAGGATCTAACATCTGCTCCTCCTTGATTTCAGCATGAAGAGATGACTGTTCCACCTTTTGAACGAACACACCACCATTCTCAGATTCTAAGAGGCAAACTCTAAGGCTATCTAAATAGTAAATATCCTTCACTAACTCCCACTTTTCCTTATCTATATGAGCAAGACTCCCCATGTATAACCTACTAAGAGCATCAGTAACCGTGTTAGCTTTACCTAGATGGTGGTAAAGACTCATATCATAGTCCTTGAGAAGATCAAGACATCTCCTTTGCCAGAGGTTAAGCTCTTTCTAAGTGAACATATACTGTAGACTCTTATGATCAGAAAAGATATCCATATGCACCCCATACAAATAGTGCCATCATATTTTTAACACAAACACCATTGCTAACAGCTCCAAATCATGAGTAGGATAATTTCTCTTATGTACTTTGACTGCCTAAAAACATAGGCCATTACCTTACCATACTGCATCAAAACACGACTAAGTCCAACATGAGATGCATCACAGTAAACCTTAAACCCATCAGTGCCTTCAGGCAAGGTCAAAATCAGAGTTGAAGTTAGCTTATACTCCAGCTTCTCAAAACTACCCTCACAAGCATCAGACTATAAGAACTTAAATTTCTTCTGAGTCAATTAAGTCAACGGGGCAGTTATCATCGAGAAACTCTCTACAAACCTCTTCTAGTAGCTATCTAAACCCAAGAAACTCTGAATGTTTGTTAGAGTCATGGGTCTAGGCCACTTGTTAGCCATTGCAACCTTTTGTAGAACCACAATGATCCCCTCACTAAAATTATATGGACCAAAAAAGTGACAACATTCTACCATAATTCACATTTAGAAATTTTTTCATACAACTGGTGTTCTTTCAGAGTCTGCAACATAACACAGAGGTGATTGGCATGATCCACCTTACTCTTAGAGTACACCAAAATGTCATTAATTAATAAAATAAGAAATATATGCACAAATTGATGGAAGAACCTATTCATTAAATCCATGAATATCACAGGAGCATTGGTCAAATCGAATAATATTACAAAGAACTCAAAGTGCCCATATCGGGTGCAGAAAACTATCTTAGGGATATCCACCTCCCTAATCTTAAGCCGATGATACCCAGTCTGAAGGTCAATCTTAGAAAATAATTTGGCACCCTGCAACTGATCAAATAAGTCATCTATCCTTGGAAGAGAATACTTGTTCTTAACCATCACCATATTAAATTACTGGTAATGAATACACATCTGAAAGGAACCATTTTTCTTATGCATGAATAATATTGGTGTGCCCCACGGGGATACACAAGAATGGATGAAGCCCTTATCCAAAAGATTCTTAAGCTTCTCCTTGAGTTTCTTAAACTCAACAAGAGCCATTCTATAAGGGAATAAAAATTGTACGGGTGTATCAAACAAGATCAATCCCAAACTCAATGTACCTATCCATAGGAACACAGGAAGGTCATCAGGAAGACCTCAGGAAACTCATTCACCACCAGAACCAAATGTAAAGAGGGACCCTCTAAGTTAGAATATTTAACTTAAACTTCACGATAGAGACACCCCTTGGAGATTAATCTCTGACCTCTAAGATATGATATAACCTTTCCCTTAAGAGATATGGAACCACCCTCTCCCTCAGTAACCAATTCACCAGGGAACTTAAAGATAACCTTATGGGTTTAACAATCTAGGGATGTATAGAACAAATGTAACAAATCTATTCCCAGAATAATATCAAAATCCACCATATCTAGTTCATACAAATCCACTTAAGTCTCCATACTACCAACAGATACCACACATACCCTATAGACTCTTTTAGCAATCAAGGAATAACCTATTAGGGTAGAAATATAAAAAGGGTCCAAAACACACTCAAGACCAAAACCAAAATACACTGCCACAAAAGGGGTCACATAAGATAGAGTGGACCCTGATTCAAGTAAATAATATGCATCATGAGAAAAGATTTAGAACATACCAGTCATGACGTTAGGCAATATCTCAGATTCTTATCTGATAGTAAGAGAACAAAGACGATTCTGACCAGTGCCCAAACTAGATGGGGCACCCTTTGGTGTTAGAGCCAAAGACAAAATAATAAAAACCTTGTTCTCTTTCAAAGTAACCTTACCAGCCAAACAATTTCTAAGCGTATAGCCTAGCTGACCATATTTAAAGTACTTTTCCCTCCCTTCATCATAGAAACCTCGATGCAACCACCCACAGAACCTATAAAGAGGTCTTGGTGAAGCTAGATGAGCTCTATTAGCCTGAGATTGGGCATCCTATCAATAGTTTAGTGTTAGTGGTATTCTATTTTGAGGTAGGGATCCTTACAATAAAGGTCAACATAACTTTTAACCTATCAAGTTTGTACAAATAACACCTTAGATTATAGGTGACTTTTCGATAGGTCATAGTGGTCACAATAGAAAGAGTTCTTTTTTGACATTATGGGGTTCTATATCTAGGTCTTTATTTTATAGAGACCATTATAAGTCGGCAAACAAAAAGTATTAGAGAGTTTAAAGAACATATTTTGACTGTGGTGAGGTTATTCACTAGTCTAGGAAGTGCACCAGGCATGAGCTGGTGAACAAGGGTCAGCTCATGTTTTATGTCAAGCTAGAGATTTAGGGTCTGCTATGATTGTAGAAAGACCATGCATTGTTCTAGAGAGTGTCTCCAATGTGGGATTATAGGTTAGTTAGTGTATCCATATCAGTCTCCTATAGATATGGTACCTTCGAGCATAGGTAGTACTCTTAGTATTTTAGTTGGCCATTTAGATGCTCAGTTCAAGATTAGACACATTCAGTTTAATACGTCTTTGGGCAGGTCAAGGACTATAAGGCTATATTCTATCATACATGTGCAATCTTGATTTACTATTTTTTAGTTTCCATTTAAGTTACCCATCGGTGTTTATATGCATTGATATTGCTATATCGATTATTGCAAGTCTTTGTGTATATTTTATGCATGTTTGACTACCCCGTAGATATTTTTTTTAGTAGTGGATTGAGTGGATTAGAATTGTGATTTTCTTAGGGCGTAGAATTGGGTTAAAGTCCCTTTCCTTTGTCATATTGGCCTTTTTTATGGTACTAGAGTAGTATTGGTTGATGTTTTTATTTTTGGTTCCATCTTCCCTTTATACTATTGTGATTATTGTTGTCGGTTAAGCTTTGATTGGTCCTTACTGATAAACGACTAGACTAGCATTATGTAGTTAGTATTTTTTCTTACAATTCTAGTCCATTAGCTTAGATGACTACTTGGTTGGTTAGTTTTATTTTTTATTAGTAAGGTAAGGTTGGTTATTGAGCAGGTTGTAAAAGTGAAGGAAGATTTGGCCTTCCATGGTTTGGTTGCAATTTTAGCAGTGGTGACCCTTGTTCTGTATCTCTCTTCAAATGTTGATAAGTTGAAATTTTCTATTTTAATTTGTCCAGAACATCACCCAGTAGTAATATTGATCTTGGTGTCGGTGTTGAGTTGGATACTCTATATCTTCTATACTACATTTCATGGTCTAGTTGGGTTGAGGTTGGTTTACATGCTTGTATTCAAAAATTTCTCATCTTGATAATTATTTGGTTTATTGTGACTTCATTGGGATGCTTCTTCTTGGTGATATGTTCTTGTGCATCGATTGTCTGTGACCAACACAGGTATCTCTTTAGGAGCAAGTATTCATCGCCATGCATTAGGTGTTGGTTTGACCAGATTTAAGCTACGGTGGTACTTTCTAAGTTGCTCAAATTTTTCTATCATTAATACCCTTTACAGTTCCACATAGTCCATAGTTATGCCTTAGTATATTGTACCCTAACAAAGGATATGGATTTAATTGCTAGACTTTTTAGCCTGTGGTTTTGCTCTATTGTAACTGTGTTCTTCAACTATATTTTAGTTTCATACATTATAGAAGTCATTGGGTATATGCTTTATTTCTAAACGTGAGATAGGTTTGGGTATTTGACATTCTTGAAGACTTATTGACTCCAGTTTTGAATTTTGACTTTTTAGAATGATGACATAAGAGTTGTGATAGATTTCTGCATGTTGATGCTTACTCATCAACAGGATCAATTTGGATAGTTTAGATTGAGTAGTTAAACTTTAGTGCTAAGATCATAGCTATGGAATGCAAAACTTGGTTAAAGCACTCTTTTGAGGTTTTGATTCAATTAGGCATTTGTTGGCAGGTTGAGTAGGCCTACTCATTACCTACTAGCTTAACTTTCTTTATTTTAGGGAAACTCCATTAGATAAATAATTGGAGGATGGTCCATTGGCACATGGTGTTGGTTTCTATGGATTGACCTTAGTTCTCAATTATCGTCAGAATTTCAAATATCTACTTAGTGAAAGAAGTGCATTCAAGTTGGGCTTGGAATGGTTTCACCCATAATAGATGGGATATTTTTAGCAAATTATTCAATAGTAAGAGAGTGTGCTTCAAACTCATGACTCTTGGTTTTGAGGGACATTGGTACTAGTTAGTAACTTGGAGAAATCACAGACATTGGTCACCACCATTTGAAAATTCATATATAACATAATGGGCCATTATTCATATTCTAGTCCATGTTGATTCTTGGTGGGCCAACTTTCTTCTTTTGAGGTATATGTAATATGATTATACAGTCTAAGCTCAAATGATGTTGGAGAGATAATGTGCAGTACAGAGTAGATATCATATTCTGAAAGGTAAGAGAATGTTAGATTTAGAGTTTAGAGTTAATTGTATGATTCATGCCTCGAGTTTTCTTTAGCTTGGTTGAGTATTCAAATAGTTATGCTTGTTTTGGTGTGATGTCATATGTTTTGGTTTGGGTGTATGTGCTTTAGTGTGCTCATTTTAGTTGGAGGTCAGCTGGTTATTGAGGATAAGTTTGATGTTATTTTGGAAAGTGGAGTTAGAATTTGAAGGAATAATAGATACCTTTAGTGATGTCCCTTGGAAGCATTGCTTTTACTTACATGTTCTAGGTAGTCTTGCACGGGGCATGCAGGCCCAGTACCTCATAATTTTAATCTTTTGGGCTCTTCCTATTCATTGAATTTTGAAGGTCAAAGTCTTTTTAGTAGTGGATATTATAATGACCCTCCAAGTCATTTTCTCTATTTCCATGCATTTTTGTCATTTTGCGCCTTTGGCTACAGGTCATTTATGATATGAAGAATCATTGATTTAATTTTGGAGCAGTTTGTCTGGGTTTTAAGTCCATTTCTCTATTGTGGAGCTTTTGAAGTTAAAAAAACTAGTCTTGGACCAAAACTTCTCATAAATGGCTTTGGATGAAAATATTGGAAGTGATAGTAGTAGATTTAAAACCTGGATTTTAGGCTAGGGGGATCATTTATTTGGGTCTCAAGGCTTTCAAACTTATTTTGGGAGATTGGGTGGATTTATTACAAAACAAAATAGTGGGTGTGGGGACTATTTTTTGTCGAAATGACCCCAAATAGAAATTTTGATAGTTTCATTGAGTTTGGAATGTTGAATTTTGTATTGTAACATAGTTCATTTGCACACACAAGGTTTTGAATAAATACTGAGCACCTGGCCGAAATCCATAAGGACTTAATTTTTTGTTGCTTCTCAACGCCTGGTGTAGGGGTACTTTACCCTTTGCATTCACAAGGGGTATGTTACATTTGAGAAGGTTCAGAACTTTGACTATCGTGGTTGCGAGCCTAAGCATTGTGTTCAGGTTAGTTTACCTCGGTAGGCTTCATATTCGCAGCTCATCGCTACGTTTGCAAAGAGTATATTTCTTGGATCTCATAATTATGGATTGGGATCCTCACGATCACGATGAGTAACCCCTGGGCCTATACACTTTGGTCTACTATGATTTTCTCTTATTTTCTAAGCCCCAAATTTCCATTGGTACGGTGATCTTGAGAATAGGTGTGAAACAAAAAAATAGATTTGGAGGTGAGTAAAGAACATTGAGATGGTCATTCCCGTAAGTTTCTTCATAAGTTTTTAGCCTAATTCCCCAATTTAATTCATGTTTTCCTCATATTTTCAATATATCTCAGGGTTTATTTGAGCTCCAATTTGTGCTCAAAATTTAAGCACGCATTTTTTGTCCTTTGAGGGACCTCGTGATGGATTCAATTTTAGAATATTGCTTATAGGGTCCGACTGGCCTATTTTTTATCTGATTTTAGGCACAGAAGATTTATATTGCAAAATAGGCCTTTTTTTACTCTTGTCGAAATATAGATTATAATTTTGGTAGTGCGATGATATTCAGATATCACAGAGTGAAGTTGTGTGATTCTTAGATGGTTCGAGATTATGGTTCGCAATAAGGTAGGCTCCAATCTACTCTACTCTATGAGATTATGTATTGGATTATAATGACCCTTTAGGTCTTTTCCTTAATTTGTGTGCATTTTCAGTATTTCAAATGTTCCCACAATGGCTACAGTTCATTTTTGACATCCCAAAACTATTGGTTTGGTTATCGGAGAGTTCATTTGTATTTTAGGCTCATTTCCCTGTTTTGAGGCTTTCACTGTTTAGGATTTTATCTTGGACCAAATCTCATAGTAGATGGCCTCAGATGAGAATTCTGATAGCGCCCTCAACTCCTAAATGTTGATTTTTGGATAGGGATCCTTGGTTCAGGTCCTGAGGCTTTTGTAGTCATTTTGGGCTATTGGGCAAATTATATGAAAAATAGAACTATAGGTGTGGACCATATATTTAGTCAAAATGATCTCGGATTAAAGTTTTGATGTTTGTATTGTATTTGTATCATGTTTCAATCAATTTTCACTATTTGTTCATGTACATAGAGTTTTGGATGAGTGTCGTGGGTCACAAATAAGTTTTGAAAGTTGTTGGTACTGGTGTGGCCACTTAAGCGACCGTTGACAGTTTGGTTGAGTCACTTAAGTGAACATTTAGCCGCTTAAGCAACATTTTGACCATTTTACCAGGTCTCTTAAATGATCAAAGTTTCACTTGAGCGAGTATTGCTGAGTATAAGACCCTAATCAAATCCTTTTCGTATTTTTGACATTTTAGGAGCTAGGAGTCTCTGATTTTGATGATTTTTGATGCATTTTTCTTGTATAATCATTGTTTACTAATTTATAACTATATTTTACCTATTTATCAAGAAATTGTATTTTATTTTTAATGATTTCCACCTAAGTTAAGAATTAAAATCACATTTTTACTATTTTGGGGGTTTAGGAGCTAAAATTTGGGCAATTCCAAAGGAGTTTTCAATATTTCTTCCATGTGTGAGTTTTTAATATTATAATTATCATTTTCCCCTTGGTCTAATCTTAAAAAAAAATTCAAATTCTTTATTTCAAAATGGGTTGTAGGGGTGGTTGCAGCTTGAAAATAGTTTTTGTTTGATTTGTACCTCGTTTTCACATGGGTTTTCAGCTATAGACTCCTATAAGTATGGGGAACATATTTCAAAAATTAAATCATGATCTTACCCTTTTATTTTTGAACCTATTTTTGAGGTCCATTTTTAGACTCATCTTGAATATAGAAATTTGGGTCTCTTTTTACTCCTAACGACGTGTAGATTACAAGTTTGATTATGTGACAATATTTTGAGATCATGAAGAAAAAACGGATGATTAGTAGGCAATTTAAGGATTGTTGTTCGGCATTGAGGTAGTCTTTTATATACTCTTCTTCATAAGATATAGTAATATATATGTTGCATGTTTGATAGGGATATTAAGATGTGATTATGGGCAGAACACTGGGATTTAACCTAATTTATAAGTTTGGGGGCTATAAGGGTAATTGACTCTTAAGGTGAAAAATATATTATGATTGTAAGATCTTATTACCCTAGTTTGCTAGATTATTAGGCATAGTTAATGATAATGAACCTTTAATATAATGTTTACTACATTACTCAGTGGATCGTGATGGTTTTTGTAAGGACCCTCTAGGTTATTTCCTTGATTTACGTGCATTTTTGGCATTCTAAGCCTTCCCATGTTGGCTACAAGTCATTTATGACTTGCGAAAATTGTCGGTTCGATGATCAAATAATTTGTTTGGATTTTAGGCTGATTTCCCTATTTTGGAGCTTTCGCTATTTAGGATTTGGTCTTGTATTAAAACTCCTAGTATATGACCTCGAATAAGGATTCTAAAAGTACCATCAACTCCGAAACAGTGAGATTAGGCTAGGCGGAATGTTGGTTTGGGTTCCAAAGCACCCAAACGCAGTTTGACATATTAGTAGGAAAGTTTAGAAATTTAAAATTGTGTGTGGGAACTAAATTTTGTTGAAACGACTTCAAATAGAAATTTTGACTATTCCATGGAGTTTGAAACATCAAATTTGGTATGGTTACATTGTTCATTTGGATATACGGTGTTTTGGATGTACCCCAAGAGGTTGGAAAAGTCTTGGAAAATTCCAAGTCCCAGATGTGATCTAATGCACTCGCGATCATGGGCATTAGATCGTGACACTTCAAGTTAAGAATATGACTCCAAACTACGATTATAGAGGTAATGTTGTAATCGCGACTTTTGATTCTAAGGCCCTATCTCGCGATAGCAACTGTCGAGTGTAATAGTGACCCCCGAGCATCTGGTATGGGGGTAAATACCCTTTTTCTTAACCTATTTTTTTCATTCTCTTATCCATTTCCAAGAGAACTAAACCCTAGAAGTTGAGAGAGCTTGGGATTAAAGATTTTAGATGATATGGTAAGCTTGGTTATTGATTATTCCATGATGTCCCTTCAAATTCATGGTAAGATTCCTTCTCTTGATAAATTCTTAGAAATTAGGGCTTTGAATTCTTAAAATTAAAGGGTTGTTTTGAGACCTGATTTGTGCTCCTTTTATGCTCAACTTTTCAACACAACTTTCTTTTCCTTCGAGGACTTGGTAACGAGTTTAATTTTGGATTGTGTTTATGGGCCTCGAGGGCTTGTTATTGATCCTAAATTTGACCCTACCCATTATATAGAAATAGGGGTCTCATTTTAATCCTATTGATGTGTATATTATTATTTTGATAACATGGTGTCATTTCGAGATTATGGAGTAAAGATGAATGCTTGGTGAATGATTCAAGAATTTATGGTTAGGCTTCAAGGTAGACTTACGTCCACTCTTCTGCATAAACTGATGTGTGTTATATATTTCATGAGAATGTGAATATTAAGATTTAATATGGGTAAAACACCGTGACTTAGTCTTAATTATTGAGGTTTGGGGATTAGATGAGTAATTTGACCTGCAAGGTGAAGTGCTTATTATACTTTTAGGATCTTATTGCTTTTTTCATAGATTAAGCTAATTCATAGAATGATTGTTCTATTTGATAGATTTGGCATGTAGCTTAAGCATTTGAAGCGTGATTAGTATGAATATCCTTATGTGGTCTATTTAGCGACCTTAAAACTGTAATTTAGGTAGAGTTGACCTATTTATTCATGTTCTAGGCGGAATTCCTATCTTAAGGAAAATTATGGATTAATTACCATATAGAAGTCAAATTAGAAACCTTATCCTAGTCCATGGTAGAAATAGCCTAAATATAAAATTTGATTATTAGAAGTGGGTCCCTCTATCCCCTTTGGCCAAGACTTGTGTTAGCCCTTATGGACTTATTTATGCATGTTAGACATAGTTGAGATGAATGATACTTTCGTATAAGGTTACGTCGTGACTTGGTGAATGATGATGGTTTTCCCAAATTATGGTTAATGGCTTGTATCTATGATATGGTTTTCATATTTAACTTATGATATAATCTATATACATGCTTAATAATATAGGCATAGATATAGTTACGATACATGGCCTATAGATATGATATGCCTCATAGTTATGACATATGTCTTATAGATATAACATGCCTCACAGTTATGATATATAGCTTATAGATATGATATGCCTCATAGTGATGATATATGGCTAATGGATATGACATGCCTCGTAGTTATGATATATGGCTTATGGATATGACATGCCTCATAGTTATGATATATGACTTATAGATATAACATGCCTCATAGTTATGATATATGACTTATAGATATGACATGCCTCATAGTTATTATATATGGCTTATAGACATGTCATGCATCATAGTTATTATATATGGATTATAGATATCATATGCCTCAAAGTTATGATATATGTCTTATAGATATGACATGCCTCATAGATATGCTCTATGTCTTATATATATGACATGCCTCATAGCTATGATATATGGCTCATTGATATGATATGCCTCATAGTTATGATATAGGGCTTATAGATATGACATGCCTCAGAGTTTTGATATATGTCTTATAGATGTGATATGCCTCATAGTTATAATATATGGCTTATAGATATGACATGCCTCATAGTTATGATATATGACTTGTAGCTATGATATGCCTCATAAATATGCTACGGATTACAAATATGAGATTGCTTATGATATGATTATTGATATAGGTTTCAAATATGTATGTGGTCCTAAGGCCATGATTATTATATTGTAATTATTTCGGACACATTATTCGGCTCAAGGTTGTGTTATGACATCGGATGGACATCCGATAAGTGTTCATCCTTGTAAATGATGTGGTTGTAGTTTATAGATGTATTGATGCTTATGGCTCTATTGTTTGAATACTGGTGATGGCATGCATAGATTCGGTACGTTCATGATCATTAAATTGATAAATGATATGATTCCAACTAAAATATAATTTTATTATTATTGTTCCTCAATAGTGGTTAAAGCCTAATTTTCACCTTAAAACATATTTCTTCATAACAATAATTACATTGTTTTAATGAATAATCTGTGTAATGGGATTGGAAATTATGTTTTAAAGATATGACTGAGATGGATTTCGGTCTATGATCTTGATACTACTATTTACTTTGTTCATGAGAAATTCCTACCCTTTCTGCACTTTTATAATGATTTGGTCACCAAGTTTATCTTGAGCAACGGATTTATGGATTTACACTCTTTTTAGCCACAACTTAAGTCCATTCACCTATTATATATCTATATATACATCTCTCTAGTATGGGATAGGAGAGAATGATGATATTGATGATATGAATTCTGAGTAAAACCAAATGATAGATTATAATATTGATATTATATATATGTGCTGATGACATGAATTTTAGGTAAATATCAATGACTGATGATGGTATTGATGATATGAGTTTTGCATCAAATTCGATGATTAATGATGATTATGATTATAATGATGATGGTTATGATGATGATGGCTATGATGGTGATTTTTTTTATGATGATGGTTATGATAATGATGGTTATGATGGTGATGGTTATGATGATGATTATACTTATTGATTTGAGTTTGAATATTCATTATGATACTCGGATCGGTTAAGGTATTGTAGATTCTGTTGCATTAATCTTTGAATGCATATTGCCTGTCAACAGTATGTGACTATATCTATCATCCTTATGGGGGGTTTCATAGGTATGTTTTATGAGTATGGCTTGTGTTGTGTTGTATGTTGATTTAACCTTCTGAGCTTAGGGTGGTGGGGGTTCATGAAAGGCTCGATTAGGTATTATTTTCCAATCTAGCCTATTACACATATTGTCGTTGCTATTATTATTATTGTAGTTGTAATCATTGTTATGTCTATTTTGTGACAACTTGTTAATGATCCGATATTGAGATTTGAGGTATTATTCTGACTCTTTCATCTTATGATTATATTATTATGCATGATTAACTCTTGATTAGACTTATGGATTAGAAACTCTTAGTATGCAAGCACTAGTTCCTGGTATGATTATGAGGTGTTAAGATGTTAGTCTGATAATTAAGTTGTACCTTTAATTGACCTTGTTTAGACATATATATATATCTATTTATATGTAGCAATGGTATTACTATATATCCATGTTTTCCTTCATTTATTCAGATTGTATAATCATTTCTTGGCCTTGTATACTATTATATATCCTTCTTTTATCCTTTATTAGTATATTGGATAGTGATATACGGTATAGTGTTGATATTCTTGAGCATGGCAGGAATAGGATAGCTTATCCTTAATACAACCTTAGCTGTATGATATATGTTAGTTTTTTGGATATGAGTAGGATAGTTTGCCCTTAATATCTCACTAGCTTTATCATGTGGTTTCAATACATTTGGGTTAAGACTCTATTTCTATTTATATGTTGTATAACTTTAAATTATCTATGGAGCACTGTTGACAGTTGCCTACTGAGTACCACATGTTTGGTACTCATACTAAATTTCTGCAGCCTGCTGATCATAGTATGGGTTATCGCCTATTTGTGTATGTCATGCAGAGTAGCCATGGTATAGCAACAGAGAGTGAGCTCCCAAGGTTTATAGTATTACTTTTCTCCCTTTGATGTACTAGACTAGTCACTATGGTGTGTTCAGAAATGGTTGTATCTATATATTCATTTAGTACGTTATTTTCATTCTTCTTATGTTAGAAGCTCTTGTACTGATTCCACCAGGTTTTGGAATTATCTTATATATGTTAGTCTCTAATTTTATTTTTCCCGCATTCTTTTGGTAGTTCGTTGTTAGCAGTTCTAGAGTACGAGTTGGCTTGCTTATAAGTGGGTTTAGTAGGCACAATTTTCACCTTAGAAATTGAGTCATGACAAATTGGTACCAGAGCTTTCACCGGTGTATTAGTATAAGATCTAAGTGTTTATTAGAGTCCTGTGGATTTATGTGGAGTCATTCCTAACCTATCTTTGGGAGGCTACATTGTATTCTTAGGAAATTTAATTCTTGAATCCATGTCATGGGTACATATAATAAGCCTCAAGTACATTTTTTGACTATATTCTATCCCAAATGGATAATGCAAGATTATCGATAGATGCAGATAAAACTTCAAAATATGTATTAAAAGCTTCAGTATAGCATCAGACTAGAGAGTCAGAGATGGATATCGAAGATCTTCAATATTAACCAAAGGATTTAGGGCAGCTTAGGCTCCAGTAGAGCTCATGACTACTTCAGCCCTTTGAGGTTCAGCAATGGGGCTCCCAATTTTAATTGCGGATACCTCACATCCAGGGATCTCATTCAGTTCATCGAGTAGTTCCCATACAAGAGTTGGGTCTATTGGTGTTCATCAGGGTTCTTTATCAGTTTCTGAGTACGAGATTGGTTTTTTTTAGTGGACCAGGCATATTCCTATGCTCTATCCTTCTGAGCTGGACATGGTGTGTGGATTTATTAGAGGTTTAGCATTGCCTCTCTACTTGGCATCGGAGCAGTTGATAGTAGCTTGGTCTTCCTTCTCTCAGGTTGTTGAGCATTCGAGGTCCATAGAGAGAGCATGCATTGAAACTTATGAAGGTGGCGATAAAAAACCATGCCATCAGCATAATGCTATTGGCATTTCATTCAGGAGGAAGGATCTTTTTGGTGGATATCAACTTCACTTATAACCTATCGGCCCTACGCAGGTAGTGTTTCAGATTACTAGTGGCTCTCAGATTAGTCGTAGTAATCACAGCAGGTAGAGTTCTTATCAGACCTTGTAGAGTTTTTGATATGGGTCTTCTGGTCATGGCGGCCATTTTGGATTAGGAGGGGCAGTATCTTTGAATATTCTAGGAGCTTGTTATAGTTGTGGTGAGATGGGACATTTGTTCAAAGAGTGCCCCAAATGCGAGTTAGTGGATCAAACAGAGTTAACATGTATTCCCCACTAGCCTAGAGTCCTTTAGGTAGGCCATGACTGTGGAAAGGATGATCATGGTAGTAGAGAGTGCTCTAAACATTAGTTGGCCAGCCATTTAGGCTCAGTTCATGTCTCTTGCTAGGTTAGGGCTTCAAGGGTTTGTTATGACTACATAGAGATCGGTCACTGGTCTAGAGAGTATATGTAGCATGTGATTATTGATCATTTTGATCAGCCTCATAGTGTTATGGCTCCTTCAGTCAGAGATAGTGCACTTAGTGCCTCAGTTGATGATTCAGTCAGTGTGGGTCTAGACCCGTTCAGATTTACTCCCCCTTAGATGTATCAGGCATGTGACTGCAGATTTAACCATGATAGGTGTATTTTTACTTCCTGTATTTACCTTTTAATTTATGTTTATTGGGGTTTTCATACCCATCAATTATTATATGCCTTGATAAGTTCATATAGGTTATTGTGTGCCTTGATATTGAATTTATGATTGTATGACTAACCCTATGGTTATTTTTTTTAGTACTGGATGGAGTAGATCTGTATTGATATTTTATCCCTATGGGTGTAGTATTTAGGTTCGAGTCCCATTTACCTTCGCATATTGGCCTTATTGTAGCCCTTGTGTGGTACTTGCTATTAATTTTCATTTTTGTACCACCTATTCATAATATTGATGTTTATATTATTGTTGTTATAATTGTCATTGGTTGATGTTATTGACCCTTGTTGGGTAGCTATTTAGACTAGTGTTATCTAGTTAGAATTCCATTCCTTATGGTTTTTATTCATTAGCCCGAGCAGCTATAGCCCGATTGGATGATTTCTTTTCTATAGTGAGGTGAGGTTGGTTGTTTTCCTCTTCTGTTGGCTATGATAGATTGAATATGTAGTGGACTATGATATTGAAGGTAAGTGGACCTTCTATGTCTCTGTTATGATTCTAGAGTTGGCAATTTAATTATATTGCTCGTTCTTGAGTTTGGGGATCTTAGACTTGCCTCCTAGGTTCCAAAGGTTTTTGCATTGGCTATCCCTTTATATGTAGCCTATTTTTTAGATTTACCACATTAAGGTCCATTTTGCTTGTGGATATTTCATTGCTAAATAGTGGTTTTGACATTGATATCGAGTTGTCTTTGATTTATCTCTTAGAATTATTGGATTATTCTCCTTGTGATGGTTTGATGTTGGTTCTAGTGTGGAGAGAATGCTCCTTTCTTTCCATGATGTGGTTTTTGTCTAAAGTGGAGTTACAAAATTAGATGCAGTAGTCTTTCCTATGATTGCTTCTTGAGTACAAAAATTGGAAATTCCTTATCTTGAGTTATTGGTTCATTTTCCAATAGTGGTCTTGACCTCGACATAGGTGTTAGGCTTAGTACTTTTTCTTTGGTGAGGTGATTCATGGTTTGTGTGAGTTATGATTGTCCTTCTTAGGTGGATTCAAGAAATCCCCATTTCAGAGTTTGTTCGGTCTAATAAGATTTGGTAGAGTGTTTCTCCTTGATTATATGTGCCTATGGTTATTTTTGTCAAGATGGAGTATCGGACTGGTTAGTTTCTAGCTAAAGTTTATTTCTCCTAGTTTCTATGTTTTTAGTATTACTAGCGTGAGTTTTAGCCTTGGGGAGTTCTTAAGTATTCTTTGATAATTCATTCCCTCCAGCAGGTATGGAGTTGATTTCTTGTGATTTCAGCTGGTGATTTATCCATTATTATAATTTTGTTCTTTAGTTATGTTTTGATTTTCACTCAGTATGATTTAGCTTGGATATATCAGATTTGGATCAAAGGTCGATTTGAGTATTGACATTAATATATTCCTATTGGCTCAATTTTGAGTTGATGCCTTGGAATGGGGATATGGACGTTATGATAGATCTAGAGCATGAATGCCTACCCATCTTCAGGTTTGATTTGGGTATTTGAGATCAAGCGATTCACCCTTGGTGTTGAGATTTCGGCTTGGAGTGTGAATCTTAAGTGCAACCTTTGTTTTAGATTTGTCTTATTTTGGATTTTATTTTTAGGCTGGTTGAGCCTACTTGGTGGTTACCTACTTGGTCTTCTTTACTTCAGATAGATTATAGTTGATAGGTGTTCATATGACAGCCTATGGACCCTGTATTGGTTCCTACAGCTTCGACCTCGGGTCTTTAGTTTTCTTTGAGATTCTCAAATGATATACTTAGTGGGAGTAGTATACTTGAGTTTGATTCAGCTTGGCTTCATTCTCTATTGATGGGACATCCTAGAATGTATCATTCAGTGATGAGTAGTTGTGCTTTGGGCTCTTATATTCCAGTTTCAATTATCATCCGAACTAGTTGTAGCATTGGCATAGATTGTATACCTTGGTGTAATACCCCGTATTTCCCTAGAATAATTTAAGTCCCAATACATGAGTATTTGTATATAAAAATTTTGAATAACTTATTATTTTTCGGTTTAGAGCCCACCATTTTGTAGGAAATTGAATTAGCTTTCCAACGATATAAAATTCGATCAAATCCGATAACCGGGTAAGAAGTTATGGCAATTTTAAGTTTCAATCATTAAACACCGTCATTTTGACCCTTAGTGCGTCGCGGAGCTAGTCTAAATGACAATTGTCAAAAACCAGTGGGCCTCCGCAATGTTGGCGCATCGCTCCATAGGCTCAATTCAGAATTGTCAATTTCTAGTGATCCAAAGCGATACCACCGCATCGCGGTGAGATTCCAGGTCGTAAACAAGGTGGCAACGCGATTACACCATGTCGCTCCACTGTGCATTTTCCCAGTTGCCCAATTCCAGTGACACAACGCGATAGCGCCGCGTCGCGCCAGTCATGTTTTTTGGAAAAATTTGATGAAAATTAAAAGTATCACCTAGGGTTAAAACAATCCTTTCTCATTATTTTAATTCTCCCAAGTGTGATATTTAAGCCCTAAAAATGTTTTAAGTTCATTATTCACTCAATTTTCCCCAAAAATTCAAGAGCTTTCTCTCTAAAATACAAACCCTAGCTCTCAAATTCAAGGCCAACCCTCAAGAATTCACCAAGAACTTTAAGAAATTCATCAGTTAAGGTATGTTAAATGTTCATCCACGAGTCCCTTCCACCCATGGAGTCCAAGTACCCTATTTTAATTACCAAGTTATAATCTTTCCAAGTTATTATGTTTTAGATTATGATTTCACCTATGAATCTCTAAGAACTATGATTTTATACCATGTTTCAATGAAGTTATTGTTGTTAT
Source organism: Capsicum pubescens (assembly GCA_030864215.1). Classification (NCBI taxonomy): domain Eukaryota; kingdom Viridiplantae; phylum Streptophyta; class Magnoliopsida; order Solanales; family Solanaceae; genus Capsicum; species Capsicum pubescens. Next base: position 198,507,617 of record CM061544.1, on the reverse strand, counting down.
TCGATTCTCCATGTTTTAATGTTATCATTTATTGAATTAAACCATGACTTAGTGCTTTTCATGTTGAATTCATGTTATTTATACAAGTTCTATAGTATTCCCATGATTTAACTAAGCTACGAACTACAAGTGTTTGATAAAATGCCTACAAGAGTAAATGTTTTATGAAAGCCTTCATGCTATGTCCCTTAAGCTTCAGTACTGTTTCAATATTGTTGTTTTGAGTCCTGGGGTATTGAATACCCAAAAACCATAGTTGTTTATGTAGTCTAGTCTCACTATATTACAGAATAGTCTTCAGAACATACTATGAGCATTATTAGAATAGTCAAATATCAATCAGTTAAACTCAGAATAGTTTATCATTTCAGTGTCTTTCAGTTGGGAGTAGGATTTAGCACTGAGCGAGTGTAGGGATGGCTACTTCCTCATCAGATAGGCAGAGTCTTTAGTAGAAGTCCCTATACTCCAAAACTACGTAGCCAGCGTAGGATATGAGAAGTCAGCTGTCAGATTAGGCTTGACTATGTCGCAGGGGTCACCCACCAGTTCAGGCTTGAAACCCTTAGTCCTTTGGACATTATATCAGTTTAGTAGATCCACACAGCCAGTGTTACTCCCACAGTCTTCGATACAGTCTTAGCCCAGTTTAGTTATTCAGTCTTAGTGTTGTTTGATCAAAGCAAACAGATTTAAGTTATTTTAGTATTTGGTTTACAGATTTTACTCAATTCATGTTATATGTTTGGTCATGCATCCTCAGTATCTATAGATTTTCACATATCTTTAGTATTTATGAATTTTCTTACACACTTGGTATTTATAGATTTTCACATATTCCCAGTATCTACAGATGTCATGCCCTCTATTCAGTACTCTATGGTTTAAATGCATATTCAGTTAATTATTAGTTCTGTTCATTAAACCATGCATATCAGCCTACCTCGTTCAGTATACCAGTACATTTAAAGTACTGATCGCATACCTTTTTTTTGCGCTATGATGTATTATATCATAGGTTCTGATGCTCAGTTCCCGGTTCACGATTAAACTTATCATATCCCTAAAAGTAGCAGTAGTGAGTCCTCATACTTCGAGGACAGTCTTACTTTATTTCATGTCTCAGTTAGTAGTTAGTTGGAGTTAGTTAGGGCCTTTCCTATCAACTCACAATCATTCAGTTTTAGAGGCTTATCAGATATTAGATTCAGTTATTCAGTATTCAGACATTACAGTTAGTTATCTAGTTTATCAGTATTTTATCAAATTTAGTCAGTTATTTCTATAGACTCATATTTCAGTTTTTAATTTAGTTATTAAAACCTTATGGCATGTGAGTGTTCTTCCGCATTTATGATCATGTTATCCAGTGCTCAGAGCAGGTACCAGCTCATGGGTTAGCTTGTGGTCCCTCGGGACTGTAAGCACCGTCTGACACCCAAGATGTGCTATTAGGGCGTTACAAACTTGGTATCAGAGCCTAAGGTTTTAAAGTGTCCTAGGAAGTCTAAAAGTTGCATCGAGTAAAGTCTTGTGCATGGGTGTGTAGCGTACCACACTTATGGACAAAATGCTACAAGGCATTTAGGAAAAAAATTTCCTTCTTTCAGTATTCATGTCATGCAAGTGAGCATGATCTAAAGTTAAAATCACTGTCTAATCCACTTCTTCCTTCCTTTTACAAAACATGCCTCCCAAGAAGAACGGAAGAAGAACAAAAAACCAGCCAGCCTCTCAGCCTGTCCAGGCAAATCCTCTGGACGAGAATGTCTCTCACGTAGAATTCAGAGCTGCATTCACTACTCTAGCAAACTCCGTAGTAGCACATAATGAACAACCGACTGTTATTCCATCCAACCCAGTGGCCAATACTGTTGCATTCATAATTTGGGATTACACCCGGATGAATCCTCCTTTCACGGGATCCAAGTCTGAAGAGGATCCACAAGAATTCTTAGATATGGTTCCAGAAGGTCACGGATGCTATGGGGATGACATCTAGTCAGAGTGCTGAGTTGGATACATACCAGTTTTAGGATGTAGCCCATACTTGGTTTAAGAAGTAGAAGGTTGATAGGGGTGTAGATGCAGGTCCTGTAGAATAGGAAGAGTTTGCCACAACTTTCTTCGACAGATTCTTCCCATTGGATTTGAGGGAGGCCAAGGTGTTAGAGTTTATTGACTTGAGGCAGGGAAGCATGAGTGTGAGGGAGTATTCCCTCAATTTTACTCAGTTAGTTAGATATGATCCTCATGTGGTAGCGAATAACAGGTCCAAGATGAGTAAGTTTGTATTTGGAATATCTAATAGTGTGGTCAAGGAGTGCAGGATCGCAATGCTGATTAATGAGATAGGCTTGTCTAGGATGATCGTCCATGCTCAACAGATAGAAGAGTAGAAGATTAAAGAGAGGGAGAGATAAAATAAAAGAGCTAGGACGAGTAGTTTTAACTTCAATCAGCCAAAGTCAGAGGGTGGTAACCATCCGCAGTTTCATCAGAGGTCTTTAGCCCCAGCACCCTCTTCAGCTAGTGCTCCCATACCCAAATTTAGAAATGACAATAGGGATAGAGCGCCAGGCTCTAAGTGTTAGGTCTGTGTTAGCAGTGCTTGGATAATTCCTCTATGTCATAAATATGAAAGACACCATCAAGTTGAGTGTAGAGTGAGTAGTGATATGTTCTTCGGGTATGGCAAGCTAGGCCGTTGGATTCAGAAGTGTCGGGTAGTTGCTCAAAAAGGTAGGGATATACGCTAACAGGGCCAGTCCCATAAGTCATCAGTTCTATTCGGTCGTCCAAATCAACAGGGTGTCGCTTCCAGTGCTACCAGTGGTCAGCGTCCGAACAAATTATATGCTCTTCAGCCCCGCCAAGATCAGGAAAATTCTCCTTAGGTAGTTACTGGTACATTGCAGGTCTTTTACTTACATGTTTATGCCTTACTAGACCTTGGAGATTCTCTTTCTTTTGTAACTCCATACATATCCATAAATTTCAAAGTTAGTGCCGAAATTCTAGCAGAGCCCTTTTCAGTGTCTACCCCAGTAGGTGTTTCCATCTTATCCAGATAGGTATACTAGAATTGTCCAGTCAAAATATCTCAAAAAGTTACCTTAGTTGATCTCGTAGAGTTAGAGATAACAGATTTTAATGCCATTCTCGACATGGATTGGCTCCACTCATGCTATGCCTCAGTTGATTGTAGAAACAAAATAGTTCATTTTCAGTTCCCAAATAAACCAGTCCTTTAATGGAGAGGTAGTACCACAACTCTTAGGGGTCAATTAATTTCGTACCTTAGAGAGAGAAAGTTCATATCGAAGGGGTGTATTTACCATCTTGTGCGAGTCAAAGACTCTAACTCAGAAACTTTAACTCTAGAATCGGTTCCAATAGTAAATAAATTCTCAGATGTATTTCATGAAGATCTTACCTGAGTTCCTCCCGAAAGGAAAATCGACTTCAGAATAGACCTTCTTCCAGGTACTCAGCCCATATCTTTTCCGCCATATATAATGGCTACAGTTGAACTCAAGAAGTTAAAAGAATAGTTAAAGGATCTTCTATATAAGGGATTCATCAGACCCAACATCTCCCTGTGGGGCGCACCTGTTATATTCGTGCATAAGAAAAATGGTTCTCTCAGAACGTGCATAGACTACCGTCAGTTGAATAAAGTCATAGTCAAGAAAAAAAATACACTAGCTAGAATTAATGACTTGTTTGATCAACTTTAGGGTGCCAGCTATTTTTCAAAGATAGACATCAGATCAGGCTATCATCAGCTTAGAGTCAGGGAATGTGACATTTCAAAAATAGCTTTCCAAACCCGGTATGGTTACTTCAAGTTTCTAGTTATGTCCTTTGGTCTCACGAATGCCCCAGAATCCTTCATGGACTTGATAAACCAAGTGTTCAAGTAGTACTTGGACATGTTCTCCATAGTCTTTATTGATGACATTCTTGTTTACTCCCGCAACGAAACTGATTATGCAGACCATCTCAGAATAGTGTTACAAAATCTTAGAGCTCACCAGTTATTTGCTAAATTCAGTAATTGTGAACTATGGATAAGATCAGTAGATTTCCTTCACCATATTATTTCCGATGATGGTATTAAAGTTGATCCTCAAAAGACTAAAGCGGTGAGAAACTGGCCTAGACCTATCTCTCCATCAGACATCAGGAGTTTCTTGGGTTTAACTAGCTATTACCATCATTTTGTTGAAGGACTTTATTTTATTTCATCCCCCATGTCCAGATTGACTCAGAAGAAAGTGATGTTTCAGTGGTCAGATTCCTGAGAGAAGAGTTTTTAGGAGTTGAAGACTCAACTCCCCTCAGCCCTAATTCTTACCTTGCCAGATGGTTCAGATGGGTTTGTTATGTACTGTGATGTATCCAGAGTAGGTTTGGGTTGTGTCATTATTTAGAGAGGTAAGGTCATAGCCTATGCCTCCAGATAACTTAATCCCTATAAGAAGAATTATTCGACTCATGATCTTGAGTTAGCAACAGTAGTATTTGCCTTATAGATTTGGAGGCATTACTTGCATGGGGTGCACGTTGATGTGTTCACTGACCATAAGATCCTGAAGTATGTGTTCTCTCAGAAAGATTTAAATATGAATCAGAGAAGGTGGTTAGAGTTGTTAAAAGATTATGCCATGAGTGTTCTATATCATCCGGGCAAGGCCAATGTAGTGGATATGCTCTTAGTAGGTTGTCTATGGGTAGTGTTGCTCATGTTGAGGATGGTAAGAAGAAGTTAGCTCAGGAAGTTTATCAGCTTGCCCAACTAGGTTTCTGCTTACTTGATTCAACAGAAGGTAGTGTATGGGTACAGAGTAGCTCAGAATCATCTCTAGTTTCTGAGGTAAAGGAAAAGCAGGATACAGATCCCAATCAAGTTAAGTTGAAAGAATCAGTCCGAGACCAAAAAGTGGAGGTTTTCTCCTAAGGCGGAGATAGTGTGTTGTGTTGTCAGGGTGGGCTATGTGTGCCTGTTATAGATGACTTGAGGCAATGAATTCTTGCAGAAGTGCATGGTGTGCGTTACTCTATTTATCCAGGGGCCACTAAGATATACCATGATTTGTGGGAGATCTATTGGTGCAGTGGGATGAAGAGAGATGTTACAGAGTTTATAGCTAAATGCTCTACGTTCCAGCAAGTTAAGATTGAGCAACAGAAGCCTAGTAGGTCCATACAGGAGTTAAGTATACCCACTCGAAAATGGGAGGAAGTTAACATAGACTTTGTGATGGGTTTTCCTCCTATCCATCATCAGTATGATTCTTTTTGGGTTTTCATAGACAGGATAACTAAACCAGCTTATTTCTTGCTAGTCCATTCCTCTTATTCAGTCGAGGACTATGCCAAACTCTATATCTGAGAGTTGGTCTGGTTGCACAGAGTTCTCTTATCTACCATCTCAGATAGAGGTACCCAGTTTACCTCTTACTTTTGGAAGGCATCCTAAAAGGGTCTTGGTACCCAAGTACATCTCAGTACAGCTTTCCACCCTCAGACAGATGGTCATGCAGAAAGGACCATTCAGACTCTAGAAGATATGCTGAGAGCATGCATAGTTGATTTTAAAGGTAGTTGGGATGACCACTTTCTTTTGATTAAATTCACATATAATAACAACTATCATTCCAGTATCCATATAACTCTATTTGAGGCTCTCTATAGTAGGAGAGGTAGATCTCTAATTAGTTGGTTTGAAGTAGGTGAGGCCACAGTAGTAGGGCCTGACTTGGTGTTTAATGCGTTAGAGAAGGTTCACTTGATCAGAAAAAGGATTAGGGCTTCGTAGAGCCGACATAAATCATATGTAGATGTGAGGAAAAAGGATCTTGAGTTTGAGGTCGGTGATTTTGTGTACTTGAAAATCTCTCACATGAAGGGAATGAAGAAATTCGGCAAGAAAGGGAAACTCAGTCCCCGATATATCGGTCCCTTCAGAATTCTCAGTCGTTTCGAAAAGGTAGCTTACAATCTTGAGTTGCCTTCAGATCTAGCCTCAGTACACCCAGTGTTCGATGTCTCATTTTTGAAAAATTGTATTGGTGATCCAGCTGTAGTTGTTCCCTTAGAAAGTGTAGATACTCAGAACAGTCTTTCCTTTGAGGAAGTTACAGTCAAAATTCTTGATCATCAAGTTCGTAGACCAAGGAACAAAGAAGTTTCATTGGTCAAATTTCTTTGGCAAAATCAGTCCTTTGAGGGAGCCACTTGGAAAGAAGAAGAAGATATGCAGACAAAGTACCCTCATCTCTTCTCCGCAAATCTAGATTCAGTATAAGGTACCAATCTTCTTAAGATTTCTCTATATCATGTTCAGTTTCAGTTGCACATCATGATCATGTCAGTTGTGCATTCACAAGTCAGTTCAGTCATGCATTCAATGCATCAGATATGCATGTTTAGTGTGTAAGCTCAGTCCATCAATTTTCCCTTATCTTAACCAGTCTTATTCGAGGATGAATGATCCCAAGGGGGAGATATTGTAATACCCCATATTTACCTAGCATAACTTAAGTACCAATACATGAGTATTAGTATATAAATTTTTTTATCACTCATTCTTTTTTAGTTTAGAGCCTGTCATTGCATAGGAAATTGAATTAGCTTTCTAAGGATATAAAATTTGCCCAAATCCGATAACCGGGTAAGAAGTTATGGCAATTTTAAGTTTCAGTTGTTAAACACTGTCATTTTGACCCTTAGCGCATTACAGAGCCAGTCTAAATGACAATTGTCAAAAACCAGTGGGCCTCTACAATGTTGGCGCGTCGCTCTATAGGCTCAATTCAGAATTGTCAATATCCAGTGATCCAATGCGATATCACCGCATCGCGGTAAGATTCAAGGTCACAAACAAGGTGGTAATGCGATTGCACCATGTCGCTCCACTGTGTATTTTCTCAGTTGTCCAATTCCAGTGACACGGCGCGATAGCGTCGCGTCGCGCTAGTGGTGTTTTTCGAAAAAATTCAACGAAAATTAAAAGTGTTGCCTAGGGTTAAAATAGTTTTTTCCCATTATTTTAATCCACCCAGGTGTGATATTTAATCCCTGGAAACGTTTTAAGTTCATTATTCACTCAATTTTCCCCCAATATTCAAGAGTTTTCTCTCTAAAATACAAATCCTAGATCTCAAATTCAAGGCCAACCCTCAAGAATTCAGCAAGAACTTCAAGAAATCCATCAGTTAAGGTTTGTTAAATGTTCATCCACGGGTCCCTTCCATCCATGGATTCCAAGTATACCATTTTAATTACCAAGTTATAATCTTTCCAAGTTATTATGTTTTAAATTATAATTTCACCCTTGGATCTCCATGAACTATGATTTTATACTATGCTTCAATGAAATTATTATTGTTATTCGATTCTACATATTTTGATGTTATCATTTATTGAATTAAACCATGACTTAATGCTTTTCATTTTAAATTCATGTTATTTATACAAGTTCCATAGTATTCCCATGATTTGACTATGCTACGAACTACAAGTGTTTGATAAAATGCCTACAAGAGTAAATGTTTTATGAAAGCCTTCATGCTATGTCCCTTAAACTTCAGTACTATTTCACTATTGTTGTTTTGAGTCCTGGGGGTATTGAATACCCGAAAACCACAGTTTTTTATGTAGTCTAGTCATAGTACATTATTGAATAGTCTTCAGAACATACCATAAGCATTATCAGAATAGTCAAATATCAGTTAGTTAAACTCAGAATAGTCTAGCATTTCAATGTCTTTCAATTTGGAGTAGGATTTAACACTGAGCGAGTGTAGGGATGGCAGCTTCCCCATCAGTTAGGCAAAGTCATTAATAGCGGTCCCTATACTACAGAACTATGTAGCAAGCATAGGATATGATAAGTCACCCATTAAATTAGGCTTGACTATGTTACAGGGGTCACCCGTCAGTTCAGGCTTGACATCCTTAGTTCTGTGGACATTATATTAGTTTAGTGGATCCACACAGCCAGTGTTAGTACTCGTGGCACGGTATTAACACCCTTCCAACTAGGGTTACAGGTTGGACCTCGATTAGCTCAAATTGGAAAATGTCGATTAGATGATACCTCTCACAGTCTCCGATACAGTCTCAGTTACAGTCCCAGTTCAGTTGTTCAGTCTTAGTATTATTTGACCAAAGCATACAAATTTTAGTTATTTCAGTATTTCTATTTATAAACTTTACTCAGTTTATGTTATATGTTTGGTCATGCATCCTCAGTATCTATAAATTTTTACGTATCTTCAGTATTTATGGATTCTCATGCATACTCAGTATTTATAGATTTTCACATATTCCCAATATCTACAAATTTCATGCTCTCTAAAACCTAAGTACCTTCACTATATAGGTGTATATGGCCTCCTTAAACATATTTTGTGTGGATCAAACACCCTAAACTCCCTCTTAAATACTCTTAAAGTTTCTTAAAGCAAGATTAAAGGCTAGGGTTTGAAAGGTGCTCATCTAGAAGACAAAGAGGAGTCAAGTTATTGGTGGATCATCTTATTTAAGGCATGTAACCCTTCCCCTTGTTAAATAACTCTAACCCCATGTATTTTACACTTGGATTAGTAAGTGTACATGGTGATTTGAAATCAAATAAAAAGGGTTTTGTTGCCTAATGATTAATAATGTTGTTTCTTGCATAGACTTGTGTTTATACCTATTATTGATGATGAATTTCATATGTGGGGTGCTTTTTTGTGTAGTTTAACATGAGGATCTTGAGTAACCCCAATCTTGATGATTTCTACCATGAAAATGACATTGTTGAAGGTATGTACATAAGGTGTTTGTGAAAATGTCTAAGTGAATTATCTAGTCACATGGTGATGGTGTTTTAATTTGAGGAATGAACCAATAAGAATGAATGATTGATAAATGATATTGTGAAGGTATTGTGATCAATGTATTGTATAATTGATTACCTCATTGGTAGATGGATAATAAGGGATTACAGTTCCTAATCACAAAATTGATTTGAATAGTATGTTAAACTAAAATATGGTGAGAATATGCTAAAAACTTACTAATAAAATGTGAATAGTTGTGTCTATCTTGATGACCGTAAATTTAATTAAATGATAAATTAAATAAGGCATTTATCCCATTAAAGTGATTAATGGTTAAATGGTTGTGCGAAGGACAAATGTGTATCTATGGTATTGGTCTAGTGGAAATGAATGAGGTAATATGTTATTGATGAATGTGAACGCTTGGTAAATGGTTGCTATAGGCCTTGTTGGCCATGCAAGGAGTAAGGGGATGACCTTGATAGTTGGTTAGTTAAATGGGACATGGTCCTTAAAACATGACCTCGAATCATGTTTGAATGAAGGGTGTGTGTAAGAATAGTAATAAGTAATGATTGGTTTGTAGAGGCCTTGATGACCAAAAATGAACTTGCATTGTGTTGTGAACTAAGGCCTTGGTCCTATCTATTTGATTAATGCCTAATTGGGTCGGCAAACACCATATGGTTTTCTATGGTGTAGATATGTAGCCTTGGTGGCTAGAATTACCAAAATGGGTTTGATCCCTTAAATGTCGAATTGAATTGTATGGATGTTAATGCATGAATTGATGGGTTAAGAGTTCAAATGTAAACTAATGATGGTAATAAAATGACTTGTGGTTAAAGTCCCTCATCTAATGACTTGTGGTTAAAGTCCCTCGTCCAAGGACTTCTGGTTAAAGTCCATCGTGTAATGGCTTGTGGTTGGAGTCCCTTGCTTAAATATATCTCTTGAGGTTAAAATACCTCACCTTATGATGTTATTAGAGTTCCATGCCCGATTAAATATGATAGCATATGATTAGAGTTCCATGCCCAATTAAATATGGGAGCCTGTGATTAGAGTTCCATGCCTGAGTGAATGTGTAGGCATGTGATTTGAGATCCATGCCTGATTAATTATGTAAGCTTGTGATAGAGTCCCATTCCTAATGAATTGATTAAATTGGTTAAATTGGTTGAGTAGGTTTGAGGTTCGGATCCTCTTGACTAATGCAACGAAGAAGTTCAAGGTTATAAAATTGGTAAGGTGGAAGATTGAAAGTTCTTAACTCCATGTCTTATTAATAAATGATTTGAGATTACATGTTATAGCTCATTCCATGGTTTGGCATATTGTGTAACTATATGTACATGTATCTTCATATATGTCTATACTTCTGTAAATATGTTTACATATGATGATTTGTCTGGATTGAACAAGTGCACTATTTTATCCTTATCCTTGAGTTACATGCTAGCACTCTAACCTCTATCCATCTCCGGATGCTATTTTCCCACGCGACATAGGGGCCAAAGCAATTTCTTCATCTTCTATGAAGTGATCGGGTGTTCAAACGGTTCAGGAATTAACGTTAAAGTGGTGACATTCCATAGTCTAGAAGGCCTACCTTTCACAGTCACTTTATCCTATGTCATAGACTTGTATAGGTTTGTTACGTGGCTATTGTCGGGGGCAAATCCCGTCATATTATTGACTCAATTTGGTAGAGAATTTATGGATGAATGTGGATTTGGGTATATTGGCTAGACTGTTGACCTTAATGAGATGTTAGATATTGTCTAAGTATTGCCTATTAGCTTTATATTTATTCTATCTTATTTTATGGTCAGGATTCAATAAAACATTGTGGTTGTTGTGATAATGATTAGGTTGGGTTATCGGGGCGACCATCTCAGATTCATGTGGGCATGAGGGGCCCATATGATATGGACTAATTTTGAGTTGTGTTAAGTTGGTATTAGAGCCTAGGTTCATGGTTAGTTGGGTTTCCACAAATCCGTGTCAAGTAGAGTCTCTTTTATGGGTGTGTAGCATGCCACACTTATAATAGAGGGTCTATGAGACATTTAGGAATGTTTCCCTTTCTTGTGATTCAATCTCAAGCTATATAGAGTCTAAGGTCTTAGATTCATCTGACTTCTACTTGCTCATCTTTCAGATCATATATCCAAGGAGATCTAACATTCAAGCAAGATCTTCTATCCCAAATGGGGGAAATATAGACATAACACATCCGCCTTCTGGGATTCAGACCTGGTAAAGGGTCATGGCATCTGACTATCCTTGTGGGGCTCCACCTGTTCCTATTAACCTTACTGTTGGGGGTGACATTTATCCTTAGTTGCCTCAAAATGTTGGGTATTATTTCTCCTTTAGTCTATTGGCTCAGATTGGTAGAAAGTGGTCTAAGAAAAGGTATTGGGTGGGTCCTAGCCTACATTCCATGACTAGTGCTCCCCATCCAAACCCGTTGGGAGATAGGTATTTTTACATTGGTAATGCTCAGAGGGAACAAAGTGCCTAACATCAAGATAACGAGGCCTAATCTACATTCACCTATCCTCCTTGTTGATTTTACGGTCGATCACACCATGGTTGAGCAAGGAAGGAATCAGTGTTTTAAATGCGCTCAATTGGGTCACATGCAATGTAAGTTTCCTATAATGACCGTCACTTGGGAAGAAAGGATGTCGGTTGCCACTTCTCTAGTTTTTGCACCAAGGGTTGCCCTTCTAGCTCCGACATTGGTTGAGGCCGTCTCAATTCTTTTACTATCCTTCGAGAGCTTGAGGCATCTTCTAATACTGACGTAAGTATGTTAAAACTTTCCTCTTATGACGAGTGTTGTTTGCATGATCCAAGGTCTACTCTTCCTGATATAATCCATATATTCCTATGTATGTTGGTTTTCGTCCTGAGAGTCCGTCAGTTTATTTTCTATTTCTACCTCGATTGGAGGCTCTATGGTTGATAAGAGGGTCTATAGGGGTGTGCGATATCTGTTGGTGGTGGAAAGTCTTTTATAAAGTTATTAAAGTGGGATGTGATTGATTTTGATGTCATTCTGGGGGTTGGATTAGTTGCATTCATGTTATGCTTTCTTAGTTTTCGAACCCGCAAGGTCATGTTTAAATTTTCTAATGAGCCGGTCACTGTAAGGAAAAGTGATTTTTTGGTGCCTAGTGGGAGATTCATTTCTCATCTTAAGGCCTAAAAGTGGATTTCAAGGGGGTGCTCCTGTGTTGTTTATGCGCAAGAAGGATGGTTCCCTTTGTATATGCATTGATTATTACTAGTTAAACTAAGTAACCTTAATGAATAAGTGTCCTCTCTGTAGAGTCGATGATTTTTTGATCAACTTTAGGGTGTGAAGTGTTTCTTTAAAAATTGATCTTAGGCCGGGTTATTGCCATCTTCAAAATTAGGGATGCGGATATCCCTAAGACTACCTTTAGAAATTGGTATGGTTACTATGAGTTTCTCGTTATGTCTTTTGAGTTGACCAATGCCCCAACGACATTTATGGACTTGATGAATAGGGTCTTTCATCCATTCTTGGACATGTTTTTCATTGTATTCATTAATGATATCTTAGTCTATTCTAAAAGTAAGGTGGATCATGTAGATCACTCCGTGCCGTATTACAAACTTTGAAGGATCATCATTTGTATGACAAGTTCTCCAAGTGTTATTTTTGGTTAAAAGCGATAGATTTTCTTGGTCCTGTTATCTATAGTATGTAGTGGTGTGTCTTGTGATGCCTAATCCTAAGGACTCCTCCTTTGGTATGTCGTGTGCGGATGGGTCTCAATTGTGACCAAGGTGGTTTCTATGAAGCACTTCGTACCTATAGTGTCCTGTCTCTACTGACGGTTTTTTCTTGAGTGACGTTAGTGGTTCTTGTATCTTAGATCCTCCTTGACCCTTCTTGGGTTAGATAGTGGCTCAGGGAGTATGGTGATGTTTTGAAATGGGAAATGTAGAAGTCCCTAAGTGGGGGAGATTCTAGGATGCCTTTTTAAGGCATTGTCTGGTAAGAGATGTCATCCTCCCATTATGGTATGAAGTTGGTAAGGGTAAGTTGCTTGACTCTGATTTAGTTAACCAGGCCATAGAAAAAGGTAAAGGTGATTTGTGAGAGGTTGAAAACTGCTCAAAGTCGCCAAAAGTCCTATACGAACGTGTGGCGTAGGAGTTTAGAGTTTAGTGTTGGCGAGTGGGTATTCTCTAAGATGTCTCCTATGATGGGAGTGATGCGAGTTGGTACAAAAAGGGAAATCTTATTCCCTATTAAGTTGGTCTCTATCCGGTCTTTGGAGAAGCTGGCAATGTTTCTAATAAGTTGGAGTTGCCTCCTAGTTTGAACTCTATGCCCCTAGTTTTCCATGTCTCTATATTGTGAAGATGCGTAGTCATTCCCTTATAGGACGTTTGTATTTTATGGTTCCTTGTCTTTGGAGGATATCCCAGTGAGGATCTTATATCGAAAAGTTCACCGATTGCGAATGGTAGGAGTGGCTTCGGTGAAGGTTCTATGGAGAGACCAATAATCCGAGAAAGCTACTTGGGAAGCAGAGGAGGACATAAAGTCCAAGTATCCACATTCGTTTCCCATTTTGGAAAATTTTGATTGAGGTATGTATTGATCTTCTTGATTTGGTGTATGTCTTTGGTAGACAATGGTATCAAGTCCCTAAGCCTTGAATTAATCTAGTTTTTTGAGAAATGTTGGGTCGGATCCCAAAAGATGATAAAATGAAATAGACAATTACTGATGGTCATGATATGTGTTGTGTTGTATCTTTGTTGTGTGCTTTGTCCTAACTTGTTTGAAGGTTGTTTTGATGTGTGCTAATGTGTTAACTTATGTTTATACTTTCCTTACCCATCATTCGAGGATGAATGATCCTAAGTGGGGGAGAATAAAATACCCAAGATTTTGTCCTTGCAAAAACTTTTGGGTTTTGAGCATATTATCCAAGATACGATTTGGAAAATCCACTCGTACCACTAGGATACGGGTTGTATCCAATCTTCCCTCCCTTCTTGTACCTTGAGTATCCTAGGAGGGCTGCATTCTATCCCCTATATGAGTGAATCCTCCTCAATCGTAACCTAAGTATACGAGTCATACCTAGATGAGTCGTATGGAGTGACGTCTTAGCTTAGAGTGGACTATTTTTGTTATGAGTGGATCATACAAGTTAGGGGTGAATCATACCCTTGAGTTGCCCTTTGGATACAACTCAAGGGTATATGGTCATAACCTTAACAGTGTGTGTGACCTAGGAAAAGCCTAGGGTATGAGTTAGGGTACCACTCGTAACCTAAGGTATGGTTCCCTTAGTGAGTCATATGGTGAGTCATCCCCCTGGATGGTTCCATTTTCTAACTTTTAACTAAGGGCCTTGCGGTCATTACCTACACCCTAAAACCTAAGTCCCTTCACTATATAAGTGTATATGGCCTCCTTAAATACATTTTGTGTGGATCAAACATCCTAAACTCCCTCTCAAATACTCTCAAAGTTTCTTGAAACAAGATTGGAGGCTAGGGTTTGAAGGGTGCTCATCTAGAAGACAAAGAGGAGTCAAGTTATTAGTGGATCAACTTTTTTAAGGCATGTAACCCTTACCCATGTTAAATAACTCTAAACCCATGTATTTTACACTTGGATTAGTAAGTGCACGTGGTGATTTGAAATCAAATGAAAAGGGTTTTGTTGCCTAATGATGAATAATGTTGTTTCTTGCTTAGACTTGTGTTTATACCTATTATTGATGATGATTTGCATATGTGGGTGCTTGTTGTATGTTGTTTATCATGAAGGTATTGAGTAACCCTAATCTTGATGATTTCTACCATGAAATTGGCTTTGTTAAAGATATGCACATATGGTGTTTGTGAAAATATCTAAGTGAATTGTCTGGTCACTTGTTGGTGATGTTTTGAATTTGGGACATGTCCCAATAAGCATGAATGATTGATAAATGATATCATGAATGTATTGTGAGCCATGTATTGTATAATTGATGATTACATTGGTAGATGGCTAATAAGGGATTAAAGTTCCTATTCATAAAATTGAATTTGAATAGTGTGTTGAACTAAAATATAGTGAGAATGTTCTATAAGCTTACTAATAAAATGTGAATAGTTGTGTGGGTCTTGATGACCATAAATTGAATTGAATGATGAAATTTAGCCTATTGAAGTGATTAGCGTTAAACGGTTGTTCGAAGGCCAAATATGTATCTATGGTATTGGTCCAATGGAAATGAATGAGGTAAGATGTTGTTAATACATATGAACACTTGGTAAATGGTTGCTAGAGGCTTTGTTTTCCATGCAAGGAGTAAGAAAATATCCTTGATAGTTTTTTGGTTAAATAGGACATGGTCCCTAAAACATGAACTCGAATTGTGTTTGAATGATGGGTGTGTGTAAGAGTAGTAATGAGTAACGATTGGTTTGTAGAGCCCTTGATGACCAAAAATGAACTTGCATCGTGTTGTGAATTAAGGCCTTTGACCTATCTATATGATTAGTGGCTAATTGGGTTAGAAAAGGCCATGTAGTTTTCTATGGTATTGATATGTAGCCTTGGTGCCTATAATTACCAAAATGGATTTAAGCCCTTAAATGTCGAATTGAATTACATGGATGTGAATGGATGAACTGATGGGTTAAGAGTTCTAATGTCTACTAATGATGGTAATAAAATGACTTATGGTTGAAGTCCCTCATCTAATGACTTGTGGTTAAAGTCCCTCATCTAAGGACTTATGGTTAATGTCCTCCGTCTAATGACTTGTGGTTAAAGTCCCTCGTCTAAGGGCTTGTGGTTAAAGTCCCTCATCCAATGGCTGGTGGTTGGAGTCCCTTTCTTAAAAAGATCTCTTAAGGTTAAAATACCTCGCCTTATGAATTGATATGTGATTATAGTTCCATGCCCTATTGAATGTGGGAGAATGTGATTAGAGTTCCATACCCGATTGAATATGGGAGAATGTGATTAGAGTTCCATGCCCGATCAAATGTGTGGGCATATGATTAGAGTTCCATGCCCGATTAAATTTATAAGCATGTGATAGAGTCCCATGCCTAATGAATTGATTAAATTGATTGAGTAGGTTTAAGGTTTGGATCCTCTTGACTAATGTAATGAAGAAGTTTAAGGTTATGAAATTGGTAAGGTGGAATATTGAAAGTTCTTCACTCCATGTCTCATGAATGAATTATTTAAGAATGCATGTTATACATTATGTAACTATATGTACATGTATCTTCATATATGCCTATACTTGTGTAAATATGACTGCATATGATAATTTGACCGGATTGATCAACTGTACTTTTTTATCCCTATCCTTGAGTTATATTCTAGCTCTCCAACCGCTAATCATCTCCGAACGCTATATCTCCGTGCGACATAGGGGCCAGTGCATTTTCTTCTTCTACTACACAACGATCGGCTGTTCGAGCGGTTAAGGCATTGACCTTGAAGTGGTGATCTTCCATACTCCAAAAGTCCTACCTTTCAAAGTCGCTTTATTCTATTTCATATACTTGTATAGGTTTGGTACTTGGCTATTGTCGGGGGCATGTACCGACATATTATGGACTTAATTTGGTAGAGGTTTTGTGGATGTCTGTGGACTTGGGTATATTGGGTAGACCGTTGACCTTAATGAAATGTCAAATATTGTCTGAGTATTGCCTATTAGCCTTATATTTCTGCTATCTTATTTTAAGTTCGGGATTTACCCAACCCTTGTGATTTTTGTGATTGTGACTAGGTTGGATTATCGGGGCGACCTTCAATTTTTTGTGGGCTTAAGGTAGCCATACGACATGGACCAATTTAGGGGTGTGTCACTTGTTAGTAGTTGAGTCATACGCTTTGGATACGACTCAAGGGTGTGTGGACGTACCTATAATAGTGTAGATGACCTAGGAATGGCCTATGGAATGAGTTAGGGTACCACTTATACCCTAGGGTACAGTTCTTTAGTGAGTCGTATCCTTGGACGATTCTATTTTCCATCTTTTAATTAAGGGCCTTGTGGTAATTTCCTATCCCCAAACACCTAAGTACCCTCACTATATAAGTGTATATGGCCTCCTAAAACATATTTTAAGTGGATCAAACATCCAAAATACTCTCTCAAACACTTTGGATGATTTGGAGGTTAGGTTTTCAATGTAGTTCATCTTGGGGGCCAGAGGAGTCAAGTTTTTCTTGGTGGATCATCTTGTTTAAGTCATGTCTCTCTCTCTCCCTTGTAAAATAACTCTAAACCCATGTATTTTATACTTGGATTAGTAAGTATACATGGTGATTTTTAAATCAAATTTAAAAGGTTTTGTTGCCTAATGATGAATAATATTGACTTTTTCTTAGATTTGTGTCTATACATTTTATTGATGATGATTTGCACATGTGGGTGCTTTTTGTATGTGGTATAACATGTAGGTCTTGATTAACCCTAATATTAATGAATTCTACCATGAAATTGACCTTGATAAAGGTATGCACACAAGGTGTTAGTGAAAATATCTAAATAATATGTCTAGTCACATATTAATGCTGTATTGAACTATGGTATTGGTATAATGAACATGAATGGGATATGACATAGTTATAATGAATGTTAACACTTGATAAGTGGTTGGTAAAGGCATTGTTGGCCATGTATTAACTCGTAGTGAATATGAATGCTTGGTAAATGGTTGGTAAGAACCTTGTTAATCATGTAATGGATTAATTTATGACTTTAGATTATGCGTTGGCCCAATAAGTCTGAATGGTTGAGAAATGGTATTGTAATGATGTTTTTAGCCATGTTATTATTTAAATTATGACCATGCCACTTGATGGTTAAGAAAAGGGTTCATTTCCCTAATCATGAACTTGAATTGTGTATTGAACTAAAGTGTGGTATAGAAAGGCTAATGAAGCTTGAATGGCTTGTAAGGGTCTTAATGATTCTAAATTAAATTGAATGATTATTTGAATGAAGGCATTGGCCTAATAAAGTGGTTAATCAATGAATACTTCCATGAAGATCTTATGGTCCCGTGTGGTGGTTAAGTGTGTAAATAGATCAAGTCTTTAAATATTGAAGTGAATTATATGAATGTTAATGCATGGGCTAAAAGGGATTGAGAGTCCAAATGTCCACTAATAATTGAAATACAACGACTTGTGGTTAAAGTCCCTCACCCAATGAAATGGCTTGTGGTTGGAGTCCCTCACCCAATAAGATGGCTTGTGGTTGGAGTCCCTGGCCCAATGAAATGTCTTGTAGTTGGAGTCTCTCCCCCAATGAAATGGCTTGTGGTTGGAGTCCCTGGTCCAATTAGATGGCTTGTGGTTGGGGTCCCTCGCCCAATGAAATGGATTGTGGTTGGAGTCCCTTGACTAATGAATTTGGTTTAATTTGTTTAGTTGGTTTGAGGTTTGGATCCCCTTGACAAATGTAATAGAGAAGTTTAAGGTTCTAAATTATGTAAGGTGAAAGGTTGACAGTTCTTCACTCCACGTCTCATGGATAAATGCTTTAAGAATGATTGCTCTGACTCTTTCCATAACTTGGTATGCTATATATATAAACATATGTATGTGTCTCTTCATATATGCCTATGCTAATATAAATGTGATTTCATATGATGGTTTGACTCGGATTGAACTAATGAGCTATTTTATCCTTATCCTTGAGATAAATGCTAGCACTCCAACCACTAACTCTCTCTAGAAGCTATGTCCCCATGCGAAATAGGTTCTGAAGCTTTTTCTTCTTCTTCTTCTATGTAGTGAGCAGGTGTTCGAGTGGTTCGAGCGTTGCAATTGAAGTGGTGAGATTCCATTCTCTAGAGGGTATACATTTCATAGTCTTTTACTATAAGTTATAGACTTGTATAGTCTTGGTATTTGGCTATTGTCGGGGGCATGTCCCGATATATTGCTTACATTAGTTTGGTAGAAGCTTTGTGGATGACTATGTTCTTGGGTGTATTGGGTACTATGTTGATACTTATGAGATGGTAGACATTGTTAAGTTATGACTTCTAGTATTATTTCTGCTATTTTATTATATGGTCGGGATTCACCCGACCCTTGTGATGGATATGATGATGAATGAGTTGGGTTATCAGAGCGACATCCAGTTCATGTAGGCTTGAAGTTCCCCTACGACATGGCCCAATTTTCGGGCATATCAAGTTGGTATCATAGCCTAGGTTCATGGTCAGTTAGGAGTCCACAAAGCTGTGTCAAGTAGAGTCTCTTTTATGGGTGTGTAGTACGCCACACTTATAAAAAAGGGGCTATGAGGCATTTAGGAATGTTTCCATTTCTTGTGTTGAAATCTCAAGCTATATAGAGTATAAGGTCTTGGATTCCTCTGATTTTTCTTGATCATCTTTTGGATGATGTATCCATAGGGATCTGATGTTCAGGTGAGATCTTCTATCCTGACTGAGGGGAATATGGACAAAGCTCATCCAATTACTCGGATTCAAACTCAGTCAAGGGTAGTGACATATGAATATCCTTGAGGGGTCCACATGTTCCCACTAACCCTACTTTTGGGGGTGACACTTCTCCTCAGTCACCTCAAGATGCTAGGTTCCATCACTTCTTTACTCTGTTGGCTTAGGTTAGTGGAAAGTGGTCCAAGAGAAAGTATTTGTTGGGTCCTAGCCTCCATTCGAAGGCTAGTGCTCCCTACCCGAACCCATTGGGAGGTGGAAGTTTTTAAATTAGTAATGCCCATAGGGCATAAGGTTCCTAATATCAGGTCAGAGGGGCCCAATCCTTACTCACCTATCCTTCTTATTGGTTTTGTGGTCGATCATACCGTGGTGGTTGCAATAAATGAAAGAATCAGTGTTTTATATGTGGTCAATTGGGTCACATACAACGGGAGTATCCCATAATGATTGTCGCTTAGGGAAAAAGGGTACCGGATGCCGCTTCTCTAGCTCTTATACCTAGAGGTGACGCTTCTAGCTCTGACATTTTTCTGGACCTTCTCAATGCTATCACTATCATTGGAAGCTTGAGGCACTTTCTGATGCTCACACATGTATGTTGAAAACTTTTCTCTTATGATGTGTAATATTTGCTTGACCCGGGGTCTACTTTTTCTTATGTGACCCCGTATATGGCTGTGCATCTTGGTTTTTGGTCCTGAGAGTCTATCGGTTCCTTTTTCTATTTCTACCCCAGTAGGAGACTCTGTGGTTGTTAAGAGGGTCTATAGGCAGTATGTGGTATCTGTTATTAGTGAAAAATCTCTTCTAGACCTGATAGAGTTAGGCGTTGTTGATTTTGATGTTGTACTAGGTATGGACTGATTACATTCCTGTTATGCTTCCTTAGATTGTCGGACCATTAGGGTCATGTTCATATTCTCGAATGAGAAGGTCATTGCATGGGAAAGTGCTTCTTTGGTGCATAAGGCGAGATTTATTTCGTACCTTAGAGTCCATAAGCTAATCTAAAAAGGGCGTTTGTATCATTTGGTCTGAGTTAAAGGTTCTAACTAATAAGGTTCTTCCCTAGAGCCCATTTTCGTGGTCAATAAATTTCCCAATATTTTCTCCAGTAATTGTTTCGGTATTTCTCCCAATAGGGAAATCAATTTTGGGGTTGATCTTATTCCGAACACTCATCCTAGTATGTTTTCTCGAAGTTCTCCCGTGTTGTTCATGCGCAAGAAGGATGGCTTACTTTGTATGTGCATTGCATATTGTCCATGGGACAAAGCGACCATAATGAATAAGTATCCTCTCCTTAGAATCGACAATTTGTTTGATCAAATTCAAGGTGTGATGTGTTCCTCTAAAATTGATCTTTGGTAGGGTTATTGATGTGTGAGCTAATGCTAATACATTTGAGGCTTTTTACTAAGAATAATTGCAAAG
This sequence comes from Capsicum pubescens, assembly GCA_030864215.1. Taxonomy (NCBI): domain Eukaryota; kingdom Viridiplantae; phylum Streptophyta; class Magnoliopsida; order Solanales; family Solanaceae; genus Capsicum; species Capsicum pubescens. The sequence goes on along the minus strand of CM061544.1, from coordinate 198,486,843 downwards.
TCTTAATCAACTTTTGTCGTTTTTGATTGTTTTATGTTTGATTATGCAGAAGAAGCTAATATGTTAGAGAACCAACAAGAATGGAAGCAAATGAGCTGAAATCTAAAGTAAATAGAGGCAAAGTATTTTTGACGACATTTGTGATAAGTCGTCAGTCCTGTGATAAGCTATCAGCTTCATCGTCAGCCATAGACAGAGAATTGTCCTAAGTTGAAAAATGTGATGACATTTTGTGATAGGTCATCATGGAGCTGATAAGCCGTCAAGAATGCCGTTAGCCTAAGGCAGCTCATGAGAGCTGAAGCAGAGACTTGACGACATTTGTGATAAGTCGTCAAAGAGTTGATAGGGTGTCACCGTTTGCCGTCAGTGTTAGGCAGCAAGTGTCCAAAGCAAAGAGGAAGATGACAATATTTGTGATAAGTCGTCAGCCTCCTGATCGGCTATGACAAATGGCGTCACCTAATCCGAAGAATTTCTGAATTTAATTATTTTGTTTCTATAATTAGGGTGAACTATTTAAAGCCTTGTTTAGGGTTTTTTTAAGAGTTCCAAACCTTGAGTTTTGAGACACGATACTTTTATATTTTCTCTCTCTTACTTCTTAGCTTGAAAAAACAATTACTTTGAAGAGAATTTAATCATTCTTTTGGGATTTCCTTTGTGATTTAATCTGAGAATCTCTAGTTTCTATTCATCTTGTGGTAAGTTTATCTTTCAAAGCATGCATTCATCCAGTTGCTTCGATTATTACGTCATGAGCGGCTAAATTCCTTTTACCTGAATTATGGGTTCTAGGGTTAGGTCTTGATAAGGTGCTGAGTGTTCAGGATTCGAAAGGTGGTAGGACTTCTTGATAATTTTGATGTTTTAATTATTGTCTGTTGGTTGCAAACAATAGATAACACCTACTTTGATTTGCTTGAGAAAAAAATCAAATATAGTGGGAAGTGAATTATCAATAGGCACTTGGAAACACTAAACTTCCGTTTAATTATCAGCGCTGTAACAAGGTTTGTTAACCTGAGGTAAAATCTTGGAAGTGAATATAAATTCCCTAAGTCCGAGAGGATTAGGTAATTAAATGTTTAAGTAGGTCGAGAGGCATTTAAGCATAACTTCGATAAAAATAACTTGTTTTCCTACCTACCATGAGAATCTTGAACCACTAGTAGTATTTGTCAAGTACCAAAATCCCTAGAGAACATAATTCTGGTTCTTCTATAAACTCTTGATTACAAACTGATTAAAGTGATTAACAATTACTTGTTTAACTAAAAACCCTCATTTCAGGAAATATCCAACTATCAGTTGATTAAATTGCAAATGACTTAAGTTCACACCTTATTCCCTGTGGGAGTGACCCTAACCTAGTTGGGTTTTATATTGACAATGATCGCTTACATTCTCGATTGAGAGGTGTAGTTTGAGCGTTATCAAAAATGGCGCCGTTTCCGGGGAATACGGTTGTAAACTGAAGTTTGTTTGCGCAAATTGACTGTTAGTTAAGTTTCCTAGTTTTACATTTATTTGTTATTTTTGTTTATTGCAGGATTTTTTTAGTGTATGCCAAGAACCAAAAGTTCTAGAGAACCATTATTACCACCTAATCCGGAACCGCAATGAATTGGAAGAATAACAGAAAGAGGCTGACAGATTGGCAGCCTTAGCCAGAGCTCAGGTGAATGTTCAAAATGTTGGTCAATAAACACAACATCAAAATCCCGAGGATGAACATTTGGGAGACGAGGAGTTTCTAAATCCTGGTAACCCAAGGCGTGCAGAACAAGTAGCTGCACCAGTATGGCATAATGTTAATAGGAACCTTCCGTTCCGAGAAAGGAAAGAGTACCATCCGATCAAGTATGACCTCAATGATGATGATGATGGAATGGATGGAGAAGGTGCAACGGGTACAATCATTCCTCCACCGTTAGTACCTGGGGCTAAATTCAATATTACGAGTACTATGATTCAACTCCTCAATCTGAAGGGGTTGTTTGGTGGCCTTCCTGGGGATGACCCGAACTTGCATCTAGTGAATTTTGTCAACATCTATAAGTCTTTTAATAACCTAGGAGTGGGCCAGAATGCTATACGGTTGAGATTGTTTCCGTTGTCTCTGTCTGGGGAGGCAACATTGTGGCTAAATGAGTTGACACCCGATTCTATGACCAACTGAAGGCAGTTGAAAAGAGCTTTCCTAGAAAGGATCTTTCCTCCTTCCAGGAGGGTATAGTTGAGGGATGAGATCAGCAACTTTAGGCAGCTCCCAACTGAAGCCTTGCATGAAATCTGGGAAAGATTCAAGAAGAAGCTGACACAGTGTCCGAACCACAACATGACAGACACACATTTGATGGAGACTTTGTATAGGGCTCTTAACTCTGTTACAAAGCCAATTATAGACAATGATGATGGTGGTTCGTTTGTTGATCTTACATTCCCAGAGTCTTCAAAGATGCTGGACAGAATGACCAAACAAAGCCGGGCAGAGCATACCAAAGACTCTGTGGTTTCCAGTCCCACTACATCTGTGGGTATTACTGTGGTACAACACAGAAGAGAAGAGAAGCGTGACCAAGACATGGCTCACCTTAAAATGCAGATGGACTTGCTAACCAAGCTCTTGCTATCAGGAAAGGTTGAAAAGGTGAAAGCTGTTAATCTCAGGATAGAGTTGATGTTTATACAAAAGAAAAGTTGAACTATGTTAATAATCAGGGGGGTTTCCGAGGCAATAGACAAGGGAACCAAGGTCGGAACTTTTATGATAAGCCTGGTTATAAATATAGGAAGCAAGGAATTTGGAGGAATAACAATGACAGGAGCGGGTTATATGTTCCTCCTAGAAATCGTGACGCTGCTTCAACAAGTTCTAAAAAGATATCCATGGAGGACGTGATGGCTAAGTTGTTGAAGAGAGTAGAGGCTACCAACTCTGGTGTGACCACCATGAAGACCGATCTGACATCCATTAGTCAGTTGGTGCACTCACACTCCACCACAATCAAATAGTTGGAGTAGCTGATGAGCCAAATCTCTGCAACATTCAAACAGAGGAAGAGCGGAACGTTACCAAATGATACGGTCCAAAATTTATGGAACGATGGCTCATGCATGGCTATTACCACTATAAGTGGTAAGATATTACCTGGCCCTTCTGTGGGAAAACCTGTAGTTAATGAGGTAGTTGATGATGAACCAGAAGAAAGAGGTCCAGTGGAGTCTGAGAAGCTGGATAATTCTGATGATGCTCTAGATAAAGGTAAAGAAAATGAGAAGGAGGTAGTACTGAAAACTATCCCAAGACCACCACCTCCATTTCCTCAGCGGTTGAAGAAAAAGGTTGATGATGCAAAATTCAGCAAATTCATGGAAATGCTCAAGCAATTGACAATAAATGTGCCTTTGGTTGAGGCACTTGAGCAATTTCCAGGATACACAAAGTTCATGAAAGACCTTGTGACTAAGAAACAGAAGGTTATCCATGAGCCGAAAGACAATCTCCTTTATTGTGGTGCTATCTCTACAAGGTCTTTAGTGCAGAAAAAGGCAGATCCGGAAGCATTTACCATCCCGTGCACTATTGGTTCCCTGAATTTCACAAAAGCACCATGCGATTTGGGAGATATTATAAACCTAATGCCACTTGCTGTGTACAAGAAACTGGGTTTGGGGAATCCTACCTTGACAAACATGCGGTTAGTGATGGCAGATAGGTCTGTGAAGCGTCTTGTAGGCATATTACGCTATGTCTTGGTTAAGGTGGCCGATTTTATTCTGCCTGCTGATTTTGTAGTCCTAGATTGCGAGGTGGAATTCAAAGTGTCCATCATCTTGGGTAGACCATTACTTGCAACTGGGAGAGTGATAGTAGACATAGAGCTGAACGAGCTGAAGTTCAGGCTCAATGACAAAGAAACACGATTCAAAATTCACTAATCCATGATACCGACAAAAGATATGAGCGTTTTATCAATCGTGGACGTATTCTATGAGGATGGTAAAGATGTATCAACAGGTTGTCTTGATGAAGTCTGAGTAGTCAAGATAACAAAGTTGTGCCGCGACATTAAATCAGGCACTACTGGAAGGCAACCCAAAATTTTTATGTTCTAGTAAATTATTTATTTTTGTAGTTAGGTTATAGTTCAAAGAAGATGGAATCGATGTATTCAACCAAGTGCCCCTAATGACATTTTTGACGGGCTATCATGATTGTGATAGGCTATCAGATTTGTCGTCAGAAACATCAGCTCTAAAGAAGGGTCTATTAAGGCTGACGACATTTGGGATAAGCTATCACGCTTGTGACGGCTTATCAAAAATGTCACCAAAACCCCAAAATTTAGCTAAATTCTAGGCCCAGGTGAAAATACCCGACCCGGCCCAAGCGCTGACTTTCCACCTTTCCGCGTGTTTTTTTATTTCCTTTAAGTGTTAATACCTTCCATACTTAGAATATTTTCTTTTCTTCTTTAAACTCTTTCCAAGTAAAACAAGAAGAAAACTTCCTTGTGTGTGGGGATTTGAAATCAAAATCAAGAATTCTTCTTCCCTCTACTCTCTTACTTGTGTAATCAAAGTGAAAGTACCCATCAGGTATGCTCGAAACCTAGCCTTCTTTTAAATTGGTAAGTGATAAATTGATGAAAACCCAAGTTCCCAAGAAGCTTGAACCAAATTCAACTTGCAAAAATGGCTAAAAATTGGAACTAGGGTTTGTTGTGCAAGCTTAAGGCTTATAAGTTCAGCTCAAAAACAAAAATCGAGTGGATTTTAAGAAAAAATGGGACCAAAAATTGAGTTAAAATAGATTTGGGGTTCTGTTAAGAGCTGATGACATTCATGATAAGCTATCAAAACTATGACGGCTTATCAGAAATGTCGTCAAAGGTTGCTAAAATTTTGTGGGTTCTGTTTAGGTCTAACGACATTCGTGATAAGCTATCACAGCTGTGACGGATTATCAAGAAATGTCGTCACACCTGATATCTAAAGCATGAATAAACCATTTTCTAGGGGTGTGAAACTTAAATGATTGATGTGTTTGTATTTATACTCTTGAGGTTCGACTAATGGTTATTATCTTGCTACAGGTTGTGAAATGGCACCCAAAGGAAATAACTCAAAATCCACAAAGAAAGTGACCAAGGGAAGTGTACCTCGGAGACTCTTCAACGAAGAGTCTGATTATGAAGAGGAAGAGCCTCTGCTCAGGAAGTAAAAGAAGAAGCAAAACCCTAAAAAGCCTTCACCACCTCCTCTATTTGAAGTAGAGGAGAGTGAGGAGAGTGAAACTGAGCCAACAACATTTGAGCATACAACTTCTGAGAAGACGACCTCTGAGCAATAAGATTCTAAACATGCTGAATCTGAAGAGCATGATTCAGATCATCCTGAGTCTGAGGAACATGAATCTGGGCAACCTGAATCCGAGAGACCATCAACTGAGTCCCCTTCAACTGAGCCACAAGATGAGGAAGAATCTCCAATTCAGGGAACGATGGTCAAATGTAAGAAGCCTGAAGTCCGAGATGGCACTAGATGGCAGATTTCTAAAGCTCAAAAAATATTTTTTGATGGGATTCACAGAACTAACAGAAGGGCTGTTAAGAGGACAATCTTCAAAGAGAAGAGAATTATCATTAAGGGGTTGAGCAGGTATCCGGAGGTGGAGTGGAAATTTCATGACTATGATCTGGGATGGACTACACAAGGAGGAAATTTATTCTACCCTACACTAGTTAGGGAGTTCTATGAAAACTACCAAGCTTTCTTGGAAAATATGTGTAGAGAAGGAGAGAAAGCAGCTGATCAACCTTTGTTGGATAAAGTTCCGGTATAGGGCATAATGGTAGATGTTTCTGAAGTAACAATCAACAGGTTCCTTTATGACCCAAACTTCACTCCTCCAACCACTTCATCTACTTTCTATGCCCAGTTGAAGCATAGGGAAAATCAGCGAACTTAGTTAGCCACACTCATAGCCGATGGAGAACCGAAATGGCTGACCAATCCAAGTGAAAGGATCTTCAAGGCCTCCCTAACTTCAGAGGCAAGATTTTGGTGGGGTATTGTACGTACGTGTTTGATGCCCAAAGATGGTGATAATATCCTCAGGGATGACAGAGCCATATTAGTCGCAAGTTTTATGGAAATTCACAAATTGAACTTAGGAGAGATCATCGCCGAAGAGATAAAAATTTGAGTCTCGAGGTCTGATACAACATATCCCTTCACTTGTTTAATTACAAGGTTGTGTAGGGTAGCCAATGTTCCTAATATTGTCAGGTTATAAAAAGAACTCCTTGCCAAGAAGACCCATAATCCGATCTGAAATGAGGAAAATCAGTCGAGGCTAATGCTTGACAGGGGTGTAGAGATTCCTACTGATCCACCGGTTATAGGTACTAGTTCAGTGCCTAATACAGAGATGCTAGATTATGAAACTGTACCTCCAACATTCGCAATAATGGCAGAATCATCAGTGCCCAGAACCGAGACAAATCCTCCAGCTGCAGTGCCTTGAACAGAATTTGCCTTCAGTTTTATGAATTTTAGGAGAGTAGCAAAGCAGTCCAAGTGGTTTGAGGCTTATCTTAAACTCTTTGCCAAGCGATTTGCAGCTGCAGTAGATAAGAGGGTGAAGGCTGCACTTGAGCCCTACAAGGCTCTACCGGGTAGGATAGATGAATTAGAGAACCACTTTAATGCACGGTAGAATGAGAGGTTAGATTCATAGATGACACTATTTAGATCAGACCTAGCCAAGGTGAAAGCAGAGGTTGGAAAGCTACAACAACACCAATTTATAGTGTCATCTGATCCGACAGTTGAGGAGTCTGAGGGAGAAATCCCATTGTTTGATCTCATCGAGGAACCAGTAAAGAAAAAGAAAAATAAAAGTGAGAAGAAAGGAAAAGGAAAGAGAGAGAGTCCCTACAGTGATAAAGAAAGAAAAGGAAAAAAGAGGGCAAGAAAAAAGTCTAAAAAGAAGGAGATGAAAAAGGTGAGGATTGAGTCCTTAGTGGATAACGAGAGATGGAAGGCAGCCATCCGAGTGAGAGCTGCAGGGGCCTCTACTAGTAGGCCTTTAGAGACTGATAAACCAGCTGCACCAGAATAGAGCAAGGCTCCTGATGGAGATAGGGCAGCTAAGGATGTGGCAGCAGGGTCAGGAACCCATGACCCCTGGGATTGATATATTCCAGGTATACTCTAACCCTAAGTTTAGATTTTCTTTGATTTTAAGTTGAGGGTGTAGGGTAAATTGTTGTTGTAAAATTTTGTAGTCAACTAGGAGAAGTACTAGCACTTGAGGGAGTTAAATTGTTTTTGTGATTTTTGTACACCTCTTCAAGTGTCTACTTCTTTAACTGTGTAATTTGCATTTAAGTGTGACCATTGTATATCTTTGTATGGCATTAGTTATAGTGACACAATAATCATTGCTAAACAACTGCATGAACTGAATGAGTAGTAGATTGAGATATACCTGTGTTCCAAGTGTGTGTGAGCAACTACTTAGTTCCCTCTGTATGCTGAAGCCAAAACTTGCCCAGTTAGTCTTACCTAGGTTGAAGTATAGGGGTTAGGAAAGGATCATAGGACATTTTGATATTAGCTCACTTTAGCCTAAATGACCTTCCCTATGTGCATAATATCCCTTGATCCCTGTTTTGATCCTGATTAGCCTATTTCTTTTTATAACACCTGTCACCTTCCCATTAAGATCACAATGAACCTATTTTGGCCCTGGTCCTCCTTGGACACTGTGCACCTTGACTTAGGCAAATGTCCTAAGTTGAGGGTGGCTATCACAGGGGTGCGTGATACAAAATGAGTATGAAGAAAGGTAGCATAAAAGAAAAGAATAAAAATCTAGGTGCGGAGGAAGAGAGCAAGAAAAAGAAAAATTATGAAAAAAAATAAGTGATTGTGGAAAAGACCGCACCCATCATAAATAAGTGTGATCAAGAAAAGAGAAGAGTAAAAAAGGCTAACGAGTGAAACCCCAAAAAGGTAGTGTAGTGTCAAGGAGGCTTAGTCACTTTAAATACCACCGAGTATCATACCAGCCCCTAACCTACATTACAAGCCTAAGAGAAGACTTATAGTGATCCTAGCTGACCTATTTGAAGATCTGGGAAATGAAAATAAGGGAAAGCCTATGGTACTTGGCATACATTGGTTGGAACTTCATTCTAAGAGTGAGTGTTTTGATTGTCCCCATGGTTACATATATGTTTACTGATATGAGATGAGGGGGATTACTTTGTTGTGAGGGCACACCAGATATGTTGCTAGTTGCTAACTTGTTTAGAGAGTGTAATATTAGTCTATGCATAGTTGTTATAGCTGAACTAATGCCGTATCTTGATTCCTGTGTGTTGCATTGGTATTCTTCAATAATATACAAAGTTTTTCTTGAATTGATTGACCTTGGAGATTGTGAAAGTGTTTTGAGATGATATGAATGATTGACTGCCAAATGTACTTTGTATTCTCTTAGTTGTACTGAGTTTCTTGAGGATAAGCAATTGTTTTAAGTTGAGGGTGTTGATGTGTGAGATAATGCTAACATATTTGAGGCTTTTAACTAAGAATAATTGCAAAGTCTTAAGCAACTTTAGTCATTTTTGATTGTTTTATGTTTGATTTTGCAGAAAAAGATAATATGTTAGAGAACCAACAAGAATGGAAGCAAATGAGCTGAAATCTAAAGTAAATAGAGGCAAAGTGTGGCCAACGACATTTGTGATAAGTCTTCATCCCTGTGATAAGATATCAACTTCATCGTCAGCCATAGATAGAGAATTGGCCTAAGTTGAAAGTTGTGATGACATTTTGTGATAGGTTGTCAAGGAGATGATAAGCCGTCAAGAATGCCGTCAGCCTAAGGCAACACATGAGAACTGAAGCAGATACTTGACGACATTTGTGATAAGTCGTTAAGGAGCTGATAGGGCGTCACCATTTGTCATCAGTGTTAGGAAGCAAGTGTCCAAAGCAAAGAGGAAGCTGATGACATTTGTGATAAGTCGTCAGCCTCCTAATAGGCTATCACAAATGGTGTCACCTAATCCGAAGAATTTCTGAATTTTATTATTTTGTTTCCATAATTGGGGTAAACTATTTAAAGCCTTGTTTAGAGGTTTCTTAAGAGTTCCGAACCTTGAATTTTGACAAACGATACTTTGATATTTTCTCTGCTACTTCTTGGCTTGAAAAAACAATTACTTTGAAGAGAATTTAATCATTATTTTAGGATTTCCTTTGTGATTTAATCTGAGAATCTCTAGTTTGTATTCATCTTGTGGTAAGTTTATCTTTCAAAGCATGAATTCATCTAGTTGCTTCGATTATTACATCATGAGTGGCTAAATTCTTTTAACCTGAATTATGGGATCTAGGGTTAGGTCTTGATAAGGTGCCGAGTGTTCAGGATTCGAAAGGTGGTAGGACTTCTTGATAATTCTGATGTTTTAATTATTGTCTATTGGTTACAAATGATAGATAACACCTGCTTTGATTTTCTTAAGAAAGAAATCAAATATAGTGGGAAGTGAATTATCAACAGGGACTTGGAAACACTAAACTTTCATTTAATAATCACCGTTGTAACAAGGTTGGTTAACTTAAGGTAAAATCTGGGCAGTGAATATAAATTCCCTAAGTCCGAGAGGATTAGGTAATTAAATGCTTAAGTAGGTAGAGAGATATTTAAGCATAACTTCGATAAAGATAACTTGTTGTCCTACCTGCCATGAGAATCTTGAATCACTAGTAGCATCTGTCTAGTACCAAAATCCCTAGTGAACATAATTCTGTTTTTTCCATAAACTCTTGATTACAAACTAATTAAAGTGATTAAAAATTACTTGTTCAACTAAAAACCCTCATTTCAGGAAACATCCAACTATCAGTTGATTAAATCGCAAATGACTTAAGTTCATACCATATTCCCTGTGGGATTCGACCCCAACCTAGTTGGGTTTTATATTGACAATGATCACTTACATTCTCGATTGAGGGGTGTAGTTTGAGCGTTATCAGTTATCATCAACTTAAGGTTGGGGAAGAGGATATTGCTAAGACCACCTTTATAACTTGGTATTATCACTACGAATTCTTAGTCATGTCCTTTGGGTTGACTAATGCCCCCGTGGCATTCTTTGATTTGATGAATAGGGAGGTTGAGTGTGGGATTGGTCTTGTTTCAAACGTTTGTCAAATTCTTATTCCTCCTTTATAAAACAGTTTTGGGTATAGGAAGACCAAGTAACCCTAGTATACCTCCCCGGTGATACCCATTAGAGCGGAGTGTTGTGCTTATTGTTGTAATGGGAGGAATTTCAAAATTTGATCCTAAATTTTCTTCTAGCGGTGGTCCCCAAGGGTAGGTTGGGTTATGTACTCGAGTTATTCTCTCCTATCTCAGTCGAAAGGGCTCTCTACTAGTGTGGAATACATTCTATTAGCACTTACTCCTAAAGTTTGTATCTTGTATACGTTTTGTTCCCAGGATATGACCCTTGACCTTACATTGAGTTACCAATGGTATATATGGTGGTGTGTTATTTCGTATCCTAAAGACTCCTCCCCTGGTATGTTGTGTCGGGATGAGTCTCACTTATGACCTAGATAGTTGCTATGAAACCCTTCGTGCCTATGGTGTTGTGTCTCTTATAGGGTTTTTTCCTTGAGTGGCATAAGTGGTTCCTGGGCTTTATTTCCTTTGTGACCCTTGTTGTTTTGGGGTTATAGTGTCTCGGCGAATATGGTGATATCTTGAAAGAGGGAAACGTAAAAGTCCCTAAGTGGGGGAGATTCTAGGGAGACTTTTAGAACTAAGGTTTTGGAAAATAGTGGATGGTGAAAACCCTTATGAAAATAATAGAGGGTGCTAGATCTTAGGAAGTATAGATCATACTGTGGGTATAAAAGAGGTAGGCTTGAGTTTCGCGGTTGGTAGATATACTAATAGTCGTGTTGGGTGCTTAAGAGGTTTGGGAAGGCACGTGTGTGAATTGTTTTATGGAATAGTTGTATTATGGTTTTGGATTTTCAATACTATGTTGGTGATTTTTTCTATAATAGTTGGTTATAGTTGTCCGATGTCATCTACTTGTGATTTGAATATGATATTGGTAATGGATCAAAGTAGTGTTCGGGATAGATGTAAGGAATATAGCCCGGTGACTTAATCTAACTCCTTCAAAGTTTTGGATAGGCTTGAATATATAACTTGTGTATGGCTAGACTCAGGCTCGTAGTGATGTGTCTCCAAGAAGCTATAAGTTGGATCGAACTTGCTCTCTAGTATTGGCATGGCCTCTTTTGAGGTGTTGTATGGTAGGAGGTGTTGAAGTTTGTGAGGGTAAGTTTCTTTCCCCGATATAGTTCACAAAGCCTTAGAGATAGTAAAAGTGATTTGTGAGAGGTTGAAAACCTCTCTAAGTTTCCTAAAGTCCTATATAGATGTGAGGCAAAGAGATTGAGGGTTTAGTGTTGGAGATTGGGTATTCTTAAAGATGTCTCCCATGAAGGGAGTGATGTGATTTGGTAAAAAAGAGAAAGCTTAGTCCCCATTATGTTGTTCCTTATTTGAACTTTAAAAGGATTGGCAATGTTGCGTATGAGTTGGAGTTGCCTTTTTGATTGAACTCCATCTCCCCGATTTTCCATGTCTCTATGTTGCGAAGATATGTGGTAACCCTTCATTGGCTGTTCCCTTGAAGCACGCTGGTATTTCAGACTCCTTATACTATGAAGAAGTTTTGGTGAGGATCTTAGATCATCAAGTTTGCCAGTTACGAATGAATGAAGTGGCTTCGGTGAAGGTTCCATGGAGGGACCAATAGTCTGAGGAACCTACTTGGGAAGTGGAGGAGGACCTGAAGTCCAAGTATCCATATTTATCTTCCATTCTAAAAACTCGTGATCGAGATATGTTAATCTTCTTGATTTATGTCTTTGATAGACAATAGGTTCAAGACCCTAAGCTTCGAATTGATCAAGTGTTTTTGATAAAAGATAGGTTTAAATACCCAAGACAATGAAATGAATAATCGATTAATAATGATCTTGATAACTATTATATCCTTGTGGTATGCCTTATTCAAACTTGTTTAAAGGGTTGGTTTGATGTACGACAATGTGTTAACTTATGTTTATGCTTCCCTTACCCGACAATCGTGGATCAATAATCCAAGTGGGGGAGAATTGAAACACCTAGGCTTTGTACCGTAGGAGAAGTATTTTGAATGGTGCATCTTGACCAAGGTACGGTAAGGTGTGTCATTCGTACCATTGGGTATGACTCATACCCTCTCTCACCTCCCCTATCATACCCTAGACAGTGTGGTGAGGGATACTCACTATCCTAGGTATGAGTTCTACCCTTCTCAATCATACCTTAAGGTACGATTTGTACCAAGTGAGTCGTTTGGAGTTTGGGATTAAACTTTGAGTGGACTATTTTTGATACAGTTAAAGCATACGAGTTAGGGGTTGAGTCATACCCTTTGGATATGACTCAAGGGTGTGTATTCATACCCTTAACATGCAGGTAACCTAGGAGAGACCTAGGGTACGAGTTAGGGTACCACTCGTACCCTAGGGTATGATTCCTTAGTGACTTGTACCCTTGGACGGGTCCATTTTCCAGCTTTTAACTAAGGTCCTTGTGGTCATTTCCTATGCCCAAAACCCTAAATCCCCTCACTATATAAGTGTATATGGCCTCCTAAAACACATTTTGAGTGGATCAAACTTCCAAAATACTCTCTCAAACACTTTGGAAAATTTGGAGGCTAGGGTTTCAAGGGAGTCATCTTAGGGGCAAGAGGAGTCAAGTTTTTCTTGGTGGATTATCTTGTTTAAGGCATTTCTCTCTCCCCCCTTGTTAAATAACTATAAGCCCATGTATTTTACACTTTGATTAGTAAGTGTACATGGTTATTTTGAAATCAAATAAAAAGGGTTTTTTTGCCTATTGATGAATAATGTTGACTTTAACTTAGACTTGTATTTAAACTTGTTATTGAAGATAATTTGCACATGTGGGTTATTGTTGAATGTGTTATAACATGCGGGTCCAGATCAACCCTAATATTAATGAATTCTACCATGAACTTGGCCTTGATAAAGGTATGCACCCAAGGTGTTTATGAAAATGTCTAATTGAAGTGTCTAGTAACATGTTAATGGTTTATTGAACTATGGTATTGCTCTAGTGAACATGAATGGGAAATAACATGGTTATAATGTATGTGAACACTTGATAAGTGGTTGGTAAAGGCATTGTTGGCTATGTATTGAGTTTTAATGAACATGAATGCTTGGTAAATGGTTGGTAAGAACCTTGTTAATCTTGTAATAGATTAATTTATGAATTTAGATGGTGCGATGTCCCAATAATTATGAACGGTTGATAAATGGTATTGTAATGATGTTGTTAGCCTGTAATTATTTAAATTATGACCATGTTAGTTGATGGATAAGAAAGTGGTTCATTTCCCTAAACATGAACTTGAATTGTGTGTGGAACTAGAGTGTGGTATAGAAAGGCTAATGAAGCTTGAATGTCTTGTAAGGGTCTTGATAATTATAATTTGAATTGAATAAAGATTTTAATAAAGGCATTGGCCTAATAAAATGGTTAATTGACGAATACTTCCATGAAGACCTTATGGACCCGTATGGTGTTGATGTGTGTAAATGGTTCAAGTTTTTAAATGTTAAAGTGAATTGTATGAATTCTAATGCATGGACTACAAGGGATTGAGAGTCCAATTGTCGACTAATAATGGCAATGAAATGGATTGTGGTTGAAGTCCTTCTCCCAATTTAATGGCTTGTAGTTGGAGTCCTTCGCCCAATGAGATGCCTTGTGGTTAAAGTCCCTCACCCAATGAAATGTCTTGTGGTTGGAGTCCCTCTCCCATTGAGATGGCTTGTAGTTGGAGTCCCTCTCCCAATAAAATAGCTTGTGGTTATAGTTCCTCGCCCAATAAGAGGCTTGTGGTTGGAGTCTCTCGTCCAAAGAGAGGGCTTGTGGTTGGTGTCCCTAGCCCAATAAAATGGCTTTTGGTTGGAATCCCTCGCCCAATGATATGGCTTGTTGTTGGAGTCCTTCGCCCAATGAGATGGCTTGTGGTTGGAGTCCATCGCCCATTGAAATGGCTTGTGGTTGGAGTCTCATTACTTCTGAATTTGGTTGAATTTGTTGAGTTGGTTTGAGGTTCATATCCCCTTAACTATCCTAACAGAGAATTTTAAGGTTAAGGTTCTAGAATTGGTAAGGTGAAAGGTTGAAAGTTCTTCACTCCATATCTCATGAATGAATGCTTTAAGAATGATTGCTCTGACCCTTCCATGACTTGGTATGCTATATAAATAAACATGTGTATGTGTTTCTTCATATAAGCCTATGCTAATGTAAATGTCATTTCATATGATGGTTTGACTCGGATTGAACTGTACGCTATTTTATCATTATCCTCGAGATACATGATAGCGCACCAATTGCTAATCGTCTCGAGACGCTATGTTCCCACATAAAATAGGTTCCAGAGCTTCTTCTTCCTCACAGTGACCAGGTGTTCGAGCGATTCAGACATTGCCATTGAAATGGTGATCTTCCATTCTACGGAGGGTATACACTTTGTAGTCTTTTACTTTAAGTCATAGACTTGTATAGACTTGGAATTTTGCTATTGTCGGGGGCAAGTCCCTACATATCGTTGACATCGGTTTGGTAGAGGCTTTGTGGATGACTGTGGACTTGGGTGTATTTGCTAGTGTGTTTATATTTATGAAATGGTAGACATTGTTAAGTTATAACTTCTAGTTTTGTTTCCGCTATCTTATTATATCATCGAGATTCACTCGACCCTTATGATGGATATGATAATGAATGGGTTAGGTTATTGGGGCGAGCTCCAGTTCATATGGGCTTGAGGTTCCCTTACGACATGGCCTGGTTTCAGGGAGTGTTACCAATGATGACACCGCCCATGCCCATAGCAGTTCGACAAATCCTCTAATAAAATTCAAATAATATTTCGTCAGCACATGCCCCAACCATAGCCAAACACCAACACAAAGAAATAATAAAAATGAAAAAAATTCCATTGCATGAAATGAAGTCTTTTGGAGTATGGAAGCTCACCACTTCAGTCTGACTCAAAGTTGTCCCCGAATCCAAGTCACTGAGCAGGAGGAATGGTAGTATGGCCAGTTCCTGCATCTCATGGGGATATAGCGCTTTAGGACGGTTAGCAGAGTGAACGCTAGCATTTACCCTAGGATAAGACAAAGTAATGCCAGTGATTCAAAACCGAGTTAACCAACCATATGCAATATATATATATATATATATATATATATATTCAAATAATTGGGCTGTGAAGCCCGCTGATCCGCCTGGAAATATGCTAATCCTGGGATATAAACTTTTTGATTCTAAGATTCCATAAGTTTCTCCATATTTTTCTGGAAGATTGTAAATTTGTTTTGTAAATTTCAGATATTCTTCCTCCTTTGGATGGATTTTTCCTACCTGAAAAGAGGAAACAAACTATTTTTTTGATGAAAAGTTAGTCCTTTTTTCTGATATCTCAGAAGTTTTTTCAGTTTCTACTAATTTAACTACTTCAGAGAATTTTCTTTGTGTTTGTGCTCGGCGTTTGGCTTCTTTCAAGGTTTGTCCATCGGCATATCCGAGCATACGGTCGAGATATTTTTGGCAGTAGGTGCTAGTGGGACATCTCCTGCCACTTTGTTAGGGAATTTTCCCTTTGCTCGGCGTTTATCTTCATCTAAAGATTCTGCTATCGGCATATCCGACTTTACCGTTGAGATGTTTTTGGCACTAGGTTCTAGTGGGACATCTCCTGCCACTTTGTTACCCTTGGGTCTGGTATCTAGATATTCACAGAGAAGTTGGAACTCCGCCATATTGTCAGCATGTTCGGTGTTAAACAGATTTAGTTCAAATTGTAATTTCCTTGTTTTCTCTGTCACGGATACAAGTTCGTCTCTTATGCCGTACAACATGTTGCTTTTTTCATTTATGGCATTATCAATGTCATTCATCTTTTTCCATATTCTGTTGGTCAATGCTTTTGTTCTATCGTCCATATTGAACGTTTCTTGAAAGTAAATATGCAAAAACATTATCAGATCCTTTAATATTTTCAATTTTGAAAGTGTAAAATGACAATATTACCTGTCATATGTGTAATCTTCTGTATTGTGGTTCTAAAGGAAATTTGTTAAATATTAATCCTGATATTTGTGTGTTATCTATTCTAACAACAAATGGTTTAGGTAATAAAAATCCAGAAAACTTTCGTATTCCTTTTACTACTGCTAGTAATTCTTTTTCGTTTGTTGAGTAGTTAACTTCAACTTCATTAAAAGTACCACTTGTATATCTACAGATTTCATTTAAATCTATTTGTAATAATGCTCCCCAATGATAATTTGAGGCGTCAGTTTGTAAAATCAAATTATCTTTTGATTCTGGTAACCTAAGTTTTGGTAACTTAGCACATTCTTCTTTTAATTTTTGAACACAAATAGTATGTTCGTTAGTCCATCCAAGTCGGTTTGACTTCCAAATGAGTCTTTGCAAAGGATTTCTCTTTTTTTGCAAGATCTGGGATAAATTCACCTGCGTAATTCAAACAACCAAGAAACCTTTGTATCTCTTGTTTTGTTGTTAATTTATCAGGAAATTCTATTATTTTCTTTGAAATATGATCTTGTAGCTCGATCCCATTTTTTGAAATTATGATTCCTAAGAATTCTATTTCATTTTTGCTTATTTCAGCTTTCTTTTGGCTTAAAATAATTTCATTTTTAACAAAAAGGTTAGAAAATTCTTTCAAATGTGTTAAATGTTCTTTATATATTTCTGAACATACTAAAATGTCATCTATATAGACGATTAAAATTTTTTTCTCTAAAAATATTTTATTCAATTTTCTTTGAAAAATTTATGGTGCATTCTTCAATCCAAATGACATGACTAACCATTCAAAATGTCCATTGGGAGTGCTAAATGTTGTTAAAGGCACTGATTCCTCTGAAATTTTAATTTGCCAAAAACCACTTTTTCTATTAAATTTTGAAAAGTAGGTTTTTCCTTTAGCATGATTAATTAGATTGTTTTTATTTGGAATAAAATATCCATCAAAAACACAGTTTTTATTTAGCTCTTTATAGTTAATAACCATTCGAGCTTTTTCTCTTTTTAGTTCTGCATGATTTCTTACCGTAAATGCAGGAATACTATGAGGACTTTTACTTGCTCTTATTAATTTAAGATTAAGGAGTTCTTGTATCTGGATTTTAAATTCAGTTTTATCTTCTTCAATATAAAGCATTGGTTTAACTCTTATTATGATACAAGGATCTTTAAGAATTAAAACTTTTTTTTCATGGTTGTTATTCCATTTTTCTAATGGATTTTCTCCATAAGAAACTTGTAAGTCCTGTTTTATCTTCTCTAAATTGAGACATTTACAAGAGTAATTTTTTGGGGTATCTAAAAAATTATTTTTAAGGATTCCATTTTCTTTTATCAAAATATAAGGATTATGTTTCCTTGGAATTTTTATGAATTGATTACATAGGATTTTAAAAACTAACCATATATATGGTATGATGATAATTTTAAAACTGTTGTATACAATCATTTCCTAATAGTAAATCAGTGTCAAGTTTGTCATAAGCAAAAACATGTTTTATAGAAACAATTTTAGATCCTAAAATTATTTCTACATTTTTTTATTCATGTGTTAATTTTTCTTTATTTCCTGTAATACATATAAAGGTGATATTATTATTATTATTATTATTATTATTATTATTATTTGTATCCCAATTTTTTATTTAAAAGGATTTTGCCAAGCTAGCTTCTGACCCGTTATTTATTTGACAACAAGAAGTAAGTTTTGTTTCGTAGTTTGTGAATTCTACGATACTAATACTCTAAAAGAGGTTTCCTTTGACATTTAGATTTTTGAAATAAAACAAGTTTTATCTCCCAAGGTTATTTGGATTCCTTCCTTTTGGATATTATATTGTTCCAAACTATTTAGGAATGTTCCTCCTAAGATTATATTATAATTATTTTCATGATTACTAATATAACAAGGAACTTCCGTTCTGATTGTCCCAAGTTGTATTGGTAACTTTACCATTTTTGAACATTCATAGCTATTTCTTTTAAATATTTTGTAAATGTATGACTTACCTTCATAGCTAATTAACCGATCTAAGATACTTTCCTTGACGTGATTTGCTGATGATCCTGACTGTATTAGGATTATTTGTTTGTTCTAGTCGCTTCCATTGAAGAATCTTCCTGAAACTTCTGTAATATTGTTAGAATCCTCAATATTAAATCTTTTAGAATTACTTTTCCTTATGGAGTTTCTTCAATATTCTATTGAGAGTCTTTGACTTGAGGTGGAAGAACTTCCTATTTCTATTGCTTTTCCTTCATGAATTTCATATTCAGTAGGAATATTTGGTTGTTGAATTTCTGTTTCAACTATTCTGGTTATTCCTGTCCATTCTAGGTCAATTTCGACTAGACTTTTGTTTTTATAGTCATTTCCATAGTTTGAATTGGTAACCGTATATAAAGCTTGATAATATATGCTCATGATATGATTACCTGGTTTGAATAAATCTTTTCTTTTTACCTGAAAATGTAAACTTTAAGCTTCATTAAAATTTGCATCTTTTAGTGAAATACAATACCTAGGATAATAGGTGAATAATAATTTGGTATAAGCCAAATTTCCTTCAACAATTCCCAGGTTTCCTTCTCTAGTATTTATAAATCTTTCATCTGAAAGGTTAATTACAATGGGACAGTCAATTCCCTCTTTAAAGGTAGATTTAACCATTATTTGGATTCCTCCCAGATGAACATAATTTATCTTTTTTTTTATTTCTTTTTGGGATGTTAATAAGTTGAGCTTATGTCTTCCAGTAGTTTGAGTGACTTCAATTACTTTTTCAATCTCTTGATATTCATGATAATAGATTTTATTTCCTGAAAAGGTTCTTTGTAATTTATTAAATATACTATCTTCTATTCAAAGATTGAATTTTAATCCTTGGATTTTTCTTAATAATTCTCCATCGAACGTTGCTTTTAATGCATATCCTCGCTGATCTTCTTCAGCCTCTATAACCTGAGTGTTTTCTTCTATATTTTCAATTTCTTGATTCATTCTTCTGAATCAGTACTAGATTCTGAAAATTCTTCATAGAGTTCTTCGTGAAAATCTTCACTTTTTATAGATGAGATTCACTCTAAGTCTGATTCTATTTCCTCTCTATCTATTTTAGATATTTTTACTCTTTTCTTGTTGCATTCATAACTTTTGTGGCCTTCTTATCCACAATTATAGCATTTATATTTATCTGTGGTAGGTTTTCTTCTGAAATTTCTTCATTTTTTGAAGTATTTTTTCCTTGGTATATAATTTTCTTGGAAATATTTTTCCTTTTAATTAATCCTTTGGATTTCCTTTTTTTTGAAGGATTTTCGTAACATCCCCATTGTGATGCTGCTTCTGTGTCTTTACAGTAAATTTGTGTGCATATTCTATTGGCTTTTCGTTGCATGTTATGTAACATACAAAGTTGACTATGCCTTTGATTAAGGAAGGTAATTCTTCTTCCCAGAGAATCCTGCGTTTGATCTTCCTTCGCATATTCATCTCTAAAATAGCTATCCCAATATCGTGGTAGCTTTTGATAATACTTGTCCATGTAGGGAGTTAAGTTTTTACTACTATCAGATAATTGATAGTAGTATGTTTCAAACTCACAAGTATATTCTTGGATGTACTTCATTTTACAAATTTACAGCTTTTCTAGCCATTCTGCCGCTAATAGCTTTTGTTTTTCTTTTCCTTTAGAAATGTCTTCTTGGATTCCTAAAAAATCAGCTCCTATATACCTCACTAGGTGATCTATTCTTTCTCGAGTTGATTTATCAAAATCTGCTATGACTTCTAGTCTAAATACCTTTTCATCTTCTTCTGAAACTCTTCTGAACTAATTATCTACCATTCCAGTGAAGGTATTTGTAGCAATTAAATATTTTTCATTACTAGTATAATTATTTCCTTTCCCTAGTATAAAAAATAGTTCTAAGTTTTTTGCCCATAAGTCAAGAAATTCTCCTGGTTCTCTTTTACAGTCCAGGTCTAGAAACTGGGCAAATCCAGCGTCTCCTACTGGGAGTCTATTTGGCATGAATTCAACCTTAAAATTTATATGGTATTGACTATTGTAGTCTTTCCATTTCTTAGATTTTGGTAGGAAGTTACTCCTAGATAATGGCTCATTGGACGAACTTTCTTCATTTTAGGTTCTTTTTTAGGTTCTTTAAAGTTTCCTTGGACACGATAATTTTGATCATTAAGATCAAGCTCTTCTAAAGCATATACTAGTTCGAGTAGTTCATTAATTTTCTTCTATTTCTATTTTAGAGGTAGAGGATTCTTCCTTATCCTTATCTTTATAGTTTTTGAGATAATTTCTAATTCTAATTTTTCTAATTCTTCTCTTTCTCTTTTTTCTAGGAAACTAGATATAATTTTTTCATCAAGACTTTCTTTCTGATAGGTTCCTTTATTCGAAATTCTTGAAACAAAAATTTCTTCTATTATTCTTTTTTCCTAATTCCTTATTGAAGTATTAACTTTTTCAATAAGATTATGTATCTTAGCTGGTGAGTTATTTTTAAGGGTTTTGATTTCTTCTTTTATTAGATTTATTTTAAGGCTTATATGTTTTTGCATAGCTAAAAGATCATCAAGTTTTTCTAAGACCTTTTCTAAGAATTCTTTATTCATTTAAACAAATTATGTTCTAGTTTATACTCTAGATGTCAGATTTCTAGTTCCAGCACAAAAATGATCTTCTTTTGCTAAAACAAGGATTATTTACAAACTCCTGCAATTGAGTTATAAGTATATCTTTCCTTTCGGATGTTAAGTTCTTGCTTTAGTTCTGGTAATAGTTTTAAAGATTGCTCTTTATCCATAATATTTAGGTGGATCCCTAAACCTAATTTTGTTATAATTAGGTGGTATGCACCCCATTCTTCTAGACTTTAAATGTATTATTAATTTTGCCTCAATGTTAGAGATCAAAGTAATTAAATAATTTAATCTATCGGGGTCTTCTTTTGTTTCACTTAATCTTTTATATTCTAAATAGTTACTATTTAGAGCTATTTTGACTTCTCTGAAGCCTGAATATTTTTATGTGGTCTTCTCATAATTAGTTTAGTAACCCGCTAGATTTAACTATGTGGCTCTGATACCAATAAAATGAAGCTGTTCGCAAACAGGGTGTGCATGCGGAATTTTTATTCACTTACAGTGAAATAACCATCATCATACCAATAGTATGGATCATCATCACTATCTACATACGAATAGTCATGTATAGACCATTGTTCTTGAACAAGATGATCTATAATTTTTTCAAGAATTTTTTCTTGTAAATCTTTATTTAATTTTATCACTTTTAAAATAGTAATTAATATTTTTTCATTTAAAAAAATAGTATAATAACTCATTAGGCAGTATAAAGTATGTATTTCTTTAACTTAGCCTTAGATCTTTTTAACAGATAAACCTGTGTATTTTTTAAAGTTTGATCTCTATCTTGTGCTCTAAGTAGTAGTTTCTCTACTACATTAATTCTAGATTTCACAAGATTATTCGAAGTATTCTTTCTTAAAAGATAGATTTCTCTACCATAGTTTCTCAAATTTATTAAAGCTTCATTAGTCTTTCTTATAATTATTATGGTTTCCCAAATTTTTCTTCTAAGTTTTTGCAATTGTGGTTGTACCAGTCTCATGATAATAAATATAAGCAATTCATAATTTTATATTTTCTATAGGTACTTAGTAGTATATAATATGTATGAAGGTATAGAGCATATGTGAAAACAGACTTTTCTTATGCTAATATGTTCATGAAATGGTAGAGTTTATGCATATACCTTTCGACTTTCTTTTATGTTAGCTGTATCAATACCACAGTGCTTATCCTTCCGACTATGAAGAACTTTTTAGCCTATTGTGACTCACTGTCTCAGGCTACTGCTCCGTCCTTCTTCCGTTAAGGATGAAGATCGCAACCTTCATTTTTTACAAGCACTAAAGATTGATAAAGGATATATGAAACAAACTTTTTATTTCTTGAACATATTACAACATAGGAAAAATCTTTAATCAGATCTTCCTTATACTTACATATACACTATTTATTACCTTTCCTTGATGGGAGAGGTGTCTCTTACTCACTCATGTAGAAGATACCTAGCATTTTACTAAGAAAGAGAATATTCAGAGAAAATGTAGTCTGTCTTCTATGGGTTTCTTTCTCTCCTTTTATAGTTACAAGGAGGGATAGATTTATAATATTTATTTTCTATAGGGTCATCCCTATAAATCTACTAATTTATCTTTTAGTCCCCAATCAAGATAAGGTAAGATATAAGATAAAATTCTTCTTACTCCTGATTGGCTTCTTTTTGGACCGTGGGGGTCCAATTTCTTCTAACATTTTTGTCGTTTAGTGCCGACACTTATTTTGACGTAATTGCTTTTGCTTTACGTCTTCTTTTCTATTATTGTCTTTTCTTTACAACTGTAAGTTACATCTCATCTGACATTGAAGAGCTATCTTCATCCTTTCTCTTGAGATGTTCATGTTCCAGAAATTTTCATGCTATGGTCCATGTTTCTGGAGTGGCTAAAAATTGATGTGTTTCGAATTCAGTAATTTTATCCTTTAAGACTGCTGATTTTGATTTTCCGTTGGTCATAAGAATCCAGTTTGTATTCCTGTTGAGGACTTTATAATTTTTTGCATATTTGTTTTTAAGGATGTGATATATATATATATCGTGCGAGGATAGGGAACAAGGTTTAGCATGTATTTAAAACCTTAACCTGGGCTATGTTACTTTACCGTCATAATCCACCATAGGCTGTATGGGTCTAGTGTTACAGTTTTAGTATATCGTACACATGAGTGCACATGATCGTACAATTAATATAGTAACTCTAAAGATCGAATATCGTACCCGTGAGGACTACTAAACTAGAAATTGTACGAACTTTTAGTTTCAAAAGGAAGGTATTAAGTGTTTCATAGTATCAAGATAATTGTAAAGATACAAGTAATAATCCAATTAATGAAGAAATAATAGGGTATGACAATAGCAACGTAAGAATGGTTGTAAACAATACGAGTGAGAATTCTAGGGTAGAGACACTTTTAACAATCTTACAAATATCTATTCTTATTATGGTTCAGTTGATTATCGGGATATTGATTTGCAGGATTTAGAGTATAATCATGGTCTCCTGATCCTTTAATCTTCTACCTAAATGAAAATTACAACTACATCACTAAGAGGGGATGCAATAATCCAAATAGATGCATTAATATGTCATTCTGCAAGTGAACCAAACAAGGAATCTAGGTATATCCCTATCCTAGATGCTAATTCAAATCATTTATTTTATAAAAGAATAAAAACCTTGCTCCTTAAACTCTTCGATCTAACCTATGATTCTCATCTCAGATTCACAAAGGATTATAGAGATATTTTAATGATGGCCAATCATCAAAATAGTAAGCACAAGATATTAAGAATAACCCATACAATAATTTAATAATAAACTACTCTAAGAATATCAAAGTGTAATCATGTTTTCGGCCTCAACCCTAGAACAAGGTTGTTTAGCCACACATGGACATAGTCATAATCACCATAGAAGAATACAAGATAAAATCCATAAATATACTAAATTAAAGAAAGAAAAAACCCTAATTGAAGTGTTTTCCATCCCCACGCAAAGTATCCAAGTCGTCAAAGGTGTTTAACATCAAGGTCAAGTGTTCTATTTATAGGAGGATAATTTGGCCATTTTTGGATTAGGGTCCATGTCACCCCTCTTATTCCCAGGGACTAAGGTATGTTACACCCCTGTTATTCTTAGGGAATAGGGTGTGCGAATCTTCTATTATTCCCAGGGAATAGGGTGTGCAACGCCCCTTCATAGCGGTGACACACTGGAAAGTCATCTTGTAAGCCATATCTATGTTCTTCCATCCCAAGACTTGTGGTGTTGTTTCCACTTGATTTATAGATTTTGTATTACCCATATATCATCATAGAAAACTAAAAAAGGATTTCATAACATCAAACACCATGGATTAGTGATAAAAATAACACAACATTCAAGACAATGAACTAGAAATTTAAGCTAAGAACTAGTTTTGCACTTTTTGATCTTTTACTTCTTGTTGAACTCTAGGCTTGATTCAATTGAATCTTGAGAACTATAAACTAGTTTTTCCACACATAGTTATACAATAATAACCTTAGGAACTTATTATACTCACTATAATCCATAGAGATCAACCAGAACAACACCTAGCTCAAGCTAGTAACACTAGTTTTCTCATTTGAACTCTAAGTGATCAACTTAAGTTCAAACTTGTTTGACAAACACCACAAACATTGTAATCAAATAATTAAACACTTAGATGCTCAATTATATCATTATTGACTCATTAATAACATAAGAATTCCTTAAAACACGACTAAATAAGTAGGGGATAACAACATTGAGGTGCATAAATTCACCACAGATCATCACCCCACACTTAAAACCTTGTTCGTCCTTGAAAAACTCTTTACTCTAAGCATCATAAGATGAAGTAACTCCATACTTCTACTATAAGAAAGACACTAACGATAGTACTACAATGTCTACACATAATGCAAGTCCTTACACTAAGCATGTTACATACACAATTGACAGTTCAAGAATACTACTCCAAAACATCCTAGCCTCAATAATTGACTTACCTAGTTGGAAAACTCATACATATTTTCAATCAAAGACACCATACAAATCACCCAACTATCATCAAACATGTGCCCTTACAATAAGAGAGTTACCCATAATCACTCTCATAAATGCAATTTATTACAAATTAGGTACAAGTATCAAATTACGCCCACTCTCACAAAGAATTCACAAGTTACACAGGATGACCCATAGGCTTTCCCTTAGTGTAGTACTCCACCAATATCATAATGTAAAAGATCAGGATCAAGTAGGTCTTTATGGGTTGTAATGTAGTCTATGAGATGGATAGAAACTATTTTGATCAGGAATAGTGACTATCTTCCCTAAGGTCTTTAATACATCACACTTTTTTTCATTCAATTCACCTTTAAAAAACAATTTCTACCTATTCTATCTATCCCTATCTTTTGTTTTACCTATCTCATTAAGCTTATTCACATACACTATGGTGGGAGTATTTTTTATTAATTCATGATTCAATTTTACCCTTCTTCACACTGACTTTATGTTACACAACCCTATGATAGCCACCCTCAACTTAAGCGATTTTTCTTAGTTGAGGTGTACAATGTCCAAGGAGGACTAGGGCCAAAAAAAATTCATTACAATACAAATGAGCTAAAAATTGGAATTTCTTTAGAACATATTTCTCTAATACCCAACCATAACACATCAATTATACAGACCAATAACTATTACTTTGGGGCTTTACTTTCACCTTTATCCTACTTGAATTTCAAACTCCTTAACTCAATTAATTTTATATTAAAGAGCTTCGGAGCTTTGGATCAAATTAAGGTCTATCAAAGAAGGGGATATAGGATATATAAGAGGCTGCCAAAGAAAATAAGCTAAAGTCTCAATGGGGTTAACTAGGATGATGCACAAGGGTAGCTAAAAGAGGGTATGAATCATGGATATAAAAGAAATGCCTATATCATCTCCTAAGCCCACACTCTTTATTTTGTTTTGCACATATGCCAGAAAAGTTCTAGACATCATATGCAATAAGAAATATACAACAACCGCACACACACATGGCACATGCTCAACTCAAGTAGAATCATTATAGACTGTCAACCAAGCTATCACATGAATTCAACATTAAGAAAACAAGTAAAAGAGTCATAATCAAGTGCCTAGGAGTCTAAAAAATAGTAATTAACCCAATAAACATACTTTTACAACCAAAACACTTGCACATGCAGTCACACATAGAACAAACAAGAATATCTCACTTACTTAAAATAATTTTTTTAAAATTTCTACTAAAAATGGGAATTTCCCCACCCCACACTTAAAATTCTACTTTGTCCCCAAAGTATACTTAGAAGTAGAGATTGAAATACTCTCTGAGGCCTTTAGGCCTAGCTAGTAGCATTTTTATACATCAAGAGGGTTTGGGGACCCCACACTTAGTCTTCATTATGCTCCTTAGCTTAGGTTTTCTGGTAATCAGACTTCCCATCAACCTGTGACTCACTAAAAATGAAAACTAGTGAAGAAAAAACTAAAAATACTAACAATAAAACCTACCTTAGCTTAGGTTTCCTCCCAAGCAGTGCCTGGTTTAGTGTTATGGCATGACCTGTATCATGCTTAGCCATTTTCCATCATTCTCCTCCCACTTAGAGGCCATCTTATTTTTCATTTCTTACCTCTTGAATGTGAACTCTCAAGTTGAATAGATTTCCTAACAATAGCCATTTTAGGCTCATCAATCAACATCACATCAGACTATGGTATTTATGGCTTTGGCAACTCAATGAGGAAGTTTGAAGAAGTCTTTGGTGGAATAAACTCCACCACCCCATACTTATCCCTTTCAATCACTATAATCATGCACAAATCATTGTAGTGGGATAGTGTGTTGAGCGATTTGTAAACTTTAAAAACTGCCTCTTCATAATATAATCTCATTGTGAGTGTGCCCTCTCTTACATCAATTAATGTTCCTCTTGTCACCAAAAATGGACGTCCCAAGATGACCAATACTTTTTCATCTGACTAAAAATATAAACAATAAATCAACAGGAATAATAAACTTACCAACCTTGATGAGGACATCCTCTTTGATTCGTTTAGGATGGATAAGGTTTGGTCTACTAATTGGAGTATCACAAAGATCGGTCTCGCCTTCCCTAAACCCAGAGTGTTGAACAAGGAAAGGGGAATAAAATTGATACTTGCCCCCAAATCACTAAGTTCGTAGACAACCTCATTATTGACAATTTGAACAGGAAGAGTGAAACTCCTACGGGATTTGAGATTTTTGGGAATCTTATGCATCAACATAGAAATGAATTCCTTATTGAGTGCTACTATCTCAATATCCTGCAACTTAATTTTGTTAGTGACCATGTCCTTCAAGTACTTAGCGTACTTGGGCATTCCTTGCAAAATATCTAAATGAGGAAGGTTAATGTGAAGCTCTCTAAACGTGTCAAAGAACATCTTGAAGCATGCATCCTTATTTGATTTTCTAAGCCTCTGTGAAAAAAGGTGGTGGTGGTCTCTCCTCCACCTGTTCAGCAAATTTGTTTTTGAGTACTCAGACTTCCTTGAATTTTCAGTAACTTTATCATCTACTTGTTGAGGAACCAACTCTACATCTACCTCCTTAGTTGTTTTTGGAGGTTCTTTATTGAGACCTTTACCATTCCTAAAAGTGATTGTCATTACTTGTTTAGGAGATTCATTATCACTTGGAAAACCACCTTGAGGCCTGACATTTTATGCTTCTTCCATCTGACCTATCTGCATCTCCAAGTTCGTTGTAATAATCTGCTGGTTCTTCACATTTGTTACTAATTGTTCTTGAGTAGCAATAATATTCTTCAACATCTCTTCAATATTGCTAGTCTAAGTTGTGGCCTGATTCCCTTGAACCTACTGCTTTTGAGTTTGATTCACTGGCCCATGATATTAATTTGCATTTTGTGCCTGATTTCCACCCCATGAAAAATTGTGATGATTTCTTCAGTTTGAATTATAAGTGTTATGAAAGTTCTACTTTCTTTGATTATTAGCATTCCCCACATAATTAATAGACTCTGGATTAACCACACAAGCATCTGTTGCTTGTTCACTACTCTCACAAATCTCACACTAAGTATTAGCCTGATGAATTATATTCGCTTAGCTACAGGCTATGTAGCCCCTAATTTCATATTGGTGAACTAAGTAGTTAACTAATTCAGTAGTGCATAAAGCTAAGCTAATATAGCAGTAAACTGGTCTACCTCCAACACACCTCCAACCTTCTTTGGAGCACTTCTTGAGTCATCATTCCACTCAGGATTTCCTTGAAAAATCTGATACAATAGTGTGTATAATTCATCATACGTCTTCTCAAAAGCTTGCCCACATGCTGCTGAATCCAAGAGAATCTTGGTGTTTGTCTCAAGACCGACTATGAAAGTATGAACCAGTACATTATTAGACTGATAATAATGAGGGAAATTTCTAAGCATACCCTTAAATCTCTCCCAAGATTGGTAAAGATTTGTGTCCTTCTTTCTTCCTGAAACTCAGAATCTTGCTTCTCAATCGTGCTGTCTTTCCAGAGGGAAAGAATCGAATAAAGAACTTTTGATCCAGATCATTCCAGAAAGTGATGGAGTTTTATGGTTCATCAGATAACCACCTCTTCACTTCCCTAATTAGAGAAAAGGAGAATAGAGTCAGTCTAACATAATCAGTAGATACCCCAGTAGGAATATATGTATCACCGATTTACAAGAAAGTCTGTATGTGCTGTTGTGAATCTTTATGTGAGATCCCTGCGCAAATTGTCCACTCAAACACAAAAGATGCACCATATTCTGCTTCAATTCAAATTGACCACCCATCTCTGGCTTGCAGATGTAATTAGTAGCATGGTTCGTAAGTGGGATTTCTACTTCATAAACAGGTCTAGCTTCTGCTCGAGCAGGAGTAGCTGGAATCACCGGAGCTAGAGCACATCCAACATTTGGATCAATACGATTAGGATCTCTTTTCTTCACCATTTGAACTTGTTGAATTGGATAGTGAGATCTTCGCCTTTGATAAAATTCCAGTTCTGGTTTTGAATAAGGCTTTACCAAATCTCTATCTATTGCTAGTCCAGTACTTTGCTAGTTCTGCAAAAGTCAGGCACTAAGATCAAGTAATTGATACTTAAACTTATTATCACACACTAAAAATTTAGAAAATTACTAATTATACTAGTCCTCAGCAATGGCACCAAAAACTTGGTGCGGTCTATCACACATGCAAGTTCACGTGATCGTACAAGTAATATAGTGACTCTAAGAGTCAGATATTATACCCACCCCGAGGAATACTAAACTAGCAATTCTACTAACTTTTAGTTCTAACAAGAAGGTGTTAAGTGTTTCAGAGTATTAACATGATTCAAAAGATTCAAGTAATAATCTAATTAATGAAGAAATAACAGGGTATGACAATATCAATATAAGAAAGGTTCTAAACAATGCGAGTGAGAATTCCAGGGTTGAGACACTTTTACCAATCTTACAAATCTCTATTCTTAACGTGGTTTCATTGATTATCGGGTTATTGATTCGCAGGGTTTAGAGTATGATCATGGTCACCCTATACTAGACGCAAATTCAAATCCTTTATTTTATAAAAGAATAAGAACCTTGCTCCTTAAACTCTTCGATCTAACCTATGATTCTCCTCCCGGATTCACAAAGAAATATAAATTTATTTTAATGGTAGACAATCATCAAAATTGTAAGCACAACAGATTAAGAATAACCCATACGATAATTCAACAATAACTACTCTAAGAATATCAAAGTGTAATCATATTTTCGGCCTCAACCCTAGAATAAGGGTGTTTAGCTACTCATGGACATAGTCATAATCACCATAGATGAATACAAGATAAAATTCATGAGTAATCTATAGTAAATAAAGAAAAACCCCTATTTAAAGTGTTTTCTAGCCCCTCTCAAAGTATCCAAGTCATCCAAGGTGTTTAACATCAAGTTCAAGTGTTCTATTTATAGGAGGAAAATTTGGCTATTATTGGATTAGGGTCTATGTCACCCCTCTTATTCCATGGTACTAGGGTATGCGACGTCCCTCCTATTCCAGGTACAAGGGTGTGTGATGCTCCTTTTTTCCCCAGGGACTAGGGTGTGCGACGCCCCTTCATCGCGGTGACACACTGGAAAGTCATCTTGTAAGCCATATCAATGTCCTTCCATCCCAAGCCTTGT
Source organism: Capsicum pubescens (assembly GCA_030864215.1). Classification (NCBI taxonomy): domain Eukaryota; kingdom Viridiplantae; phylum Streptophyta; class Magnoliopsida; order Solanales; family Solanaceae; genus Capsicum; species Capsicum pubescens. Next base: position 198,456,657 of record CM061544.1, on the reverse strand, counting down.
TGTGTTGTTTCCACTTGATTTCCAGCTTGTTTATCATCCATATATAATCCACTAATCTCAACAAGGATCCAATAGAATCAAACACCGTGGATTAGAGCTCCAAACAATACAACATTCAAGACAATCAGCTAGAAAGTTAAGCTAAGAACTAGTTTTGCCCTTTTTGATCTTTAACTTCTTAATCGACTCAAGGCTTGATTCAACTGAATATTGAGCACTATAAACAAGTTGCTCCACACATAATTATACAATAATAAACTTAGGATCTCATTACACTCATTAGAATCCATAGTGATCAACTAGAACACCATCTAGCTCAAGATAGTAATTCTAGTTTTCTCATTTGAAATCAAAGTGATCAACTTAAGTACAAACTTGTTTGACAAACACCTTAAACATTGTAATCAAGTAATTAAACACTTATATGCTCAATTATAACTCTAAGGTGCATAAATTAACCTCAGATCAGTTACTCCTGAACGGGCCTAGTGCACGTAGCCGCACGAACTAGAGATATCATAAAGTCCAGGGATTCCATTATACCCTTCACCCTTCGTGATACATATATAAAAGTATAAACTTGGGGGATTCTCATGTACCCCACAAACATATGGTCAACAAGACCAACCCTCATGTCAACAGACATGAGTTCCCAGTGTCCGTCAATTGGACTCACATGTTTACGATTAGCTATCACTACTCGCCATTATTGACTAATTAAAACATTTAGAACATAACCAAACCACAAATTCAAGGAGTCAATTATCAAGGAATTATGAAGTGGTATTGTCATACTGCCTATAGCTTTCAAGATGTGTCACAAGCCAAAACTTAGGTGATTCCCATGTACCCCACAAAATTTCAAATTAAACCAAAGCCATGGCCACCAAGGCCTTTCCAAATCATTTAAAATCAGCCAAATCAATTAAGGTTCCATTACCATATTAAGCAATGCTAATATTTCAAGAATAGTCAAACTATGTGACAAAATCATTCTCATTGGCATTTTAACAAACATGTTGAGGTCATATAGATTACTAAACCAAAACCAATTTTAAATTGACCATTCCCATGTAACCACATGTTCAAACCATAATTATAACATGAAAACCCAAAAGAAAATCTTGGGAAAGCATTATCTAACCATGAACAACCAAAACCCCCAAAATCTATTTCAAAGGAAAAACAAATCCACAATAATACAATGAAAACCATACATTAAAACATGAGCTTTTTTTAACTAACAATAAGGTAGGATTAACAGGCCTTAGATACGAAGGAAGATAGAGAGAAACAACCCCTAAGAGCCTTAATTAGATAGCTTGATGAAACCCCAGCTTAATCTCCTTGAGAAGTTTTTGAGAGAACTTAGAGAGTGTTTTAATCTTGATAAGCGTAGGATAAATGCCTAATTTTTTATTTAATATGTGGAGTCTTAAGGTATTTGGGGTGGGAAATATCCAAAGTACCACCAACTTAAAAGTTGTAAAAACCCGCAGGCGGCTACGAGTTGACCCTCCAACTCGTCACCACATCATATGACTGGTACCTTCAAGTCGTCACTAGAATAGTAGGTTGGACACCACATTCTATTCAACTTACAACTCCCTTACCCCGATCATTACTAGACCATACGACTAGTAAGATCTAGTCATTTCCAAGATAAAACACCATGGGCTTGACATAGGAAGACATACTATTGGACCCTAACCCTTTCATCACAAAACCATATGACTCGTATGGAGTCTCTCGTAACCAGGACTAAACTTGGCCAACAACACACTGCCCAACATACTATTAGGGTCCCTACACCCGTAACCACACCATACAACTCGTATGGTGAGTCGTTACAAAAATAGTGAGCTCAAAGCTCAGGAAATTTCCAAGGGCCAAAACCCAGGGTGTTTTAATTTCCCCCCACTTGGATCATTCGTCCTCAAATGATGGAACAAGGTAGTACAAACAGGATTTAAACCCCAACACCACTACTCTGACCTTTAACTAAGTTAGAAAACAAAGATGCAAAGAAATCAATAGGAAATCAATCTTTCCTTTAACTGAGTTATAAAAAAAAGATGTTAAGAAGAACACATACCTTACACATGAATTTCTGGAATGCAAAACAGGAACGGATACTTGAACTTCATGTCCTCTTTAGCTTTCCAAGTAGTCTCTTCAACCTTGTGATTCCTCTATAGAACTTTTATCGAAGCTGCATCCTTGGTCTGCAACCGGAGAACTTGCCAATCCAAGATCTCAACCGGGATCTCCTAATAAGACAAAGAATCCAAAATTCCAATATCCTTGATTGGTAAAATTTACGATGGATCACCCATACACTTCCTACACATATAAAGATGGAACACCAGGTGATTGGAGATCAAACTAGAAGGAAACTCCAACTTATACATAATATTACCAACCCTTCTCAAAACCATATACAAACCAACAAACCAGGACTAAGCTTTTCCTTCTTCCCAAAATGCATCGCTCCTTTCATGGGAGACACCTTTAAGAACACACTATCCCTAATTTCAAACTTTAACATCCTTGGCCTAACATCCGTGTAGGACTTTTGGTAATTTTGCAAAGCCTTAAGCCTATCTCGAATCACTTTCACCTTATCCATGGCTTGGTGAACTAAATTCGAGCCAAGTATCTTTGCCTCACCAACTATGAACCACCCAATAGGAGACCTACACCTCCTACCATACAAATCTTCATACGGAGCCATCCTAATTCTAGACTGGTAGCTATTATTATAAGCAAACTCTATAAAAGACAAATGATTAACCCAACTACCATTATATTCAATCACGCAAGATCGAAGAATATACTCCAATGTCTGAATAGTTCTTTCTGCTTTCCTATCTGACTGTGGGTGAAAAGATGTGCTAAGACTCACCTTAGTCCCCAAACTTTTCTGAAACGACTGCCAAAAGTGAGATAAAAAATGCATACTATGATCTGAGATGATAGAAACAGGAACCCCATGCAACTTTACAATCTCTTAGAGGTACAACCTTGAATAATCCTCAGTCAAAAAATTGGTCCACACGGGCAACAAATGAGAAGACTTTGTCATCCTATCCATGATGACCCAAATCAAATCAAACTGATTCCTAGATCGAGGAAGATCGATAGCTAAATCTATATTGATCACTTCCTACTTCTACACAGGTATTTTAATTTCTTGATACAACCCTCTGGCCTAATATACTCAACTTTCACTTGTTGACACACCATGTGCTTAGCTACAAAACTAGCCCCATCCCACTTCATATTGTTCCACCAACACATCTCCTTAAGGTCATGATACATTTTTGTAGAACCAGGATTAATGGCATAACATAACTCATGCGCCTCAGCCAAGATCCTCTTCTGCGTACCATCAATGTTGGGGACACATAATCTCCCTTGGTACCGCAAGGTATCATCACTATTAATCTCAAAGGCTATCACCTTCGGCCCACCTACTTCACTCTTGATCCTTATCAAGACAGGATCCAACACTTGCTTCTCTTTGATTTTAACAACAAGAGACAACTACGACACCTCCTGTACAAATACACCACCATCCTTAGTGTCCAAGAGTCAAACTCTAAGGTTATCCAAATGGTGAATTTCCTTCACCAACTCCCGCTTCTCCTTATTCATATGAGCTGGAATCCCCACGAATAACTTGGTAAGAGCATCAACAACCACATTAGCTTTACCTGTATGGTAGTGAAGACTCATATCATAATCCTTGAGCGACTTAAGCCATCTTCTTTACTTGAGGTTAATCTCTTTCTGAGTAAACACATATTGCAGGCTCTTATGATCAGAAAAGACATCCATATGAACTCCATACAAATAGTGATGCCATATTTTCAATGGTAACACCAAAGCTAACAATTCTAAATCATGAGTTGGATAATTTCTCCTACGTACCTTCAACTGTCTAGAGGCATAAGCTATCACCTTACCATGCTGCTTCAAAACACAACCAAGCCCCACACGATATACATCATAATAGACCACAAACCCATCCGTGCTTTCAGGCAATGTTAAAATTAGAGTCAAAGTTAGATTATCCTTCAACTTCTTAAAACTGCCCTCACAAGTATCAGATCACAAGAACTTTACCTTCTTGTAAGTCAATTTAGTCAATGGGGTAGCTATAGAAGAAAAACTCTCTATGAACCTCGTGTATTAACTAGCTAAACCCATGAAGCTCTAAATATTAGTTGGAGTTGTGGGTCTAGGCCACTTCTTAACTATTGAACTTTTTGTAGATCCACCATAATCCTTTCACTAGAGATGACATGACTCATAAAAGTGATAGCATTTAACCAGAATTCACATTTCAAAAATTTGGCATGCAATAACTTCTATTTTAGGGTTGCAATACAATGTAGAGGTGATTGGCATGATCCACTTCACTCCTAGAGTGCACCAAAATATCTTCGATGAACATAATGATGAATAAAACCATAAATAGATGAAAATCCATGAATTCCGCCAGGGTATTGGTCAACCTAAAAGACATAACCCGAAACTCAAAATGCCCATACCAAGTACAAAAAGCATTCTTATAGATATCCACCTCCCTAATCTTTAGTTGATGATACTCGAATCAAAGATCAATCTTGGAGAAAATCTTAGCACTCTACAAATGATCAAAGAAATCATCTATCCTTGGAAGAGGGCTCTTATTCTTTACCGTCTCCTTATTCAACTACCGGTAATCAATATACATCCGAAGGGAACCATCCTTATTACACATGAATAAAACAAGTAGATCCCATGGGGACACAGTAGAATGGATGAAACCTTTGTCCAAAAGATCTTTTAATTGCTTCTTAAGATCTTTTAACTCAGCTGGAGCCTTTCTAGATGGGGGAATAGAAATAGGATGAGTGTCTGAAACTAGATCAATCCCAAACTCAATCTCTTTATTGGAAGAGATACTAGGAAGGTCATCAATGAAGACCTTAGGAAATTCAGTCACCATTGGGATAGAATACAAAGAAGGACTCTCCAAGTTAGAATCTTTAACCCAGACTAGATGATAGAGACACCTATTGGAGATTAATCTTTGAGATCTAAGATATGATATAAACTTCCACTTAGGAGATAGGGAATCACTCTCCAACTTAATAACTGGCTCATTAGGGAATTTAAAGACAACCTTATGGGCCCGACAGTCTAGATAAGCATAGCATGAGTGCAATAAATCCATCCCCAATATGACATTGAAATCAATCATATCTAATTCCAATAAATCCACCAAAGTCTCCCGACCACCCACAAATACCACACAACCCCTATAGACTCTTCTAGCCATAGTAGAGTCACCCACCAAAGTAGAAATAGAAAAAGGGTCAGAAAAATACTCAGGGCCAAAACTAAAATGCATAGCCACAAATGGGGTCATATAAGAGAGAGTGGACCCCGAATCTAATAAATAGTACACATCACATGAAAAGAGTTTCAATATACCAGTCACGATATCAAGTGATGCCTCAGACTCATATCGGGTAGTTAAAGTATAAAGATGGTTCTGGCTAGTGCCGAAGCTAGATGGTGCACCCTTTGGTACCAAAGCTGATGAAGAGGCAACTGGAATCTTGTTTTCCCCAGAGGCAACCTTACCAATAGGAAAGTTTCTAAGCATATGCCATGACTGACCATGGTTGAAGCACTTGTCTCTTTTCTCATAACAAAAACCCCAATATAAACGACCACAAAATCTAAAGGGGGGGGGACATGATGGAGCTTACTGGGCCATACTAGCCTGAGTTTGGGCACCTTGTGCTCTAAAATTGTCGTAACTATGCAAACGCCTATCACCTAATGACTTTGGGTAGGGAGAACTGACCATCGAGTAAGACCCAAAATTGCCCCACTTCTTCTTGGCCCACTTTCTACCATTTTTTCCATTCTACTAATGGCCACCACTCTGCTCAGAAGATCTAAACTTCTTGACTTGCCTCTCCCCTAACTTGGCCTGTTTTTTTTCTCTTCCTCAACCTGCGGTATGTACATGACAAACTTGGAGATATCCTTGTCTTTATTCAACTCCCCTAACTCAGCCTACTTTTTTTCTCTTAATCAACCTACCATATGTACATGACAAACTTGGAGATATCCATGTCTTTGTTAAATAAGACAACCTTACTTTCTAAAATTAAGTCTTGGGACAATCCAGAAGCAAACTTTCTCATTCTAGTCTCATGCTAAAAAACAACTCCAGAGCATACCACAATAACTGGTGAAACTTCAAATCATACTTCTTGACTGGCATCTTACCTTGCTTCAGATTAATAAACTCTTCTATCTTCACTTTCTTCAACTCTTGAGGAAAGAAGTGGTCCAAAAATGCATTAGAAAAATCCTTCCATAGAGATGACTCAACATCATTACCCCTTGACTGATACTATTTCTTCTACCACTGGTATGCCATACACTTTAGCTGGTAGATGAGAAACTCCATGCCCTCCACATTATTGATATGCATAACACGGAAGATCTTTTTCATATCATCTTGAAAACCTTAATGATCCTCCTCAACATTAACACCGATAAAGGTCAAAAGGTTCAACTAAGAAGATACCAACTATGCCAACATATGAATAGACTGATGAAACTTAGTGTTCATCACTTCAGCCTGAGGGGCTCGAGAAGGACTGGAGGGAATCGGTGGAACTCTAGAATAATCTGGAACTGGACCCACTAGATTAGGTCTAGATCCCATAAGTAAAATGGTTCCCATTAACATTGTCCTCAGGTAGGACAGAGAAGTTTCCATGAGCTTCAGATCTTTGAGGAGGCATGATCTAAAAAGCGAACAAATGGGAATTAGTGAAGATTTTAGGACCTTAGACTATACAACTCAAAAATAAAACACAAGAAAGAGAAACATTCCTAAATTCCTTGTAGCCTTTCCCTTATGAGTGTGGTGAGCTACACACCCTTGAAAAAGATTTTACTGACATGGCTTTTTTGGACACCCAATTGACCATGAAACTAGGGCTTTGATACCAATCTGACATGACCTGGACTAAGGCCTAGTCGTGTGATAAGTCTTTAATTTGAGGATTTTCTGTCACCTTTTAAGCCTAAATTACTATGCTTTTCCATTGATTTTATGTTAATCTCTTACTTAATGCTCATTTGTGTAGGAGAAGTTAAGAAAGGAAGATGATCAAGTCATTAAAGTCAAAAAGAGGTAAAATATGAAAGAAAAGATCCAAAAACTAGAAATCAAGCCTAAGAATTGACCCTCAGTTACCGCAATTGCAACCTAAGGGTCACGATCACAATTAATCAATAAGTCAATTCGAGCGCAATCGCGATGTGACTACCACAATCATAGGAGTGGCAAATTCGGTGAAGTGGTGGCGATCACGGTAGAGCAGAAAAGTTTCAAGGGTATTTTTGTAATATTTGGAAAATTAGGAATTGGGGCTCAAGTAAGGGTTTTTAGCTTATTTTTCACTATCTTTATCCTATCTTTGATCTTCACTTTTTATCTTACCTCTTGGGAGCTTGGAGCAAAAATTTGTACTAACCTTGAGCTAAGATTACATTCGAGTAACTCCTAAGTGAATGATTAGCTAATTTCCATTGAAGATTCATTGAAATTTAAAGTATGGTTTGCATTTTCTTTATTTATCAAGAATAAAATTGATAGATATTTTGGTATATTTTTGTTTATTATCTTTATGAGTTGCTAGTTCTTCCTCTTGGAATTATGTTAGAATAAGATGCAACTATGTATGGGTTGTGATGTATTTGTGTAGATTTTAGTTTTTTGATAATGGGTTTCACTATTGCTTAATTTAATTAGTTAGGATTTATGGGTGAAAACCCTAAACTTCCAAAATGGGTTTGTGGGTGAAAATCCCAAACTCTTGAAAGCTCACATCATCCTTGAAAGAGGGATGTGGGTGAACTTTTGGAACCCAAGGCATACTTGAAAGAGGTATATGAGGGAAAGTATAATAGTGGACAATAATGGATGTAGTTTTCTATGTTTTTTCTATCTTAGAAATAAGGGTGAGTAGAGAGTAGGTTAGGTTATGGGCATCTTCCTAGAAATAGGGATGCTTAATTAAGGTGTTGGGTGACTTTAATTGACACACTTGTTAGGTACTCAAAAAGGTCAATGAGTGACATCTTTGAGACTTTGTGGACAAACTATCCCCAAGGACTTTCAACCTAGCCTACCACATCATTACCAATTAGAATTTGCACCAAATTATCATGTTCCCATGCATAACTTTCCCCTAAGATAGTATAATCCCAAGATCCATTTCTAATTGTTTACACTATCATTATTCTTAGTCTCGAGAAGCCCAAAAATAATTATATCTTTGAAAACATTCAAAATCCCCAAATATTTCTATCCTAGACTTAAACTTAGTAAGTACTTTTATTTGAAACTTACCCATTTGCCTCTCACATTATTCCTCGTGGATTCAACCCTGTCTCTTGTTGGGTTTATATTGACAATGACCATCTTTCACTTAAATTAACATGTAAGTTGAGCGTTATAAAAAATGGCACCGTTGCCGAGGAACAATTTGACCTATTGAGTTAGTTTGGAATTTTAACTTACTTGCTTGGATTCAAATTATAAATATTTGTTTGTGATTTTTTTTTGTTTGTTTGTTACTATGGTATCTTGGAAAGAATATGAATTTGGTGGTTGGAAATCTTCTCTTGATGATCCATGTCCATATTATGGTGGACCCCATTTTTTGAAAAATTGTAGATATTCTCATTGAAAAGAGACGTGTACACCACCTCAATCCTATTGAGAGTATGATTGTTCTTTATGTGGTTGTTGAGATGGACATTGGAGTGATTGTCCAAATTCCTCCTCCCCTAGTTATGCTAACAAAAATGCTTTTTTTGTTTGAGTTTGATAGGTTTCATGATGCGAAAAAGGAAGAACAACAGACCGGATACAATGGTGTTGAAGCAATGCTTTTAGCTCTCTTGGGTCAAATAACTACAATGGAGGAGGATGTGTATCACTTGCATCAATCTAATGTTGCATTTGGAAGGGAGATTAACAATATAGAATAAATGGGTAAGGAGACCAATCTTTCAAATACCATGAATATACCCAGTCTTCAAAATGTACTTAATGTCGAAGAATTCTTGGTGATTTGCCAACCAACCAAACCAAAAATAGTAAAGAATGCCAAAATTGAGGAAATGGTACTAGTGTCGTAAGAAAAAGCCAAGAAAATCTATTATGAAGACTCTAGTTCATTTTGGGGTGAGAATATCAAGAAGAATGCAACTTCAAAATTAGGAAGACGACCTCATTCCAACCATTTTTCGACATTATGCTTGGTGGATGTGATGAAAGTCGAACCACCCAAGAAAATGATGGATTTTGGATATGAGTAAAAAAATTCTTATATTTTGGAGTTTGTCATTCCATAAGAGAAAAATAACATCCCTCACTTGAAGGCCAATAAATGTTTGAAAGTGGGTCTTTAATGTCCTCACCAATACCCAACAAGCCTAATAAGAAGTTTGATATGAAGTTGGGTAAAAGATTCAAGTCTTCAAAGTGGAGAGATAGAAAATATTTCATTGTGTCCTCACCTTTGCTCAAAGTACCTCAAATATATATTAATATAAAGTTTGGCCGCTGATTGAAATCCTCTAAATGGAGACATAAATGATAGTCAAAAGATGTCATGCCGCGACTTTAACTAAGGCGCTTCTTGGGAGGCAACCCAAGGAACTTTTTTGATGTTTTCTAATGTTGTTGGTTCAATATTTAGCTTGTTTTTGGGTGTTTTTAGGTGATAGAACAAGTTGGGATGGGTACCTCAAGAATGAAACCCCGGATAAGTATATTGGAATTTCTTTTCATCACTTCCCTCTCTTTAGTAAGATTACAAGGTATGATCTTTAAAATACAAATGATGATCACATTTCATATATTTTTTTGGTTTGAATTTAATTCATTTGAGCTTTATTTGGTATAATGTGGTTATTGTGATGAAGATTTTTGAATGTGTGCCTTGTCTCAAATGCTAAATTGATGAATTCTTTCTTTTATACACTAGTGCACACCATGTGTTTGATGAAACACCCACTTGAGGTTTGTTTGCTTAATTGAGTGGTGGGTGATTTAATTGGGATAGTATGATTACAAGTGGTGCATTTGGAGATGAATTGGTGTATTGGGCTTGTTCACATATGCTGTTATTTTACCTATTCAAGATCTTACTTTTCATGCACACCACATGTTTATTAAAATGTCAATAATAGAGAAATGTCTTATACGCTTGTAAAGGTTAATGTAAACTTTCTTGGGGCATTTTGTGATAATTTTTGGAGTATAGCTTTGAGTCCAATTGGTCTTAAAAGTGGGAAAACCGGTGGTTTTTGGTTGAAATTATGGATGAATATTGTGTCCATGGTGTGATCTATTAGTGTTCTTATCATAGAATCTAAGAGTGAAGTCTAAGTAACTCGAGGGACATGAACGCCTGCCTTGCCCTATGATAAATTGGAAGACGCCATTCTTAAGGGTATATGGTCGTTTTGTTTCTATTGGTGCCATGAATGTTTTATGAACTAAATGGACGATATGTGAAGTTATGACTAAAGAATCCCATGAAGTGTAATGATAATGTTTCCTTTAATTCACCCAAGTTTTTCTTTAATTGTTTAGGAAGAGGCAAAAAATCAAAAATTATTTCAAAATGTCATTGGCAAGAAATGAAATGATAGTTTTCTTTTTTTTTTTCTAAAAAAGGATTAAGAATGTCTTTGATCTTTATCTTGAGTGTCCATTAAATTAAATTGTCTCTATTTTTAAAAGGATTATTCATTGACTCAGAGTAAATTATTAAGCTCAAATTGCTCAAATTGGTTGGGAGATTAACTTATTACTCTATGAGTACGATACCATGTGTGGTGAGATTTTTGCACAATTCTTGTACATATGGGTAGTCTATAACTTGTCCCGAGTGCGTTCAAAGGAAATTCCTAGACAATATTGTTTTGGAGAAGGACCCGAGGTCATTTTTGACCAATCACATAGATAAATTCCCACCTTAACATTTTTCCCTAGTTAACCCTTTGAGCCTTTTTACCCATTTTTCTTTTTTTTTGTCTATTGATAGCCTTTCAAAAACACCTAATCCCTTTTAAAATATTCCTTTTGGTACTTAACCTCCTTTGATGCATTGCATAATTCAAATAAATGAAATATAGGTAAAGGCCTAAGTTATGGGAAAGGGGGGAGGGGTTGTGTAGTTAGGAGAATAATGTGAGGGTGGTTCAAACTCCAAGTTTGAGGAGGGATTAATGTGATGTGATATGACGAGCCAATAAAGGTGTATGTAAGGTTGTCAACTCATGCTCTTAAAATACAAGAGATGTGCTTAATAATAAAGTTGAATAGCCTAACCCATAGAACATGAAGAGAAATGAAGGGATAAGAAGGGCTTAAAGTTGAAAGTCTCTTGAAAGTCATAGAAATAAAGAAAAATAAATTATGGCATTGAATTATTTGGTAAACGCTAAAGGGGGTGAGGGGTAGGGAAATATGGGAAATAAATTGAAGAAGAATAAGGTGGAGAGTTTAAAAATTTTGGGGGTAGAACGGGTTGAGTTATTTCATTGAAGGAGGTCTTTTAGTTAATTGATCCATATATATTCCTTCCCGCACCTCAAACCTTTATCTTGTCCTACAATACCTTGGTGATTTCAAACTAGGTAAGTCTACATTAGTGGCGAAAAACACAAAGGACCAGCCTATAGTTCTACTCATTGTACTTGAATTTCTTTGCGAGAGGGAGTGTGAATTCTTCCATTATTTAAGTTTCTTTAGAAATTTCAATGTCTTTTGTGTTTGTAGAGCTAACTCTTGCTTGAGAGAGACATTGATACTTTGGGGTAGAGGGAGAAGTCTTACTCTCAGTTTAGGTAAATGGGTGAAGTAAGTTGTATGGAAGATTGAGAAATTTTTTGAAGATTTTGTGCTTCCTCTTAAGGTTCTATGTTGATTTGGAGGATTCATTTGATACAAACTTTCTTCCTTGCTTTATAATATGTTCTTATTAGAAAATTTTGGTTTACTTGTTGCCATGACATGTTTGAAAAGTCTTTGTAGAGATTTGTTAGCTTATTCCTTTAGTATAGTTTTCTTTTGGGTGGATTTGAGTTGAATACCTTATCTCATTGAATTGTTCTTAGTTGTTTGAGGACAAACATTAATTTAAGTTTGGGGTGTTGATAAGTCATTAATTTGAGGATTTTCTAGCACCTTTTAAGCATAAATTGCCATGCTTTTATATTAATTTTATGTTTCTCTTTCTTAATGCTCATTTGTGTAGAAAAAGTTGAAAAAGGAAGATGAGCAAGTCATTCAAGTCAAAAAGAGGTTAAATGTGAAAAAAATAATTAAAATGCTAGAAATCAAGCCTAAGAATCGATCATCAGCTACCGCAATCGGGGCCTGAGGGTCACGATCACGACCATTCAACAAGTTAATTGGAGGGCGATCGTGATATGACTACCACGATCGCGGGAGTCGCAAATGCGGTGAAGAGGTGGCGATCATGGTAGAGAAGAAAAATTTCAAGGGAATTTTTGTAATATTTCGAGAGGAATTGTGGCCCAAATAAGGGTTTTTAGCTTATTTTTCACCATCTTTATCCTATCTTTGATCTTTACTTTTTATCTCATCTCTTGGGAGCTTAGAGCTAAAATTTGTAATAACCTTGAGCTAAGATTACATTAGAGTAATTCCTATGTGAAGGATTAGCAAATTCCCGTTGAAGATTCATTGGAATTTAAAGTGTGGTTTGCATTCTCTTTAGTTTTCATGAATCAAATTGATAGAGATTTTGGTAATTTTTGTTTATTATCTTTATGTGTTGCTAGTTCTTCCTCTTGGGATTATGTTAGAATAGGGTGCAATTGTTTGTGGGTTGTGATGTATTTGTGTAGATTCTAGTTTATTTATGATGGGTTTCACTATTGCTTAATTGAATTAGTTGGGATTTGTTGGTGAAAACCCCAAACACCCAAAATTGGTTTATGGGTGAAAACCTCAAACTCTTGAAAGCTCACATCATTCTTGAAAGAGTGATGTGGTTGAACTTTTGGAGCCCATGGCATCCTTGAAAAAAGGTCTATGGGGGACAAAACAATCATGGATAATAATGGATGTAATTTACTGATCTTAGGCGTATTTATATGCCCAATCACCTATATTCACCCATATCTGGACTTGTTCTGGGGACTAAAACATTCAATTGTAGTTGTAATTAAGCTTTAATTGCATTCCTTATCTAATGGATATGATTAGTGTACAAAGGACTATATAGTGATGGGATTGGACATGAGTTGATGCATAAACGAAATGTTAATGTTGAAACGAGATACGAGGGTGTTGGAACACAGCTTGGGAAAGGCTTTAGGGATAAAGAGGCCAAAATCAATGCTACCATGTCACGGTGGATGATTAAACATCATTGAGATAATTCCATAATGTCAACACGAAACTACCGTGTTGCAGTGAAGGAGAATAGAGCAAATGATGAAATCTAGTAGCTCACTGTGATTGCACTATGTCCTAGTGAGGAGCCAATCCGTATTTGTCAAGATTCAGAATCTCACTGCAATTGTACCACATCGTGGTGAGAATAATAATGGAGATTTTATCGTGACGTTGTAAGAGGTAAAAGCGGGATTAATTGACCCAGCTATAAAAGGAACAATTCATTACAATTGAAAACACTTTGTAAAGCACAACAGTGGTGGAAAAATAGCAAAATCTCTCTTTTAGGGTTCTTAGAATTTCTTTTGAACTTCCTTACTTCAAGATTAATTTTGGGTATGATTAATTACTTATTTTTTATGTTGAATTCAGACATGAATGGCTAAACACCTTTGTTCTGGAGTTGAGGCCAAGAACATGATTACTCTTTGATATTCTTTATCGTAGTTTCTTGTTGGTTTATCATCGGGGTTGTTCTTAATTCTTGTTCATACTATTATGATGAGTGGACACCATTAGAATAAATCTATATTTCTACATAAATTCTATAGGAGAATCATAGGATAGAACAAGGAGGTTAAGGAGAAAGGTTCTCATCCTTTTATAAAAGAGAGGATTTGAATTAGCATCTAGGATAGGGATATACCTAGAAGCCTTATTTGGTTTAATTGCAGGAAGATAGCCATATACATCTAAATGGATTATCGCAGCCTCGCTCAATGATGTAGTTGCAAAGTTTATATAGGTAGAAGATTAGAGCTCGGTAGACCATGATCAGGTTATAAAACCTGCGAATCAATAGCCCAATAACCAACTAAACTGCGATAAGAATAAAGATTTGTAAGATTGTTAGAAGTACCTCTACCCTAGAATTCTCATTATTATTGTTTGCAACCTTTGCTTGCTTTGCTATTGTCCCAAACTGTTACTTCTTATTTATTTACATTTTTGTTCAAAATGCCAAAAAAACATTTTGATACTTTACAACACTTAATACCTCTTGATCTAAAACTAAGAAGTTGGTTGAATTGCTAGTTGCATAGTCATCGTGGGTACAATATCCGACTATCTAAGTCACTATATTACTTGTATGATCATGTACACTTGCGTGTGCGCTAGACAGCAAGATGTTTTTTGGCGCCGTTGTTGGGGACTATTATAATTACTAATTTGCTAATATTTTTATTTTTAATAGTAAGTTTAAGTGTTAACGACTTGATCTTAGCAGTTGAATTTTTGTAGGACTAGCTGAATATAGGACTGGAGAGAGATAGAGAGTTGGTAGAGCTTTATTCGGAACCAGAACTGGTATTTCAATAGAGGTGAAGAGACCAATATCCAATCCAGCAGGTTCTAATGGCTGAACACGGAGATCCTAATGACCCAATTAATCCAGTTGATCCGAATACTGGGCGTGTTTTAGCTTCGGTTATTCTAGCTGCACCTACTCAAGTAGCTACTAGACCTGTTCGTGAGGTGGCAATGCCACTCATAAACCATGCTACTAACGGCATTCGCAAGCCTGAGCTAGGTGGTCGATTTGAGTTGAAGAAAAATATGGTGCAATTGCTGAATTTGACTGGGAAATTTGCCAAATTTTCACATGAAGACCTACAGCAGCACATATAGACCTTCCTAGAAATAGGTAATACCTACATTCCTGCAGGGGTGAATACTGATTATGTTAGACTGACTCTCTTACCCTTTTCTTTAATTGGGGAAGCGAAGAGGTGGTTACATGCTGAACCATCACTCTCCATTTCTTCTTGGAAAGATCTATCTCGAAAGTTCTTTATTCGATTCTTTCCATTCAGGAAGACTGCACATTTGAGAAGTGATATTCTGAGTTTTAGGTAGAAAGAAGGAGAGAATCTCTACCAAGCTTGGAAGAGATTTAAGAGTATGCTCAGAAATTGCCCTCACCATCATCATTATAATAATGTTCTTGTTAATACTTTGATTGAGGGGTTAGAACCAAATACCAAGATTCTCTTGGATTCAACAGCAGGTGGGAAAGCTCTTGAGAAGACTTAAGATGAATTGTACACACTGTTGAATTAGATTTTACAAGGGAATCCTAAATTGCATGCTGACTCGATGTGTGCTCCTAAGAAGGTTGTAGGTATGTTAGAGGTAGATTAGTTTATTTCTTTATCATCTTAGCTTGCAGCAATGCAAAATCAGATGCTTACTCAGTTTAAAAACATAAATTTTAAGGTTACACAAGCAACAACTATAGCTAATGTAGTCCAACAGGTAAATTCTTAGTGCGAGATTTGTAGAAGTAGTGAGCACGCAATAGATGCTTTTGCGGTGAATCCAGATTCTATTAATTATGTGGGGAATGTGAATTGTCAGGGACAACAGAACTTTGGTAACACCTATAATCCCAACTAGATGAATCATCCCAATTTCTCATGGGGTTGAAATATGGTACAGAACAATAATCAGTATAAAGGATGCAACAGAATCAACAACAACAGGTTTAGAATAATCCAACCACTACTCAAACGAGAAATATATAGGAGATGCTGAAGCAACTTCTATCTTCTCAAGAACAGATTGCAGCTGATATAAAGAGTCAACCAGAAGATATGAAGACTCAACATTTGATTACAAGGAATTTGGCGTTACAACTCGGTCAGATTGCAGGAGGGCAAAACACTAGACCTTAAAGAAAATTACCTAGCGATATAAAGGCAAAGCCAAAACAGGTAAATGCAGTCACAACGGGGAGTGGTTTGTAGTTAAATAAGGTAATACCTGAGCAGGTTGGTCCCATATCTACTGATGATGATCCTAAAAAAAATAAGGAGAAAAAGGTCAAAGAAAAAACTGCAAGTGATGAAACTCAAGTGGAGAAGACTATACCTTTTATCATTTCCTTAAAGGCAGTGAAAGCACCAAGAGGAGACAAGTTACAAGAAGTTTTTGGATCTTCTAAAGCATTTTCATGTATATCTTCCTCTTCTTGATATTCTATAGAGTGTTCCAAAACATGAAAATATCTAAAGGACATAGTGGCAAAGAAGAACCGATTGACAGAGTATGCTACAGTTGAACTTACTAAGGAGTGCACATCTAAGATACAGAAAAAATTGCCCACAAAGCTGAAGGATATATGTAGTTTCATGTTGCAGATCACTATTGGGTAGGCCATCAGTGATCGTGGATTGTGTGACTTAGGGGCGACCAACAATCTTATGCCCACATCTTAGTTTCGAAAGATGGGTCTTGGGAGTCCCAAACCCATGACCATTATTTTAAAGTTGGCTAATAGGTCCCTTGCTAGGCCCGATGGAATTATTGAAGTTGTCTTGGTGCAAGTGGGATCACTGATTTTTCTAGTAGACTTTGTTATTCTTGATTTTGAATTTGATCCGGTTGTTCAATTTATTTTGAGATGCTCATTTCTAGAAATAGGGCAATCACTTATTGAGTAGCAGCAGGGAAGATGACTATGAGACCGCATGACAAAGTAGAAGTTTTTGATGTATATAAGGCGCTAAAATTGCTTGCTATATATGAAGAATTTTCTTCCATATCAATTATTGACCTTACATCTGAGCTATACCTATTTTTGTTTGATGATCCACTCGAGCGAGCTTTAATAGGTTTCGATATTTATAGAGATGCAGAGGCACTTGAATTGGTTGAAGTTATGAATTTGGCGGTTATTAACACAAGAAAGCTGCCTTTTGAGCCATTGAATAGGCCAATTGGCCTATCTCTCAAAGATGCAGTTGATGAAGCTCTAAAATTAGAGCTTAAGGATCTTTCTTATCACTTAAAATATGTTTTGCTTGGTGATAATGATACCTTGCCTATTATTTTGTCTAGGCACGATTTGAATACTGAGTGTTAGAACCTATATTATTACACAATATTGTGCAAAAGAATGTATGCAATCATTACTTTAAATGTACTATGTCAGATAGGAAAAAACTAATATAAGTTAAACATGGTACGCGTAACATGGTAAACTAATGCAAGACAAAGTAACGAATATGTGCTATATGATAATCTAATTAATTGAATACAAGTTCATGCAAGAATCTAGATCTAAACTATAAACTGTGGGATTTATTAATAACTAACACATCCTAATCTGATCTAACTAGGGTCCAACCTGTAACCCCAGCTGGAAAGTGTTCATTACCTTGCTAAGGGAATGAACACTGACTGAGGTGGATCCACAAAACTGATGTACAAAAGGATGAAGGTATAAAACCTAGTCTAATGAGTGACCATTTAGAAACTATGGTGGCACCATAGTTCAGGAACCTAGGGACTTCTACTAAAGGTCTCAGCCTAACTGGCGGATGTGCCTTCATTCCTAGATCCGATCAGTACTAAGTATTACTCCAAAATGAATGACATGATAACTGCAATACTCAATAATAATGTTAATTTGAAGACTAAAAAATTACATTATCTGTAAGAATTCAAATCATCTAAAATGGTGGATATAGTGCCCAAAATTATATGCATAAAATCCTAGGTCATTAGGTTTTCATTACCCACTATCTCTGAAGAATATAACTATTATGCCAATTTCGTAAACTGAATGAATTCAAGTAATTTAATGACTCAAGTCCAACACTCATGGATTTCACAAGATAACTAGGGTTTGTGGTCATAGTTATGTTTTGGCCTCCAACAGTAGCCAAAACAAAGTCTAAATAAGGTATAAGACATAGGAAATAAGTACCATGAAATAAAGCCTTCCGAAGTATGGAATCTGACCACTTCAATGTCAACTCACAAACTAACTCGAGCACCTGATCGCTGCACAGGAAAAGTAAAAGAAGTTTCAGTGCCTGCATTGTGTGGGGATACAACATCCGAAGACGGTTAGCGATTGGAGCATTAGAGTGTAACTCAGGGATAGAGGAATAAAATAATGCCATGATCATAGTTCAAAACCAGCACAATATCCAAAGCATAATATCATATGAAATACTTATTCATATATATAAATATAATATCAAATGTCGGGGTAGGGAACAAGGCTTACCATGAACTTAGAAAATCTTAACCTGGCTTTGTAGAAAAACCATCATATAACAAGGAACCTACAGGCTATATGGGCCTAACTCTCCCCTTGATGGAAGGGCCTCAGTGTATGTTGCTCCATATCCGTATATGCCTTTATGGGGGACTCAAACCTCCCGGCATAGTCAAGGTGACTTAAGCACCAATGTAAACAATATGGGGGACTCAAACATCGCATTTAAATAATCATTCAGAGAAATCGAACCTCCCGGTCCTATTGACACCCATACTGGCTAGCGTGGTTTCCAATGTAAGTCTTTCAGACTCTATTAAAACATCCTGCTTTAAAGCTTAATTAAAACATTCATTAAATATACACAACCATTAATCCAATTACTTACCAAAGGCATTCCGTTGGTATCGTCATACCAACCTCACTTGCAAGCGTACACATGCCATAAACATTATTAATCAACTTAGGTCTCGAACCCATTGTCTAAACAAAGAAATCAATTCAATTCAACATTTAGGGACTCAAACACTTTTTAGTTTTTCAAATCAATTTATGGCCAACACGGCTTTCATAAAATCATTTACCAATCATTAACATTCTTAGTCCAATGCCTTAGTTCAAAACACAATTTAACATGTGACAAGAACATTCTCATTGACAATTTCACAAACAGGTTGAGGGCATACCATTATCAAAATAAAAAACCATCAAATTTATGGTTAAACAAGACCCCTTAGTTAAACCACAATTATGATGCACCGACATGTGCAAAACCATTATTTAAACAAGCATAATCATAAATTAAATAATGAGAATTAATACCCAAAAATGTTCATTCGAACCATCAACCTTGGTTTTCAAAATTATCATTAATCACTCATGAAAAATGTTTTAAACATATGTTTTTAGTGAACTAACAATGAGGGAAGAGTCACATGCCTTAATTCCGAAGCTTCATAGAGAGAATTTGATCCTTAAGACCTTATATGACCACTATGAAGAAACCCAAGACGAATCTTTCTTGAGAGGTTTTAGAGAGAGTTTAGAGAGAGTTTGATATTGTAAAGAGTATAATAAATGACTAAAAGGTTTTATAAGATGTGCGGTCTTAAGGGCGTAGGGTGGGAAATGTCCCAAGTACCCCTAACTTAAAGCTGTAGAAAACATGCATTTCGTTACGAGTCAGACCTTTGACTCATTACAACAACTTACGACTAGTACCCTTGAGTCATCACCAAGATAGAGAATTGGACACCACACAATGTCCAACTTATGACATCCTAGTCCTACTTGTCACTAGACCATATGACTCATATGGTTTAGTCGTGACCAAGACAGAATGCTAAGGGCTTAGACACTGGACAACATATGACTGGACCCTAACCACTCATCACATGATCATATGACTCGTGAGGTGTCTCTTGTAACCAGGACAAAACTTTCCCAATAATACACTGGTTAACTTACGACTGGGGTCACTTGACCTGTAACCATACCATACGACTCATGGTGTGAGTCATAAAAAGGGCTGAGAGCCTGACGATTAAGAAATTTGCAAAGGCCAAAGTCTGTGGCATTTCAGTCTCCCCTACTTAGGATCATTCTTCCTTGAATTATGGGATAGGGAATTGACTAGCATGATTAAACCATAAATATCTCAACTCTCACCTTTCACTTAGTTAGAAAACAAAGATGCCAAGGAGACTAATCTTTCCCTTAACAAAGAAAGAAAACAAGGAAGCTAGGAACACACATACCTCAAGTATAAATTTATAGAATAGGAAATAGGAACGGATACTTGGACTTCATGTCCCCATCGGCTTCCCAAGTAGCATACTAGAACTTTTGGTTCTGCCATAGAACCTTTACTGAAGCCACGTCATTCATCCACAATGGACGAACTTGTCAATCTAAGATCCTCACTGGGGCCTCCTCATAGGACAAAGAATATGAAATACCAATGTTCTCCAAGGGAACAACCAATGAAAGAACACCTACGCATTTCCGTAACATGGACACAAGGAATAACGATGATTGGGACTCATGCTAAAGGGAAAATCCAACTCATATGCAATGTTATAAGCTTTTCTAAAAACCATATAAGGGATAATATATTGGGGACTGATCTTCCTATTCTTTCCAAACTGCATTACTCTCTTCATGGGAGACACCTTTAGGAACACTCAATCTCAAACCTCAAATTCCAAGTCCCTTCGCCTCACATCCGCATAGGACTTTTGATGACTTTGGGCGGCATTAATCCTATTTTGAATCACTTTTACCTTTTTCGTAGCTTGGTGAACCAAATCTGGGACAAGCATCTCTACTTCACCAACCTCAAACCACCCAATAGGGGATATATACCTCCTGCCATACAATGCCTCAATCGAAGCCGTACCAATGCTAGAATGGTAACTATTGTTATAAGAAAATTCAATGAGAGACAAATGGTGGAACCAACTACCACCAAAGTCAATTAAATAGGCTCGCAACATATCTTTCAGAGTTTGAATAGTTCTTTTTGCTTGCCCATTCGATTATGGGTGAATGGCGGTACTAAGGCTTATTTTAGTCCCTAAACCCTACAAGAAAGAGCGTCAGAAATGCGATGAGAACTGATTACCACAATCTGAAATGATCGAGAAAGGCGCACCATGCATATTTAAGACCACCTGAAGGAACAATGCATAGTTTTCTACAGAGTAATCAGTCCTCATTGGCAAGATATAAGCAGACTTAGTCATCCTATCCACTATGACCCAAATAGAGTCTCACTGAATCCTCCATCGTAGAAGATCGGTAACTAAATCCATATTAATTACCTATCATTCCCACACTGGTAGTTTAATTTCTTGGAGTAGCCCACCGAGCCTCATGTGCTCCAGCTTAACTTGATGACACACCATACACTTAGCCACAAAGTTTTCACTATCCCATTTCAAGTTGTTTCACCAATACATATCCATGAGGTCATGATACATCTTTGTTAAGTAGGGATAAATTCTATACCACGATTCTTGGGCCTTGACCAAAATCTTACCTCATAACCCATCAGCATCGGGAATACACAACCTCCCTTGGTACCTCATGATACCATCACCACCAAAACTGAAGTTCATCACCTTCTACTTACCCACATTATCCTTGATTTTTATCAAGAGAGGGTGTAATTCCTACTTTTTCTTAATTTCATAACCAAGGAATGATTGCGCCACCTGTTGCACAAATATACCTCCATCCTCAATGTCTAAGAAATGAACTCTAAGGTTAGCTAAATGGTGAATATCCTTCACCAATTCCCTTTTATCCCTATCCATATAAGCTAGAATCCCCAGGGATAACCTACTAAGAGCATCAACAACTACGTTAGCTTTACCTGTGGTACTAAAGACTCATATCATACTCCTTCAATAACTCAAGCCACCCTTAATGCTAGAGATTAAGTATTTTTGAGTGAATATGTACTACAGGCTCTTATGATCAAAAAAGATATCCACATGAACTCCATACAAATAGTGACACTAGATCTTCAACGTGAACACCACATCCAATAGATCTAAGTCACAAGTTGGATGATTGTTTTTATGAACCTTCAATTGTCTAGAGGAATAAGTAACCACCTTCCTATGCTATATCTAAACACAACCTAAACCAACCCAAGACACATCACAATAGATGACGAAACGCTCGGTGTCTTCAGGCAGAGTCAAGACTGGAGCTGAAGTCAACTTATCTTTCAGCTTCTCAAAACTACCCTCGCAAGCATTAGACCACACAAGCTTCACCTTTTTTTGAGTCAACTTGGTCAATGGGGTAGCAATAGAAGAGAAACTTTTCATAAATTTCCTATAGTAACTGACTAAACCCAAGAAACTCTAAATATCAGTTGGATTCATAGGTCTAGGCCACTACTTAACCATTGCAACCTTCTGAGTATCCACCATGATCCCCTCATTAGACACAACATAACCTAGAAATGTAACAACATTCAGCGAAAATTCATATTTAGAGAACTTAGCATACGTTTGTTGATCTTTCAAGGTTTGCAACACCAGGTAGAGGTGATCAGAATGATCCTCCTTACAATTATAGTATACCAAAATATTATCAATGAAGACAATCACGAAAAAATCTAGAAACTGATGGAAGACCTTATTTATCAAGTATGCGAATGCTGCTGAGGAATAAGTCTATCCAAATGATATCACCAATAACTCAAAGTGCCCATACTGGGATGTGGAAAGAGGTCTTATGGATATCTACCTCCCTAATCTTTAACTAATGATACCCGAACTAAAGATCAATCTTAGAGAAGAATTTGGAGACCTGAAGTAGATCAAAGAGATTATTAATTTTCAGAAGTGGGTACTTATTCCTTTCGTCACCTTGTTCAATTTCCAATAATCAATACACATCCAAAAGGAACCATCCTTCTTATGTATGAACAAGATAGGTACACCCCACGGGAACACACTAGGACAGATAAAACCCTTGTCTAAGAGATCCTTCAACTGCTCCTTGAGTTTCTTTAACTCCACTCGAGCCATTATATATGGGGGGATAAAGGTAGGATAAGTGTTCAGAACAAGATTAATACCAAAATCAATCTGCCTATCGAGAGGGACACCAGGAAGATCATCAAAAAAACCATTAAAAATTCAGTAACTATGTGAATAGATATCTATGAAGGACCATCTGAGTTAGAATCCTTAACCCAGACCAAATGATAGAAAAACCCCTTGGAGATTAATTTTCGAGCTCTAAGATACGAAATGAACCTCCCCTTAGGATCTAGGGAACTTCGTTCCCATTCAACAATTGTTTTTTAGGGAATTTAAACATGACCTTCAGGTCTGATAGTCTAAAGAAACATATCACGAGTATAACTAGTCTATTCCCATAATAACATCAAACTCAACTATGTCTAACTCTATCAAGTCTACCCGAGTCTCTTTATTACCAACAGATACCACACAACCTCTATAGACTTTTGTGATAATCACAGAGCCACCCACCTGGGTAAATCTAGAAAAAGGATAAGAAATACACTTAGGATCAAAACCAAAATACACATCCATAAATTGGGTCACATAAGAGAGAGTGGATCTTGGATCAAGTAAATAGTACACATCACAAGAAAAGAGTTTCAACATACTGGTAACGATATTCAAAGATGCCTCAGAGTCCCTACAAAAAGCAAGAGCATTTAAGTGATTCCATCCAGTGCCAGTACCAGAAGCAGAAGTAGCACCCTTTGGTGTAGGAGCAGATGAAGAGGAAATAGGAACCTTATTGGACTCAGAAGAAACCCTAGAAGGACAATCACGCTTTATAAGGCCAATCTGACAATAATTAAAACATCAATTTCTCCTCTTCTCACATTAGACATGGTGTGCCTGACCATAAAATCTGCAAAGAGGATATAATGGAGTAGACTGAGCCCTACCAGCCTAAGATTGGGCACCCTATGCCCTGTACCCTCCATCATGATGAGAAAAATAATTGCCCGACCGTTTTGGCTAAGGAGAACTATCCCTCGAGAAAGAACCAGAACTTCCCTACCATTAGTTAGGACACTTCTCCCATCTCTACCACTCAACTACTAGCCTCTTTCGTGATAAAAAAATCAAAATTTCTTACTCTACCTCTTACCAATCTTAGTTTGCTTCTTCTTTTCTTCCTCAACCTGCGCATATAAACCACAAGTCAAGA
This sequence comes from Capsicum pubescens, assembly GCA_030864215.1. Taxonomy (NCBI): domain Eukaryota; kingdom Viridiplantae; phylum Streptophyta; class Magnoliopsida; order Solanales; family Solanaceae; genus Capsicum; species Capsicum pubescens. The sequence continues at coordinate 198,432,409 of CM061544.1, read as the reverse complement.
AATATCCATATACTGTTTCAACATGGCAACCTTACTCTCTAGAATCAAGTGACGAGACAACCCCAAAGCAACTTTATGTATTCTAGCTCTCATGCTAGACATAAAATTGGGAGCATACCTGGATATATGGTGGAATTTCAAGGCATACTCCTTAACCGATATCCTACCTTATCTCTGATTCATAAATTCCTTCGCTTTTGCCTCCCTCAGCTCTTGAGAAAAGAAGCAATCCAAAAAGGCATAAGAATATTCATCCCACAGTGCAGATTCAACATTATCTCCCCTATACCATTCCCACTCTTCATACCACTGGTACCCCATATCCTTCAATTGATAGGTAGCAAGCTCCACACCTTCAACATATAAAGCATGCATAATTTAGAGGATCTTATCCATCTCCTAAATAAAGCTTAAGGATCCTCCTGAACCCTAGCAACAGTAAAATTTGGAGGACTCAACCTCATAAATTTTCCAACCCTTATGGACTCAGAAGATGGAGTACTACACTCGGATTAAGAAGCTACCAACTGAGCCAACATATGAATAGAATGACGAAACTTAGTGTTCATCACATTGACTTGAGGGGTTCGAGGAGGGCTAGAGAGAACTGGTGGAACTATAGGAAAGAAATAAAGAACTGGACCCCTAGACCGAGTCAGAACTTCATAGGAAGGGTGCGTCCTATCAACTATGTCCCTAAGTGGAATAGAGGAGTTTCCATGAGCTTCAAATCATCTAGGAGTCATGATCTAAAAAATCAAGAAAACAGGAATTAGAGAAATCTAAGACCTTAGACTCTACAACTCAAAACATAACAATAAGAAAGGGAAACATTCATAAATGTCTCATAGCCTCTCTCTTATAAGTGTGGCACACTACACACCAATAAAAAACTCTACTTGACATGACTTTATGGACACCTAATTGATCATGAACCTAGGATATGATACCACCATTATCATAACCCAAACCAGGGACTGGCCGTGATGGGTATCTCAAGTCCCATGTGGACCAAAGATCACCCCTTTATCTAGCCTAATCAACATAAAAACCTCAAGTGTCAGATGAATTCTGAGCATATAACAAGATAACATATAATAAATCTAATAATAATTCATTACATGTCTATAACATCAAAGGATAATCGAGAAACCATCCATCACCGAAACAATCAACCAAACCACATAAGTCCATAGTAATCCAAAAAGCCTCTACAAAGCCAAAATTAATAAAATGTCAAGACATGTCTCCGATAGTAGCCAAATTGAAGTCTAAAAAAGTCTAATACATAGGAAATAAGGACTATGAAATAAAACCTCCTGAAGTATGGATGCTCACCACTTCAATGTCAACTCATGTACTAACTTGAGCACCTGATCATTACATAGGAAAAGTAGAAAATGTTCCAATGCCTGTATCGCGTAGGGATATAATGTCCAGAGATGGTTAGCAGTTAAAGTATTAGCATGTATCTCAGGGATAGAGGAATAAAACAATGCCATGATCAAAGTTGAAAACCAACACAATATCCAAAGCATAATATCATATGAAAAACTTATACATATATAAAAATATATTATCATATGCCGGGGTTGGGATAAAGGCTTAACATGAACTTTAAGAAAATTTACCTGGGTTGTGTAGCATAAATATCATATAAAAAGGCACTCACGGGATATATGGGACCAGCTCTCCCCTAGATGGAAGCTCCTAGTGTGTGTAGCTGCACGAACCAGAGAATATCCATATTCGTATATGGCTTTATGGAGGACTCAAACCTCCAAGATTAGTGAAGGTGAATTAAGCACCAAAGTATACAATATTGGGAACTCAAACCTCCCCTTCATATATTCATTTGGGGGACTCAAACCTCCCGATCATATAGACACCTACACTAGCTAGCACGGTTTCCAGTGTTAGTCCTTTAGACTCCATTTTTATTGCTCGACTACATATCCGTCTTTAAAGCCCAATTAAGTATTCATTACATATACACAACCATTAATACAATTACATACCAAATAAATTCCATTGGTATCGTCATACCAACCCCACTTGCAATCTTACAACATGCCATAACTATTATTAATCAACTAGGGACTCAAACACACTATCTAAACAAAGACATCAATTCAGTTCAACATTTAGGGACTCAAACCCCTTTTAGTATTTTTCAAATCAATTTATTTCTAACAAGTATTACATAAAATCATTTACCAATCATTAACACTCTTAGGACAATGCCTTAGTTTAAAACACAATTCAACATGTGACAAGATCTTTCTCATTGACAATTTCACAAACAGGTTGAGGGCATACCTTTATCAAAATAAAAAAGTATCAAATTTTGGATTAAACATGGACCATTAGTTATACCAAAATTCCCAAGCACCCACATGTGCAAAGAAATTAATAAAATATGTGTAATCATAAATTAAATCATGCAAATCAATACCCAACAATGTTCATTCAAATCCTCAACCTTGGATTTCAAAACCACCATTAATGACTGATGAACAATGTTTTAAAAATATGATTTTAGTAAAATAACAATGATGGAAGAGTCTCATGCCTGAGTTACAAAGTTTCGCAAAGAGAATTTGATCCTTATGCCCTTAGATGACCACTTTGAAGAAACACTAGCCCAATCTTTTTTGTGAGGTTTTAGAGAAAGTTTAGAGAGAGTTTGATCTTATAAAGAGTATAATAAATGACCTAAAGGTGTTATAAGGTCTTGGAGTGGGAAATGTCCAAAGTACACCTAGCTTAAAGCTATAAAAAACTCACATATGGTTACAAGTCATACCTTTGGCTCATCACAACAACTTACCACTCGTACCCTTAAGTCGTCACCAAGATAAAGAAATGCATACCACATACTATCCATCTTATGACTTCCTAGTCCCACTCATCACAAGACCATACAACTTGTATGGTCTAGTCGTGACCAACTCTAAACGTCAAGGGCTTGGACACTGGATAATATACGAATGCACCCTAACAACTCATCACATAATCATACGGATCCTGAGTAGTCTCTCATTACTAGGAAAAAATTTGGCCAGTAACACACTAGTTAACTTCTGGCTAGGGTCACCTGACCCGTAAACACACCATACAACTCGTGGTGTGAGTCATAAGAAGGGTACAAAGCCTAAAGCTTTGGAAATTTGAAAAGGCCAAATTCTGAGGTATTTCAGGTTATATAATGTAACCATAGTCGTGGTTTGGTTTGTGATATCTCACTACAGAATAGTGCTTCACAAAAAGGCCGTAACTTTTCACCCTAATATCGGATTGAGCAGAAACTGGATGTGTTGGAAAGAAAATTCAAATATCTATTATTTGGTGGGTGTAGATCTTAAAGATTCATCAAAATCTAGAAGTTATGTTTATTCAAATTTGATCATTTCTTAAGGAATCGATTGGTAAGAGAGGTTTTGGCTTTATTAAGGTATGGGAAGTCCTTGTGGCCTTAATACATGGCCAAATTTCTTCTCATAATTTTAAAAATTATTGGTTAATCCTACATTTACTTGAAGCATGGCTCTATACTTGGCTTGAATTTTTTAAGGTGTCATTATATCTCCTTCTTGAGGTCATTCATCCTCGAATGGAAATATACTGAGCTCTAAGATTTGGAGAAAAGAGCTATAATTCCAATATTTTCTTCACCACTTCTCCAGATATTATAGGAACCCTATAACACTATCAGTACCTAAAATTACTACATTGAGTTTCTAAGAGCTGAACAATGACATGGTATTGAGTCGATAACTAACACGTGGACTAAACCAGACTCGTGAACACATGTTATGACGTGAGAATAGCTGGGTGACATAAAATAAAAAGAACTAATTAATTAAGGAAAACTATTATCTCAAGAGGGATTGGGTTTGATAGGAAAATATGGGGGAACTTGGTCATTATGTCTATCTCTGATTCCCAACTAGCTTCCTTAATTGATTGATTTTGCCAAAAAACCTTTACCAATGCGAGCTCTTTATTTCTAAACCCACGAACCTGGCAATCAAGGATTTCAATAGAAACCTATTTGTAAGAGAGAGTATCTTTCACGCTCATAATTTCTAAGGGCACAACTAATGCAGTATCACTAATACACTTCTACAGAAAGGAAATATGAAAGACTGGATGCATTATTAATAAGTCTGCCAGCAATCTAACTCATAGGCTACTTTGGTAAAATGACCTACAATCTTATAATGACCAATAAAGAGGGGACATAGATTTCCTTTCTTCCTAAATATCTTCACCCATTCATATGTGAAATTTTTATGTAAAAAATCACTGCCACCAAACTCAAGCTCCCTTCTTCTCACATCTGTGTAAGACTTTTGATGATTCAGAGCTATGCTCAGCCTTTCACTAATGAGATGAACTTTTTCCATAGCCTCGAGGTATGAGTCTGGCCCTACAATTTAGCTTCACCAACTTTAAACAAACCAAAAGTAGATCCACACCTCTTACCATAAAATGCCTCAAATGGGTCTATCTAATTACTAGAGTGATAGTTGTTATTATATGCAAACTCGATCAAATGTACATAATTATCCCAACTACCCTTTAAACTGATCATACATGCTCTCAATGTATTCTGTAATGTTTGAATGGTTCTTTCTACCAGACCATCTATCTATGGGTCAAAAATTATATTGAAATATACCAAGAACCTTTTGAAATACCTTCCAAAATGAAGAGGTAAACTGATTACCTCTATCTAAAATGTTAGAAAAAGAGACTCCATAAAATGTTAATAACTTCTTAAGGTAGAGTTTAGAATAGTACTTAGCTTAATCTGAAGTGTTAACTGGTAAAAATAGTCCAACTTAGTCATTTTGTACATCATAACCCAAATAGAATCATGCTATTGATGAGTATAAGGTAACCCCAAAGTTAAGTCTGTAGTCACTACCTCCCACTTTCAAGTAGGAATACTGATGTCCTGAAGCATTCCAATATGTCTCTGGTGCTCAACCTAAACCTAATAGAAATTTGGACATCTAGTCTACTATATCCTTCTTCATACCATACAATCAATAGACTTTCTATAAATCATGATACATCTTAGTGGCTTCTAGGTGAATATAATATCAAGAACTATGAGCCTCTACTAGCATCAGCTGTCTCAAGTCATATATATCTAGAACACATAGTTTGCCCTGAAAGTGAATAACACCATCTCCCCCATGGAAGAATACTTGAACCTTTTGACTTTGTACTACTTCTTTCAATCTAAGAAAAATAAGGTCACTATCTTACTTATATTTAAACTCGACAACCAAAGTGAATTCTTAACCATTTTGAACCAAATAACTACCTTCAGTTGAGTCAACCAACTTAACTCCTAGTCTGGCCAATCTATGGACCTCGCAAGCTACTTCTTTCTTTTCGTCCTCTATATGAGTAATACATCTCATAAATAATCTACTAAGGGCTGTAACAACCCAAGTCTGTACCCCGAATGCTACACAGTGCTCATAATCCCAAAGGACCACAAGCTAACCCATGACTGGTACATGTTGCATTAACTGAATGATAATACTGTAATATGCAGAGATTAGGCAGAAAACATGCCATAAGGTTCAGTACTATAATAAAACTAAATACAATATAGTGATACCAAAACTAAAATATCTATCTAAAAATACTTTTAGTCTAAAAAGCTTTAAATTGTTTGAACTGTGTAGTTGATGGGACAAGCCCCCAACTAAATCCAACTACTAAAAGTGAACTGATAACTGAAATACTAAAAGAAAACAATCATGTCCTCAAACTATGAGGACTCACTGCTAACTCTGACTGCTAAAAGTCTGAACTGCTAAGGATAATTGAGAGTCCGTGCATCTGAACCTGTGATATAAGACATCATAGCACAAAAGAAAGACATGTGTCGGTACTTTGAATATACAAGTATGCTCAGTGGGGTAGGCTGAAATGCATGGGTTCATATGCATGAACAATACTAACTGAATATCATGAATATGACTGAATGAGAGTACATGCATGAATACGTATACTATAACTAAAATCATGATAACACAGGATACTGAATCTAAATACTGATTAACTAATATCTGAGTATACTGATACTGGATTACTGATAACTAAATGACTATATCTGATAGTCCTGAATATGTAGAACTTAACTGAATTTCAAACTAAACTAAGTGACTGTATGGGACAGTCCTAAATCTATAAAACTAAACTAATTTCTACACTGAGACTGAATCTGAGACTGAGAATGTGGGAAGTAATCATCTAACCAACATTCTCCTTCTCTAACTAATTTGGGGACCAACCTGTAACCCTAGTTGGAAGGGTCTTAATACCGTGCCATGGGTAAAGACAAGATGTATGTTAGCCCTCTTTGATAGAAAGCTCTTCCGTCATCTCTCTCTGGTAGAAAAACTAAAATAAGATATATCAACCTTAGTCTTGTAAGGAGATATCTCAACCTATGTTGGCTACGTAGTTCTGGAATACAAGGATATCTTCTAAGGACGACACCCTTCACTGGTAGGTAAGCCCCCATCCTTGGGTTAACTCGGTGCTAAATCCTACTCCCAACTGAATAGATACTGAACTGATTCCTAGACTGTACTTAGCTTGACTAAATCATTACTGATTGTACTATTTAACTAAACTAAACTGAGTTCACTGAGTTCCATGGACAGACAAAATACTACTGAGATTTTCCTAAGTTCTGTAATTGATTGAAGCTCTATGTAAACAACTATGTTTTTGGGTATTGAATACCCTCAGGACTCGATAGCATGAAGGGTAAATCACAACTCATCCATGGAAATATTTTACCAAACACTTGCATGATACAACTTGCACATAAGCTAATATGACATAATTTCTTTCCCATATTAGTTCATATGAGTAATTCATCAAGAACTTGGTGAGTATATATATTAACATAACACTAAACAACAAGTAGACATCATAATTCAATTCCCCATTGACAATTTCAAGGGTTTTACATGGATCCTTATGATATTAGATACATATCAATTAACCTCACATGAAACGTATCATAAAAAATGGATTAGAATCCCAATTAATCATTTAAACATGGATATAATCAAACCTAACATGGAATTCATGAAATCCATAAACATAAAGTTTAAAAATAGTTTCTTAGACTCCAAGGGTGGAAGGGACCCTTGGATGAACACTTCACATACCTTGATTACTACCTTCGAGAAGATTGAAGTGAGTTTTTGAGACTTGAATTCTTAAAATTGATGAGGCTAGGGCTTGTTCTTGAGAGAGTCTATGTGTAAAAAATGAGATTATGCCCAATATGCAGATTAATTTTGTGTTAAGGCTAAATAAGGGTGGGAATATGACCTATTTTCCCCCACAGCCAGTATTAAAATAATACTGAACAGGGTTGCCCTCATGTCGCGACCCATACTTGGGTCAAGTATCCATCGCTATGCAATACCTACTCGTGTCAAGTATCCATCGCGATGTGATCCTTATTTGGGTTGACTGGCCCTCGCAACACAGGGTTATTGTGACCCTTCACTATTTTAGGCATCCAAACTCACCCTTACACTACTCCAAAAAATCCCAAACTCGCTTGAGATGACCTACAAGGGACCCTGAATGAGACTGACTAAGATGGGAACCTCGCCCTTACATCTCTCCCTTGGGAACATTCGTCCTCGAATGAGACTGACTAGGATGGGAGAACTGACAGACTGCAAGTACGTACTAGACATACACAACTAAAACATGATTTCATGGATGAAACTACTGTTATACTGGAATTTCATACTGAACATGCATATCTAATGCATGATTTCATAATTGATATTACTGATAAGATAAGTTTATATATATTGAACATGTATGTATGATGCATATGTATATGACTGAACATGATTCATGAATACATGACTGAATATGCAACGGTAACTGATACTAAGTTTGCGAGGAACATCTGAGCATAAAACTGAGTAAGTTTTAAAAAAAAACTGTTACCTTGAGCTGAGTCTGAGTTTACGGAGAAGACGTAAGGATACTTGGTCCACATAGCTGCTTCTGCTTCCCAAGTAACTCCCTCAATGGAAGAATTCGTCCAAACAACTTTGACTAGAGGGACTTCTTTGTTCCTTAGTCTGTGAATCTGATAGTCAAGGATTTCGACTGGAACCTCTTCATAAGAGAGACTGTTCTGGATGTCAACGCCCCCTATCGGGACTATGGATGTTAGGTCACCTATGCATTTCTTAAGTAAGGAGACGTGGAACACTGGATGCACTGAAGCTAAATCTAAAGGTAACTTGAGATCGTAAGTTACCTTTCCAAAATAGTTGAGAATTTAGTTTGGACCAACATATTGGGGGCAGAGCTTCCCCCTTCTTGCCAACCTCTTCACTCCTTTCATAGGAGAGATTCTCAAGAATACCAAATCACCGATCTTGAACACAAGATTATTTACTGAATACGCATGAATGGGAACATGAGAATATAACTGATCCTAAAAAGTGATATAAGAATTGATTATTATGAACAAAATCGAGCCCCTAAATACATAGCTTATGGATGAGATTGGAGCTTAATGGTCCACTTATGAGTACCCAATACTCCAAACTGGATTCATTAAGTGAAGAGAAGATGGATGTTGTAACACCTCAATTTTCTGAACTGGAACGCTACACGGTGGTCATGACCCCGAAGGATCACAAGCTAACCCATGGCTGATAACTGTACCTGTACACTACATAATATATAAATATAAATTTTGAAACATGATCTGAAGGCCATAAGGTTCAATACTAAACATAATCTGAGTATTAAAAATATCTAAACAAAGAGGTATCACAATACCAAAACAGAACTAAAATACTGAAGTCTGAATCTAGTTTGAAATCCTCTAACTGTCTGAAGTAGGGAGTGGAAGAAACATGTATCCAACTAACTCCTGACTACTGAAAGCCAAACTAAAATACTGAAGTAATAAAGTAGTAATCATGTCCTCGGAGAATGAGGACTCACTGTTAACTCTGACTGCTGAAATCTATAATGCTACTGATGCTTTAGAACTCGTGCCTCTGAACCTATGGTGTAGCATAAGAAAAAGCACCATAGAACAAATGCGTCAGTACGTCTGAATATACTGAGTATATGAGGGAGGTAGGCTAAATGCAAAGGGGTGTATATGTATGAATAATGCGGACTAATATGAATATAAGAATACATACATGCGTAAGTAACTGAAATTGAGCTCGTGGTGATACTAACTACTGAGTCTGAATACTGACAACATGAGTTTACTGATACTGAGATACTGAATAGATAAATGACTATGACTGATAATTCAATTTATGAAGAACTGGTCTGATTGACTGTGTCTAACAGTCCTGAACTTAATACTGATAACATAAACTATTATGACTAATATAACTGATATATCTGTGATGACCGGCCTAACTGATGTAACTGATACTGAGCGACTGTATCTGACAGTCTAAATCTTCTAATAATGATTAAGAATGACTAAGCTTGAGATCAGGCCTAACTAACGGGTAATCTCTAGAACTGATATTTAGAATACTCAACTGAATCTGAGACTGATATCAAGCCTATCTGATGGGTGACCTCTGTAAGTACTGATACTGAATAACTTTATGTTAGACCAAGCCTATATAGCGGGTGGTCTATGAATCTGTGGAAATATCTGAGTTCCTTACTGAGATTGATGACAGTATCTGACAATCCTGATTTTTGAGTTCTACTCTGAAGACTGATACTAAAACTATAATTTTGGGAGTTCTCACTTAAACGACATGTCCCAAATCTAAACTGGTGGGGTCCAACCTGTAACCACAGCTGGAAGGGTGTTAATACTGTGCCACGGGTAAAGACCTCTCTGTACAAGCCTATCTGATGGGTGACCCTCGCAGGAAGTCAAGCCTAAGGTAGTATAATAGTCAAGCCTCTCTGACGGGTGACAAGACCTTTTTTGATGGGTGACTCCTATATCCTGCGCTGGCTATAAAGTTTTGGAGTTCAAGGATTTCTCCTAATGACTCTTCCTCTTTGATGGTAAGCCGCCATCCCTGCACTCTCTCGGTGCTAGCTCCTACTCCCAATTGAAAGACTTTGAACTGATTCTTCGAACTTGTACTTGAACTGAACTAAAGCTGTTACTGAGTTTCTTACTTGACTGAGCTGACTGAGTTCACTTGGTTCCTTTATTTGATGGAATACTACTGAATCTATTATCTCACTAAATGATTCTAAGTTCTAAATTGATTTCTTGAATGCTACTAAGATTTGAGCTGAGTACTGAACTGAAGCTGGAATGATAACGATACTTAGATTACTGAGATTTCTTAAGTTCTATAACTGTCTGAGAGTTCTGAATTCTGTAACTAACTGAGTTCTACTGATCATACCATGACAGAGATTATCTTAAGACTGACTCGGCTCTAGGCCCACAACTATATTTTTTGAGTACAAGTACCCCAGGACTCGATGGAAGGAAACTGACACACAGGATACTTCTTGATCATAGGAATAGAATCCACAATTCATAATACCATAAGTAAGGAATTTCATACTACACATGGTTCTCAATACCTTATACATAAAACGGATTACATATAACATGGGTATACTTGCATACCTCAATATCATGGACATTCCATATCACAACAACAACTCATAACAACAACACATATCAATAACATGGAATTCATGTGGAAACATAAGGAATAGAACATGGACTTGTCATTTAAGAACTATTAAGTCATAAAAACATGGATTCTATCTTTCTTGGCATTTTATCAAACATCTTACATGCACAACTTTGGGCTTAGGTGTACTTATCAATTTGACAATCTTAATCATTCCAAAATTCATGGGTTTCAACTAACCTACTCACATGCTTCATGAAAAACACATCAAGATACAATCTTGAATCCAAAAAAACAATCATCAACATGAATATAGTCATAACACAACAAAGAAATCACAATTTATAATTTAAAACATGATTCTTGAACTCCATGGATGAAAGGGATACATGGATGAACACTACGCATATCTTAGATAGTAAACCTTGATGAGTTGCTGGAGAGTTCTTGGATTGGAAAAATTAATTCTTGATTATCTTAGAAAAAGGGCTTGAATCTTTATTTTGGGAGATGATTTTTATAAAAACCCTAATCTTGTGGTTGAAAGTGTAAAAGAGGGTTTTTGAGATGTTTAACTAACGAAAAATAAGAGAAAGTTACGTCCCTTAAGGTTTATAAGTCATGGGAGGTGAAGGAAAATAAAAAATACCCTTACGAAACCACTTCCCAATTGTTGAAAATCTTAGCTGGCGACCAAGGCTGAAATGTCGTCAGATTTGTGATAATCATCACAAATGTCGTCACTTGGGAGCTGGTTTCTGCCTAAGGCTGATGACATTCGTGATAAGTCGTCACACTTGTGATAACTTATCACAAATGTCATCACTGGGGTCTAGATTATTCCTAAGGCTGACGACGTTTGTGATAAGTTATCACACTTGTGATAAGTTATCACACTTGTGATAAGTTATCACGAATGTCAGCACTCAGTTTTCCATGCTAACATACTGGAGTAAAATAGGTATAACTTTTTGCTCTAGTATCATATTTGGGCAAAATTGGTATCGTTGGAAAGATAATTCAAAGATATTTTATTTGAAATATAGTAGGTCCTCTAATTTGATATATAGGAGTTATGGGTGATTGAAGTTGACATAAGTTTTGACACTCACTAAAACTTGAACGATAGGAAAGCTTTCAACTTGTCCTTGAGTTAGGGGACCTATATGATCTAAATTCATGCTCTAATAGGTTCCCACACTACATAATTGATTAACACACTCAATTTACATGGGATTCGAGGCTTTTGGAACATCTACATATATGAATGATAAATTTTCATTCTTGTCCAAAATGTGGGGCATGACATTATCTCCCCCTTGGAATCATTCATCCCCGAATGAAACTTGATAGACTGAGAATACTGATAGACTGAACTTACTTAAAGGATGTGAATTTTTGAAATATGACTATATGGATAGAATTACTGACATGCTGAAAATTCATACCAAACATGCATATCCGATGAATGACCATTTGACGAAATTCTTATACAGAGCATGCATACCTGATGCATGAAATACATGAATGAGCAGTTCTCATGAATTCATAATTGGATAAACTAATAAGATGAGCTTCTACTACTGAGCATGCATATCTAATGCCTAAATACTTAATTGAACTGACTCGTAAATGCTTGAATGTATATGTACTGATAACTGATACTAGATTTGTGAGAAACATTTGGACATACAATTAAATGGGTTTAAAGACATGAAATCATGGAGAAATTACGGGGTATATCCCCCTTGGGACTCTATGTCCCTCTAAGAAGGCTTACTTTACTGATACACTGGGGCGATGCACAGGGCATCTACGAACTGGATCATGACTGAACCTTAAGATTCTGAAACTAATGCATAACATGAATATAAAAGATTCATACATACTCGAATCTATGTCTGTAAAACTTTCTAGATCATGATTTGTCTAAAGTGAATAGAGTTGGTTTTGACGCTGACCACTATTGGTACTAGGAGTGGCGCCCTGCTGATGCGAATCTCTACCTTTCTGAGCTAACACTCTAAACTCCCGCACTTTATGACCTGGCTTACCACATCCAAAACATACCTGACTATTGGTTTTGCATTCACCTAGATGGTTCTTGCCATACTCTTTACAAAGCGAATAAGTGCGCTCACTTCTAACACTACTCTGGGCTTTGGAGCCTGGCGCCCCATCATGACTGACATCTCTAAAATTTGGTCCAGGCACACTAGCAGAGGATGGAGTTGGGACTGAAGTCTTCTGACTATGGTGAGAACAATTACCACCCTGTGACCCAACTTGAGAAAAGCTGTAACTACCTGTTTTGAATCTCTTATTAGATCTCTCCCTCTTCTTAGATTTATCTACCTCTATCTACTGGGCCTGCATCATTAAACTAGCAAGATCTATGTCTCTATTGAGCATAATGGTTCTACACTCCTTCAACACCAACCCGGACACACCAGTCACAAACTTACTTATACTCTCTCTAGAGTTAGCTATCAAGTCAGGAGCATACTTAGCTAACTGGTTGAACTTAAGACAATACTCCTTCACTGTCATAGAGCCTTATCTCAGGTTCATAAACTCTTCTACCTTAGCTTGTCTTATCTCTAGCAGGAAAAACTTATCTAAGAAGGAATCCTAAAATATCTGCCAAGTCATAGGAATTGCATCTTCCCCTCTACTCTTCTTACACAACACTACCCAATCATGAGAAATATCTTTTAGCCTATAAAATGCTAATTCCACACTCTCCTTCTCTGACACATACATAATCTGGGTGATCTTTTTCACCTCTTCTAGATAAAGCTGTGGGTCCTCACCTGCTACTGACCCAAAGAATTCTGGCATGTTCATTCTCATAAAATTTTTAATCCTGGATACGGCTGAATTCCCATCTTGCTAAGGTAGGGATGCAGCCTGAAAAGCTTCCCAAAACTCTGCATGTGACATATGCTCATTCAGAGGATCTATGGGTTGAGGTGGATGATTGTCATTCCTACGGGCATTATTTCTGTGAGGAGGCATGTTCTAAAAATGGAAGAGGAATAAGGATTAGATTGAGAGTTCAACTTGAGCTTTTTGCTCACTAGCATGACATGAATATTGAAAGAAGGGAAACTATTGCTAAAATATCTTATAGCCTCCTATACATAAATGTGGGACGCAACATACCCATGTATAAGACTCGAATAGATGTGGATCTCAGAATTCCTAGGACACTATTGAACCTTAGGATCTAATAATAAGTTTGTAACGCTCCGATTTTCTGAACCGGAATGCTACATGGTGCTCATGACCCTGAAGGACCACAAGCTAACCCATGATTGATATCTGTGCCTGTACACTGCATAATATATAAATATAAATGTATAAACATGAATTGAAGGCCATAAGGTTCAATAATGAACATAATCTAAGTAATAAAAATGTCTGAATAAAGAGGTATCATAATGCCAAAATAGAACTAAAATACTGAAGTCTGAATCTAGTCTATAATCTAGTCTGAATGCCTCTAACTGTTTGAAGTAGGGAGTGGAAGGAACATGTCTCCAACAAACTCCCGACTACTTAAAGCCAAACTGAAATACTGAAGTAATAAAGTAGTAATCATGTCCTCAGAGAATGAGGACTCACTACTAACTCTGACTACTGAAATCTGTAATGCTACTGCTGTGCTGGAACTCATGCCTCTGAACCTATGGTGTAATATAAAAGAAATCACCATAGCGCAAATGCGTTAGTACTTCTGAATATACTGAGTATATGAGTGAGGTAGGCTAAATGAAAAGGGGTTTATATGCATAAACAATGCAGACTAATATGAACGTGAGAATACATACAAGCATAAGTAACTGAAACTGATCTTGTGGTGATACTAACTACTGAGTCTGAATACTAAAAATATGAGTTTACTTATACTGAGATACTGAATAGATAAACGACTATGCCTGGCATTTTGAATTATAAAGAACTGGTCTGATTGACTGTGTCTAATAGTCCTGAACTGAATCCTGAACTGAATACTGATAACGTAAGCTATGATGACTAATATAACTGATATGTCTGTGATGAACGGCCTAATCGATGTAACTGATACTGAGCGACTATATCTGATAGTCTAAATCTTCAAATAATCATTAAGAGGGACTAAACTTGAGATCAGGCCTAACTAATGGGTGATCTCTGGAACTGATATTGAGAATACTTAACTAAATATGAGACTGAGATCAAGCTTATCTGATGGGTGACCTCTGTAAGTACTGATACTGAATAACTTTCTATTAGACCAAGCTTATCTAGTGGGTGGTCTATGAATCTGTGGAACTATCTGAGTTCCTTATTGAGATTGATGACTGTATCTGACAATCCTGATTTCTGAGTTCTACTCTGAAGACTGATACTAAAACTATAACTGTGGGAGTTCTCACTTAACCGACATGCTCCGATCTAAACTGGTGGGGTCCAAACTATAACCCCAGATAGAAGGGTGTCAATACCGTGCCATGGGTAAATACCTCTCTGTCCAAGCATATCTAATAGGTGACCCTCATAGGAAGTCAAGACTAAGACAGTATAATAGTCAAGCCTCTCTGACGGGTGACAAGCCTTTTTCTGACGGGTGACTCCTACATACTACGCTGGCTACACAGTTCTGGAGTTCAGGGATTGCTCCTAATGACTCTGCCTCTCTGACGGGGAGCCTCTATCCCTGTACTTTCTCGGTGCTAGATCCTACTCCTAACTGAAAGACTCTGAACTGATTCTTAGAACTTGTACTTGAACTGAACTGAAGCTGTTACTGAGTTTCTTACTTGACTGAGCAGACTGAGTTTACTTTGTTACATTATCTTATGGAATACTACTGAATCTATTATCTGACTGAATGATCTAAGTTTTGGATAGATTTCTAGAATGCTATAGAGTCTGAGCTGAGTACTGAACTAAAGCTAGAATAATAACGATACCTAGATTACTGAGATTTCTTATGTTCTATAACTTTCTGAGAGTTCTGAATTCTGTAACTGGCTGAGTTCTATTGATCATAGCACGACTGAGATTATCTTGAGACTGACTTGTTTCTAGGCACACAACTATATTTTTTGGGTACAAGTACCCCTAGGACTTGATGGAAGTAAACTGACACACAGGATACTTCTTGATCATAGAAATAGAATCCACAATTCATAAACCATAAGTAGGGGATTTCATACTACACATGGTTCTTAACACCTTATACATGAAAGGGAATACATATAACATGGGTATACTTGCATTCCTCAATATCTTGGACATTCCATATCACAATAACAACTCATAACAACAACACATATCAATAACATGGAATTCATGTAGAAACATAAGGAATAGGACATGGACTTATCATTTAAGCACTATTAAGTCATAAAAACATGAATTCTATGATTCTTGGCATTTTATCAAACGCCATACATGCACAACTTTGGGCATAGGTATAATTATCAATTTGACATTCTTAATCATTCAAAAATTCATGTGTTTCAACTAACCTACTCACATGATTCATGAATAACACATCAAGATACAACCTTGATCCAAACAACAATCATCAACATGAATATAGTCATAACATACCAAGGAAATCACAATTTATAATTTAAAACATGATTCTTGAGCTCCATGGATGAAAGGGATCCATGGATGAACACTATGCATACCTTAGAAAGGAAACTTTGATGAGTTGCTGGAGAGTTCTTGGATTGGGAAACTTAATTCTTGATTATCTTGGAAAAAGGGCTTGAATCTTTCTTTTGGGCGATGATTTTAATAAAAACCCTAATCTTGTGGTTGAAAGTGTAAGAGGTTTTTTTTTAGATGTTTAACTAAAGAAAAATAAGAGAAAGTTACGTCCCTTGAGGTTTATAAGTCGTGGGAGGTAAAGGAAAAGACCAAAATACCCTTACAAAACCACTTTCCAATTGCTAAAAATCTTAGCTGATGATCAAGGCTGAAATGTCATCAGATTTGTGATAAGTCATCACAAATGTCATCACTTGGGAGATGATTTTTGCCTAAGGCTGACGACATTCATGATAAGTCGTCACACTTGTGATAACTTATCAGAAATGTTGTCACTGGGGGTTGGATTCTGCCTAAGGCTGATGACGTTTGTGATAAGTCGTCACACTTGTGATAGGTTATCACAAATGTCGTCAATCAGTTTTCCAGGCTGACATGCTGGAGTAAAATTGGTATAACTTTTTGCTCCGTTATCAGATTTTGGCAAAATTGGTATTGTTGGAAAGATAATTCAAATAGATTTCATTTGAAATATAGTAGGTCCTATAATTCAATATATACAAGGAGTTATGTAATTTAATTTGTACTATGTTTTGACGATCACTAAAACTTGAACGATAGGAAAGCTTTAAACTTTTCCTTGAGTTAGGGGACTTCTATGATCTAAATTCATGCTAAAATAGATTCCCACACTATATTATTGATTAACACTCTAAATTTACATGGGATTCAAGGCTTTTGGAATATCTACGCATATGAATGATGAATTTTCATTCTGGTCCAAAATATGGGGCATTACAGAAGGTTTAGATCATGAAAACTTGGGGGGGTTATAGTATATCTCCCCCTTGGGGACATGGCTGAGATATTGAGGGAAAATTGAGACAATTCATAGGGCACCTACGAACTGAATCGTGACTGTATATGGGGGATCTGAAACTAAGGAATAACACTTGGACTGAACTGAACTCACAACTACAGGGTTACTTGATTTTGGAATAGTTACTTTCATGAGACTTCAGATAGTTTGACTAGATGAAAATATGGAAAACTACACCATACAAATTTGTCCATCTGACTGCTAAACTGAATTACTAGCTTTACGGACTAACTCATACTGAAAACTTATTCTCAATTAGATCTTTTTCTCTGAGACTCTTTTTATTGAGTTGCCAGCAACTTAAGGGAGAAAGAAAATCTTGGCATTGTCTGTATAAGACATCACAATGTGGCTAGAATTCTATAATATAAGGCGAGGCCTACGAATCATCATCTAAGATAGAGTGACTAAGACTTATGCACTGTAACTACAATTTTTCAAGCTCAGACATATCCCTTGAATACTCTCAACTATACTCTCCACGTTAGTAGGACACTTCACTTGGGACTACTAAAAAATATTCGCATGGGCGCTACGCATGAATGCATAAGCATACTAACTTATCTGATTAACCGAATAATTGATAGATGAATACTGGGTATGCAAGACTAAACTGTACTTAGTCTGAATAATTGGACTAAAACTGTAGAGTATCATGAATATGAGGTAAGGACTGACTGGGTAATATGAGATAGCTGAGCATGAATTCATGAAAGTTGTATTATTTGAGAATTCAAGACCAAGCGTATAACATGGTTCTAAAATATGAGGTATTGAAATACTAATAACTGAGTAATTGATAATTGTACGCTATGTTCGAGGAAACCTGAAATTGAACTGAGTTTCTGATCGGATTACAGGACTAAGACTGACACTATAACTAAGACTGTAACGTGTACTACAATTCAGACGGTAGCAGGGACTGAACACGCTGTAAGTCTTGAGTACAGAAGTCATGAGTTCCATGACCTGAGTGTTGGAGTTTTCGTGTTAATGGAACATGATTTGAACTACTGAGTAAACTGGAACTCCTCATACTAAGAACTGGAAACGGACATGATTTTATTGAAAGTGCATGAATATAAGTTGTGTTCATGGAGCTGAGATGTAAAACATGTGTAGGTATCGTGATGACTGAAGTGCAAAACTTTAAACTGAGGTAAAGATGTGTTGGGCATCATTCCCACCCATTAATTTTCTGCACATACTAATATTACTACTAAAATTTGGAAGCCTGACTTTCGGATATTTCACAGTCAGACAGTTCCTGTATACCCATCGGGCTGTGATAAACTAACCCACTAGGGTGGGGGTTGAGAAAGGTTTTGTTAATATTTGGTCTAACTTTAAATTTAACTGTTATGCAAAGTGTTACAAAAGATAGAGAAGCTCCTGGATCTGATGAGACATAAACATATAAATGGGAGGTCTATAATGTACCAGTGACCGCATCAGGGGAACTTTCCCGATCTTCCCTAGACTGAAGTATATAAATCCTATTTGGGCACTACCCACTGGCGGCACTAGAAGTGGCCTGCTGATTCGGGCAACCGGACTGAGCTGAAGGACGACTGTGCTGACTTCGTAGACCAGCCTTAGGACAGTCTCAAACTCTATGATCTGACTCACCATACGGAAAACACACATCACTACCGACTCTACACATACCCTTCTGATTCTTACCACATTCTTCATAAAGCGGATTAGTACAAACACCACTTGCACTACTCTGGGTTTTGGAGCCTAGCGCCCTATTATGACTATCATTCCTGAACCTTGGTACTGGTGTACTAGCTGAAGATGGAACTGGGGATGAAAAATTCTGACTAAATCAAGAATGGTTACCACCCCCTGATCTTGGCTGGGCAAAACTAAAGTTACCCGTTCTGGCTCTCTTATTTTCTCTCTCCTTCTTCTTAAGTTTTTGTTCCTCAATCTATTGAGCATGTACCATAAGCCTAGAGTTGTCCATGTCCCAAATAAACATCGCAGTCCTGCACTCTTTAACCACTCTACCCAATACCTCAGACATAAGCTTGCTTATTCTAGATCTATTGTCTGCTACTACATGGGGGGCATACTTGGATAACTGAGTAAACTTGAGGGAAAACTCTTTCATATTCATATTGCCTTGCCTGAGATTGATGAACTCTAACACCTTAGATTTTTTTAACTCTAAGGGAAAGAATCTATCTAATAAGGATGTAGAAAACTCTTCCCATTCTATGGGCTCTACATCTTCACCCCTGTCTACCTTCCACTACCTAAACCACATATAGGCTACATCTTATAGCCGATAGGTGACTAACTCAGCACTCTTACTGGAAGTTACTCCCATGATATCTATGACTGTTTGACCCTGATCAAGGAATTCCTATGGATACTCTTTAGACTTAGAACCTGAGAATAAGGGAGAATTGATTCGGGTGATGTCCTGAATCCTGGCTGCAGTAGCATTGGCCACTGGGTTGGCCGGAATAGAAGCTGGCCGTTTATTCTGAGTTGCGACTGAATTAGCTAGAGTAGTGAATGCAACCCTGAATTCTACATGAGAGAGTGCTCATCTAGGGGATCTGCCTGAACGGGCTGAGGTGCTGACTGATTTTCGGTTCTTCTTTCGTTAGTCCTTTTGGGAGGCATGTTCTATAAGTAAAAGGAAGAATTAGATTAGACTGGGAGTTTTACTAGATATCATGCTCACTCGCATGACATGAATAATGAAATAAGGGAAACTTTTACTAAAACATCTCATAGCCTCTCATCCATAAGTGTGGCGCGCTACACACCCATGCATAAGACTCTACTATAAGTGGCTTTCAGACTTCCTAGGACTCTGTTGAACCTTAGTCTCTTATACCAAGTTTGTAACGCCCCAAGTCCGTACCCCGGATGCTACACGATGATCATAATCCCAAAGGACCACAAGTTAACCCATAACTAGTACCTGTTGCATTAACTGAATGATAATACTATAATATGTGGAAATTATGAAGAAAATATGCCATAAGGATCAATACTATAATAAAACTTAATACGGTATAGTGATACCAAAACTGAAATATCTGTCTGAAAATACTTTTAGTCTGAAAAGCCTCTAAACTATCTGAACTGTGGAGTTGATGGGACTAGACCCCAACTAACTCCAAATACTAAAAGTGAATTGATAACTGAAATACTAAAAGAAAACAATCATGTCCTCGAACTATGAGGACTCACTGCTAACTCTGACTGCTGAAAGTCTGAACTGCTAAGGATGATCGGGAGCCTGTGCATCTGAACCTATGATATAAGACATCATAGTTCAAAACTAAGGCATGAGTCAGTACTTTCAATGTACTGGTATGCTCAGTGAGGTAGGCTAAAATGCATGAGTTCATATGCATGAACAATACTAATTGAATATCATGAATATGACTGAATGAGAGTACATGCATGAATACATATACTGTAACTAAAATTATGATAACACTAGATACTGAATCTGAATACTGATTAATTGATATCTAAGTATACTGAACTAAATTACTGATAACTAAATGACTGTATCTGTTAGTCATGAATCTGTAGAACATAACTGAGTTCAGAGCTAAACTGAGAGACTACATCTGATAGTCCTAAATTTGTAGAACTTAATTGAGTTCTATACTAAGACTAAATCTGAGACTGAGACTGTGGGAAGTAATTATCCAACTGACATGGACCTTCTTTAACTGATTTGGGGTCCAACCTATAACCCACCCCAGTTGGAAGAGTGTTAATACCATGCCACTGGTAAAGATAAGCTGTGAGTTAGCCCCTATGACAGGAAGCTCTTCCATCAACCCTCGCTGGTAGGAAAACTTAAATAATATATATCAACCCTAGTCTTGAAGGGAGATATCTCAACCTACTCTGGCTATGTAGTTCTAGAATGCAAGGATTGCTTCTAAGGACTACACCCTACACTGGAAGGTGAGCCCCCAACCTTGGGTTAACTCAGTGCTGAATCCTACTCCCAACTGAATAGACACTGAAAAAATTCCTAGACTGTACTGAGCTTGACTAAACCGTTACTGATTGTACTGTCTGACTAAACTGAACTGAGTTTACTCAGTTTTTTGGACTAACAGAATACTACTGAGATTTTCCTTAGTTTTGTAACTGACTTAAGATCTAGGTAAACAACTTAGTTTTTGGGTATTGAATACCCCCATGACTTGATAAAATGAAAGGTAAATCATAGCATAAGCTTGAAAAGCATAATCATGTGCACTTGTTCACAACTCATTCATGGAAATATTTTACCAAACACTTACATGATACAACTTGCACATAAGCTAACATGACACGATCTCTTTTCCTTATTAGTTCACATGAGTAATTCATCAAGCACTTGGTGAGCATACATATGAACATAACACTAAAAAAAAAGTAGACATCATAATTCAAATTCCCATTGACAATTTCCAGGGTTTTACATGGATCCTCATGATATTACATACATATCAATTAACCTCACATAAAACGTATCATAAAACATGGATTAGAATCCAAATTAATCATTATAAACATGGATATAATCAAACCCAATATGGAATTCATAAAATCCATAAACTTGAAGTTTAAACATAGTTTCTTGGACTCCAAGGGTGGAAGTACCCATGGATGAACACTTTACATACCTTGATTACTACTTTTGAGAAGATTGAAGTGATTTCTTGAGACTTGAATTCTTGAACTTGCTGAGGCTAGGGCTTGCTCTTGAGAGAGTTTATGAGTAAAGAATAAGATTTTTCCCTATAGTCTGATTAGTTTCATGTTAAGGCTAAATAAGGGTGGGGAAAATAACTGACTTGCCCCCATAACCCGTATTAAAATAATGCTGAATAGGGATGCCCTCGCGTCGTGACTCCTGCTTGGTTCAAGTAGCCATCGCGGTGCGATCCTTACATGGGTTAATTAGTCCTCGTAACACGGGGCTATTGCGATCATTCACTATTTTAGGCATCCAAACTCGCCCTTATGCTAGTCTGAAAAATCTAAAACTCGCCTGAGATGACCAACAAGTGACCCAGATCATGAATTAATTTAAAAATCGACTAACTAAGGCCGGGAAGGTTAGAAATAAAATCCTCCAAATTCTGAAAGCTAAAATGATTCTAAGTCTTGATACTTAGCTAAAATTTTCTAAGTCTGGGACCCCCTTAACAAGCTTAAAAGACTGAGTTAAGCTAAGAATTTTGTGGGGTCATATAGGGCATTGGCCACTACATTGGCTATACTTGATTGGTACAAAAAATCATATCATAATCCTTCAATAACTCTTGCCATCTCCTCTAATGAAGATTTAGATATTTTTAACTAAACACACACTGAAGACTCTTGTGATCGGTGAACACACCTCCAAATCTTTAAGGAAAAAATAATTGCTGCCAACTCAAGATCATGAGTCAATAGTTTTTCTCATTGGGATTGAGTTGTCTAGAGGAATATTCTATAAATTTACCTCACTACATCAATAAATAATTAAGTCCAACCCTAGAAGTAGCATTATAGACCACAAAACCATATGAGCCCTCGGGCAGAGTTAAAACTGGAGCAGTGGTGAGTTGAGTCATCAACTCCTAAAAAATCTTCTCACAAGAGTCAAACCACTGAAATTTGACTTTATTCTAATTCAATCAAGATATGGGATAGGCAATGGAGTAAAATCCCTCAAAAAACCATCAGTTGTAATCGACTAAGCTCAAGAAACTCCTAATATCTACTGGAGAAAGGGGTTTAGGCCAATTTGTCAATACTTTAGTCTTTTGTGGATCAACCCAAATGCCTTAAGCAGAAATAATGACCAAGGAATGTTACTTATTTCAACCAGTATTCACACTTGCTAAATTTGGTGAATAGCTAAAAATATTTAAGAGTCTGTAAGACAATGTCAAGATAATCTGCATGTTCATCCTTACTCTGAGAATAAATAAGGATGTTATCTATGAAGTCTATAACAAACTTGTCCAAGTACTTCTTGAACACCCTGTTCATGAAGTCCATAAAAGTTGTAATAGCATTCGTTAGTCCAAAAAACATAGAAACAAATTTATAGTGACTATACCCTATCTTCAAAATTCACGATCTCTAACTCTGAGCTGATGATAGCCTGATATGAGGTCTATCTTAGAGAAGAAATTTGTACCCTAAATTTGGTAAAAATATTCACCAATCTTAGGAATGGGATATTTATTTTTGATTGTGACTTTGTTCAACTGTTGGTAGTCAAGGCATATTTGGAGAGAACGATCTTTCTCGCACATGAAAAGAATAAAAACACCTCATGAAGAGACATTGGTCCTGATAAAACCCTTGTCTAGGAGGTTATTTAATTATTTATTCAATTCTTTAAGCTCAAGTAGAGCCATTCTATAGGGTGTAATTAAAATAGGTTGGGTATCTAGAAGAAGATCAATTCCAAAGTCAATTTCTCATTCGGGAGAAACTCCGGGTGGATCTTTTGGAAATACTTTTAGAAATTCATTTACCACTGGAACTGACCCAAGAGTTGGGGCTTAAGATTTTAAATCCTTAACCAAAATAAGATGATAGATACAACCTAAGGAGATCAAATTTTTAGACTTAAGGTAAGGTACTAAGCGACCCATAGGCATTGAGGTACTACCCTTCTACTCTAGAACCGGTTTATTTGAAAACTAGAATTGGACTACTCTCTTTATATAATTAATAGAGGAACAAAAAGAGTTATATAATCTATAATAAGAATGACATCAAAATATGTCATGTCTAACTCATTGAGATCAACTGAGGTGATTTTCAACAAAACTATAACTGGGTAATTTCCATAAATTTGTCTAGTTATGAATGAGTCACCAACTAGAGTAGAGACTATGAAAGGTTATAAAACAATTTTGGAGTAATACTGAAGTCTTCTACTATGTAATGAGTTACAAAGGAAAGTGTGGCTCCAAGATCTAATAATGTACAAATAAGACTATGGAACACCTATAACTTACCCATGACTTTGTTTGAAGAACTCTCCTAATCCTATAAAGTTTGAAGGAAATATAACCTATTGTGATATTGTTCACTAACTGCACTAGATAAGGCATCCTCCTGATTCGGGAAACATATGGTAGATGCTCTATAATTAGACTAATTTTGCTGATGGTCATCCCTACCTCTCTGTGAAGTCACTGGGCATTCCCTCAGTCTGTCACCTGGATTTCCACACCTAAATCACCTATCCCTATAAGACATACACTAGACCTATGGTTCCTACCATATTTCTTACATATAGGTTGGTACAAATACTACTCATACTACTCTAAGACTTAGATCCTGGCGCTCTATCTTGATTATCTTTCCTGAATATGGGCACTAGGTGCTAGCAAAAAATGGGGATGGAGCTAAGGATTTCTAAAAGAATTAACAACGATTTCATCCATCTGACCTTTGCTGAGAGAAATTAAATCTATATATTTTGTTCCTCTTATTCTTTCTTTTTCTCCTTCACTTTTTGTTTCTCTATATACTGTGCATGAACCATCAACCTGGATATAACCATCTCCTTACCCAACATAGCGGTCCTACACTCTTTGACCACTTCATCAAAAATATAAGACACAAACTTACTCATACAGGCCTTGGAATCAACAACCATAGTTAGAGCATACCTTGCCAACCGAGTAAACTTAAGGCAACACGCCTTCACGCTCATGCTACCCTACATTAGGTTTATTAATTATAGTAACTTGTCCTCCCTTAGTTTAAGTGGGAATATCCTATCTAGGAAAGCGATAAAAGATTCATCATATTCTACTAGTTCTGCATTTACACCCCTATAATTCTCCCATAACTTATACCAGTTGTGAGCTTCTCCTTGTAGTTGATAGATAACCAGGTTGACACTTTTAATCGGGGTAATGTCCATGATCTCCATGACTTTTTGAATGCTTTCCAAAAACTCATGTGGATCCTTCCTAGATTTGAAGCCAAAGAATATTGGAGGATTCATCTGAGTTAAATCCTCAAACTCTGGTTGTTGTTGTATTCATTGACAGGTTGAATGGTGCCATAAAAGACTTGTTATTCTAGATGGTCATGGACTGGGATAAGGTAGTAAATCAGCCTTGAGTTTGGCATGACAAAGTTATTCATTTAGGGAGTTTTCGGAGCTAGCAGTGGTGTTTGCTGATTTTCAACCCTGCTATTATTTACACTCCCCCTTCTACTGGTTCTCTTTGGAGGCTTATTCTATAAATGTACTAAGGATAAGTTATAATAAGTTTCTAATAGATCTCACACTCTATCACATGATATGAATATAAATAAAGTAAAGTTTTTCCTAAAATATCTTGTAACCTGTTACTTATAAGTGTGGCATTCTTTACACCTATGAATAAAACTATATTTGATGTGGCTTTGAGATAACCTAGGATACTTTAAGCCTATTTATCTAATACCAAATTTGTTATGACCCGAAACTACTCCCTAGTCATAACACAATGCCTAGAGTCATAGGTGATCTCAAGCTTAGCCATCGCCTAGAAAAACACTAAGATTATGTTAAATAAATGATATAACCACTTATGTGGAATTAGAAACTGAATAATGAAATATATATTCAAAAGAAAACCAATCAACAATATAGAACATGAATCCTAGCTCTACTTTGGGAATAAATCACCCTTTTTCTCTATTTAAAACAAAGTGTCGGATGTTTTTTAAGTAATGAGGGCATAGAGTAATATTAGACCGAATAAAAATCCTTAAAATACAAAAAATGATGCGGTTTTGATGTTAAAAGAGTGGGAAAAGACTGATATGCCCCTTTAAAATTTGTAATTGGAAACTATAAGAGGGATGTACGGGATCTTTCCATGATCTTAGGCCTAATCTATGATCGCAGGTGAACTTGTGGATGGGAGATAGATGGTAGGTCTCTAAATATGATCATACAAGCCTTAGGATGATCATGGTATCTACCAATGATAGTATCTTAGTTTTTCTATTTGAAGGTTAAATCAAGAGCATATGTGGACTCACGATCGTGCCTAGGATTACAGTTTCAAAGAACAATCGTGGTTCTCACTTAGGGTAGGAAGGTACACTTGTCAATATTCAGATATTGGGGTTGTCTCGATCAGATGACAACATTGTACTATTGTACCATGTAACCACGGTTATGGTATGTCTTCTAATATCTCACTATAGAGCAGTGCTCCATAAAAAGGCCATAACTTTTTGCACTGATATAAAATTTAGGTGAAACTATATGCATTGGGAAGATAATTCAAATATATACCAATTGGTGGGTCTGAAGCTCAAATATGCATCAGAATATGGAAGTTATTGTTATTTAAAGTTGATCATTTCTTGAGGAATCAATTGACAAGGGAGTTTTTTGCTTAGTTAAGGGCTAGGAGGTTCTTGTGGCCTTGGTACCTGACCAAATTATTCCTCATACTATTAAAACTTGATATTTAATCCTACATGTATGAAGCATGGTTCTAGCCTTTGCTTAAATTTTCTAGAATATTAAACATGGAGTCCTAATATGTACACACAAATCAACCTTATAAGCATAATTCTTGATTCACTCATAGAACATATATACTCACTGACCCTCGGACATACACACTATGGGTGATGCATCCACCCTCAAGAGATGACCTGTAGGGAAAAATTATTGTCCATGTACTAAATTCCATACACAAGTATCTGTCAGCCTTATTTCACTAATATCTCATGAAAACATTCCAAATATTGGAATATCTCACATTAATAAATAATCCATCCAATTTAATAACCAAATAAAGCATTTCATTGACCAATACCAAATAACATGCATTCACCAACCACACTATAAGTAGTTAATATGAACTTATAATACACTTTGAATTATCCATAATACAATTTTTTTGTTATTGATTAGGCCTTGGCCATGCCT
This sequence comes from Capsicum pubescens, assembly GCA_030864215.1. Classification (NCBI taxonomy): domain Eukaryota; kingdom Viridiplantae; phylum Streptophyta; class Magnoliopsida; order Solanales; family Solanaceae; genus Capsicum; species Capsicum pubescens. Next base: position 198,405,147 of record CM061544.1, on the reverse strand, counting down.
CATTCCTAATACTAACCCTGAGAGACCTGAACTGTAAGTACCACCATAGGTTATTCAAAAAATAACATCACCCCACTTTACTCGATACCATTCCATTCTTTAGAGTTCAACTAACACCCGATAATCACCTTCATACAATGATACTCAAGAACATGCAGTAATACGAACAGTGCAAAATAGCCCCATTCAACATAAAATGAAATAATCTTATAAACATCCCCTGATATGTATACTACCCATCTTTTAATTATTTTTGATCCATCCAAACTTCATTATCTAAGGCCTACATATGAAGTCTCCCATCCACCTATGTTAAATTCAAGCTCTCTAACCCGAGTCAATGGTAAAAATTCAACCTTATCATACCTGAATGTCAACCGTCTGTAGGAAGGATGGACGAATCTAATTTCCAACCATATAGATACATTATCATCGAAATATATGGGTTTGGATCTATCCTCACCAATTTTTCCCTTCTCCAAGGTTCCAAATCATGAAATGTATCCCTTAAGATTTTCAGAGCCTCCCATGAAATATTCACCACATGGAGAAAAAGAGAAATAAGCTGCTTAAGTGGAGATTCTATCTGACATCACATCACTATAATGGTCATCCTACCACTATGGTGGGACTGATATAGTAGAAAATATTGCTATAGCAAAATGATATCAACTCATCCCCACTATTTAATGATTGGAAATTTTACTCTATGTCATTTCACGTAATTTTTTAATGAAATCTTGATAATAGTAGCACTCCATACTAATGTCAATATGTTTTAAATTAATTTAGAATTTGGTCGTTACATAATCATAAACATGAGGTTTGTTTATTTACTGGTAATAGTGGATTTATACATTTCCATTATGTTCTGGGTTTAATTATTTTGAAAGTTTTTTTAGTTTTTTATCGAGTGTATGGACCCCACATTAAAGCCTCAACTAATTCAAATCGTGCACTGCGGGCCCATTTTAGGGTGACACTCCTAATATGGTTTTTTCCATATCATAAGGTCAAACCTGGGACTTCTAATTAAGGGTGGAGTAGTCCCACTAATACAGTACAATCCATATTGGTGTAATAGGTTTGATTTCATACTATTATTCTCATGTTACTTGCTTTATACGATAGATATACTCATCTATTTTGGTTACTTATTATAATAATTATAAGGTATATTGAGCATAATTCTCTTTGGGAGAGTCTTATCTGTCCTAAAAATACTTCATTATCTTCAGTATATCTGAATTATTCTATAGAATATAAAATAATAAACATGTTTGAATTAATTACTTTTATATTATAGTGAAAAACTATTGGCGATGGTAATTTCTTAGTATAAACTAATTTATACTTGCTTAATAAATCCTATACGAGATTTTAGGTATAAATTAACTTATGCTTTCTTATTACATCCTAGGTAAGATTTTAGGTATATATATTAATTAATTCTTGTTGTTGTTGTTAATGTGATTGTTGTTGTTTTTGTCATTATTGTTGTTGTTGTTGTCGTTGATGTGGTTATTTTTTTTTTATTTGTCATTGTTGTTATTGTCATTGTCATTGCCATTGTCTTGTCACTATCATTGTTGGTGTCGCTGTTGTTGTCGTTGTCGTAGTCTTTATTATTGTCATTGTCGTTATTGTTATCATTGTTATTGTTATTATCGTTGTTATTGTCCTTTTAGTTGTCATTGTATTTGTTGTTTTTGTAGTAGTTATCATTGTCGTAATAGTTATCATTGTCATTATCATTGTCATTGTCTTTTTTATTATTGTTACTATTGTTGTCATAGTTTTTGTTGTTGTTCTTATTGTTGTTGTTGTCAATATTGTTGTTGTTGTTGTCATTCTCATTGTCGTTGTCATTGTTGTTGTTATTTTTGTTGTCATTATTGTTGTTTTTATCACCGTTGTTGTTACTGTCGTTGTAGTTGTTGTTATCGTTGTTTTTGTTGTTGTTATCATTGTTGTTGTTGTTGTGTGTATATATATATTGTTATTTTTGTTGTTGTTGTTGTTTATTCTTATTCTTATTCTTACTACTATTATTATTATTATTCTAGTTTTTATTCTTGTTGTTATTGTTGTTGTTGTTGTTGTTATTGTTATTGTTGTTGGTGTTGTTGACACGTGTAGTAAAAATAGTATATATATATTATGTATATTTTATTGTTATTGTTGATAATGTTGTTATTTTATATATATATATTATTGTTATTGTTGTTTATAATTATTATTATTATTATTACTATTATCATTCTTACTCGCATTCTTATTTTTGTTGTTGTTGTTGACACGTGTAGTAAAACTAGTATATGTGTGTGTCTATATATATATATATATATATATATATATATATATATTTTTTCGTTGTTGTTATCATTGTTGTTATCATTATCATTTTCATTGTCGTTGTCTTTGTTGTTGTCATTGTCGTTATTATTATCATTGTTGTTGTTATTGTAGTTGTCGTTGTTGTTATCATTGTTGTTGTTGTTGTTGTCATTGTTATTGTTGCCGTCATTGTTGTTATCATGGTTATTGTTGTTGTCATGGTTGTGGTTGTGTTTTGTATATATATATTATTTAATATTATTATTGTTATTATTACTATTATTATTCTTACTCTCATTCCTATACTTCTTCTTATTGTTGTTGACATGTGTATTAAAATTAGTAAATATGTGTGTGTATATATATGTATATATATTATTTGTTATCGTTGTCGTTGTTATTATCGTTGTCATTATCGTTGTCGTAGACTTTGTCGTTATCTTTATCGTTGTCGTTGTCGTTGTAGTTGTTGTTGTTGTTATTATTGTAATTGTTGTTGTTGTTGTTGTTTTTGTATATATATATATATATATATATATCGTTTATTATGATTATTATTGTTATTATTATTCTTACTATTATTATTCTTATGGTCATTCTTATTCTTGTTGTTGTTATTGTTATTTTTATTATTGTTATTGACACGTGTAGTAAAACTATATATATATCTATATATTTTTTTTTTCTATTTTTGTCGTTGTCGTTTCCATTGTCATTGTCGTCGTTGTCATTATTGATGTTGTCGTCATTGTTGTTGTTGTCGTTGTTGTTGTCGTCATTGTTGTTGTTGTTGATGTTTTTGTTGTTGTTGCTATTTTTGTTGTTGTTTTTGTTGTTGTTTGACTTGGCACATGTAGTAAAACTATATATATATATATATATCATTGTCGTTTTCATTGTCGTTGTTGTTGTTATTGTTGTTGTCGTTGTTGTTATCGTTGTTGTCGTCATTGTTATTATTGTTGCTGCTATTTTTGTTGTTGTTTTTGTTTGGCTTGGCACGTGTAGTATATATATATATATTAAATTCTCACTTTATTCCTAATTTTACCTCACATTCCACATATACTATTTTTCAAGATAATACTAGAAATACAACTTGTTTTACAGGTGAAGTTCCAAATCATCTATTAGGTACAATCAAGTTTCAAAATCAACTTCTTATTCGTTGAAACATCATCAAACCAAAATGTCAGGAAAATATATCAATCTTTTATTCATTCAAGCATTATCAATCCAACAACCAATCAATAACAAGTTATTACGTTATGAACCATAAACTCAATCGTTGGAATAAATCCTTTATTAGTGTTATTAGCGAGTCCTCAATACAGACTCATTATCCGTTTGTTAGATTATCTGTCAATATTCCATGTATAATAGTCACCTTGATTTATTTATCTTACAATAGTTAGTCCCTAGAATCTAGACAAGTCTTTATAAGAACCTTTATGTTAGGACATCATTTTTCTTTTTCTCTTTCATACTCAATATACAAGATTAATTTACAATAAGGAGAACACACAATTCAAAACACCTCACACAATTGAACTACCATTATGTTATTAAACTCTAAATTGTAGGTTACGTGAATACATAATTCTTTCATCATTAACCAACATTTATCCTAATCATATTATGACAAATCATAAAAGGCATACAACGACATATCATACCTCAAGGGGTTCATATATTAGCATATTACCACATGTATTAGATCTTTATATCATGAATTTTAGGTTCTATCCACCCAAACACCTTACCCAAAGGCCTAATCATGCTTTTCCTATCAATTCTACACCGCATATATTTTAGCTAATCATAGTGTACTACTCATAAAACATACCTTACCTCTATCAAAGATCTTGGAACAAGCAATCTACAACACATATACTTTTTATCTTCCTTTCATGCATTTGAACATTCACAGTCTAAACATAAAAATTTGTTTCATTATTAGTAAAAAAATTTAAAGGCATAAGAACATGATTTGTCATAGATTAGATCAATTATTTAGTATAAGAGGACAGACATAAATTAAGGTCACAATATACCTCTCACACAAAGTTAAGTTGGAAGTGCCCTTACCAATTGAGTTTTGATCTAAGTTTAAAATAGGATCAACTTCAAACAAGCACCCCTCTAAGAATATAATCAGTTATGGTTCTCAATATCCACCATCTCAAAGATATTTGAATCATCCTTTAAACACCTCATATTATTTGTTAATCCGCATCCGTAGTAAAATATTATGGCTATTTTACTGAAGAGTATCCTCGTCGAAAAGTATGGCTGCTACAGTGATGTACCTACAACAACATTCGGGTTGATGCAATGTCAAACAAACATAATGTAAGCTTCTCTTGATGATATTTGGGTTTTTAACTCAAAAAACTTTATTTCAAAGCCATAGAAGGGAAACTTTTTGATGTCTAGGGTGAAACTTGTTCGTTGAGGTAAGTTCTTTCATCATTTTCTTCGTATTTGAACCCAATAAAATCTTAGAATTTTTATATGAGCTTTAAGGGAGGAATTGAGAGTTATAACCCTAGGTTCATGAGATTTACGAGGAAATCCTATGGGTTGTGGGAATATCACTTAGAATTACTTTTATATTATTAACTAACAATTCCTATCCTAAAGTTGTTATTCTAAAACATGAATTTGATTGTTGAGAATATTGAATTCAATAAAAGTGAAACTTTAGCCATAAAACTTTATTAAGGAGATAAGTTGAGTATGGTAGAATAAGTTAATGGTCTATTGATTGGGGTAATGTTTTATACTATGAATAAAGATAGGTTTACTAAGTTAAATTTCCAAAGTAATTATTCGAAGAGTAATCAATTACTTACTCCTATAATTGTTTAATTTCAAGATGACTGGACAAATAAAAGCATGAAGAAAACAAAAGAGAAACCATCTTACTTGTTCCAAGATCTTTGATTGAGGTAGGTTATGATTTAATATGTAGTAGATTTGGATTTGATACATGTAATAACTATAGCTTTGATGGGGGACTTCATGGATGAATGGACAAATAAAAGCATGAAGAAAATAAAAGAGAAACCAACTTCCTTATTCCAAGATCTTTGATTGAGGTAGGTTATGATTTAATATGTAGTAGTTTTGGGTTTGATACATGTAATAACTATATATTTGATGGGAGACTTCATGTATAGGCCTACGGACACAGAGTTTGAACGGATAAAACATGGAATTAATGTAATAAAGAAATAGTCTGATGTTGTTATGTTTTTATATGGATCCTTTGATGGGTGTTTTCATTTGTTTGACTTACTTGATTATTTATAAGTTTAATATGTAAATATGGGTAGCAATAGAGGGATTAAGTGAGCTTTTTATCTATAAAAATTGTCTTTAATACCTTAAAAAAGGTGAATCCAATATTGTGTAAGCTTGGAACATGAGATATTCTTGCTAAATTATAGTTAGAAGAATTAATCATTATAAGATAATGCGGTGTCATAACTTAAGAACCTAAAGTCATGTTTGTCTAAGTGATAGGAAGTAAGATGTGTAAAGATGTATAACTTAAGCTAGAATTGAAGTTGAATAAATGCAAGTGATTGAACAATCGACTAATGAAATAATGTCTTAAACTTAGCGGTGGATTGAACATAAGGATTACTAGTTAGTAACCGAATTTACTAGTTTCTATAGGAATAAAATAGGGTTAGATTAGAGAATGAAATAGGTATGTTGAATTAAAGTGTAGACTCAATTTTAGTAGCATGTGCACTCCTAAAATAGATACTTAATTAATTGGTCTTCAGACATATTTTTAATTGATGACTGGATTTGATAATGCTTATTTGAATAAGTGTTGAATTTTTCTTCAGATGTGTTAGTGGATAATTATCATTTAATTAGAATGATGAACTTGATTTTGACTAAATGACTAAAAAAATGTGTACTTCCATTATTGGTGTAATATACTTCATCATGGTGGATATTTGATGATGACTACCCAATATATATAGAACGAATGCTGAATAGATGTAACAAAAGATCAAATTCATGAATGAATTACAAAACCTTGTGTTATCAATACAAGAGCTTATACATAACAAGAATCCAAAGTAAGGTACAAATGAACACATTGATATAACTTATCTACGAATACAAAATATAGGCTTGTGTAATACATAAGAGAAGGATAAAGCAATACTCCAAATGTCAGGAGCTTACTCTAAGTCTCTGAATCATGGTTTCTTTGCATGATGTACACATCAACGATGATAACTCGTACTATGATTTGCATGCTGTAGAAGTGTAGTATGAATACCAAAAAAATAGTACTTATTAGGCCACTGCCAACTAAGCTCCAAAGATAAAGAAGATATATATAACATATAAATAGAATGGAAACTACAGTCAATTTTCAGCAACGATATGAGAAAACCAATGAGATAATGATGATAAACTATCCTATTCATATTCAAGAGACTAACATACTAAGGCTAAGAAAATATTAAGGATGAACTATCTTATTCTGTCCATACTTAGAAATCTTAACACAATACTGTGTATCCCTGGTAAATAAATGACTAAAGGATAAAACAAGATTATATAGAAATATATAAGGCCAAGGAATAAATATGCAATATGAACAAATGAAGGATGGGATATACGATAATACCATAGCTACATATAGCTAGACATAGATATATATAAGGTCAAATCAAAGCATAACCTAAATTATCATGTCTTTATTTTAAGGCCTCATTATAATCCTATCAGTATTTAGTACTATCATACTCAGGGTTTCTAACCCATGTGTCTAAAGATGAACTAAACATGCCTAGTAGTGCAATCATAAGATAGGAGAGGCCAAAAATATACCTCAAATATCGATAAGGAATCAAGGACCATCTATCATAAACTATCCATAATAATGATCATAATAATGATAATAAAAATATCAAAAAGAGCGTAATTAACTGACTATTCTTAATAACAAAACACCTAGCTGAGCCTATTTGTACCCCACTACCCCAGGCTCGGAAGATTCAATTAATATACAATAACACAAGGCATAGTCATTACCCATATTTATGCAATTGTACCATACTGTCTGATTGACATAGGTTCATACTGGTGATAGGCAATGAGCATGCAAGAAAGAATGCAAGGTACATAATTAATATAATAATCCTCTGGCCTTGACAATTATCAATATCATCATCATAACATCCTCCATCCTTACCGGGCATTATCATATCCTCATAATATCATCTGGCCTTGCCGGACATCATTATATCATCATAGAATCCTCCATCCTTATCGAGCATTATCATATCATCATAGTATCCTCTGACCTTGTCGGACATCATTATATTATCATAGTAATATCTAAATCAATATCAATAATAGAGAGAGAGCTCCATGAGGGCTAAAGTAAAGTGCGAATCCTACGAGGGATAAAGTAAATAACAAGTCCCATGAGGGCTAAAGTAAATAATAAGTCCCACGAGGGATAAATTAAATGATCATGAGAAGATAAGTAAGGTAAAGTATATTTGTAACGCCCCAAGTTCTTAGTCCTTGAAATTTTATCCTCACTTTCCTGACTATGACTCTACTGATGAGTCGTAGGGACTCAGTCTCAACTTAACAAGAACAAATGGCTTAGTATTCTACTCTGAGTATGATTTATTCTCAACTAGTCATCAAGACTTCTTACAGGTCATAAGGATAAAGTCGTAAGGTGTCCAGAAAGTTTGTCCCAAGATACTATCTTCATTACGACTTGAGGCCACGAGTCGTAAAGACTTATGACGAGTCGTTAAGTCCCAATCGTAGGGTGTCCAATGTGTCATCCCAAATTATTATTGTCTTGAGTATGAGAAGTGGTTACGAGTAGTAAAGTGCAGTTACAAGTCGATGGTATAAATATAGCCAGACCAGTATGGGGCCTTAGTGGTTTTTTTTTACTATGACTCCTTATGATTAGTCGTAATATATATACAAGTCATTTGGTGACCCGTAGTCACTAATGACTAAATTTTAGTTTCTTAAATTTAGGGCACTTTGGATAATTCTCTCCTTACCCAATTAATACCCCACGCCCATAAAGCACTTAAGGGGGTTATATTTTATCCTTAAAGTACTAAGATACTTCAAAAATTTCTCTCTAATTCTCTCAAGCATCCATAATTAGGTTTTCCAAGAAGTAGGTCATCCAAGGGCTCAAGGGATGAACTCTTTTCGTGAATATTTGTATTTCATGCATGTTACTCTTCTCTAATTGTTAATTTGTTAAAAGAATATGTTTCAATGTATTGTTCATGAGATATTTATGTTGGTTTAAAATCAAGGGTTGAGGGTTTTGGATGTTTCTTTTTTGCTATGGTTTGTATATGATTATTCATGCTTTACTTATGGTTTTGAACTTGTGGATCCATGGATATGGTTAATGAACTAGGGAATTGTGATTTTTCTAAGCTTCTGACTTTTGAAATGGTTATGACCCCAACCCCATATTTTGAAATTGTTTTTTATGATAAATGTAGGAATTTGAACTATTCTTTAGCTATTACATTATAACTATCAATTGATCCTTATGGGGTTTTGTAATTCTCCAAGATAATGTAAAATTTAACCGAGGGGGTTTGAAATTCCACCAAGTAAAGATAATTGGTGTGGCATGTTGATGTTACCTTGCAAGTGTAGTTCATACCATGATACCAACAATGTATGTCAAATTATGTATTATGGTTCAATGAATGGGATTATGTGATAAATGTTTTTAATTAGGCTTTGATGGGTTTTATGTAGATGATTCATAAAAGTGGTGGTCCCAAGGGACCCATACTAGAAATGAAATTTGTTAATGCGGGGGTCTATATGATCGAGTTGTTTGATTCCCCCTTATTACTATTATTTAATTGGGAGGTTCAAGGCCCCCACATCTTATTACATAATTTGGTACTTGTGTCACCTTGATATACAGGGAGGTTTGAGTCCTCCATAGATCATATGTATACCCTCTAGTTCGTGCGGCCACACGCACTGGTTCCCCACCAGCTGGGGGAGAGCTGAGCCTATATAGCCTGTGGGTGCCTATGTATGTTATGACGGTTGAGTTATATAATCCAGGATAAAGTTTTAAAGTTCCTTGTTCTCTATCTCGGTATGTGATATATATGTATATGCATTTGATTATGTGCATTGGTTTAAATGATTTTGAACTGTTGATCATGGCATTATGTTATCTTTATTACTGAGTTAGATGCTAGTGTTCACCCCACTAACCATCTCCAAATGTTGTATCCCTATATGATGCAAACACCAGAGCTACTTCTACTTTTTTGTGCAGAGTTAGGTCAGTCAGCTCGGTTTGTTGGTTTGTTGTGTTATGGTGAAGTGGTGAGCTTCCATACATTGGAAGACATAAATATTTCATTAGTTCTTATTGTATACTAGAGTTTAGAATTTCATAATCACTAACATTATTACTTTCATTCTCATTATCATTTCTTAAAGTTTGGGATATGTCCCAACCAAGACTAGTTCTGGTTCTTGTGCTAGAAAGCTTTGTTTGGATTACTGTGGATATTAGGTAACGGTGATTGGTTGTTTATTTAGCCTGTCACTGATCATCCGTTATAGAGATGTTTTGAATTTTCTTAAGCTTATTGCATGTTATCTTGTTAAATGTTTGGAATTCATTCGACCTTGGGGGATGTTTTGTTTGGTTTAGTTAGGTGTAGAGGGTGATCTACAGTTCATAAAGGACTTGTGATACCCATCATAGCTAGGATCAGGTTTGGGTTATGAAAAAGATGGTATTAGAGCCTAGGTTTGGTGTCATTAGGTTTCCAACAAAGTCGTATCAAGTATATTCTCCTTTATGGTTATATAGAACACCATACTTATAAGGGAGAGGCTACAAGGCATTTAAGAATGTTTCCCTTTTCTTGTTATTCTATTTTCGAGCCATAAAGTCTAAGGTCTTGAATATCCTCTAATTCTCGTATGTTCACTTTTCAGATCACACCTCCCAAAAGATCTGATGTTCATGGAAACCCTTTTGTCTCTCCTAAGGATAATATGGATGGAGCTCGCCAAACTATAATAGTTCATACCTTGTATAGGGTTTCTTCTTCTTATTTCCCTGATAGAACTCCTATAGTTCCCGTTATCCCTTCTTAGGCACCCCAGTCTAGCGTGTCTAATGCTGAGTTTTGCCAGTATATTTATTTTCTTTCCTAGTTAATGGCCTTCCAGACAGAGCGTGTTGCTTCTATTTCTCCATCATTTGAGTCCACTAGAGTTAGCCAATTTATGAGATTGATTCCTCCTAATTTCACTAGTTCTAAATTTATGAAGGATCCTTAAAACATTTATTGATGAAATAGAAAATATCTTCTATGTGATGCATGCTATTGATATGGAAGATATAGAGTTTGATGATTATCAGTTGAAATATATAGCATACCAGTGGTATGAGGAGTGGGATAAGTCTAGGGATGTTAATACTGAGTTCGCTTTGTGGGTTGATTTCTATAGAGATTTCCTTGATCATATCTTTCCTCAGGAGTTGAGGGAGGCAAAGGTCAAGGAATTCGTGAATTTGAAGCAAGGCCAGATGACAGTGAAGGAGTATGCCTTGAAGTTTTATCAGTTGTCGCATTACGTTCCTGAATTGGTGTCTAGCATAAGGAAGTTTACCTCTAGGTTGTCCCGTGAGTTGATTTTTGAGAGAAAGACTGCTTTGTTGAACAAAGATATGGACATCTTTAGACTTGTGGTATATATGCAACAAGTGGAAGAAGAAAAGAAGAAGCAAGTAGAAATGAGTAAATGGCAGAATAAGAAATTTTGCTACTCGAATTAGTGTGGAGGTCAACAGTAGAGTGCTAAAGATGGTGGAAAGTGGTATAAGAAGAAGTGGGACAATTTTGGTTCCTACTCTACGGGTAGTGCTCCTTCTCTGAAGCCATTGATTGATTGTCATTCTCAGTATAATAGTAGGTTTAGAGAACCGGGAGCCTAGCCTCAGGCTAGTGGGGCTTAGTCATCTCCATCGTATCCTCCTTGTATATTCTCTAGTTAGGTGCATCATGGTGTTTATGAAGAGGGGAGGAGCGATTGCTTTAAATATGGTTAGATTGGTCATATGTATAGGGATTGTCTTTCGATGGTTTCTTATGGGGAAAATAAGATTCTTGTTCTACTTCATTCGATACTTCAGCAAAGCGTTCTACTTCTACTTTTGGCTCCGGTACTGGTTAGAACAGTCTATACGCTTTTTCCACTCGCCATAATTTTGATCTTTCCCCCGATGTTGTTACTGGTATGCTTAAACTATTCTCTCATGATATATATTATCTACTTGATCTCAGGTCGAACCTCTGTTATGTGACCTCTTATGTGGCTATTTATTTTGGTTTTGGTCCTGAGTGTCTTTTGGATCATTTTTTGTGTCCACCCCAATGGGTGATTCTATTGTGCCTAGAAGAGTCTATAGGGGTTGTGTGATGTCGGTCTATGGTAGAGAGACCTTGGTAGATCTGATAGAGTTGGACATGTTAGAATTTGATATGAATTTGGGGATGGATTGGTAGAATTCGTGCTATGCGTTTCTTAATTGTTGAACCCAAAGGGTCAGTTTCCACTTCCCTAATAAGCTGGTGATTTAATGGGAAGGTAGTTCTCTAGTACCTAAGGGAAGGTTTATTTCGTATCTTAGAGCCTAGAAATTGGTTTCTAATGGATGCCTCTATCACTTAGTACTGGTTAAGGATTCTAGATACGAAGGTCCTTCATCACCGATTTTTCCTCTAGTCTTCAAATTAATTCATGATGATCTTCCTGGTATTCCTCCCCATAGGGAAATCAATTTTGGGATTGATTTTTTTTGGACATTTGCCCTATTTCCACCCCTCCTTATAAAATGGCTCTGACTTAGTTTAAAGAACTCAAGGAGCATTTTAAAGATATTTTTGACAAAAGTTTATATGCCCTAGTGTGTCTCTGTGGGATGCTTCCATGTTCTTCGTGCGCAAGAAGGATGGTTCTCTTTGAATGTCTATTAGCTACTGCCAATTGAATAAGGTGACCATGAAGAATAAGTACTCATTTCTAAGGGTTGATGATCTGTTCGATTAGCTTCAGGGTTCTAAGTTCTTTTCTAATATTGATCTTTGGTCGAGTTACCATCAAATGAAGATTAGGGAGGTGGATATCCCTAAGAATGTCTTCCAAACACGTTATGGTCATTTTGAGTTTTTGGTGAAGTCTTTTGTCTTGACCAATGACCCGACAGTATTCATGGATCTTATGAATAGGGTCTTCCATCAGTTCTTAGATTTGTTGGTGATTTTCTTTATTGATGATATTTTGGTACACTTTAAAACTGAGGTGAATCCTGTTGATCACCTTCACCTTGTATTGCAAACCTAGAAAAAACTATGGTTGTATGTGAAATTTTCTAAGTGTGAATTATGGCTAAATGCTATGACTTATATGGGACATGTTCTTTCTAATGAAGGGATTATAGTGGATCCACAGAAGGTTTCAGTGGTTAAGAAGTGCACTAGACTGTTGTGCCCAAGCACACATACAAGTGTACATGGTCTCACCAAGTAATACAGTGGCCTTAAATAAAGTCAAATATTGACCCCACAGAAACTTGTCTTAACAACTAACCAATTATAGTTTAACTATTGTGATTAAACTTATGCAATTCATAAACAAAAGAGTTTGATGATGAAAACTAAATGTAAATAAAATAATCCGTAAAAGTAAAGTTCTTGTATAATCAATGGATAGAAACCTGTGCTTAAAGCACTACGAATAATCATACTAAACTATTGAACTTCATTCGTTCGATTACTTATCTTGGTTGATGATTAGTAGGGATTATCGCATGATCATGGTATCCCGATCTCTAATCGTCTATCTTACTTGGACATTACAATTACTTCAATGAGTGGGGATGTAATAATCAAATTAGATGCATGAATCTATCATCCTACATGTACAACAAACAAGGCTTCTAGGTATATCCCTATCCTAGTCCCTAATTCAAATTCTTTATTTTATAAACGAATAAGAACATTGTACTATCTATCCCCACGTTCTATATTCTTCTACCCCCTCCCGAGATCACAAAGTCAACAATGGATGTATCTTAAGGGTAGATAATCCTTAAAATAGTTATAACAAGTATAAATAAACAACCAAATATGATAATCAATGAAAACCTAATCAATTCAAAGTAATAGTAATCATGTTCTTGGCCTTAGCCCTGGAATATGGCTTTAGCCACTCACGGACATAGTCATAACCAATATAATTAAATACAAGATAAAATCCAATAAAAATATAAAAGAAAAGAAAAAAACCCTAATCGAAGTGTTTTATATCTCCTCTCCAAGTTTCAAAGTCGTCCAAGGTGAATAACAACAAGTACAAGAGTCCTATTTATTGGAGGCGATTTTTGCCGTCGGTAGAACAAGGTCCTCATTGTGGGGCTCATTTAAGTAAAGTAGGGGTAGTGACACACCCTCATAGAGATTTCACACTGTTTCTGGTTCCATTATTAATATGACTATGCATATAACGTTCCCCTTATACCTTGATAAGGTCATACACGCGCTGGTGACATCCAAAGTGTCCATTTTACGTCAAGTTGTGTCTTGTGCTTCCATTGACCCGTTCCAAGCCTTGTAGTGTTGTTTAAACTTTATTTAAATAATTTTAATCCTTAATATATCATCATAGTAGACTCAAAAAGAATCCTATAGCATTAAAAACAACAAATTAGAGCTCAAAACAACACAACATCCTAGACGACGAACTAGAAACTTAAGCTAAGAATACTAGTTTTTCCCCTTTTGATCTTTCACTTAGTTTTGACTCTTGAATTGATTCAATTGCACTTTAAATACTGTAAAAAGTTTTTCAACACATAGTTATACTGTAATATTCTTAGGAACTCATTCATCACATTAGAATCCAATGCGATCAACAAGAACAACACCTAGCTCAAGCTAGTAACACTAGTTTTCTCATATGAACTCTAAATGATCAAATTAAGTACAAACTTGTTTGAAATACACCTTAAAAATTGTTATCAAGTACTTAAAACACTTATATGCTCATTTATGTCATCATTGAATTATAAAGCAAACAATAAGTCCTCAAAACAAGGCTAAACAAGCCCAGATAACAACACTAAGGTGCATAAATCTATCTCAGATCACCACCCCACACTTAAAACCTTGTTCGTCCTCGAACAAATCTTTACTCTAAGCATCATACGCTGAGGTGAACCTACACTTATACTACATGAAAGAAACTCAAGATAGTACTACAATGTCAACAAAGAATGTAAGTTTCTACACTAAGCATGTTACATACACAATTGACAGTTCAAGAATACTATTTCAAAACATCCAGCCTCAAGAATTGACTCACCTAGTTAGGAAACTCATGCACATTGTTCAATCAAAGACATCATATAATTCACCCAACATTCATCAAACATATGCTCTAAAAATAATATAGTTACCCATAATCACTCACAATCATGCAATCTATAACAGAATGAGTACAAGAATTAAATTGCGCTCACTATCACACAGAATTCACAAGTTACAAATGATGAACCATAGGCCTGACCTTACTGTAGTACTCTACTAATATCAAAATGTTAATCTTAGTATCAAATAGGTATTTAATGGTTGTAATGAAAGATAAAGGACGGGTAGGAACTAATCTAGACAGTAATAGTGACTCTCTTCCCTAAGCGCTTTAATACATCACCATATACAATTAAAACCAATCTCAAACAACTAACTTTCACCTCTACTACCTTCGCACATTTTTTTAATCCCATTCTTTTTTTTCCCTATCTCATTAAGCTCATTCACAAACACTATTGTGCGAGTATTTTCAATGTACAACTTATTCAAATTTGAACAAATTTTTATTCCTTAATTACTCAACTCCCAACCACAACACATAGCATTTTATGCACCAATAACTATCACTTTGGGGCTTTAATTTCACCTTTATCCTACTTGAATTTCCAACTCCTCACTCAATTAATTTTATCCTAAAGCTCTTAGGAGATTTTGGATCAAATTAAGGTCAATCAAAGAAGGGAATTAGTCTGCATGTGAGGCTGCCAAAGAATAAGCTAAAGGTTTAATGGGGTTAACTTGGATAATGAACAAGGGTAGGTAAAAATAAGGTATAAACTTGGCTATCAAAGAAATGCCTATATCATCTCCTAAACCACACTCTTTATTTCGCTTTGCACACACAACAAGCATGTTCTAGACATCACATGCAACAACGAATATACTACAACCTTACATCATACATGACACATGCTCAACTCAAGTAGGATCTTCATAGACTCTCAACCAAACAATCACATGAATTCAACATTAAGTCAACAAGTAAAAGAGTCTAAATCATGAGCCTAGGAGTCTCAAGAGTAGTAATTCACCCAATCAACATTCTTTTTACCATCAAAACACTTGAATTATGCAATCAAATATAACACCAACAAGAATATATCACTTATTCCTAACACAAAAGTTTTTAAATTTACCCTAAAAATAGGAATTTCTCCACCCCACACTTAAAAATCAACTTTGTCCCTAAAGTATACTTTAAAAGGTAGATATAGAAATACACCCTAAGGCCTCTAGTCCTAGCTAGTAGAATCTTTATACACCACAAGGATCTGGGGACCCCATACTTAGTCTTCTCCATGTACTTATCTTAGGTTTTTCTGGTACTTAGACTTCCCATAAACTAGTGACTCAACAAAACAAAAACTAGTGAGCTAAAAACTAAAATACTAAAAAAAAGCATACCTTAAATTGGGTTTCCTCCCAAATATCGCCTAATTTAGTGTTGTGGCATGACCCAATAAAAGTTTTCCTCCACCTTTAGGATATGAATTTCACCCTCAACTTCACATCTATCTTTTTGCTTCGCTCATAGGGTGGTGGTACAAATATTAAGGAACCGAGTAATGGATGGTTCATGGTAAACCACTTGGACTTGAAGTGAGGTGTGTTTTTATACTGCTTATCTGGTGGAAAAACAAGAATATAGGATTTATGTCCCTCCTCTTTACACTCTCCCACTGTTTTAGATTATTCCACAAATAAGACATTATCTAAACATAATGTAGAAAAGTTCTTTGAGTGAGGACCAACCAATCCCACTTCAAAATTTACATAATCCACAACACCCTAACTCTTATTCACCTTGTCAATTTCAGTCTCAAGAGAAAGATGATAACTGAATGGGTGCAATTCTTGTGTATGTTCCACACATTGGATAGAATCCTCATTTTCTATACTCAACCTCTGTAGAGATGGTGGTTGGGGTATCTTCTTAACCTGTTCATCAATTTTAGTTTTTGAGTACTCAGACTTTCTCGAATTATCAACAACTTTGTCTGCATCTAGTTATAGAGTTAACTCTGCATCTACCTCCTTAATTATCTTTGGAGGTTCTTCATTCAACTCTTTATCATTCCTTAAAGTGATTGCTACTAATGGGTTAGAAGTTTCAGTATAACTTGGAAAACCACCTTGAGTCCTGGTATTTTCCGCCTACTGCATCTACCCCAGGTGATTCTCCAACTAATTTGTAGCTACCTGCTAGTTCTTCATGTCTGTTGCCAACTATGTGTAAGATGTTAAAATTTGTTTCATCATCTCTTCTATATTGCTAGTTTGAGACGTGGTCTGATTTTCTTAAACTTGTTCCTGCTGAAACTATTATTGCTGGTTGTTCCATAATTGATTTGGTGGATGAGTCTACCACATTTGATTATAGGTGTTCACTTAATATAGCCTTTGAGCATAGCCCACAACCAAGTCTAAATCGGAATTGATAGGACACATAGCTGTAGAATGACCACAGCTACTACAAACTATACACCAATTTGTTATCTGTTCCACAGATAGGACAGTATCCACCTCAACTATGAAGTTCCTTTCCATGCACTTTCATCAAAATATGGATAAAAAGCCTCTAGATGAGGTCACCCACAAAAACAACAAGAATGGTCATCACTCAAAAACTATCTATCCCAGGCTGACATATCATGAAGGGTGAAAAAAGTAAAAGAAACTAAAAAGAAAAATTACTAAACTATGTAAAAATTAATATAGCTAAATTAAAAACATGATAGTTGCATATTTACAAGTCCCCAAAAATGGAGCCAAAAACTTGTTGTGCCCAAGTGCACACACAACTGTACGTGGTCTCACCAAGTAATACAGTGGCCTTAAATAAAGTTGAATATCGATCCCTTCAGGGACTTATGTTAATAATTGTCCAGTTCTCATTTAACTATTGATATTAAAATGATGTTATTCATAACCAAAAGTGTTTGATGATAATAACAAAATGTAAAGTAAATAATGTGTAAAAGTAAAGTGCTTGGACAATCAATGGATAGAAACCCAGGGTTAAAGCACTAACAACAATTATACTATGATATTGACCTTAATTTGTTAGATTAATTTTCTTGGTTGATGATTCATAGGATTTATCACATGATCATGGTCTCCCAACCTCTAATCATCTACGTAACTTGGACATTATATCTACATCATTGAGCAGGGATGTAATAATCCAATTAGATGCATGAAGCTATCATCCAACATGTGAAACAAAAAAGGATTCTAGGTATACCCCTATCTTAGTTTCTAATTCAAATTCCTTATTTTATAAAAGAATAAGAACCTTGTTCTATCTATCCCCACATTCTATCTTCTTTTTCCTTCTCTCGAGATCACAAAGTCGACAATGGATATATCCTAAGGGTATATATACCTTATAAAAGTTATAAAAGGGATAAATAAACAACCAAATATGATAATCAATAAAAATCAAATTAATTCAATGCAGTAGTAATAATGTTCTTGGCCTTAACACTAGAATAGGGCTTTTAGCCACTCATGGACATTGTCGTAATCAAGATAATTGAATACAAGATAAAATCCATTAAGAATCTAAAATAAAATAATAAAAAATCTAATTCAAGTGTTTTATACCCCCTTTATAAATTTAAAAGTCGTCCAAGGTGAATAAAACAAGTACAAGAGTCCTATTTATAGGAGGTGATTTTTGTCGTAGTGGAACATGAGCCGCGTCGTGGGGCTCATTTCAATAAAGTAGGGGTATCGACGCACCCTAAATGTGATTTAACACTGTTTTGGGTCCCTTATAAAGCTTCCTATGCATATCAAGTGCCCCACAGATCTTTCTAAGGCCCAACACGCACTGGTGACATCCAAAGTGTCCATTTTATATCAAGTTGTGTCTCTTGCTTCCAGTGATCCATTCCTAGCCTTGTTGTGTTGTTTACATTTGATGTAAAGCTTTTAAATACTTCATATATAATCATAGTCAAATCACCAAGAATCCTATATAATTTAACATAACAAATTAGAGCTTAAAAAAACACAACATCCTAGACGATGAACTAGAAACTTAAGCTAAGAATACTTGTTTTCCCCTTTTGATCTTTCACTTAGTTTTGACTCTTGAATTGATTCAATTGCACTTTAAACACTATAAAAAATTTGTTCCAAACATAATTACACAATACTAACCTTAGGAACTCATTCAACCTATTCCAATCCAACGCGATCAACTAGAACAACACCTAGCTCGAGCTAGTAACACTAGTTTTCTCATATGAACTCTAAATGATCCAATTAAGTACAAACATGTTTGAAATACATCTTAAACATTGTTATCAAGTAATTTACACTTAGATGTTCATTTATATCATCATTTACTCATTAAGAACATAAGAAGTCCTCAAAACAAGGCTAAACAAACCTGGATAACAACACTAAGGCACTTAAATCCACCTCAAATACCCATGACTCCAACCGATATTCAGAGCTTCTTGGTTTTAGCTGATTATTATAGAAGGTTTTTTGAGATTTCCTATTCTATTACTACACCATTAACTAAGTTGACTCAGAAAAAGGTAAAATTCAAATATTCTAATGTTTCCGAGGGTAGTTTTGAGAAGCTAAAGAATAAGTCAACTTCGATTCTTATCTTGACTCTACATAACGGAACTGATGGTTTTTTTGTCTATTGTGATGCATAACGGTTAGGGATGGGTTGTGTGTTGATATAGCATGGAAAGGTAGACTCATATTCTTCTAGATAGTTGAAATTTCATGAGAAGAATTATCCAACTGACCCATAATTTAGAGTTGTTAGCTGGGGTGTTTGCATTAAATAATTGATGACATTATTTTTATGGGGTCCATGCCGATATTTATTCTAATCATAAGATCCTAGAATACGTGTTCACTTAGAAATAGCTAAATCTCAAGCAATGGAGGTGTCTTGAGTTGCTTATGGACTATGACATGAGTCTTCACTATCACCCATGTAAAGCTAACGTGGTTAATAATTCTCTTAGCTAGTTATCCATGGAAATCCTGTCTCATGTAGATGAAGAGAAGTGGGATTTGGTGAAGGGTATTAACTATTTGTCTAATCTTAGAGTCGGTCTTTTGGATTTTGAGGATGGTGGTGTGATTATTCAAGAGATGGTGAAGTCATCTATTGATACTGAGGTGCAATAGAAGAAGATGGTGGTGTGATTATTCAAGGATAAATTGAACTCCGCCATAATGTCATCTTGTTCGCCATATTGTGTGACTTGGGGGAGAACATCAATCTTATGCCCACATCTTAGTTCCGAAAGATGAGTCTTGGTAGTCCCAAACCTAGGACCATTATTTTATAGTTGGATAATAGGTCCTTTGCTAGGATGGATGGAATTATTGAAGATGTCTTAGTGCAAGTGGGATCACTGATTTTTCCAATAGACTTTGTTATTCTTGATTTTGAAGTTGATCCGGTTATTCAATTTATTTTGAGACTCTAATTTCTAGCAATAGGGAAATAACTTATTGATGTAGCAGCAGGGAAGATGACTATGAGTTAATATCAAGGACACTTGAATCCTTCAAGGTCAACAGACTCAAACCCATTATCAACTTAATACATAAGTTAAATCAAGAAGATTGATACATACCTTAATCATAATTTTCTGAAACGGAAAACATATGCGGATACTTGGACTTCATGTCCTCCTGCACATCTCAAGTAGCCTCCTTGGACTTTTGGTTCCTCCATAGAACCTTCACCAAAGCCACTTCTTTTGTTCACAACCAGCGAACTTGCCGATCCAAGATCCTCACTGGGACCTTCTCATAGGAAAAGAGTGTGAAATATCGACATCCCTCAAGGGAAAAAACAAAGAAGGATCATCCACACATTTACACAACATAGATTCATAGAAAATAGGGTGAATGGAGTTCATACTAGAAGGTAACTCCAACTCATAGGAAACATTTCCAATTTTCTTCACAATCAAGTAGGGGCCAACATACCGGGGGCTAAGCTTCCCCTTTTT
This sequence comes from Capsicum pubescens, assembly GCA_030864215.1. Taxonomy (NCBI): domain Eukaryota; kingdom Viridiplantae; phylum Streptophyta; class Magnoliopsida; order Solanales; family Solanaceae; genus Capsicum; species Capsicum pubescens. The sequence goes on along the minus strand of CM061544.1, from coordinate 198,384,350 downwards.
ACCTAACTGCATCACTCCCTTCATGGGAGACACTTTTAAGGATACCCAATCTCCAACACTAAACTCAAAGTCCCTACGCCTCACACCCACATAGGACTTTTGGCAATTTTGTAAGGCTTTCAATCTATCACTAATAATCTTCGCCTTCTCTAATGCTTCGTGAACTAAATCAGGGCCATTCAACTTACCCTCGCCAACTTCGTTCCACCTAATTGGAGATTGACATCTCCTACCATACAAAGCCTCAAAAGGTGCCATGCCAATACTAGAGTTGTAACTATTATTATAGGCTAAATCGCTCAAAGACAAGTGGTCATACCATACCATGATAATCAATCACACAAGCCCGCAATATATCCTCCAATGTTTGGATAGTTCTCTCCTTTTTGGTACTAAGGCACACTCTAGTACCCAAACCTTTTTGGAATGACTTCCAAAAGTGGGATAAAAATAGAGTACCACGATCCAAAATAATAGAGATCGGAGCACCATGCATTTTCAAGATCTCCACAAGATATAACTTAGCTTAATCTTCTGCAGAGAAATTAGTTTTAACAGGCAAGAAATGGGTTGACTTGGTCATTCTATCAACAATGACACAAATAGAATCACATAGATTTTGAGATCTAGGAAGACCGGTACCAAAATCCATATTAATTCCCTCATACTTCTATTTAGGTAATGGGATCTCTTGACACAAGCCCCCGAGCCTTATGTTCTCAACTTTCACTTGTTTACACACCATACACTTAGCCACATAACTAGCCACATCACGTTTCATATTATTCCACCAATAGAACTCCCTAAGGTCATGATACATCTTGGTGGAACCTGGATGAATAGAATAATGGGATTCATGAGCCTCATCCATGAACCTTTCCCTCAATCTTTCAACGTTGGGAAAACATAGCCTACCTAGGTATCTCAAGACACCATCACCCTCAATCAAAAAATCCGCAACCTTATGTTGGCCATATTACTCTTGATCTTTATCAAGTCGGGGTCCAATACTTTCTTTTCATTTATCTCAATAATAAGAGATGATTGAGATACTAGATGCATAAACACACCACGATCCTCGGAGTCCACAATCCAAACTCCATAATTAGACAAACGGTGAATGTCCTTCACTAATTCCCGCTTATCCTCATCTTCATGAGCCAATCTTCCCATGGAAAATCTACTAAGAGCATCGGTGACTACATTCGCCTTACCGGGATGATAATAAAGACTCATATCATAGTCTTTCAATAGCTCAAGACACCTCCTTTGCCAGAGATTCAACTCCTTTTGGATAAACACATATTGAACGCTCTTATGGTCAGAAAAGATATCAACATAGAAACCTTATAGATAATGTCGCCAAATCTTTAACACAAAGTCCACAGTTAATAAATCTAAGTTATGAGTAGGGTAGTTCTTCTCGTGAACCTCTAATTTCCTAGAAGCATAGGCCACCAGCTTACCATGTTGCATCAACACAAAACCGAGATTGACTCGGGAAGCATCACAATAGACCACAAAACCATCACTACCCTCGGGCAAGGTCAAAACTAGAGCCGAAGTCAATTTATCTTTCAACTCCTCAAAACTACTCTCATACACATTGGACCTCAAGAACTTTACATTCTTTTGGGTTAATTTGGTCAACAGTGAAACCATAGTAGAGAAACTCTCCAAAAACCTTCTATATTAACAGGCTAGACCCAAGAAGCTCTTAATATCTTTCAACCAAGAACTTCTTAAACAGCTAGACCCAAGAACTTCTTAACCGCCATGAACTTTTGGGGATCCACCATGATCCCTTCAATAGAGATGACATGACCAAGAAAAGCTACGTCTTTCAACCAAAACTTACTCTTAGAGAACTTGGAATACAAATGATGATCCTTCAAAGTTTACAACACAGCACGTAAGTGATCTACATGATCCACCTCACTCTTAGAATACACTAAGATATCATCAATGAAGACAATGACAAACATGCCCAAGAATGGACAAAATACCTTATTCACCAAGTCCAAGAATGCCTCCCGGGCATTGGTGAACCCAAAAGACATAAAAAGAAACTTATAGTGACCATACCGGGTTCTAAAGGTAGTCTTAGAGATACCTGCATTCCTAATTTTAAGAAGATGATAGCCTGATCTAAGATTAATCTTAGAGAAATAGTTCGCACCCTAAATTTGATCAAACAAATTATCGATCCTAGGAAGTAGATATTTATTCTGTAAGGTCACTTTGTTTAACTGACGATAATCAATACATATGAAGGGAACCATATTTCTTGTGCACGAGCAACACTGGAGCACCCCCATGGAGAAAAACTAGGGCAGATAAATCCTTTATCTAAGAGGTCTTTCAATTGCTCCTTAAGATCTTTTAGCTCTATTCGAGCCTTTCTATAAGGAAGGATAGAAATTGGATGAGTTTCTGGGACAATATCAATCACAAAATCAGTTTCCCTATCGGGAAAAACATCGGGAATATCATCGAGAAACACTTTGGGAAACTCATTTACCATAGTAACAAATTCAATTAAAGGATTTTCCAAGTTAGAATCTTTAACTCAGACCAAATGATACAAATACCCCTTCAAAATCAACCTTCGAGCTTTAAGATAAGAAATGAACCTTACCTTAGGCACTAAGGGACCCCTTTCTCATACAATCACCATCTCATTAGGGAATTTAAAAGTAACCCTATAGGTTCGACAATTTAAGGAATCTTAGCAAGAGTGCAATCAATCCATTCCTAGAATGACATCAAAATTAACCATGTCAAACTCTATCAAGTCTATAAGAGTATCTCTACCACCAACAAATATCACACCCCCTATAGACTCTTGTAATAACCAGAGAGTCTCACACCAGGGCAGAAATAGAAAAAGGATAGAATCTTTATACCACAATCAAGATGCACATTCACATACGGGGTAACATAAGAAAGAGAAGACCCTAGATCAAGAAAACAATACACATTACGACAAAAAAGTCTTAATATACCTATGACAATATCGGGATATGCCTCTAAATCCTAGAGAGTAATAAGTTCATACAAATGGTTTTGGCCAGCGCCGATGCCAGAAACCGAAGCAGCAGCAAACGTAACACCCTTGGGTGCAAGAGTAGATGAAGTAGTAACAAAGGCCCTATTGGCTGAAAAAGCCACTCAAGAGGGTCACTCTCGCTGAATGTGCCCGACCTGATCACAATAAAAACATTGCCTCTCCCTTTCTCACACTAACCACGTTAACTCTGACCATAGAATCTGCAAGGAGGGCATGGTAGAGCCAACTGGGCACCACTAGCCTGAAATTGGGCACCCTATGCTCGGGACCCACCACTAAACTAAGATCGACGACCACTCTAAAACTTTTGGTAAGGAGAGAGAACACTAGCCAAATACAACAAACCCAAACTCCCTCACTTCTTTCAAGGACACTTGCCGCCATCTCCACCACTACTCTAAGAAGGCCTAAATTTTTTCCCTATCCACTCACTAAGTTCGAATTGCTTATTTATCTCTTCATCCACTTATTTCAAATACATAATCAACCTAAAAATATCAATGTTCTCAATTAACAAGGTCGCGTTGCTCACAGAGACTAACTTACGGGACAATCCTCAGACAAACTTATGTATTTTAGCCTTCATTCTATAAATTATCTCAGGATCATACCTTGACAGTTAATGGAATTTCAAGGCATACTCTTGAACGGACATCCTTCCTTGGTTCAAGTTCACAAATTCTTCCTCCTTCACCTCCCTCAACTCTCTAGGAAAGAAGTGGTCTAAGAAAGCCTCAGAGAAATCCTCCCATATGGCTGGACTAGCATCGATACCTTTAGATAAATCCCACCCTTCATACCATTGGTACTCTATATCTTTTAATTGGTAGGAAGAAAACTCAGCAGACTCAACCTCTGAAGCATGCAAGATTCGGAAGATCTTCTCCATCTTATCAATGAAGCCTAAAGGGTCTTTCTCAATCTTACATCAGAGAATATAGGAGGCTCATCCTCATAAATTGGCCAATTGTTATGGCCTCAGAAGAAACGTTAGCCGGAGCACCACACTCTGATTAAGAGGCTACCAATTGATTCAAGAGGTTTATAGAGCAACGAAAATCAAAATTAGTAGCATCATTTTGAGGTGTCATAATAGGAGGTTACTCTCATATTCGGGGTTGGTGAGGACCGGTGGAACCCCATGAAGATGATTGGATGCCACAGCCTTATCCCAGGTCCAAAATCCAAAAGTTGGATCAGCTTCATCCATAGGGCCCTCAGAAGGGTTTTCCTGAGCCTCAAATCTCCTTGGAGACATGATTTAAGAGATAGTAAATAGAAATTAAAGAAATCCAAGACCTTAGACTCTATAGCTTGAGATTGAACACAAGAAAGGGAAACATTTCCTAAAATTTCTCATAGCTCTTCTTTTATTAGTGAGGTATGCTTCACACCGATAAAAGAGACTTTACTCAACATGATATTATGGACACCCAACGTACCCTGAACCTAGGCTTTGATACCAACTTGACACACCCTAAAATTAGGCCATGTTTTATGGGATATTCAACCTAACATAAATCGGAGGTCGCCCCAATTACCCAACCTAATATAAATATACATCACATGGGTTGGATGAATGTCAACCCTTCAATAAGATAGTAAAAACACAATGTAAGACATAGATTAGAAAAGTCTAATCACTTCATTAGATTCATCAACTAACCAATATCCCTAAATCCACATACGTCCATAATACCTCTATATAAACTAGAGTTTAGAAATGTGTATGTCAGGAAAAACCCCCAACAATAGACAAACCAAGCTAAAATAGGCTAAGTATAAGGATAGAATCCAAGGATGAATGTCTTCTGAAGAAAAAAAGCTCACCACTCTAAAGTCAATGCACAAACTACTTTGATCGTCTACTGACTGCGCAAAAAAAGATGAAGATGCTCCGGCCCCTATGTCACATGGTGACATAATGTTCAAAGACGGTTCGCAAATGGAACGCTAGCATATAACTCAAGGATAAGAATAAAATAACATCATCATTCAACAACAAGACAATATATCATATTTTATCATATTCATACACTTATCCTTACTTATAGGTATTTCACATTCTACTTAAGAGATCAAGGCTCATCAACATTCTCAAACATATACTCATACACATGGATATACATAACATGTTCATATTATGACACAAAGAGGACAAGTATTATCATGCATTCTTAATACAATTATTCCCATGTCACGAGGTGGATGACCCGACCTCCCACGATTATAGATTAAAACATTTCTTATTAGACAAGGTACTCGAACCCCAATAATATTATTAGGAAAGGGACTTGAACCACAAGCCATCTGGACTAGGGACTTGAACCACTAGACATCCCATATGAAAAGGGACTCAAACCACAATCCCTTTCATCGAACTAAGGACTTGAACCACTACTCATCTCATAAGACTAAGGACTCAAACTACTAGTCATTTTATTAGGCGAGGTATTCTAACCTTAAGAGATCTCTTTAGGCGAGGGAGATGAACTACAATCCATTCCATCAGAATAGGGACTCGAACTACTAGTCATTTCATCGGACTAAGGACTTGAACTTCTAGTCATTACATTACCATTATTAGTCTACATTCAAACTCATAACCATTAGTTCATACATTATCATTCAGACAATACATTTTAAATTTAAGGACTATGTCTCATTTAACCAATTCAATACTATACATGACCACAAGGTCCTCATGGAAGCCTTCATTGCTCAACCATTTTAATAGGACAATGCCTTTATTCACTTCATTATATAATTCAATTTGTTGTCCTCAAGACCCAAACAAACTATTTGTATTTCTTATTAATATGATAGCACATTCTTACTAAACTTTAGTTCCATACACAATTCAAGTTCTTCTCCATGCCTAGGGTTTTTCCCTCTTATTAGCCATCAACCAACAAGGTTCTCAATTTAACAATTCATGGCTCACAATGCCTTTAAAATACAATTTATCAATCATTCATATATATTGGTCAATTTTTCAAGTTTAAAACATTACCAATATGTTACTAGACAGTTCACTTAGTCATTTTTGCAAACACCTTATGTGCTTACCTTTAACAAGGTCATTTTCATGGTAGAATTTATCAAAATTAGGGTTAATCATGAAACACATGTTATAACACATACAAAAAGCATCCACATATTCAAATCATCACCAATAGCATGAATAAACACAAGTCTAAGTAGGAATCATCATTGTTCATCATTTAGCAACAAAACTCTTTTCATTGAATTTCAAAACCACCATATACACGCACTAATTCAAGCATGAAATAAATTTTTTTTAGAGGTATTTAAGAAGGTTAAGAGATAAATTCCTTAAAATACTTGAATCACCAAGAGTATTTACTCCCTTTTGCATCTTAAATATCACCCTCCAAACCCTAGCCTTAAATCTTGTTTCAAGAAACTTTTAGAGTGTTTGTGTCTTGTAAATAAGGGATGAGAAGGTTACGGTGCCTTATATAGTGAAGGGACATAGGGTTTTATGCATGGGAAATGACCATAAGGCCCTTAGTTAAAAGCTGGAAAATAGCCCGTCCAGGGGTACGACTCCCTAAGTAATCGTACCCTGGGGCACGAGTGGTACCCTTACTCATGACCTATGATCCTTATAGGTCATCTGGATAGTTAAGGGTATGAGTGGACATCTTTGAGTCATAAAAAAAGTGTACGAATCAACCCCTAACTCGTAAGCTTCATTTATATAGAAAATATTCCACTCAAGTTGAAACTTTACTCTTTACAATTGAGTAGTATACCGTTGAAACTTTACTATTTACAATTGAGTAGTATACAACTCGTATGCATTGATTATGACCAAGGGGAGGCCATTTAATATAGTAGATAGTGTGTTAGCCTCATGGATTTATCAAGATACGAGAGGGGGAGAGAAAAGTGGGTATGACCCGCATCCATGGGTACGACTTAAGTTCCTTGTCATACCTAAATCATAGATATCAAATGGTGAATTTCATTAGATGGTTCAAAGCCTAGATATTTTAGTGAAGGTAATTTGGGATAGAATTAAGACCGCCCAAATTTACTAAAAGTTCTATGCGGAAGTGAGGCAAAGGGAGTTGGAGTTCAGTGTTGGTGATTGGATTTTCTTGAAGGTGTCTCCCATGAAGGGAGTAATGCATTTTGGCAAAAAGAGGAAGCTCAGTCCCCGTTATGTTGGTATTTAGATAGTTTTGAAGATGGTTGGTAATGTCGCTTATGAATTGGAGTTGCCTTCTAGTTTGAGCTTCATTCATCCAGTGTTTTATGTTTTGATGTTGAGAAAGTGTGTGGGTGATCCTTCGATGGTTGTTCCTTTGGAAAAGTTGAGTATTTTTGATTCCTTATCTTATGAGGAAGTCCCCATTGATATTTTGGATCGGCAAGTCCATCAGTTGTGGACTAAGTATGTGTCTTTGGTAAAGATTCTTTAGAGGAACAAAAAGGTTGAGGAATCTATACGGGAATCCAAGGAGAACATGAAGTCCAAGTATTTATTCTTTTTTTCCATTCATGATAATCATGATTCAGGTATGTGTATTCCGTAAAATTATTTTTTCTGTCTTTGTTAAAGGAAAGTGAGATTGTGTATGAAGTCAAATCTTTCTAATAAATGCCTTGTCCTATCATTCAAGGATGAATGATCCTAGGGGGGTATGTAATGCCTTAGGTTTTTTGTCCTTAAAAATTTCTAAAATTTTACCCTCACTGTCCTGACTACGACTCCCCTGATGAGTCATAGGGAGTCTTAATGGGTCGTAGGGACTCATTCACAATTTAATCAGAACAAGTAGCTTAGTATTTTTCTCTGAGTATGAATAGCTCTCAACTAGTTCTCAATACTTCTTACGGGTCATAAGGACCAAGTCCTAAGGTGTCCAAAATGTTTTTTCTAAGATACTGCCTTCATTAAGAATTGAGGCTACATTTCATAATGACTCTTGATGAGTCGTTATGTACCAATTGTAGGGTGTCTAGTGTGTAATCCCAAATTTTTGTTGTCTTGAGTATAAAAAGTGGTTTTGAGTCATTAAGTGTGGTTACAAATCAGTGGTATGAATAGTAGACTGACGACTATGGGGCCTTGGTGGTTCTATTTTGATTACGACTCCTTATGATGAGTTATAATATATCTATACGAGTCATTTGGTTACCCATATTCAATGAGCATAAAATTTTAATTTTTAAATTGAGGACACTTTGGACAATTTTCTTCTTAACCAATTAAAACCCCATATCCATAAAGGACTTGAGGGGGTTATATTTCATCCTTAACATACTAAGACACTTCAGAAAGATCTCTCTAATTTTCTCAAGCTGTCATACTTAGGGTTTCCAAGAAGTAGATCATCCAAGGGATCAAGGGTTGAATTCCTTCCTTGAAATTTGGTATTTCAGGCATGTTACTCTTCCCTCATTGTTAATTTATGAAAAGAATATTTTTTAAAGTATTTTTCATGAGATTTTATGTTGGTTTTAAATCAAGGGTTGAGGGTTTTGAATGATTTTGGTTGTACAATTTTTTCCCATGGTTTATATATGATTATTCATGATTTACTTATGGTTTTGAACCTCTGGGTCCATGGGTGATGTTTGGTGAATTTATGCATTCTAGCGTCACTATTCTAGCATTTTTAGCCTTGTTTTGAGGAAGATTCATGTGATATATGGGTTTATAATGATATAAATATGTATCAAAGTTTTAAATCATGTTATTATGATGTTCAAAGTGAGTTTCAAACAAGTTTGTATCTAAAAGATTCATTTAGAGTTCAACCCAGAAAACTAGTGTTACTAGCTTGAGCTAGGTGCTTGTCTAGTTGATTCCAGTGGATTCTATTGTGTTTAAAGTATTTCAAATTATTTTTATGTGTAATTATATGTGAAACAAATTATTTATAATGCTCAAGGGTCAATTGGATCAAGCCAAGGGTCAAAACAATGAGTTAAAGACAAAGTGAAATTAGCCTATGCTTAGCTCGTGTTTCTAGTTTGTCGTGTTGGGTATTGTGTTGTTTTTAGCATTAAATTTTTGTTTTAAATGATATATAATTCTTTTTGAATGGATTATGATGATATATTAAGGATATACATGTTTCAAATCAAGTGGCAACAACTCAAAAAGGCTCAGAATGGCTCAACGAAGGCACAATACGCAGATTGATGCACTTTTGTACCCCTGGAATGTGTTAGGCACGTGTGGAGTGATGGATAGGCCAATGGACGTGTGAAAAACACAAATGGATTCATAATAGGCCCAAAATTGTAACCAATAGGCGAGTGGTGTTCCCAACCACGATTTGGAGGCAATACGGGCTCATTTCGGTGCCCTTTTTTCCTTACAAAAATTCTGAACAACATATTCGAGAGAGGTAGGGTGATTTAGAGGAGACGCCTTTCCTGGAGTAGGGCTCAACCCAGGGCAATGCCTCACCCACTCCCAAGCTCAATAACTGAAGGTTTTCAATGCCCACACGGATTTGGCTTACTCCTATACTATAAATACATATTATATCACGTTTTCACATACTTTTGGACATCTTTGGACAAGAGGAGGATTATATACACATTATTTAGGTCTTATAACTCTTTAATTTAGTTTCTTTATGGTTTGTATCATAAATCCAAGGGATTGGATGATGAATATTTCCATTAAAGGCTATAACTCCCATTACGGGTTTAAGGCCAAGATCGTGATTATTTCATTTTGAATTATGTTTTTTGATTTGCATAACATTATTGGTTTCTTTTTTATTCTTATTTTAACTATTTTATGGATTATATACCCTTAGAATACATCAATTGTCAACCTTGTGATCTCGGGAGAGGAAATAGGGAGATAGAACAAGGGAATAAGCAAAGTAGGGTTCTTGTTTCTTTATAAAATAAGAGACTTGAATTAGCATCTAGGATAGGGATGTACTTAGATGCCTTACTTGATTCACACGTAGGAAGTAAGTTTAAATAACCTAATTGGATCATTGCATCCCTTTTCAACGATGTAGTTGTAATATCCAATTTAGGTAAAAGGTTAGAGGTCGGGAGACCATAATCATGAAATTAACCCTACGAATCAACAACCAAGATAATAGATTTAACGAATGAAGTTCAATAATGTAGTATGATTGTTCATTAGCCTTAACCCTGGGATTCTATCCATAGGTTGTCCTAAGTCATTACTTTTCTGCATTAGTATAGTTTAGTTTATTTTTAATTCTAAAACTCTATTTGTGACTCTCCTCATTTGGTTAAACTAGAATTGGATAGTCGGCGAACGCAATTCCCTGAGAGATCGATACTTGGGCTTCCTTGAAGCCACTTTACTACTTGATAGACCACGTACACTTGCATATGTGCTTGGGCGCTTTCAATGGGTATGGTGAATGAACAAGGGAATTGTGATTTACCCAAACTTATGAATTTTGAACTGATTATGACCCCAACCCCATATTGTGAAATTGGTTTTAATTATTAAAATTTGTGAATTTGAACTATTCTTGAGCTATTTTATTATTATTTTGAATTGAACCTTTTGGGGTTGTGTAATTCCCCAAGCTTATGTAAAATTAAACCAAGAGGGTTGTCAATTTCCCCAAGTAAAGATAATTGGTGTGGCATGTTGATGTTACCTTACAAGTGTAGTTGTTATGACAATATCAACAATGTATGACTAAATGTTTATTGTCCTTCAATGAATGGGATTGTGTGATAAATGTTTTTAATTAGGCTTTAATGAGGGTTGTGTAACTGAGTTATAAAAGTGGTGGTCCGAGGGACCCACACTACAAATAACAGTTACTGATGTGGGGTCTATATAATTGGGAGGTTTGAGTCCCCCTTATTATTATTATTTGATTAGGAAGTTCAAGTCCCGCACATCTTATTACATGATTTTTTGCTCATGTCACCTTGATATGTAGGGATGTTTGAGTCTATATATTGCATATATATACCCTCTAGTTTATGTGGCCATACAAATTGGGGCTCTACCAAATGGGGGAGAGTTGCACCCATATAAGCCATGGGTGCCTTTGTATGTTATGATAGTTGAGCTACACAATCCCAGCTAAAGTTATAAAGAGCATGTTAAACCTTGTTCCCTTTCCCTAGATGTGATATATATGTATATGCATTTGATTATGTGCATTGGTTTAAATGATTTTGAACTGTTGACTATGGAATTATATTATCCTTATCCCTAAGTTACATTCTAGTGTTCACCCCTCTAACTGTCTTTGAAAGTTGTATCCCCATGCGATGCAGGCATTGAAGCTATTTCTACTTTTCCTGCACAGAGTTTAGGTGGTTGGATCAATACATTGGTTCATTATGTTGTGGTGAAGTGGTGAGCTTCAATACTTTAGAAGACTTATAAATTTCATCAGTTCATATTGTAGACTAGAGTTGAGAGTTTTATTATCATTAAAATTATCATTTTTATTCTCGTTGTTATCTTTCTGAGTTGGGGATATGTCCTGACCAAGACTGGTTTTGGTTCTTATGCTAGAAGGCTTTATTTGGATCACTGTCAATATTAGGTAATGTTGGTCGGTTGTTTCACCGGTCACTAGTTGTCGGTTATAGATATGTTTTGAATTTCCTTAAGTTTATTGCATACTATCTTGTTATATATTCAAAATTCATCAGACCTTGGGGGATGTTGTGTTTTATTTGGTTAGCTGTAGGGGGTGATCTCTAATCCACATAGGATTTGAGATACTCATCACGTCAAGGCCTTAGTTTGGGTCATGGTAATATTTCTATCACTCATTATTCATCATCTGATGTATGATGTTTCAACGATAATTAGTTGTCTTTAAAAGACCAGATCCCTGTCTTATCATGAAATAGTACATCTGTCACATCTTTGTACAGTTTTGTCTGCTAGTGTAACTAACAGTGCAAGAGTACAGTGTACCCATCGTCACACTTGGTAAAATTAAAATGCAACCCTAATTTATACACTACTATTAATATAAAAGTATGCTTCTCATTCAAGTAGTTTTTGATAAATTGGTGAATCAAGTAATCGACGAAAACTCTTTAGCTCAAGTTCAAAATTTGTGTGTGCTTCAAGTTTAATTGTTCTTGAGTCAAGTCTTGCTTTGTAATCAAATTACTTATATTATGAGAGTAATGTCTTTCTCTTGGAAATAAAGTGCTTAGGTAGAGTTACCTGAGGTCAAATTGATTAGAGTTAGTCAATTGTGAGGTTGTTGAGGTGCGTAGAGGTGGTTGTAGCAGAGCAATTGCAACCAGTGGAATTTAGAGTCAAGTTCTTGGTGAAAGTAATCAATGAGTTTTGATTATAGTGAAGTTTGAGTTCTTGTGAGGTCAAGCCATGTTTTTTCCTCCCTTGAGCAAGGAGGTTTCCACGTAAAACACTGTGTTCTTTTAATTCCTACTAGTTTTAGTTCGTTACTATTTTATTGCCTTTATCGTAATCTTAAGGACTAGGTACCTAGAAAGGTGTTCCACCCTCACATTTCAACAATTGGTATCAGAGGGAGAATACTTTAAAAGGTTCACACCTAGAGAGATTTCTTGATCATGGCTTCTCCACCGATTATTAAACAAGGACAATCTACCACTAGACCACCCCAATTTAATAGGCAGTACTCTGGGTGGTGGAAAACCATGATGTATGACTTCATTATAGATGATGATAGTGATCTGATAGATGTAATACTTGATGGTCCTCATGTTCCTGTTATAGAGGTTAAAGAAGGAGACACAACAAGAATAGTTGTAAAAACTAGGAGAGAATTCAATGATAAGATTGTAAGAAAGTTGAGAAGAATGACAAGGATAAACAATTGTTAGTGAGTGGTAGAGGACCAGATGAATAAAATAGGATTTCTACTTGGTAAAATGTTACGGAAATCTAGGACTACCTGAAGACTTCTCATGAAGGAAAAACTGAAGAGAAGGATTCAAAAGTTCATATGCTGACTACTCAACATGAAACTTTTTCTTTGAAGGAAGGAGAAATAATTCAGGAGATGCATACTAGATTTACTTCAATCACAAATGAGTTGCAGTACCTAGGAGAAGTGATTCCTTTGTATAAATAAGTGAGAAAAATTCTAGGAGTTCTTCCTAAGTCCTGGGAAAGCAAACTAGATGCTATTATAGAAGCCAGAAACCTTAAGACTCTTACTATAGATGAACTTATTGGTAAACTAAAGACCTGTGAACTCAAAAAGTAACAAGGACAAGAGAAGAAACAAGTACAAAGGGAAAAGTCTCCGGCATTAAAGGCATCCAAGTATGACTCAAGCAAGGAGGACACTAATGTTACTTAATTGGCCAAAAGGATTGTACGAGCAATAAAGAAATATGGCCAGTTTTAAAAGAGATAAAGAAGCAGCAAAAAGAAAGTTACTATTAAAGTTTGTCACAAATGTGGAAGTCCTAAGCATGTCATCAAGGATTATCCACTGCAAAAAAAAGATTATCAGGAATATCTAAAGACTGGAGATAATAAAGGAAATAAGAAATACGAGTCCCTGAGAAGTCAAGAAGAAAATCTGCAGTAGATTATCCAGTGAAACAAGCTTTGGCAATCTGGGGAGATTCCTCCAGTGAATCTGATGAAGCTGAAAATCCAAAGAAGTGTCTATGTTGGCTGTGTAGGATAGTGAAGTTTCCTATGATTCCTTGTTTACTTTTATGGAAAACATATATGATGAGAAAGAAAATGGGTAACTCTCCTTGACATTAAGGAAAAGTTAGATAACTTCTCTGCTAGAACGATAAAAAAGCTTGCAAATGTGTAGATTGATTCTCTGGGTGAACTGCCTTCTTGGAAAAAAATTCTACCAGAGAAAGTAAAAATTAAAACCTTGAATTTATTTCCTTAACTCTCCACTCATCTGAAATAGAAGAGTTGCCCATAAAATTGAAATTTGAAAATGTGAGTTTAATGAGTCAACTGGAGAAAGTAAGTGATTCTAATTTTAAAGGGAAAAAATAAGCCTCAAGGCTTCAAATTGATCTTAAAGAAAAAATGAGTGATTCTCAAAAGCACCTCATGACTGCACTCCATAAGAATGAGAACTTCGAAAGGGACGTGGTCCATATAAGAAAAGATCTTAAGAAATCCCTAAAATAGACCACATCCTCACAAATCCTTTCAAATTTAACTAGTTAGGGAGTAAATAATTGTAAAGGCCTTAGATATCAACATAGAACCCACTAACATTGGTCTCCAGGGAAGGCTGTTCATGGTGTTAAAAGCAAGGTTCACAAACCTCTATGTACTCATTGTAGAAGAGATGTGCACTTTAAAAAGAACTGTCAAAGTTAGATTAGAGATAAAAAACAATGCTATGGATATCCAGCAGGAGAAATCTTGTCCTAAGGGTTCCAAACCCTTGAAAAATCTATAGAAAAACCTATTGTGTAGATGGGCTAAGAAAGATTTGATCATACCTTTATCTTTCTTTTGGGAACTCAAACTCTAGTAGGTTCCCAAATCTAACAAATAACTCTATTTTCAGGTTGGTGAAAGGGAATGCAGTCAGAACTGAGACACTTAGACTTTGAACCCTGGAAAGAACTCTCCATTTGATGTCACTGGGTAGGTACTACTACAGGAATGAGTCGTACCTCTTTTCTATGAGTCGTATCAACCTTCCCCTTCCCTCTCATATATAAGGTAGTATGGTGAGGTTTAATAACTCTCCTATATAAGAGTGACCCCCTCCTCAATCATACCCTAAGAATACGAGTTATACCCAACATGATTGTATAGAGGTAAGTTCTAGCTTGAGAGGTCTGTTTTGGTTACAAATGGTGTATTCGAGTTATGGGTTGATTTTTAATCTTGGGATAAGACTTAAGGGTGTGTGATCATACCCTTAAAAGTGTAGGTAACCTTAGAGAAGCCTAAGGTAAGAATCAGGATACCACTCATATCCTAGGGTACAGTTCGTAAGCTGAGTTGTACCTTTGCATCGATTCATTTTTCATATTTTAGATAAGGTCCTTTTGGTCATTTACCATGCCTTAAACAATAAGTCCATTAACTATATAAGTGTATAAGTCCTTCTTAAACAAATTTGTGGGGATCAAACACCCAAAACACTCTCTCAAACTCATTTTTAAAGAATTGGAGGCTAGGGTTACAAGAGTGATCTTAAAGAGGCAAAGTGAAGTCAAGTTTCTTAGTGAATCATTTTGTTTAAGGCATGCACCTCTTCCCCATGGTTAAATAACTCTAAACCCATCTATTTTAAACTTGGATTAGTAAATGTTCAAGGTTATTTTGAAATCACATGAAAAGGGTTTTGTTGCCTAATGATGAATAATGTTAATTCTTGCTTAGACTTATATTTATACATGTCATTGATGGTGATTTGCAAATGTGGGTGCTTTTTGTATGTAGTTTATCATGAGGGACTTGAGTAACCCTAATCTTTATTATTTATACCATGAAAATAGCCTTGTTAAAGGTACACACATAAGGCGTTTATGGAAATATCTACGTGAATTGTCTAGTTACATGTTGGTGATGTTTGGAACTAGGGAAATGGAGCAATAAGCATGATTGATTGATAAATTGTATGTTAAAAGTATTGTGATCTATGTATTGTATAATTTATGACCATGTTGGGTTAGTTTAATAATAAGGGGTTGAAGTACCTAAATATGATAATATATTTGAATTATATATTGAATCAAGTGTGGTGAGAATATGGTATAAGATGGTTAATAAAATATGAATAGTTGTGAGGGTCTTGATGACCATAACTTGAATTGTATGTTGGATTGAATGAAGTCAATGACCTATTGAAATGGTTGAGCAATAAAGACTCCCATATGGACCGTGGGATCATTTATAGTGTTGAATTAGTTAAATGGCTAAATCCCTTAAGTTTTGTATGGACTAAATATTGATGCATGGGTGAAGGACTAAATTCCAATGAAAACTAATGATAGTTGTGAAGGCTTGAGGTTGAAGTCCATTGCCTTATGGAATGGCTTGAGGTTGAAGTCCCTTTCTTTATGGACTGGCTTGAGGTTGGAGTCCCTTTCCCAATGAAATTGATCGAGGTTAAAGTCCCTTGGTTAAAGAGATCTCTTGAGTCTAAAATACCCTATCGAATGAAACTTCTTGCGATTAGAGTCCCTTAGTATAAAATTAGAGTTCCTTGTCTAACGAATAGGAATGAGGTTGGAGTTCCTTGCCTAGATGAATATGTGCGGTTAGAGTCCCTTGTTTGAATGATTGTGTCTATGGTTAAAGTCCTTGGTTAATGAATATGTGTTCATGGCAAAAGTCCTTTGTCTAATGGTATGTGATTGGTGTTAAAGTCCTATGCCTAAATGGAATTATTGAGTTTAAGTGTGGAAGGTTAGAGTCCTCCACTTCATATGTAATGAATGAATGTTCTAGAATGTTTTTAAGCCTTGCTTTCTTGATTAGCATGTGATATACTTATATGTAAGGATAAGTGTATGAATATGATTAAATATGATATATTTACTTGTTGTTGAATGATAATGCTATTATATCCTTATCCTTGAGTTACATGCCAGCGTTCCAATTGCTAACTATCTCCGAACACTATCTCCCTATGTGACATAGGGGAAGTAGCATCATATTCTCTTCTTGTACAGTGATTAGGTGATCAAAGTAGTTCGTGCATGAACTTGGAGTAGTGATCTTCCTTATTTCGAAAGACATTCATTCTTGGTCCTTTATTCTAAGACTTAGTCTCATTTTTACTTAGTTTGGCTATTGTTGAGGGCTTGTCTCGACATATATATTTCTAAACTTTTGTCTATATCGAGGTATTATGGATGACTGTGGACTTAGATATATTAGTTAGTGTGTTGATATTTATAAAATGGTTAGACATTATTAAGTTATGATTTCTAGTATTGTTTCTGCTATCTTATTATGGGGTCGAGATTCATCCAATCCTTGTGATTGATGTGATGATTGTGATGGGTTATCGAGGTGACCTTTGGTTTATGTGGTCTTAAGGAGCCCATACAATATGGCCTGGTTTTGGGGCATGTCACGTTGGTATTAGTTCCTAGGTTAATGGTTAGTTGGATGTCCACAATATTGTGTCCAGTAAAATCTCTTTTACGAGTGTGAAGTGCACCACACTTATAAAACAGGGGCTACAAGATATTTTAGGAAATATTTCTCTTTCTTGTGTTTCAATCTTAAGCTATAGAGTCTAAGGTATTCGATTCATCTAATTTCTATTTGTTGTCTGTTAGATCATGCCGCCAAGGAGATTTGAGACTTAGGCAAACCCTTTTGAGGTTCCTATGGATGAGGCTCGTCCAACTTCTTGAGTTTGGACCTGGGCTAGGGCTACATCATCCAACCATCTTTATGGGGTTCCACCCATTCCCACCAACCCAAACTATGAGAGTGACCCTTTTATTTTGTCACCTTAAAGGGATGCTGCTAATGTCGAGTTATGTTCTCTATCAACCTCTTGACTCAATTGGTAGCCTCTTAATTAGAATGTGGTGCTTTTTCTACCATTTCTTAAGAGGCCACAAGAATTGTCCAATTTATGAGGGGTAGCCCACTTATGTTCTCTCGTACAAAGGTTGAGGAAGATCCTTTAGGCATCATTGATGAAATAGAGAAGATCTTCCGAATCATGCATGATTTGAAGATTGAGGCTATTTATTTTTCTTCCTACCTATTAAAAGATGTAGCATTACCAATGGTACTAGGGGTGGGAGTTGTCTAGAGGTGTTGATGCTAGTCCTTTAATGTGTGAGGATTTCTCCGATGCTTTCTTAGACCGCTTCTTTCCTTAAGAGTTGAGGGAAGCAAAGGTGAAAGAGTTTGTGAACTTTAATCAAGGGAGGATGTTCGTTCAAGAGTATTCCTTGAAATTCCATCAATTGTCAAGGTATTCTCCTAAGATGGTTTCTAGCATAAGGTCTAGAATGTGTAAGTTTGTCTTGAGATTGTACCATGAGTTAGTCCTTTTGAGCAAGACGACTTTGTTTATTGAGAACATGGATATTTTTAGGTTTATTATGTATATGCAACAAATGGAAGAAGAGAAAAACAAGCAAGTTGAGCTTAGTTAGAGACAAGGAAAAAAATTTAGGCCATCTGAGCATAGTAATAGTGATGGTGGCTAGTGGCCATGGAAGAAGTCGGGGAGTTTGAGTTCTTTCTCCCCGGTTAGTGTTCGCTCTTCTTACCCAAAGTCTTTACGTGATCGTTAGATTCAGTTAAGTGGAGGGTCCCGGGCATAGGGTGCCTAATTCTAGTCTAGTGGTGCCCAGTCCACTCCACCCCGCCATCCTTGCAAATTCTGTAGTTAAAGTCATCGTGGTCAGTGTAAGAAAGGTAGAAACAATTTTTTTTTGTGGTCAGATTAGGCATATGCAATGTGAGTGCCCCTCTCTAGTAGCTTCTTGGGACACTGTTATTGTTAGAATGGTCTATAAGGGGTGTGTAATATCAGTTGGTGGTAGAGATACTCGTGTAGATTTGATAGAGTTAGACATGGCTGATTTTGAAGTTATTCTGGGGATGGATTAGTTGGACTCTTTCTATGCTTTCTTAGATTGTTTGACCCATAGGGTCATGTTCGGATTCCCTAATGAGCAAGTCATTGTATAGGAAGGTGGTTCCCTAGTGCCTAAGAGAAGGTTCATTTCTTATCTAAAGGCCCAAAAGTTGATTTAAAAGGAGGTGTTTATATAACTTTTACCGAGTTAAGGATTCTAACTCGACAGAGTAATCTTTATATTCTATTCTCATGGTTAATGTGTTTCCCAATGATCTTCCTTGTGTTCCTCTTAATAAGGAAATTAATTTTGGGATTGATCGTGTTCTGTACACTCGTCGAATTTCTATCCCTCCCTAAATAATGGATCTGGCAGAGTTGAAAGAGCTCTAGGAGTAATTGAAAGACCACCTAGATAAAGGTGTTATCCGCCCTAGTGTGTCCCCGTGGGGTTCTCCCATGTTATTCATGCATAGGAAGGATGGTTACCTTAGTATGTGCCTTGATTATCGTCAGTTGAACAAAGTGACCATAAAAGATAACTATCCTCTTCCTAGGATCGATGACTTGTTTGATCAACTTCAGGCTGCAAAATATTTCTTTAAGATTAATCTTAGATCG
Organism: Capsicum pubescens; assembly: GCA_030864215.1. NCBI lineage: Eukaryota > Viridiplantae > Streptophyta > Magnoliopsida > Solanales > Solanaceae > Capsicum > Capsicum pubescens. The sequence continues at coordinate 198,365,138 of CM061544.1, read as the reverse complement.
GGATATCATCATCTTAAGATTAGGGTTGCGGATATCCCTAAGGCAACTTTTAAAACCTGATATGGCAATTATGAGTTTCTTGTCATGTCTTTTGGGTTGACTAATGCCCTGACGGCTTTATCAGACTTGACGAATAAGGTCTTACATCCTTTCTTGGACATGTTTTTCATTGTCTTCATTGATGATATCTTAGTCTATTCTAAGAGTTATGCGGATTACATAGATCACCTTCGTGCAGTATTGCAAACTTTAAAGGATTATCAATTGTATGAAAAGTTCTCAAAGTGTGAGTTTTGGTTGAAAGCTGTATCTTTTCTTAGTCATGTTATCTCTAGTGAATGGATCATGGTAGATCCCCAAAAGGTCATGATACTTAAGAAGTGGCTTAGACCTATGACGCCAACAGATATTCAGAGCTTATTGGGTCTAGCTGGTTATTATAGAAGGCTTGTAGAAAGTTTTTTCCTATAGATTCCCCATTGACATGCTAGACCAAAAGAAATTCAAGTTCTTGTGGTCCGATTCGTGTGAGGGTAGTTTTGAGAAGTTTAAAAATAAGTTGATTTCGGCTTCGATTTTGACCTTGACCGAGGGTAGTGATGGTTTTGTTGTATGGTAAATTATGATGCTTATCATGTCGGCATCGGTTGCGTGTTGACTCAACATAAAGGGTGGTGGCCTATGATTCTAGGCAATTGAAAGTTCATGAGAAGAATTACCCTATTCATGACCTAGAGTTCTTAGTAGTGGTTTTTGCATTAAAGATTTGGGGGCATTATCTTTATGGGATTCATGCTGATATATTTTTTGATCATAAGAGTCTCCAATATATGTTTAACCAAAGAGAGTTAAATCTTTGACCAAGAAAGTTGCTTGAGTTGTTGAAAGACTATAATATGAGTCCTCATTACTATCCTGATAAGGTGAATGTAGTCTCTGATGCTCTTAGTAGACAGTCCATGGGAAGTTTGGCCCATCTAGATGAGAATAAGTTGGAATTGGTGAAGGACATTCACTGTTTGGCTAATGTTGGAGTTCGAATTGCAGACACCGATGATTGTGGTATAATTATTCTCCCGGTATCTCAATCGTCTCTTATTGTCGAGCTAAAAGAGAAACAAGTTTTGGCCCCCGACTTGATAAAGATCAAGGGTAATGTGGGTCAACACAAAGTTGCAGACTTTGTGATTGGTGGTGATAGTATCTTGAGATACCAAGATACACTATGTGTTCCCGACATTGATTGATTTAGGGAAAGGGTCATGGCCGAGGCTCATGGATCCCATTATTCAATTCATCCTAGTTCCACCAAGATGTATCATGACCTTAGAGAGTTCTATTTGTGGAGCAATATGAAATGTGATGTGGCTAGCTATGTGTCCAATTGTATGGTGTGTCAACAAGTGAAAGTTTAGTACATAAGGTCCGGTGGGTTGTACCAAGAAATTGTGTTTCCCGAATTTAAGTGGGGGCAATTAATATGGATTTAATTATTGGTCCTCCTAAATCTCGGAATCAATGTGATTCTATTTGGGTCATTATTGATAGAATGGACAAGTCTGCTCACTTCTTTCCAGTGAGGACTAATTACTTTGTGGAAGATTATGCTAAGTTGTATCTTGCGAAGATCATTAGGTTGCATGGTTCTTTAGTCTCTATTATCTCGGATCATGGTCCTCCATTTTCATCCCATTATTAGTGTCGTTCTGAAAGGGTTTGGGTACTAGAGTGTGCTTTAGTACCACTTTTCACCCGCAAATGGATAGGCAAGCGAAAAGGACCATACAAACACTGGAGGATATGTTGTGGGATTGTGTGATTAATTATGATGGTAATTGGTATGATCATATGCCTTTGATTGAGTTCGCCTATAATAATAGTTACCACTCTAGTATTGGCATGGCCTATTTTGTGGCGTTGTATGGTAGGATATGTTGATCTCCTATTGAGTGGTATGAAGTTGGCAACTCGGCTCTGATTTAGTTTACCAAGCCTTAGAGAATGTGAAGGTGATTAGTGATAGGTTGAAAACCGCTCAAAGTCATCAAAATTCCTATGTGAATGTGAGATGTAGGGACCTAGAGTTTAGTGTTGGTAATTAGGTATTCTTGAAGGTGTCTCCCATGAAGGGAGTAATGAAATTTGGTAAGAAGGGGAAACTTAGTCCCTGATATGTTGGCCCCTACTTGATTTTGAAGAGGGTTCTATGGAGGAACTAAAAATCTGATGAAGCTACGTGGGAAGCGGCAGAGGACATGAAGTCCAAGTATCCAGATTTGTTTCCTATTCCAGAAACTTGGGATGAAGGTATATGTTAATCTCCTTGCTTTGATATATGTCTTTGATAGACAATGGGTTATAGTCCCCAATGTGTTGAGTTGATTTGTGTCTTCTTAGACCATGAGTTCAAGTCCCTAATGCTTTGAAACTATATGTGTCCTTGTTGTGATGGGTTTAAGTCCATAGTATCTTGAGTTGATTCATGTCTTTGGTAAACGAAGAGTTCGAGTCCCCAATCCTTGAATTGAGCAAGTATTCTTGATAAGTCTATAGGTTGAATTCCCTTAGTTGTGAAATTTATAAGTATTTATAAGTAAGGGTTTAAGTCCCTAAGTTTTACAATAAACAAGTGTCTTGATAAATAATGGGTTTGAGTCCGAAAGACGATGAAGTGAATGATTGATTGATAATAAGCATGATGTATGTTATATCCTTGTTGTATGCTTGTTCTAACTTGTTCAAGGGTTGGTTTGATATGTGATAATGAGTTAACTTGTGTTTTTTTCTTTCCCTACCTGTCATTCACGGACAAATGATCAAAGTGGGGGAGAATTTAAACACTTCAGACGTTGAACCATTGAAAGAACTCTCCATTTGATATCACAAGGGTGGGTACGACTAGGGGCACAAGTTGTACACCTTGGATATGAGTCGTCTCCTTCTTCCAATCCCCTCTCATATCCAAGGCAGTGTGGTGAGGGTTACTTACTGTCCTAGGTACGAGTGACCCCCTTCTCAATCATACCCTAAGTATACGAGTTGTACCAAACATGATCGTATAGAGAGAAGTCCTACCTTTAGTGGGCTGTTTTGGGTAAGGGTGGTGTATATTATTTAGGGGTTGAGTTGTAACATTTGTATATGACAAAAGGGTGTTTGATCATACCCTTAACAGTATAGGTGACTTAGGATAAGCCTAGGATACGATTCAATGTATCACTCGTACCCTAGGGTATGGTTCGAAAGGTGAGTCGTACCCATGCACAGGTTTATTTTACAACTTTTAACTAAGGGCCTTGTAGTTATTTTCCATCCCTTAAACCATAGGTACATTCACTATATAAGTGTATAAGGCCTTCTTAAACATATTTTCTGTGGATCACACACCCAAAACTTTCTCTTACTTATCTCTGAAAAATCAGAGGCTAGGGTTTCAAGGGTGATCTTCAAGAGGCAAAGTGAAGTCAAGTTTCTTGGTGAATCATCTTATTTAAGCCATTAACCTCTTCCCCCTTATTGAATAACTCTAAACCCATGAATTTTACACTTGGATTAGTAAGTGTACACGGTGATTTTGAAATCAAATTAAAAGGGCTTTATTGCCTAATGATGAATAATGTGGATTCTTGATTAGACTTATGTTTATACGTGTCATTGATGGTGATTTTCATATGTGGGCTCTTGTTGTATGTTCTTTAACATGAAGGTCTTAAGTAACCCTAATATTTATTATTTCTACCATGGAAATAGCCTTGTTAAAGGTACGCACATAAGGAGTTTGTGGAAATGTCTAAGTGAAATGTCTAGTCACATGTTAGTGATGTTTGTAACTAGGGCAATGGCCCAATAAGCCTGATTGTTTGATAAATGGTGTGTTAATAGTATTGTGAGCTATCTATTATATAATTTATGACCATGTTGGGTTAATTGACCAATACAGGGTTGATGTCCAAAACATGATAATGTATTTGAATTGTATGTCGAACCAAGTGTGGTAAGAATGTGGTATAAGATGGTTAATGAAATATGAATAGTTGTGAGGGCCTTGATGACCATAACTTGAATTGTATGATGGATTGAATGAAGGCAATGGCCTATTGAAATGGTTGAGCAATGAAGGCCCTTATATGGACCATGAGGTCATGTATAGTATTGAAATAGTTAAATGGTTAATGTCCTTAAGTGTTGTATGTAATGAATGTTGATGCATGGGAGAAGGGTTAAAGTCTCTTTGTTAACTAATTATAGTTATGATGGCTTGAGGTTGAAGTCCCTTGCCCTATAGAATGTCTTGAAGTTGATGGTCCTCGTATTATGGAATGTATTGAGGTTGGAGTCCCTTGGCCAATGAAGTTGCTTGAGGTTAAAGTCCCGTGCTTAAAGAGATCTCTTGAGGTTAATTTTAACACCCCGGATTCTGAATCCTGGATGCTACACGGTGCTCATAATCCAGAAGGACCACAAGCTAACCCATGACTGGTAACTGGTGCAATATTTGTATATTAACATTGTAATCATATGCGGAATAATGGGCTGAACTGCCATAAGGTTCAAATAACTGAAATAATACTATAATATGTGGTATAACAATACCAAAGCAAATTGAAATATAAATACTGAACATACTAAAGTCTGAATATCTAGTCTGAAAGCCTCCAAATTGTCTGAATAAGGAGTTGATGGGACATGTCGCCAACTAACTCCAACTGCTGAAATAAACTAAGTACTGAAATAGTGAAATGATAAAGTATCCTCGCATGATGAGGACTCACTGCTAGTCTACTATTGTTGACTGAAACCTGAAGCTGCCTATGCACGGTCGGGAACCTGAGCATCCGAACCTATCGTATAAAACACCATACCACAAAAGAAATGTATACGTCAGTACGTGTGAATGTACTGGTATGCAAAGTGAGGTAAGGCTGAATGCATGGGGTACATATGCATGAACTATAACTGTCTAATAACATAAGTATGACTATGTGAGAATACATGAATGAATACATAACTGTAACTGAGAATGTGAGGATTCTAAATACTGAATATACTGATAATGTGCATATTGATAACTATTATGCTATTTACTGAGTGACTGTATCTGACAGTCTTGATTCTGATGGAACTAGCAGAGTTTTGTACTGAGCTAAGTGAATGTATCTGACAGTCCTTAAATCTGTAGAACTATCTGAGTTCTATTCTAAAGACTGAGACTGAGACTGGAGAAGGTAGTCATCTAACCGACATGCCCTGAATAAAGCAATATAGATGAGTTGGGGTCCAATCTATAACCCTAATTGGAAGAGTGTCAATACTGCACCACTAGTAAGGACAAATTATGAGTGACCCTCATCTGGCAGGTACTCTAAGGAGAACGGTGGGACCTTCATCTGATAGGTTAAGCCACCTCATCAACTCTTATTTGATAGATTTTTGATGTCTTAACCTACGCTGGATACGTAGTTCTGGAATGCAAGGACTGCTTCTAAGAATCACACCCTCTACTGGCAGGTGAGTTCCTATCCTTGGGTTCACTTGGTGTTGAATCCTACCCCCAACTGAATAGACACTGAACTGATTATACGTAGCTGAACCAGACTGAGTTCACAGAATTCCATTGACTGGCCGAATACTACTCAATTCTATTAACTAACTAAGTTTACTGAGATTATTGAGTAGGACTGGACTGGTACTGAATTTACTGAGTTTTCCTGAGTCATGTGACTGACTGAATTCTACTGATCATGGCTTGACTGAGAACATCTTGAAAACTGACACTGGATCTAGGAACACACCTAAATTGTTGGTAACAAGTACCCCCTGGACTCGATATCATGAAACTTACAAGACATGAAACTTCTTGAACACATGACCATAGTCAACAATTCTTAGTACAACCGTTGGGGATTTTCATTAAGTATTTTCATGTCATAAGCTTACCCATGAATAGGAATACATATAAACAAGTCATAATTTCGTAAGTCTAATCTCATGAGCATTCCACCAAACCATTACAATGCATAACAATAACATGGAGATCATTGTGAACATAAGGGTAAAGCATTGATTCATCAATTTAGTCACAATTAAGTCATAAAGCATAATTCTTATTCTTTCGGGCATTTTAGCAAACACCTTGCATGCATAACTTGAGGCTTCGGCATGAACATTACAATAATACATCATGACAACATTTTTCACTTCAAATATAAGAATTCCAACCACATGCTAAGACAATTTCATTATATGCATTAAATATTTCAACTTGGTAATCATACAACAACATAAACATGGATATGATTTAATTCATAACATGGAATTCAAATTTTATATTTTTTAAAGGGTTTCTTGAGCTTCATGGGTGAAAGGAACCCATGAATCAACACTTTACATACCCTAGAACGTAAATCCTTAAGGGTTCTTGAAGGAATCCTTGAGCCTTGTCCTAAAATTTTGAAACTAGGGTTTCTTGCTTTTGAGAGAGAAAGATGAACTTTGGGGAAATTTGAGTGAATAATGAAATATTTAGGTTATTTAGGGATTAATTTCACGTTTTAGGGATGAATAAGGTGGGAGAAATGACCCCTTTACCCCCAAAAGCCGTAATAAAATTTCTGTAAAACGGGATTGGCCTCGCAATGCGACCCACAAAAATGTGAACTGGCCCTCACGACGCGACATCTAGAAATGGGACTGGACCTCACGACGCAGGTCTATCGTGAGACTTCACTATTTTGGGCAACCAAACTTGCTCCTACTCTATCCAAAAAATCTCAAAACTTACCCGAGATGTACTATTAACTTGTCCCATCATGAATCAACTTGAAAATCAACAAACGAAGGTCGGTAAGGTCATGAAATTAATCCTCGAAGTTTGAAGGGTTAAAATGAGACTAAATCCTTAACACTTGGCAAAAATTTTCTAAGTGTTGGCTCTTTTATATAGATTTAAGGAGATTAATTTGACTGAGACTTTTACGAGGTCTTACAATATCTCCCCTTTGGAAACATTCATCCTCAAATAATACTGATTGAGAGGTGAGAAATGATAATTAAAGTACCCGCTGAACATGAACAGCTGAAACATGATTACAAGACTGACACGACTGATTTACTAGAACTCATACCGAACATGCATATCTGATGCATGGTTTCATGGCTAAACTGATTCATAAATGCATAACTGGTATTTTGATAAACTGAGTTTCTCACAAGGAGAATACATATCTGATGCATGAGTACCTGACTGCTCTGATGCATGGATACATGACTGAATATGCAATGGTATTTGATACCATGTTTATGATGGAAATCTGAGTGTGAAACTAGATTATAACTGAAATCTGAACATGAAACCGAATAAGCTTGAGGAAATCTATTACCTTGGGTTGAGTCTGAGTTTGCGGAGAAGAGGTGAGGATACATGGTCCGCATATCTGCTTCTGCATCCCAAGTATCTCCCTCAATGGACTGATTTCACCAAAGAACTTTGACTAGAGGGACTTCTTTGTTTCTCAGTCTGCGAGTCTGATAATCAAGGATTTCAACTGAAATCTCCTAAAAAAAGGGGTTGTTCTAAATGTCCATACCCTCTATAGGGACTACAACTGATGGTTCCCCTATGCATTTCTAAAGCAAGAGACATAAAAGACTGGATGCACTGAAACTAGATCTAAAGAAAACTCGAGCACATAGGCTACTTTGCCGAAGCGACTGAGAATTTTTAGGGGACCGAAATATCGGGGACTGAGCTTTCCCTTCTTGGTGAATCTTATTAATCCCTTCATGGGAGAGATTTTTAAGTACATATGATCATCAATCTCGAACTCGAGATTCTTTCTGTGCATATCTATGTACGATTTTTGTCGTCTCTGAGCTGTCTTGAGCCGTTCTCTTATCAACTTAACTTTCTCTAAGGTGTCGAATACCATGTTAGGCCCTATCATAGAAGCCTCACCGATTTCTAACCAACAGATTAGAGATATGCATCTCCTACCGTAGAAAGCTTCGAATTGAGCCATCTGAATACTGGAATGATAGTTGTTATTGTATGCAAACTTAATCAAAGACAAGTGGTCATCCCAAATACCTTTAAAATCAATTGCACGTAGCCTTAGCGTATCTTCCAAGGTCTAAATGGTCCTTTTTGCTAGGCCATCTGTCTAAGGATGAAAGGCTGTACTGAGAAGAACTCAGGTACCAAAACCCTTTTGAAATGATTTACAAAAGTGAAAGGTGAAATGGGTACCTCTATCTGAGACAATGGATAATGGAACAACGTGCAATCTGACCAACTCCCTGATATAGAGTTTGGTGTAATCCTCGGCTGAATAAGAGGTATGGACTGGAAGAAAATAAGCTGATTTGGTGATCCTATCTACAATGACCCAAACTGAATCATGCTGATGAAGAGTACGAGGCAAACCTATGAAAAAGTCTATGTTCACTTCTTCCCACTTCCAAGTTGGAATATTGAACTCTTGCATGGATCTACTAGGCTTCTGATGTTCAACCGTAACCTACTGATATGTAGAGCACTTACCCACAAACTCTAAAATATCTCTTTTTATCCCACTCCACCAATAGATCTCCCGCAAATCACGGTACATCTTAGTGGCCACTAGATGAATCGAGTAACGCGTACGACGTGCTTCTACAAGAATTTGATGCCTTAAGTCATCAACACCTGGCACACACAGACGACCCTGACAATGCAATACACCATCTCCCCCTTGGGAGAAAACCACAACCTTCTGATCCTTGATTGATTCTTTCAACTTGACTAGATTGGGATCTCTATCTTACTTTTCCTTAACTTTAAAAACTAGAGATGATTTTGAACTGTTCTGAACCTATATACTCCCTTCTGTTGAATCGACTAAGCGGACACCTAGTTGGGCAAGCTGATGGACTTCCTGAGCTAATTTCTTCTTACTGTCTTTAACATGAGCAACACTACCCATAGATAATCTATTGAGAGTGACGACCACTACATTGGCCTTGCCCGGATGGTAAAGGACACTCATGTTGTAGTCTTTAAAAATATCTAACTACCTTCTTTGACAGAGTTTAAGATCTTTCTAAGAGAATACGTACTGAAGGCTTTTATGATCTGTGAACACATCTACATGCACCCTATATAAGTAATTACTTTAAATCTTTAAGACAAAAACTACGGCTGCTAACTCAAGATCATGAGTCAGATAATTCTTCTCATGGGGTTTAAGTTATCTGGAGGCGTAGGCTATGACCTTAACATGCTGCTTGAGGACATAACCCAAACCCACTCTGGACATATCACAGTACACTACGAACCCATTTGAACCATCTGGAAGAGATAAAACTGGAGCTGAGGTGAGTTGAGTCTTTAACTCCTGAAAACTCTTCTCACAAAGATCTTACCACTAAAACTTGACTTTCTTCTGAGTTAATTTGGACATAGGGGATGCAATAGAAAAAAATCTCTCAACAAACCATCTGTAATAGCCAGCCAGACCCAAGAAACTCCTAATATTTGATAGAGAGATAGGGCGAGGCTAGTTTTTTACTGCTTCGATCTTTTGAGGATAAACCCTAATGCCATCAAAAGAAATAATATGACCAAGGAAAGCTACTGACCTTAGCAAAAATTTGCTCTTACTGAATTTCGCGAACAACTGATGATTTTTTAGAGTCTGCAATACGATTCTAAGATGGTCTGCATGATCACACTCCCTACGGGAATAGAAAAGATTGTCATCTATGAAAACTATGACAAACATGTCCAAGTACTGCTTGAACACATGGTTCATCAAGTCCATAAAATCGGCTGGGGCATTTGTAAGACCAAAGGACATGACAAAGAATTCAAAGTGACCATACCGAATTCAAAAAGCTATTTTTGGAATGTCACATTCTATGAATCTGAGCTGATGATAGCCTAATCTAAGGTCTATATTGGAGAAGTAACTGGCATCCCAAAGTTGGTTAAACAAGTCATCGATTCTAGGTAGTGGATACTTGTTTTTGACCATAACTTTATTGAGATGATGGTAATCTATAAATATTTTGACAGAACTGTCTTTCTTTCACACGAATAAGACTGGTGCACCCCACAGGGACATACTGGGTTTGATGAATCTAGGAGATCCTTTAACTATTCTTTCAATTCTCTGAGTTTTGCTAGTGCCATTCTGTATGACAGAATAGATATTGGCTGAGTATCTGGAATAAGGTCAATATCGAAGTCTATTTCCCTTTTGAGACAAATTCCTGGAATATCTTCGAGAAAGAAATATGAATATTCGCTCACTACTGGGACTGATTCAAGACTGGTAGTTTTGGAACTAGTGTACTTAACTCTAACAAGATGATAGACACATCCCTTAGATATTATTTTCCTAGCCCGTAGGTAAGAAATAAGTTGGCCCCTAAATACTGAACTACTACCCTTCCACTCTAGGATGGGTTCATTCAGAAACTGAAATTGGACCACTCTGTTTCTGCAGTCGATTATGGCATAGCAGGAATGAATCCAATCCATGTCGAGAATGACATCAAAATCAGTCATCTCTAATTCGACTAAGTCTACTGAAGTGACTTTCTGAGATATCATAATCGGACAGTTCCTGTATACCCACTGGGCTATGGTATATTTACCCACTAGAGTAAAGATTGAGAAAGGCTCTGCTAGAATTTCGGGACTAACTCCAAAATCAATTGCTATATAAGGAGTAACAAAAGAAAAAGAAGCTCCTAAATCTAGCAAAACATAAACATGTCCATGAAAGATCTATAACATACCAGTGACCACATCAGGAGAATTTTCCTGATCCTATATGGACTGAAGAGTGTAGAGTCTATTTGGGCGCCGCCCACTGGTTGCACTGGAAGTGGCACCCTGCTGATTCAGGCGACCGGACTAAGCTGAGGAATGGTCCTGCTGACCTTGAATACCCGGATAAGGACAATCTCTAACTTTGTGGCCTGGCTTACAACATCTGAAACACACATCACTGCAAGCTCTACAAATAACCTTATGGTTCTAACGATAAGTCTGACAAAGAGGATTGGTTTGGGCACTGCTAACGGTGCGCTGAGATTTAGATCCTGGAACACTATCTTGGTTACCACTCTTGAACTTAGGAATTAGAGCACTGGCTTAGGAAAGACCTGGAACAGATGACTTTGGGCGTAACAGAGAACAGTGGCCACCTTGTGACTTAGGCTGACTGAAATTAAAGCTACCTATTCTACCTCTCTTATTCTGTTTTTCCCTCTTCTTAATATACTGCTCATCTATCTATTGAGCATGGATCATAAGCCTAGTTATGTCCATCTCACTAATAAACATGGCGGTCTTGCACTCCTTGACCACACTATCATTCACCCCAGAAACAAACTTACTCATCTTAGCCCTGTTATCTGCCACCACATGAGGAGCATATCTAGATAATTGAGTAACTTAAGAGAATACTCTTTCACCATCAGGTTGCCCTTCTTAAGGTTGATAAACTCTTACACCTTAGCTTCTCTCAACTCTAGGGGGGAAGAATCTATCTAAGAAGGCAGTGGAAAGCTCCTCTTACTTAATTGGCCTTGCATCTATAGCCCTCTCTGCTTTCCATTGCTTGAACCATGTGTGAGCCACATCCTACAACTGATATACAGCTAGCTCAGTACTCTCACTAGCGGTAACCTCCAAGATATCTGTAACCTTTTGGACTTAATTAAGGAATTCCCGAGGGTCCTCATCTGACTTAGACCCAAAAAAGGATGGAGGATTCATCCAGGTGAAGTCCCAAATCCTAGCAGCAACAGTGTTGGTTATTGGGTTGGCCGAAATAGCTGTTGGACATTCATTCTGAGCATCAACTAAATTAGCAAGAGTGGTGAATATATCTCTGTACTCTACGTGAGAAACATGACCATCCAGGGAATCTATTTGGATGGGCTGAGGGGCTGACCGATTTTTATTTCTTCTTTTGGGAGGCATGTTCTGTTAATGAAAAGTGACAAACGGATTAGACTGAGAGTTAAGTTTGAGATCATGCTCACTAGAACGACATGAATACTAAAATAAAGGAGACTATTCCTAAGACCTTTTATAGCCTCCTGTACATAAATATGACGTGCAACACACCCATGCACAAGTCTCTACTAGATGCGTATTTTACACTTCCTTGGACTCTATTGAACCTTATGCTCTGATACCAAGTTTATAATGCCTCGGTTACTGAACCTTGGATGCTACACGGGGCTCATAATCATGAAGGACCACTAGCTAACCCATGACTAGTACCTGCTGCAATATCTGTACATTAACATTGTAATCCTATTCAGAATAATGGGTTAAACTGCCATAAGGTTCAAATAACTGAAATAATACTGAAGTATGTGGTATAAAAATACGAAAACAAACTAAAATATAAATACTAAATATACTGAAGTCTGAATATCTAGTCTGGAAGCCTCTAAGCTATCTGAATAAGGAGTTGATGGGACATATCCCCAACTAACTCCAACTGTTGAAATATACTAAGTACTGAAATACTGAAATGATAAAGTATCATCATATGATAAGGACTCACTGCTAGTCTACTACTGCTGACTAAAACTTGAAGCTATCTATGCACGGTCGGGAACCTGAGCGTCCGAACCAATGGTATAAAATACCATAGCGCAAAAGTAAAGTATACATCAGTACGTGTGAATATACTGGTACACAAAGTGAGGTAAAGATGAGTGCATGGGGTTCATATGCATAAACTATAACTATCTAATAACATGAATATGACTGCGTGAGAATACATGCATGAATACATAATTGTAATTGAGAATGTGAGGATTATGAATATTGAATATAATGTGAGGATTCTGAATACAGAATATATTGATAATGTACATACTGATAACTAATATGCTATTTATTGAGTGACTGTATTTGACAGTCTTGATACTGATGGAACTAGCTGAGTTTTGTACTGAGCTAAGTGACTGTATCTGATAGTCCTGAAATATGTAGAACTATATGAGTTCTATTCTAAATACTGATACTGAGACTATGTGAGGTAGTCATCTAACCTAAATACCCCAAATAAAGAAATATAGCTAAGTTGGGGTCCAATCTATAACCCTAATTAGAAGGGTGTCAATACCACACCACTAGTAAGGACAAACTGTGAGTGACCCTGATCTGGAAAGTACTCTAAGGAGAATGGTGGGACCCTCATCCGACAGGTTAAGACAACTTATCAACCCTCATCTGACAGGTTTTTGATGTATCAACCTACGTTGGCTACGTAGTTCTTGAATGCAAGGAATGCTTCTAAGAATCACACCCTCTGCTGGCAGGTGAGTTCCCATCCTTTAGTTCACTCGGTGTTGAATCCTACAACCAACTGAATAGACACTGAACTGATTATACTAAGCCAAACTAGACTGATTTCACTGAATTTTGTTGATTGGCAGAATACTATGGAGTTTTATTAACTAACTGAGTTTACTGAGATTACTGAGTAGGACTGGACTGGTGCTGAATTTCCTTAGTTTTCCTGAGTCATATGACTGACTGAATTCGACTGATCATTTCTTAACTAAGAGCATATTGAAAACTGACATGGGCTTTAGGCACACAACTAAATTATCGGGTACAAGTACCCCCAGAATTTGATAGCATGAAACTGACAAGACATGACACTTCTTGAACACATGACAATAGTCAACAATTCATAGTACAACCGTTAGGGATTTTCATGAAGTATTTGCATGTCATAAGCTTTCAAATGAATAGGAATACATATAAACATTTCATAATTTCGTAAGTCTAATCTCATGAGCATTCCACCAAACCATTACAATGCATAACAATAACATGGAGGTGATTGTGAACATAAGGGTAAAGTATGGATTCATCAATTTGATCATAATTGAGTTATAAAGCATAATTTTTATTCTTTTGGGCATTTTAGCAAACACCTTGCATGCCTAATTTGAGGCTTAGGCATGAACAATAAAATAATACATCATGGCAATATTTTTCACTTCAAATACAAGAATTCCAACCACATGATAACATAATTTCATTATATGTATTAAATATTTCAACTTGGTAATCATACAACAACATAAACATGGATGATTCAATTCATAAAATGGAATTCAAAATTTATATTTTTAAAGGGTTTCTTGAGCTTCATGGGTGAAAGAAACCCATGAATCAACACTTTACATTCCTTAGATCGTAAATCCTTAAGGGTTCTTGAAGGAATCCTTGAGCCTTGTCCTAAAATTTTAAAACTAGGGCTCCTTTCTTTTGAGAGAGAATGATAAAATTTGGGGAAAATTGAGTGAATACTGAAATATTTAGGTTATTTAGGGATTAATTTCATGTTTTAGGGTTGAATAGGGTGGGAGAAATGGCCCCTTTACCCCAAAACCCGTAATAAAATTTTTACAAAATGGGATTGGCCTCGCGATGTATCCTATAGAAATGTAATCTGGCCCTCATGATACGACATCTAAAGATGGTACTGGACCTCGCGACGCGGGGCTATCACGAGACTTCACTATTTTGGGCAACCAAACTTGCCCTTACGTTATCCAAAAAATCCTGAAACTCACCTGATATGTATTATTGACTTGCCCCATCATGTTTAACTTGAAAATCAACAAATGGAGGTCGGGAAGGTCATGAAATAAATCCTCGGAGTTCAAAGGATTAAAATAAGACTAAGTCCTTAACACTTGGCCAAAATTTTCTAAGTGTTGGATCTTTTATAGAGCTTTAAGGAGCTTAATTTGACTTAGAATTTTATGGGGTCTAACATTAATGTACCTCTCAAAGTGAAATAGATTGTGGTTGGAGTCCCTTGGTACAAGGTTAGAGTCCCTTATATAATGAATGTGCATGAGGTTAGAGTCCCTTGCCTAGATGAATGTGTGTGATTAGAGTCCCTTGTTTGAATGATTGTGTATGTGGTTAAATTCCTTGTCTGATGGATGTGTGAGCATGGCTAAAGTCCTTTTTCTAATAGTATATGAATTGGTTTAAGGTCCTATGCCTAAATGGAATTGTGTAGTTTAAGTGTGGAAGGTCGGAGTCCTCTATTCTAGAATATTATTATCCCTTGCTTTCTTGATTAGCATGTGATATACCTATATCTAAGGATAAGCGTATGACTATGATTGAATATGATATATTGAATTTTTTTTGAATGTTAATGCTATTTTTTCCATATCCTTGAGTTACATGCTAGCATTCCAACCGCTAACTATCTTTGGATGCTATGTCCCCATGCAATATAGGGGCTGGAGCATCATATTTTCTTCTTGGGAATTGATTCGTTAATTGAAGAAGTTTTTACATTAACCTCGAAGTTGTGAGCTTTCTTATTTCGGAAGACATTCATTCTTGGTCCCTTATCCTTAGACTTAGTCTCATTTTGTCTTAGTTTGGCTATTGTCGGGGGATTGTCCCGATATATACATTTCTAAACTTTGGTGTGTATAGTGGTATAGTGGATGACTGTTGACTTAGGTATATTGGTTAGTGTGTTGGTATTTATGGAAATGGTTAGACATTATTAACTTACGATTTCTAGTGTTGTTTCTTCTGTCTTATTATGCAGTAGGGATTCACCCTACCCTTGTGTTCGATGTGATAATTGTGATGGGTTTTTGGGGTGACCTCCAATTTATGTGGGCTGGAGGTGTCCATACGAGATGGATCTATATGGGGCATGTCAAGAACTAGTTCATGGATAGTGGATGTTCAAAGTATATGAGTGAGAGGACTGACTGATTTCTCTCTAAGGACACTTTATGATGGAGGTGTATTATATGGAAATGGTAAAAAGGAATACATTCATGGGGTTAGAAAGATTGTAAAGTCTCTTGATTATGAAATAGAAGATGTGAATCTTGTAAATAGTCTCAAGTATAGTCTTCTAAGTGTATATAAAATCTATGATAAAGGTAATAAGGTGAAAGTCCTATCTGATGAATGTATTGTGTCAATCTTGAAGTCTAGAAAATTCATTATCAGAGCTTAAGGTGGAAGAACATTTATGTGGTTGATTTGGATTTTATAGATGACTATGAGTTAACCTACTTATGCACAAGGTGAAAATGCTGATCTTTGGCACAGAAGGCTAGAACATATAAGTTCCTCTTTGTTGAATAAAGTAGTTTCAAAGGACTTAGCCCGTGGTATGCCAGAGCTACCATTTTCAGACAACAAGGCTTGTGATGCTTTTGTCACGGGAAAACAAACCAGATCCTCCTTTAATTAGAAAAAGTAGGTTAGTACCTATAGACCACTTGAATTGCTGCATATTGACCTGTGTGGACTTGTTAGAGTACAGAGTAGAGGTGGAAAGGGTTATGTGTTGGCTATTATGGATGACTACTTTAGGTTTACCTTGACAATGTTCTAGAGAACAAAGGATGAAACCTATGAGGTTCTGGTGACATTTGCTAAGCAAATTTAGATGAATCTTAACTACAGAATTGATGGACTCAGATCTAATCATGGAACTAAGTTTAAAATCCCTAGTTGCAGAATTCTGTGCTGAAAATGGAATTAGTCATAATTTCTCTACTCCTAGGACACCTCAGGAAAATAGGGTTTGTTGAAAGAAAGAACATGACTCTCATAGAGACTGCCAAACCATGTTGATTAATAGTGGACTTCCAAATAATTTAGGGTTGAAGCTGGTAATACCGCCTGTTATGTGACTAATAGGTGTTTGATAAAAAATCTCCTGAACAAGACCCCATATGATCTTGTGTTAACAAAAAGCCTAAGCTTGACTATTTAAGACCATTTGGGTGCAAATTCTTTATTTTGAACAATGGAAAGAATAAGCTAGGAAAGTTTGACTCTAAAAGTAATGAAGCAGCATTTGTGGGATACTCATCAACAAGAAAATCATACAAAGTCTTCAACAAAAGAACTCTCTTTAAGGAAGAAACTATACATGTAGTATTTTATGAGTCATAAAAGTTGAGGAATTTTGGTGGAAATAAAAACTCTAAAATGAAAGAACTCATTCCTATTCTAAAGGATGGTGTAGGAGAAGATGATGGTTAAGGACAAGCTGATATAGTTGAGAATGATGAAGGTGACAGTGAGTCAGGATCTTAGTTATAAACTCCTACAATAGTTGAAGAACATAAAGAAGTCTCTAGTAAAAATCTCTAAGGACCTGGTATCAGTAGAACTCAACTAACAATGACAAATTTGAAGCATAAAGCCTCTCACCCTTTTGAAAATCTGACATCTCCTTTGGAATCTAGAGTCCAAACAAGATCTTAAGCCAAAAATTTAAGGGCCTTCTCAGCCTTCTTGTCACAAATTAAACCCAAAAATATGAAAGAAGCTCTTACAAATGTTGACTGGATCAATGCAATGCAGGAGGAGCTTCAGTAATTTAAAAGAAGCAATGTATGGCACCTGGCCCCCAGGCCTATTGGTAAAAATATTATTGGAACAAAATAAGTGCGTAGAAATAAGTAGGATGAACATGAAACTATCAATATAAGCAAAGTAAGGCTGGTTGTTCAAAGTTATAACCAAGAAGAAGGAATTAATTATGATGATATATTTGCTCCAGTTTCAAGGAGACAAGATATTAGGATTCTTATTGTATTTGGTGTATATATGGGGTTCAAACTCTTCCAAATGGATGTCAAAAGTTCCTTTCTGAATGGGAATCTTATGGAAAAAGTTTTTGTCAAACAACCTCCAGGTTTTAAAGATACATACTGTCTACATCATGTGATCAAAATAGATAAAAATATCAATGGGTTAAAGCAAGAACATAGAGCTTGTTATGAGTCAAAGTTTCATTTGTAAAATGACTTTAAAAGAGGGAAAATTGACAATACTCTCTTTTTAAAGTCAAGAGGTAGCAACTTGCTAATTGTTTAGATAGATGCTGATGATATAATTGTTGGAGCCACCTATGAATCCTTATACAAAGAGTTTGCTAAGATAATGGGGGTGAATTTGAAATAAGCATGATGGGTGAATTGAGTTTCTTCCTAGGAATGTAGATCAATAAAAACTCTCAAGGGAAAATGATTTGTTAAGAAAAATACATCAACGAGCTGCTGAAGAAATATAATATTGGAGAGGCCAAGCCAATTGATACTCCAAGTGGAACCAGTACAAATGTGACCATATACAGAGAGATTATCACATCCTTACTATATCTCACTAAAAGCAGGCCAGATATTGTATTCAGTGTGGGAATATGTGCAAATTTCAAGATTTTTCAAAGAAGTCTCATTTGAAAGATGCAAAAAGAATTCTCAGGTATCTGAAAAGTACAGGGGGACCTGGTCCTGTACTATCCATTTGGACACAGTTTTAATCTTATAGGCTCTGTTGATGCTGATTATGGTAGGTATTTGGTGGATAAAAAAAGCACCTCAGGAATCGATCATTTTCTTAGTTCTTCTCTAATTTCCTGAGGCTCTAAGAAGCAAAAATCAGTTGCTCTATCTACTGCTGAAGCTAAATATATGGCTGCTGACTAATGTTGTGGTCAATTGCTTTGGATCAAACAATAACTAAAAGACTTTGGGATTGTTTTATACACTATCCCTTTGATATGTGACAATACAAATCTCTTAACATGGAAAAAAATTTAGTGTAGTATAAAAGGACCTAGCACATTGATGTAAGGCAATATTTTCTGAGAGATAATATTGAAAAATGAGTTATTTACATGAAGTTTTGCAAGACTGAGGATTAGATAGCAGATATCTTTACAAAGACTCTTCATAATTAGAAATATGTGAAGAACGGGTTTAGGCTGGGACTGATTAAAATGAACTGACCTACTTAATGGTTCAATTTTCCTCCACAAATTTTCTATGATTAGGAGACAAGGTTCCTTGATAAAGTATGTACTTGTTAGTCTAATTCAATACCATACCTTTGAAGGTATACACGCATGGTGAACTGATTTGAAGGAGAACAGATGAGACAGACACAACTCTAAAAGTTCACTCTAGAAAGAGAGGGACCTGGTCCCTTTTCTTAGGTTAGTGTCAAAAATGTGTACTTGAAAATCACAAAAGTTTGTCTTAAAAATTTATGTTCCTTTCTCTGAGTAAAAGCTATCAAATCCCTAGAAAGGCGAAGAGTTGTACCTATTAGGACCAAACACGTCATTTTCTCTATAATGTCCCTAAAATGACAATAATTTGTTCCCTAAAATTCAATAATCTAGTTTCTCCTAGTCTTTCTCAAATTAACTCTCTAATAATATTCTTCAAAACTCGTCCTCTAAGAAATAAGTTCTTTTACTCTCTCACAAAAGCTCCAAATAGCTGAAATTTCTACTCCCCCAAGGCCCACTAAAGTATCAAAAAATATTAAACCCCTATCACTTCAATTAGAAAACCCCAATATCAAAATCTTTTATTTTCCAAGCGCCCCCACCAGGTAGGAAGCCACGGATCATAAGCTATAGAAGATTATTCTTATAATCCTTCTCAAGAATTTGAGTTCAATCCATCACCACATCTTCCCTTGAAATTTATGATCCTCCAAATAAACCCATTATAGAATAAAATTCAAAAAGCTTGGAAATTCTTGTTGAGTTAGCCATGGTTGTTGATTAAAATCAAGATTTTGGGTGACCTATTGAACCCAAAGTTTCTCAAATTTCCTTTCCCTCAGAAGAACCTCAAAGAACTGATCCCTTTGAAATCCTAACTATAAATGGTTCCCCTACTCCATTAGAATCAAATCCCATATTTGCTTAACTTTTTTATGAAGAAATCCCAATAAAAAGGTCTAATTTATCTATAAGTGAGGACTGGGTGGCTGAAAATTTGATTCTACTTGCTAATGATCCTACAGAATGTTCCTTTGGCTTAGAAAAGAAAGTAGTGGGTGAAAAAGTAGGAGACTCCTCTCCTAAAAGAGATAATACTGAAGGTGGTGAGTTTGTATAACCTCCAATAAGGAGGATAAGACAGATGATGATAAACCATAAATGAGGTGGTCAGTGTAGAAACAAAGGGGATGTAAAGGTAAATAGAAGGTTGTGGACACTAGTTGGAAGGTTACTAGGACATACTCAACTAAGTGTTATGAGAATAAGTTGCTAGGGGATGCTTTGAAGGCTAGCAAGTCATCTACTATTAAGAGAAGATGATTGAATAAAGATAGTATAGTGGAGGATAAAAATATGGAAGTTGTAGACGTTGGAGAGGGTGAGGATGTTGATCTTATTATTGCTGCCGCAACTTAAAAGAGAAGAAAAGAAATTCATGTTGAAGGAAGGACCAGGTCCTCTGCTTCAAATTCTAGAAGCCTTACTGGAATGAAATAAAAGCATATTGTAGTCAATAAAAAAAAAGTCTCTGAGGGACCTAGTCCTATAAAGAGAAAATTTGTAAAGGAGGATCCAAGCAGTGGTTCTAAAAGAACAAAGAAGGATGATGAAGAAAATTTTATGTCTAGAGAGGAGAGAAATTAATTGCTCAAAAATCAAAAGGTGCTGACTGGAAGGGTCTTTGATTCCAGAATTGTTTAAAATGGGGAATGGTGGAACTGGTGGAGACACCTGGGCTGGTTACATATCCTAGAAAAACTAGTTCCCTCTATCTATAAAGTTAAAGTAAGATAATTCTTCTACATTGTGAAATTCTCTGAAGATGGAGAGAGCTTGACTGCACTGGTGGAAGGAAAGAAAATAAAGTTGGATAAAGAATCTCTTGAGAAAATTCAAGTGGTTCCTATTATGGGTGTGAGGACTGTGTCAAAACAACAACCCTCAATTAAGTTTCTGCTTGATGCTTCAAAAGTGGGAGGAACTCTTGTGGATGTGTAAGGAAGAAGTTTCACAAGGGTGAGTTTTAATTAGTGTTTGAGTTTGCTAATAAAATAGTGTTGCTAAGATCTGAGAAAAGAACTATTGCTTCTAGTGTAGATTTGTATGTGATGGAGTGCCTCAACAAATTTGAGTTGATTAGTCTACCTGCATTGATGATTCAACATATATTTGAAGTAATCCATGATAAACATGGAAGGCATGGTATGCCTTATAGATAATTTTTGAATAGAGTGTTTGATTAGTTTAGGATAGTCTGTGAAAAGGGAACTCTTGGAACAATAAAGCAAATGTTCAGCTTGACTACACTAATTAATAATTGATGTGTTAAAGGGAAAACTGGGATCATGTCCTAAGTTTCAGAATTGTTGACAGTTCAGGAGATTTTTTTTCCTCTAAGAAAATTTTGGAATTTTATTAATTAATTAAACTCTAACATAACATTAGACCCAACACCCTTATTAATCCACACACTAAACTAAAATAAAAAATTAAAAGATGAAGTGGCCCAACTTGGGTCCAATTTGGTAACCCAAGTCTATTACTTCTACATAAACCCTTTGTAGGGTTTCCTAGTCCACAATCTAATTTCCATTTCCTTATTCTTACATTTGTTGCTATGTTTCCGCCACATGCTAACTCCACCTTCATCACTCTTCTTCTTTGGGTGATCAACATTTTTTGTTTTATCCTTCCATTTCATGTTTTATCAGTTATCAAGAGTATTATTTATTCCTTTATTTTATTTTATTCTGCTATTTATTTGTCTATTTTTTCCTTTTTCCAGCTAAGCTCTCCTATGGATGGTGTACAACTGCAACACTCTATAGGACTAAGCCTCCTGGTATCTTGCCCTTTTATCTGGTAAGTTGTACTGCTATAGTTGATTAATCTCCAATAAATACTAATTCTCTTCTCTTTGTAGGTTGAGCTGGAATGAAGTGAAAGGGTATCTTAAATCCACCACCCCAAATGTTGGAAAGTCAAGCTCTAGGTTCTAAAAGATTGAACTAACCTAGGATCCTTCCATTTTTCTAGGCCCTTTTTGTTGGATGAAGTAAATAGGCTAGATAACATTTCACCTTTTTATACTTAAAATTATCCTCTTGTAAATATGCTTTGTGAAAAACTGTATGCCAAGCCTTCCCAACCCCATCACCCCTTGCATTGTGATACTCTTATGTATGGACACTGGCTCTTGTTATTATTAAGTATTCTCCTAGCTGTGCTTTCTAGTGTGTTGAATGTTGAACAACTGAAGTTGTCTTTATCTAATGCTCTGTTAGCTAAAAAATCAGCAAATTTATTTCCTTCTCTGAGTATATGTTGAAATTTATACACCTTCTCTACCAGTAAAGCTTGAATGTCCTCCACCATCTCTGTAATAATCCATGGGCATGAACTTCCATTTTGCACGATTCTATATACCAGCATTGAATCTGTTTGGAAGATTGCTTGACTATAACTTGCTTTATTGAAATGTTTGCTTGCTTGTACTAAAGCTATTATTTCTGGGTGCATACTGGTTGTATCCTCTATTTGATTGCATTTTGCATATAATAGATCACCTTTTTCATTTATGATACAAAAGGCATAGAAACTAGGACTTGGATTGCCTTTGAAAGCCCCATCAGTGTTATATTAGATCCATTCAACTGGAGGTAGATCCCACATGACCTTTGACATCTTTAGAAGAGGTGAATATGTTTCCAACTCTTTCATAATTCCTCTAAAGTTATTTATGAAGTTCCTCTTTGGTTTTCTCACCTTCAACAACATAAATAACTTTCCAGTAACATTTAAAATGCTCCTATGATATGTTGTTAGTATGCCTTTATGGTTGATATAATTTCTCCACCTCCATAGCTCCCACATTATAATGTTTGGTATAGCATTTAATATGGAACCATATCTTGTCTAATATCAACATCCCCCCACCATATTATAACCTCCCTAAGAGGAAGATTCTGCATATTGATACCTACACAAGAAGCAAAATAGGACCAAGTCCTGTTAGTAGTAAAAGCCTTGAGAAAGACATGTGAGATGGTCTCCTGATTAGGAGTTTCACAATACCAACATCTTGAAGGATCCTCATATCCCCATCTTCTAACTCTATCATCCACTGAGACCTTGAATTTCCATGCCCTCCACAAAAAAACATGATCCAATAGTGAATTTTGAGTGTAAACCACATTTCAAATCCATTGGAATCATCAAAACTTTTATTAGAGATCATTTAGGTAAAAAGTGGGGCCCACACCTAGAGTTTCATCACTTTTCATAAAAGTCTCTCAATAGCTCAAAATAATTCTGGGAGCCTTGGGATCTGAACCAAGGGTATCCCTAGCCTAAAATTGATGTTCCAAACATGATGGCGATGTTGAATTTTCAATCCAAGGTCGTTAAGAACAAGTGTGGGTCCCACACCCATTCTTTTTAATTTTAACTTTTCGAGCAATAGGTCAAAATGAGCTCGGGTGTATTAGGACCCGAACCAAAGGTCTACCTAGACTAAACTTGATATTCTGGATCTGCTGGCGCAGTCAGAATTTGCATCTGAGATAGTTTCACTAAAGGTTTTACCCGATGACCATTTGGAATCAACGAAGACTTCAAAATAGAGAGTTGGCTCTAAAAAACAAACGAACTGCCTAGTAACTAAACCGTTTGCACCAACAAGTCATAATTGACTTGGGGCAGCTATGGAGAAGCCCAAATAGTGAAGATAAGTATGAATATGAAAAATAACCTAAAGGGTCATTACAATATCCACTACTAAAAGGACATTTGTCCTCGAAAGTCAACGGACAGAAAGAATCACATAAGCTCGAAAGGATGAGGT
This sequence comes from Capsicum pubescens, assembly GCA_030864215.1. Classification (NCBI taxonomy): domain Eukaryota; kingdom Viridiplantae; phylum Streptophyta; class Magnoliopsida; order Solanales; family Solanaceae; genus Capsicum; species Capsicum pubescens. The sequence goes on along the minus strand of CM061544.1, from coordinate 198,341,465 downwards.
ACTGGGCCCACATGTTCCAAGCATGACTACCCGAATAACCTCAGCAGAGAGAAAATACTTGCAAGGGATTTCACCATAGGTATCCCTTTTTTCAAACAACTCTCTCATTCTATTTGAAAATAACCTACTCAACTTAACAACTAACTGGCCTCCAACTGAACTAAAAAGGCTGATGCACGTATATTTGAAATAAATCTAATACAGCTAACCTAGAGGGAACACAGTCAACCTCACCGCACTAGGGGAAAAAAATCATCAAATCAGGCAATATCTACTTAAGACACCAAATAATATCACATGAAAATTATCAAGTAACGAGAATCGAATTTATCATGTAACAACATCAAGTAATATTATCAAGTAATATCAATAACCTCACATAGTGGTACCAATAGTAATATCAGTATCACTATCAACCTACTGAACAGGCGGTACCAAAATAAAGATCAATATCATATACCACTCAAGGGCCACAATAGGGCTAATATGTCAAGATAAATGGGACTCGAATTCAAAACCACTCCCATAGGGAAAAACATCAATATATATCTACTCCATTCACTACTAAAAGAAATAAACCATGAAGTAGTAACATAATCATGAATTCAACAATAAGGCACATAATGACCGATATAAATTCATCAAGGCATACAATAATCAATGGTCATGAAAACCCCAATACACATAATTAGAGATAAATGCGAGAAATAAAGCACATCAATTATGGTAGCATCCACAGTCACATGCCTGGCGAGCATAGGAAAAATAAATCTGAATGGGTCTAACTCAGACCGACCGACTGAATCGTCAACTGAGGCGCCAAGTGAACTATCACTAGGTAAAGATGTCACAACACACAAACTAATCTAATTAAGTTAAATGACTGAAATCTCATGTCAGGGACTTACCTTAGACTAGTAGTTGGTCTCTCTACAGTCGTAGAAATTCTTGAAGCATCAATATGGAGAGAACACAAATTGAGCCCAAATGGCTAGCCAACTGACACTAAGAAAAATTCACAAAATTATGTCCAAACTTCTGAAATCACAGCCTGTCTGAGGAACTCTAGACTTGTGGGGAATTCAGGATAATTCTAGCTAATCACCTATCTCAAAATAGAGGCATTCTATGAATTGTGTCTCATCACATCACAACACAACCAAACCAAGATCCTAGAAAACTTTGACATACTTTCCCTCATTATCCAAAATGGGTGCCATGGACCGAAGAACCACACTAATCTTTGGAAGTCTAATGGCGACTCTTCCCAAATGCTTTTTGGCTTCCACTAAGGAACTTCTATATCCATCTCTGACCATCTAGTCCTCTGTTGTGATAAAATTCTAGAAACACGTATTGGAGTCTTGTCCGCATCTGTCGGCAAATTGCATCGTCCTTCAGGGATAGAATCGAGTCAAAGAATGTGTTTGAGGTTCATAGGAATACCGACACACGATAAAGATTCATGAATTGAATTTCCTAAAATATTACTACAGCCTTCCGAAGATAGGTTATGGACGTCCTCGTATCGGTCCACAAAACTCTACTAATACTTAGTTTTTGTACTAATACACCAATAAAACCTAGGCTCTGATACTAATTCATCACGACCCAATTTTCCCAGGTCATGATGGCGCCTACCATAACCCACTAGTAGGCAAGAAAATCGGCAGTCCAGAATGGCTAGTAATGGACTACTCAATAATATAAGGAAAAGAATGCAGAATATATGAAATAAAGATCAATACATAGAAGAATCCCAAAACATGGTAGTATTAGTACAAGAGCTTCTAATATAAAATAAAGAGCAAAACTAAAATATCAAGAGAAATACAATGATACAACTTATCTCAGAATACAACTTAGAGACTAGTCTAATAAATAAGAGAGAAATATGTAATACTCCGAACGTCAGGATCTACCTCTAAGTCTCAAAACCAGGGATGCTCTATATAATGCACACATTAACAATGATAACCCATACTATGATTTGCAGGCTGAAAAAGTGTAGTATGAGTACCAAATTAATGGTACTCAGTAGGCAACAGCCAAATGAGCTCCAAAGATAAAGCAAATATGCATAGCATATAAACAAAACATAATCTACACCCAAAAGTTCAGAAATCATATAAAAAGTCAATGAGAATAATAAGAGACACCAATCCTTTTTATGTCTAAGAGTCTAACATAATAAGACTAAGGAAGTATCAGGGTGAACTATCATATTCCAGCTACATTTAATATACTTCAATGCTATTCCATATATCCAAGGTCAATATATAAATAAAGAGCAAATGAAAGATATATTGTAATTTACAAGGCGAAGTAATGATTATACAAAATAAATAACAAAGGAAAGGCTATATGGTAGTACCATAGCTTCATATATATAGATATATACATATATATATATATGCATATAAACATGAGGTCATCTTAAAGCATAACCTATATCATCATATTCTCATTTTAGGCCACATTATAACACTTATCAGGATTTAAATACTATCATACTCGGGGTTTCTAATCCACATGGCTAGACATGAAATAATCGTGCATAATAATGCAATCATAAGATAGGAGCGGACGAAAACATACCATAAATCCCGATACCGGATAAATGACCAATCTATATAAGCAAGCCATAATAGTGATCATAACAATAATAATAACAATATCAATAATAGCGTGAATAACCGGCTACTCCGAACAACCAAATACCTAGCCGAGCCTATGCGTACCTATACCACCCAAGGCTCGGAAGGTTCAATCAACATACAATAACACAAGGTATATTCTTCACCCATATCTATGCAACTATCCCATACCAGCTGATAGACATAATTGTATACTGCTGATAGCTAATGCAGATGTAGGAATGAATGCAAAGTATACAATCAATGTCACAAATCATTATAAATATCCTTATAAGGAACATCATCATCATAATAACCATTGGCCTTGTCGGGTATCACCATATCATTAATATATCCTCTGACCTTGCCATAAATTAACATCATCACGATAGTATCCTCCGGTCTTGTCGAGTATTAATATTATAATAATAGTATCCTCCGTCCTTATCGGGTATCAACATCATTATAATAGTAACCTCCTTCCTTATTAGATATCAATATTATCATAATAGTATCCCCCGGTATCACCGGGTATCAATATCACCACAATAGTATCGTACGACCTTGTCGGGTATCAATATTATCACAATTACCTTTACCAAATAAGATATACTAAAATATTCATAAACATAAGCATATCACCATAGAGTATCTATCTACTCAATTCTTTCCAACTACTCGTTATTAGTTAACCAACACTTACTATAATAGAATAACTAGTTTACTAGTCATCACATAACTTCTAGTTATTAGTCTAAACATTAGACTTCACATAATCGTTTTTCAAGGGATAACAACTAACCAATATTTATTTAATAGTCAATATTTAACATCTAGTTATGGTTCACCACTAGACCAAAATCGCCATTTATCCACCATTCATTATTATCAACTAATCATCCTATATCATTTAATCATAACTAGATAACACATTACTACTTGTCACCTACCATCTTTTATTAACTAACACCATTCATTAAATAACCATTGTTTTAGCTACCATGTTTCAACTAAGCAAGATTCATTAACTAATACGTTAGATTCCTAGCCATTAAGTGCTATAGTCCCCTAATAGACAACTAGTTACCACACAGCTTAACCATCTAACAAGAAGAGAAATCATAAGATCACAATCCATCTATAATCACATTATTTATAATGGTAAATAACCATGAATGTACAAAATATATGCATGTCATCACCAGTATTCAATTTGTTGAATAATAGGCATCATACCATATCTTCCTCTGTCCCATACCAGAGAGATGTGTATAAAAACACATATATATTCATATTTATAAAATGTAATCACATCATTTATAATGATAAACACTTCTTGGATTTTCAATCAATATCATAACACGTCCCTTGGCCCATTAATTTATCCAAAATAATCATAACATCATAATCACGACCTTAGGCCCATATGGATATCCAAGATTCATCAATAATCATATTTATAACCTGTAGCATATCTCTAATCATCTCACATATAGGAGGCATCTCACATATTGGAGGCATAATATCAATAAGCATGTAATCATCTCTTACACAAAAGGCATCTCACTTCTAGGAGGCATAATATAGATAGATATGTAATCATCTCTTACACAAGAGGCATCTCATATCTAGGAGGCATAATCTATATAGACATGTAATCGTCTAGACCAATTAACATATCCAAGAGGAACATCATCTCTATAGGTCCAATAGTTATCACTAAAGAAAATAGCAACTCTATAGGCTAATCATCAAGTTTAAGTTGAAATAGCATATCTATAGGCCAATCATCAAGTCTAAGAGAAAATAGAATCATTATAGGCCAATCATCATGTCTAAGAGAAAATAGCATCACTATAGGCCAATATCAAGTCTAAGAGGAAATAACGTCACTATAGGCCCATCATTATGTCTAAGAGGAATTAGCATCACTACAGGTTAATTACCAAGTCTAACATGAAATAACATCTCTATAGGCCACAAAACATTGCTAAGAGGAATATCATCTCTAAATGCCCAATATCACTTCCACAAGGAGCATCATAACCATAACTAAAAAACACAATCCGGAAATATCAATACAAGTTACCAAGTTATGAAGTAACCTTATTTTAAGGTTTACTAGCCTTATCTATGTCTAACATCTGCAACTATATCCACAAGACTTAACACAATCTTAAGTCTAAGTGGGCCGAACAATCCCATTTCTAATCCATAATTTCATAATTAGGCTTATGTAACTCCCCAAATCTGGTACCCGGAATGCTACACGGTGCTCATGACCCCAAAGGACCACAAGCTAACCCATGAATGATATTTGTACCTGAACACTACATAATACACTATTTAAATATGGAAATCAAGGTTGTAAGGCCGTAAGGTTCAAAACTGAGACATATATTTGTTAAAATATAACATCTGGGTGGAGTATGAAATAACCAAAACAACTAAAATAACTGTCTGAACATGCTAGTCCAAAAGCCTCTAAACTGTCTGAATAAGGAGTTGATGGGATATGTCCCCAACTAACTCCAACTACTGAAATAAATTAATTAATGAGATAATAAAGTAAAGGTCATTTCCTCGAAGGATTAGGACTCACTACTAACTTCAATGCCCTGAAATTGGGTCTCGAGATGTCACACGGTGCTTAGGGGCACAAGTGACCCCAAGCTAACCCTCTTACTGGCATAACTCATAAGCAACTGGATAAAATTCTTAAATCTATATAAAATCAGTGAAAACATAGAACTTATCAGAACTTGATCAATATAAACATGAACTTTACAATATTACAACTCTACTTTCACCAAACAAAATCGAAACTGAATACATCAACTTCTACTGACTGTCTATGAATCCTCTACTGGTACTGACTTTAGTTGCCGGGTCATGACTCCCAACTATCTAAGATCAACAAGACTAAAATAAGAAAATACAATACTTCTCAAACTGTATAACCCACTCAAGCCCTCAAATCAAAAGGACTCATCACCTGTTGACTGGGAGTGGCAGACTGACTGAATGCGATATCTGTGCTACAATTTGTACCTATATTATAAGACATTGTAGCACATAGAAATATATGAGGGTCAGTACTTTAAAGAATGTACTGAGTATGTGGGGGTGCAATGCAACATTATAAATAATAGCATAAATGATTATGAAAATCATTCATGATGACGATAACGACTTTCTTTGCATGAATTAACTGAAATATATTCCTTGTAAATCATCAATAGTAATGCAAGCATTATATATCTCATAAATCATTATACTCAACTCAAACTCTTTAACTCATGACTTAGAGTGACTAGATGACTCATGAAACTTGAACTCTGATGGACTTGGGAGGTTCTTATAACCGACATAAACCATGTAAGCTACATGGAGTCCAACGTTTTGCGCTCCTAAGGAGAGAACCCCATATTGGCAAGAGCGTCATACTCTAGCCAGGGAGTACAACCTAAATTTAGTGATCACAATCTCATACTCGGCCTCCGGCCCATAATTATCACTATCAATCCTATGGTGTCACGTAGTTTCAGGGGAAATACCACATTTCCCGCTCGGTGCTAAATACTACTCCCAAACACAAGCTCAGAACGCATTAGGAAATCCACCACAAATATCACAAGGGTCTATCATGAAGACCAAATCAAATCTCTTTCTCATTTATCAAATCATAATCAATTTGTGGATTCCTACCTCGACTCAAATCAAATTAATCTTTCTCAATTCATTACGTCATGGCAACATCAATAACTGTGAAGAAATATCAAGACTCATTGTAACAACTCAATCTCATGAATTAATATACACAATAATCCAATTTGTCATAAGGAAGCTTAAAGCTTGACACATGTCTTGAAAGAACTTGAAATACCAAATCATGGTAGAAACATGAAATTCATAATATTAAATATAAAGTCATAATTTGGAAATTTTAAAATAATCATGTATCAAAAACTTCAAGAAAACATCATAGAACTCATTCTTGACTCTCAAGCTCAAATATCAATATATATATTCAATAATTAAACTTCTCATAGAAAAGCTTAAATCATGACTCTTATCTCAAATCATTCAGAAATCATCAACTCATAATAACAATATTCAACTCATGGCATAAGTTCTCAATTTAAGAAATAAAATGATGAAATAGTCATGTGTATCAATCTTGAATAGCTCAAATATCATAAATCATTAATAAACTAATTTGGGTGTAAACCCACTTTGCAAAATCATGAATTTCAATAGTAGAAATTAAATCTTTGGGCACAAGAACGAAAGAAGTGTTCTTGTTCAAACCCCACATACCTTGGATTATGATTTTAAGATGAGCAAGGTTGATTGGAAACTCTTCTTCACACTTTTGAGCTAAGTTCTTGATTCCTTTGACTTGGAGAACTTGATTCTTGAACAACTTGGTGATATCTTTGGAAGATTCTTGAATTTTCTTGTAGAAGATTTGATTTAGGATTTTGGAAGAAACCCTAGTTCTAGATCTTTCTTGGAAGAGAAATGAGAGAAAATGAACTTCTCTTCTCTACTTGGATATATATATATAGGACCAAAATGGGAGAAAATGACCAAAATACCCATGGAAAAATGTCCCTTAATTGCTGGAAAAAAATAGCTGATGACATCCGTGACAAGCTGTAAGGCCCGTGATAGACCGTCATGAATTGTCGTCACAAAATGGGTAGATTTTATGATTTTCGGCTTAAGGTTGACGACATTTTATGACAAGCCGTCACAAAAGGTTGGATTTTGTGACTTTCTACCTTAAGCTGACGACATTTTTTGACAAGCCATCAGGCTTGTGACAAGTCATCACAAAAGGTCGTCACGGAGTTTCCAGGCTGACACGATGGAGTAAAATAAGCATAACTCTTTGCTCCGATATCGGATTTTGACAAAATTGGTATCGTTGGAAAGATAAATCAATTATCTATCTTTTGATAGGTCATGGGATCAATTATTCGTATTATAACGAGATATATGAATATTTGAAGTTGGATATGGAAAAATCCTTCCCAAGAATTCAATCGGTAAAGAATGTTTTGATTCACCTAATTGCTAGGACATCTTTGATGTCTTAATACACATCACCCTTGATTATAAAACAACAAAATCACTATAATTTATTTCTCATGAGCTTGATTCATGGTTTCACTATTGGTTAGAGTCTCAGGGTATTACAAAATGGCTTTAACTTCCTCACCGGGTGAATCTTATGTCGATAGAAAGCTTATCCAATTCACCACATGATAGAAAGTGGAATTCAGAGAAATACAACACTATATAAACAACAATCACTTTGTAAGTCATCCATATTCACTAAAAAGACAGATTTAGGCTTAAGAAACAATTGGGGTATGACACTAACTTTGACTGTTAAGACTAGAATGCTACTGATGCTCTAGAGCTCGTGCTTCTGAACCTATGATATAAAATACCATAGCGTAAATGCATCAGTACATTTGAATATACTGGTATGCATGTGAGGTAGGCTGGATGCAAAGTGTTCATATGCATGAACTATACTAACTGACTGGATAACATGAATGTGAGAATGCATACATGAATACATAATAAGTGTAACTAAGTTTGTGATAACATTATTACTGATCCTGATTACTGATAACATGAGATACTGATAACTGTATAACTGAAATAGCTTATATGGAGCGACTGTATCTGACAGTCTAGGTTTTGATGAAACTAGCTGAGTTCTGTTGTGTTCTGAGTTGATTGTATCTGACAGTCCTGAATTCTATAGAACTATCTGAGTTCTATTACTGAGACTAAATGACTGTGTTTGACATTCTTGATCTATAACTAAAACTGTGGGAAGTAGTCATCTAACCGACATGCCCCAAATAAAGTAATATAGCTGAGGTGAAGTCCAATCTATAACCCCAATTAGAAGGATGTCAATATCACACCACTGGTAAGGACAAGGTGTGGCTAACCCTCATCTGACAGTGTCCCTAAAAAAGAATGGTGGGGCCCTCATCTGACAGTGCTTGTCCACCTCATCAACCCTCATATGACAGTGTTGATGTCTCAACCTATGCTGGCTACATAGTTCTGGAATGCAACGATGACTTATAAGAATCACACCCTCATTTGAAAACATGTGTTCCCATCCTTCGGTTCACTTGGTGCTAATTCCTACTCCCATCTGAATAGACACTTAACATGATTAACTAAACTGGACTAAACTGAATTAAATGAGTTTCGTTGACTAATGAAATACTACTGAGATTACTGAATTTCTGAGATTACTGAGTTTTCCTAAGTCACATGACTAACTGAATTTCTATGAACATGGATCGAATGAGAGTATCTTGAAAACATGACACTGGATCTTGGCACACAGCTAATTGTCGGGTACAAGTACCCCCAGGACTCGATAGCATGAAACTGACAAAGCATGACCTTCTTGAATACATGACCAACATCATAATCTATAATAGAATAAGTTGGAGATTTCATGAAGTAGAAGTTCTAATGCAACACAAGGGTTACACATGTATCCATAATTCACTAACTAAGACATTTCATCAATAATTTTACATGCATAAACTTGTACATGATAGGGCATTTCATATTATCATACTACTATGGCACTTTTCCTACACATAGGCATTTAATCAAACACATGAGGAGCATACTTTGGTTATACCATCATCAATACATCTAATTGTCATGGTTGCATGAATAATTTTGCAAGTTTTAAGGGTTTATCATGATTATTATGAAAATCATCACATACTAGGGTCAATCATTGGAATATGTAATTTAAAACATGAATCAAAACCCCACAACATCATTAACATGAATTTTAATTCAATTTAAATCATGAAAATTCATACATACACAAATCTTGGATTTTAAAAAGAGATTCTTGATCCTCATGGGTGAAAGAGACCCATGAATCAACACATTACATAACTGGGCGGATGATTTCTTGAAGATTGGTGGAGGAAAGCTTGAGTTCATGACTTGGGATTAAGAACCTAGGGTTTCTTGTTCTTAGGGATTAATCTTTGAGAGAAACTCTAATTTGGTATTGTGGATGAATAAGGAACTTATGCGCCTTGGTATGAAATAATTAGGGGTTAAAAAGGGTTGAAATAACCCAAATACCCTTTTAAAAATGGCTTAGAATTCCCTGAATGGGATCTGCAATGGCTCGTGTGAGGGTCCATCGCTGGCTCGACAGTCTGTCGTTCTGACCATCGCACCTTGGCTAGAATAAGGACTCACTGCCTTATTAGCGATGGCTTGGGCGATGGTTCATCGCTAGATTGATGGTCCGTCGGTCCTAGCCGTCGCACATGACCAAATGTTGGGGTTACTGCCTTAGTCGCGATGGCTTGGGTGATGGTCCATCACTGGCTTGACGGTCCATCGGCCTGACCATCGCTTTTGGGCAGTTTCGATAGTTCTCTGTAAAACGTCCATAACTTCTTACTCCGATACCGGATTTGGATGAAATTGTTCTCATTAGGAAGCTAATTCAATTTCCCATATGATAAACATTAATCATTTAGGAAGTCATTGCTAACTCTTCTGGAGACTAGATTTGAATTCATAAAAAGTTTGGGGTATTACATCTTACTATGCCCCAAACTAGCCTAAGGTATCTAGTTCATCTTCAAGATGTCAAGTAAGCCGTATTCAAGCCTAAGATAGCAACTTTTACTATAAACAAGGGTACTCAAATCAACTCTACCCAACTTACGATTTCAAGACTACCATACTAGCCCAATAAGTCTAAATATACAAATCATGCTTCAAATGCTAAGACCATATTCCTAACATAGCATTATAACATATCCATCCTATAAATAATCTAAACTAAAGAGGAATGACAATAGGATACAAAAGGGTTACAAACATGCCATCTTACGGGTCCAAAACTCTCATCTAATTCCCAAACATCAACAATCAAGGCCTAATTATCCTACTCATAATCAAGCCTAACATCAATATTCACATGCAACATATATCACACATTATCTATGAATAAAAGTGGATAGAATCCTAACTCAAGGAAAAACCGCAAAACCTCACTTTATGCACCACATGCTCGTCTTCACTTTACAATCCTCAAAATGCTATCACACTATCAAAACCATAATCTACTCATCAATATGAGTTTAATAATATCCATATTGCACTATTATGCTTCGAGTTCGAAAATGACACCAAAAACCCAAGTGGGTCCCACATACGGACAATGAGTTTCCCAGGCCAACCCAATGTTCACACATGAACAAGGAATCATAACCCTCAAAGAATGGGTGAAAACTAAGCATACTTTCAGCTAAAATCAAGCCCTAAGATAAATTGAGATTTTGGGTCCATGCTAAGAAATTCATGCATGAATTCAATAAATTCTTACCTTAATCTTGAAGATAATCGTGATACAAGATGATAATTAATCTCCCAAGTCAACCCCACGACCAATTTTGAGTTATTACACTTATTTTAGGTTTTCTAGGTCTAAATGGTGAAGGGGAGATGACCCAAACATGTATTGGGGCCTTTATATAGCCCCTACAAGTACTCAAATGTCGCAATCACGGTCCTACGACCAGCAATCACGCTACTCGCAATCGTTCACTCTTGGCCGCGATCGCGGTTGCACCAGATGACTGCAAACTTAAAAATAAGTTTTTGACCCTCAAAACTCATTTGAAATCCAAAAATCATGATCCAATAGTTAATTTTGAGTGTAAACCATATTTCAAATCCATTGGAAATTTCAAAACTTTCATCAGAGATTTCTTAGGTAAAAATTGGGGCCCACACCTAGAGTTTCATCACTTTTTATAAAATCCGCTCAATAGCTCAAAATAAGTCCGGGAGTCTTGAGACCTAGACCAAGGGTATCCCTAGCCTAAATTTTATGTTCCAAACATGATGGATAATTCAGATTTTCAATACGAGGTTGTTAATACTAAATGTGGGTCTCACACTCATTCTTTCCTATTTTCAACTTTCCAACCAATAGGTTGAAATAAACTGGGGAGCATTGGGACCCAAACCAAAGGTCTATCTAGACTAAAATTTATATTTTGGATCTGCTAGTGCAGTTGTGTAATGACCCTTCAGGTCATTATCTATTTTCTTGCCTATTACTGCCGATAGAGCTTCTTTATAGCAGTCCTAAGTTATTAGTGACATGCAGAGACTGATAGTTTGGTTACCTAGTGGTTCGTTTGGTTCCTTGAACCACTTTCGCAATTGGAAGTCTTTGTTGGTCCTAATTGACCACTAAGAGAAAACTTTGGTAAAACAACCTCGTATACAAAATTCAACTTCACCAATGCATTTAAAACATCAATAACTATGGGGTTGCATATATTATTTGTTCAAAACGGACCCCAGATGCATCTTGAGGAATTGATCAAAGCTCGGAACCAAGTTCCAAGCTTCAGCAATGCCTAGTGTTGACCGAGATATTACAACTATGATGGTTAAGGTGCGACTACAGTGTCATAACCGCAGCTAGGTGGAGGGCACGACCTCCATACCCGAGACCTAAGAAAAGCCTATTTAAGTATTATCTTGGATGAGATTTTGGTCTTTTCTGCCTCCTTCTTAAACCTTAAACCCTAATGGAGTGTAAAACCTTCTAAGTGAGTCTTGTGGGTTGTAGTGGAGCTTAAACAACTTGTGAAATTGAATCTTGCTACAATATAAGGTAAAATCTCTTCTCGTGTAGTATTGATATCATGATTTCTTGACTCAAAACCCCTAAATAACTGAGGCTCAAGTGTAGCCCCAAATTTGATTGATTGACTCAAATTGCTTGAGAGTTATGACTCCCTAAAGGTAGTTGAACAATGGGTTAGTTTTGGAAATTTATTTTCCAAAGGTAAAGCCCACTTACGGTTTTGGTGTTATCATGAACCCATGGAATAATGGTGCCATAATGGATATTCTTAATCCTGTGGTAATGCTTAGATTGTATTGTTGATAGCTTTGCTTGTGGAGGAAGGAGCTTCAACAAAAGGAAAGGAAAAGCTTGTTGGTTTATGGGTTTCTTGGACTCAAGGTAGGTTAGGCTTACTTATAGTTAGATTGAGCTTAATTGTAGTATAATTGTTGATATATTTTGAGATTGGGCGGGGTTTAGATGAAAAATTATGGAATGGTGATAATTGGGATTAGTTGGTTCTTATAGGTTATTGAATTTGCAAGGTGATATGCTTGACCCTTAACATAAAACCTTGGATAGTCTACTTGTAGTTTTATGAATAGAATGATAATACTCTAGTTGTTGTAATAGATGAGAATGGTGTTGCTCCATAACCTTAGGATTATGTTAACCTTCGTAGTGCTTAGTTAGGAATTGACCTTGGTGTTGGATTGACTTAGGAGGAATACTTGAAGAAGGCATCCCCAATAGGCTTTACAAGGATTGATAAAACCTTATGATGTGATTTAGATAACTTAGCCTAATTCGGGTAGATATTATCCTTGTGATGGTGGACTTTGGCATTCTTGAAATATAGGAGTGGGACTTGACCCACGTTAAGCTTGATATATGAAATTCCTTAGAGACCTAGATGCTAGGTAAGTGTCTAAATTATGTCGTGGAGATTATTGATGGTTAAACCCCGATTGTTGGATTATATATATGTTAGATGGTTGGTTAATATGTATATTTGATGGATTATCCTGTAGTCATGATATGGATAGCTTTGGGAAAATGATGATTGTGTATATACCATATGAATACTCATGCTCATGTTTATGCTCATGTTATGTGGTAATGCTTAATAGTAAGGTAGGGTGATACATTTTCTCTTACATCCTTATTACCCTATTATTGTGGGCTTGTATTTGCTTATTGATTTGTCTATGTACGTGTATATATGTCGTTTCCTTATGAAATATGAAATGGCATGATGATGCCCGGTGAATCCGAAAGACGTGTTGATGTGATGATAATACTTAGTGAATCTGAAAGAGGTAATGATGTATGATGTTGCCTGGTGAATCTGGTGGATATGTTGATATATGTATTGCCCGGTGAATCCGTAGGATATGTTGATGTTATGATGTTACCCGGTGAACCTAGAGGATTTGCTGATGTTATGATGTTGCTCGGTGAATCCAGAGGATATGTTGATGTACTATTGATACTCGATAAATCTGAAAGAGGTGATGATGTTATAATGATACCCAGAGAACCCAGAAAATATGTTGATGTTATGTTGATACCTGGTGAATCCGGAAGAGGTAAAGATGTTATGATGCTATATGCGGAAAATTTACATAAATGCATTGATACTTGTGAGGTTAGGCCATGTGGGGCCAAACAACTTATGTACTTGGGACATGATGTCTTCTTTGGTAAATGGTTATTCATTCCTTGTCCTTATTCACTAAATGAGAGGTGTGATCCTTGTTGACCCTAATTGGTAACTAGAAGTAACTTATGTCTATTATTGTGTTAAGGTTAATTGGTATATGAAACCTTGTGTGGGACCAAAAGCTTACCTAGAAATTCTATTCGACTTGGAATAATGGTCATGTTATGAAATTTTGCCTAGTAAAGTTGCTTATGTGACAACTAGTTATTACTAATAAATGACTATGACTTGAATACTAGAAGTCTAGTAAATTAATTAGTGGACCTTACTTGCCAAAAATATGGAAACTAGTCCTTAAGGTTGTGACATGCCTAATGATGACGGGCTTAGTATTGCATGACAAATAACTAGGTTGACTTCTAATATGTAACCTGGTGGTGGCTTAATTGATGGATTCTATAATGAGAGTGCTAACTAGAAAATGGAATTGTGATAGATAAATAAGATATATTAGTGGTAACTTGTAGCTTTTCCCTATTGCATGGCTAGTAACTATAAGACTTGTAACCTAGTGTCATACGGAAATAGAGGTTAACTAATTTAGACCTCACATGGATTTTATTGGCAATTTAGAGGATGAGTAATTATATAATTATGCTATAACCGTATTGGTTTTGTTATGATTACATTAAGGTATGGACATGGGAAATGTATCTTGGGAATAAGCCATGGCGAGGTTGTGCTACCTACGGCTTCGGCATTTGTGGAGTAGTTGTGCTTTATTGTAATACCCTAAACTTTTCTAGATTAAATTCATTCCTAAATTGTTAAGGGAAAGATTGCAAAATAAATAATATTTATTCCATGTTGAATTTTCAAGATTTCAACTCACCATTGTGTGGGAAATTGAATAAGCTTTCCATCAATACTAAATTCACCCAAATCCGACACTCGGTGAAGGAGTTATGGCATTTTTAAGTTGACAGTGTGTCAGCTGGACTGTCAGCACGTCGCGGAGATAAGTAAATTGGCAGTTGTCAAATTCCAGTGAGACTCCGCTATTCAACAGCATCGCCTAGGATTCTTATTTTACATTTGTCAATTTTTAGCAAGCCTACTCTACAGTGGCGCGTCGCGCCAGTGGCCAAAATGGTAAAACGATAGGGCACCACGATAGCTCCACGTCACGGAGAAAGGCCAGTTCCCACTCATCCTTTTCCAGTGAGCCACCGCGACTGTGGCGCGTCACGGTGGCCAGCCAAATCAGGATTTTTACTTCTTTTCCAGTATCATTTAAAAACCCAAGGGGGTGTTTTGGTCAATTCCCAAGCCCCCAAAGCCGTCAAAACAAACGATTTAACCCTACTACAAGCCTTCTATGCTTATATTCATCAAAACTTCTCTCAACCAAATCCCTAAGCTTCATCATTCAACTTCAAGAATCCCAAAGATTCCACCATTCTTTTCCCAAATCAGTTCAAGATTCAAAGTTCCCAATTCAAGAACACCAAGAATCATCATTCAAGAGCATAAATAGAACTCCAAAAGCAAAATTGTTCATCTAGTTCATCATCCAAGGTATGTGGGGTTTGAACAAGGATAATTCTTTCATCCTTGTGCCCAAAACTTTATTTTAATTACAAATTTACTGCAATTTATATGATTTTCCATGAAATTCAAGTGAGGATTTATACCTATTATTATTATTTGTAAGATTATGAGATTTCACATGATTTAAAATCTGAATTACATGATTATATTTATATATCCATGCATATTGTTGAAATTTCCAGATTTTAAGTTGATTTATGAATGTTTACATTATCAAGCATAAATTTTAAGATGTTTTAACATGAGATTGATGCATGGGTCATTACGGCCTAATTAAGATTTGTTATTTTGAGATTATTTATGCTATGAGCACCCTCAAATAAGATTATCCTCAGTTTTGCTAAAGATTTGGCCTTTTGGTCCTAAGCTAAGATAAAGAATCCACTTTGTTCATAATACTTGAGATTTAAAGAAAGAAAAGCATAATTGGTTTTCTTGTAAACCTTTGTACTAATTTTGAAGTGGATTTCTTAAGATTGTGAGCATAAGAATGGGAGTTGTATTTAGCACCGAGTTAGGCATGATTCCAAGGTTTCATACCCCAGAACTATATGCCACTATAGGATTCTGATTATTCCCACTTCTACGTGGATGACTTAGATTGTGATCACGTAAAATAGAAGTTCTATTCCGATGGCAAGGGTAGAACTACCTTACCT
The DNA here is from genome assembly GCA_030864215.1 of Capsicum pubescens. Classification (NCBI taxonomy): domain Eukaryota; kingdom Viridiplantae; phylum Streptophyta; class Magnoliopsida; order Solanales; family Solanaceae; genus Capsicum; species Capsicum pubescens. Next base: position 198,325,217 of record CM061544.1, on the reverse strand, counting down.
AACTGGGTCCAGATGTGGGACACCATTGATGCTCACATGGTATATTTTGGTTAGAATAACCACCCAAAAGAAGTCCCCTACTCTTAAAATAGTCTACTGATTTGACGCCTTAAGATAAAAACATTTTCCCTGAAGATAATGTGTTTTTCCCTAATAGTAAAGACTTTCAGAAAAGGATATACAGAAAAGCATTTAAAAAACTAAGTGTTAAGGCTCATAATTTTTACTCAGATTATGCTCTACAGAAAGATATTAGGCACAATTTTCAGCTTTCAGATTACAGATTAAGAGTGATTCCTTACTATAATTAGAAAGTATGATTTAAAGGCAGAATACAAGTATAGTTTTAGAACTAAATGTTATGGATCACAAGATTTATATAGTATGTTTTGTTTCTTATTGCTACATATTTTAGTATTTCAGATATTCTAGCTTATGTGAGTCATTTACATTTAGCATGCATTGCTTTAAAAATTATGATTATGAGATAATGTTTTACTTATGCATTTCACCCTCATATACTCAGTACATTATCAAAGTACTGATCCACATATATGTCTATGTGCTATATTATCTCATAATGTAGGTATCAGCCCAGTTGTAGGACATATACTATATTCAAACAGTTTAAATATTCCATCCAGTAGATAAGGAGTCCTCCGACCCTGGGGACTTTAGTTAGATGTTATTGATGTAATTTATTTTCTTATTCATATGTATTGATTAGTGATAGTTGGAGTCACATCCCAGCTATCTATAGTCAGTATAGTAGAGGCTTCACAGATGTTAGTTAGAGTCAGTTATGTATTTTCAATCCCTCTTTTAGACTTTATAAGAATGTAAAAGTTCTATTGATATTGTATTTTTCCTAGATTCCATCTTTATTATGTTTCCACACAGTAAACTCAGTTGTTTTATGCATATCATTCAGTTGCTTATGAGTTATGCTAGTAGAAGGGTTAGCTTGGGATCAGTTGTGGTCCTAAGCACTGTGTGACATCTCGAGATAGATTTTTTGGGTGTTACAAACTTGGTATCAGAGATCAAAGTTTAAGTGTCCTAGGGTGTCTATGAAGTTGTATCTAGTAGAGTCTTTTGGAACGGTATGAAGATGTCTATAATTTTCTTCAAGAGGCTACGAGGCATTTAAGAAAAGTTTTCTTTCTTTCCTGCTCTAGATTGTGTAGTAAAGTTGTTCTCTCCAAATCTTCTTTCTATTCGTGTGTTACACCAAAATTCCTCATCTATAACTTATTCTTGAGAGAATATAATTAGCAAGTTCTAGTTCATCCCTAGATAATGCTCTCAAATTTGCTAGCAGAAGTTTCAGAAGTCACACAAAGGGCTTCAGAGAAGTCCCCTAGTATGTTAAGTCCCTTGAGTTAAAAGTTTATATTCTCATCCTTATGAGCTATTCAGTTGAGACCGAATTATACATACATTCAGGTTCCTCATTATTCCTTCAGTACAGATAGTGCTCATGAGTGAAGATAGTTTGAACCTAGACTGTTAAATGTAGTGTGCATTCGAGGGATAGTATGAACTTCAATGTCATGATTTATGAGTAGTAGAACCCTATTATAGTTGGAAGTATGGGTATAGAAGAGTAGTGATAAGAAAAGTGGGAATAAAGATTGATAGAAAGTATAGAGATAAACTTGTGCATGTTAGCAAGTTGTGTTAAGGTGGTATGTTTTTGTGTATTGGTTCAGTGGAAGGAAGAGAAGGAGTTATTAGTTAAGGTGAATTGTTGTTTGCTTGAAGTACGGAAGAAATTATTGATGGTATCTATTGTGTTTGAAAAGTATAGGATATTAATGAACTATTTGGTAGTTTAGTATCATTAATTTAGGTTTCCCTTGAGGTCAGAAAAATGAGTTTATCTGAAACTTATAGAGCTATGATAGTAATTTGATTGTGTAGAAGTAGTATGTGCTAATGGATTATAAGGAGGTAGGTCATATAATTTTAACCAATTACTATTATTATGAAGTCCTAGTGGAATAATGTTTCTTGATGATTTATTTCATAGCTTCCAAGCGAGAATTGTATGCGTATTGAATTACGTTAGCACTAGACACTAAGTTTGAACAGTGGATGATCATAATGGTGGAAATAATGATTGTTTGGTTAGCGGTGCTAGTTATATGGAAGTGATCTAGTAGTCTTGAATAGTGTATGCAAGAAGTTTGAGTTCAATTATTTGTAATTAAATATGATGTTGTGAGTATGATGAAGAAGTATGCCTAAGGTAATATGGGGTTGCATTATTTCCATGGTTATTACGTGTTTTATGTGGTTGGTAGTATCGTTAAGTTGCTAAGTGGAAGAAGAGTAGTTAGATGGTATATGGTGTTCTAAATAGCTAAGTTAAGGAGTTTCAATTGATGATGTTGAGGCTTTTGTTATGATCTTGATTCTCATGGTTTAGAGAAAAATATAAGTTTGGGAGATGTGATATTATGTGATATTAGCAGAGTATGAAGGAAAGTAGTATGGTTATTAAAGGTTGATGATATTCGTGTTAAGTGTTTGAATCTAAGTTTGAATCCTTGAAGTTTGAGCGAACAGAAGTAAGAATTGAAGCTCTAGATGGTGTGAACTCAGGATATGGTTATACTTATGAAAATTATTAGTTAGTAAGTGTTCAAGATATTATGTGATGACAAGTGAGGCTACAGAAAGATAGGGTTGTATCTCAGAAGAAAGTATTAGCAGCGGGTTTTGCACTTTCAGGTGTAGTTTTCCAGAGTAAGTTTTTTACTTGCGTGTATTGTTGTGTTCCAGACTCTAGAGTACAGTGATTATAGTTTAGTTTAGAGTTTAGTAAGAGTTCCACAGACTTAGAGTGATGGCTTAAAGCAAAGAGGGAGATGATGCCAAAGTTAGAATTCTAGATGCTGGTAGTGATGCCAGTATAGCGTAGAACATCATAATGTGAGGATATGGCTCAACCCATTCTTATTTTAGTATTTGGTTTGCAGTTATCCCAATATCTACTCATGCCTTATGTGTCAGTTTCCTGATTTGATCATAGTTCATGCTCATGTGTTTAATAGAGAATCATGTAATCTCCCAGTTCCTAGTAAGAGGAGTTCCAGTTCATCCAGCAGTTGGAATCACTTTCCATAAGTTATGAACTCTAAATTCAGGCCTTATAGTATGTTCAGTTCCAGTACTCATGCAACACTCTTAACGATCAGAGAAATTCAGATTTATATCATGTACGTCCTCAGATTAGATCTCCTTAATAAATCCTTGTCGTGAATACACTCTTCCTTAAGCCTTGATAAAGTGTCAAGTTATACATAGTATCTCTTCATATTTTCGTCCCTAGTATTCTAACTTTTCAGTGACCTTTCCATGGTCAAGATAGTTATGATAAGTAATTATGTGGATGAGAGATAGTAAATGTGTTATGTTTGGAAAGATTGTTGTAAGCTGGTTTTATGTAAGTCTATAAGTTTGAAAGAATTTTTAAGGTAAAGTTTATTTTCTTATGTATGACTCGGTTAGTTGAGAATCTTTTATGTGTATCATCCTAAGAATTGAATGCTACATGGAGGTTGTTATTGATAGAGGTATTAGATAATATGGGAGAGATGCTCGTATGGGTATTTTTTTAGAAGTGCATGTGTGGATATGAAAATAGGCTTAAACGCCATGTTGGTGAATAAGAGTATAGGCATGTGGTGCATTAATGGGTTTCTAGTAAGAGGTTGAATTTAGTTGTTAAAGTGATAAGAAGTGTCATCCTAGTGTAGGTAGTTGTGTGACAATGCTTGGGGTATTGAGTTCATGGTTCAGGATAGTATTATGAGGTTATGTGCAGTACCTTGTGATTCCGAGTTAGGCTTGACCGTGATAAGAGGATTTAGTTCAGTTTAGACTTTAGTAGAAGGATTTATCAATGCCATGTGAGAATTATAAGATGAATCAAGTGAGTATGATATCTAAAAGGAATAGTATAGTTGAGGAAGTTTTTGTCAAGTGTTGATAAGCTTGAAAATAAGAAGTTGCATTTCTTAAGTCCTAACAATTCAATCCTATCCCAGTGTAGGGTTTATGGGTCTATGTTCCATGCTATAGAGTGGTAGCGATGTTGTAATTTCTTCTTTAGTGGTCTTCTTCAGATCATGCCCGGAGTCCTTTACTCCCTACTATCGTAAGAGTTTCTTAGAAAAGTGTTGAAGAAATACTCCATCTCGGTATGAGCATTCAGTATGATTCAATCAGGGTAGCCAGAAATCTAGTCAAACTGTCAGACAGACAAATCGCTACAGTTTTCCATCTTCCAAATTAGTCTAGTTTCACTACCTGATATTTTATGAGTATGGACATTTCAAGAGGTAGTTTGTTCACATCCATGTAAATTTCAGATTCATCTCAGTATAAGTATCAGTTTTATATTCAGATATTAAGTCATGATTTAGTTCATAAGTATCCAGCGTATCATCTCAGACTTTTCCTAGTATTTCAACCAAACCAGTATCATTCGGGGACGAACGATCCTAATAGGAGATGTTGTAATGCCTCGAGTTTTCATGTCATAAACATCTCATTTTCTTTGTCATGAAATCAGATCCAGCTTAAAGTAATGGTTAGTTATAAGTTGGCATTCTCATTTCGATCTCATCCATACAGCTATTCTCATGAAAGTTCATGCACTCACAGGTCTGTTCAGTAGCCCACAACGTTGGGATTCAGTCAAATAGTTTATTTCAGTTGTGCATGATAGCTTATAGCCTAAGATTCCTCAGTGATTTTAGCCTAATTAGCCATATTCGAGGATGAATGTTCCCAAAGGGGAGTTATTGTAATACCCTGAACTTTTCTAGATTAAATTCGTTCCTAAAATGTTAAGGGATAGATTCCAAAATGAATAATATTTATTGCATGTTGAATTTTCAAGATTTCAACTTTCCATTGTGTGGGAAATTGAATAAGTTTTCCATTAATACCAAATTCACCCAAATCCGACATTCGGTGAAGGAGTTATGGAATTTTTAAGTTGATGGTGTGTCAGCTGGACTCTCAGCACGTCGCGGAGATAAGTAAATTGGCAGTTGTCAAATTCCAGTGAGACTCCGTGATTCAACCGCATTGCATAGGAGTCCTATTTTACATTTTTCAATTTTCAGCAAGCCTACTCTACAGTGGCGCATCATGCCAGTGGCCAAAATGGAAAAATGATAGGGCACCGCGATAGCTCTGCGTCGCGAAGAAAGGCCAGTTCACACTCATTATTTTCCAGTGAGCCACCGCGATTGTGGCGCGTCGCGGTGGCCAGCTAAATCAGGATTTTTACTGCTTTTCCAGTATCATTTAAAAACCTAAGGGGGTGTTTTGGTCAATTCCCACGCCCCCAAATCCATCAAAATACACGATTTAACCCTATTACAAGCCTTCTATGCTTATATTCATCAAAACTTCTCTCAACCAAATTCCTAAGCTTCATCATTCAACTTCAAGAATCCCAAAGATTCCACCATTCTTTTCCTAAATCAGTTCAAGATTCAAAGTTCCCAATTCAAGAACACCAAGAATCACCATTCAAGAGAATAAATAGAAACCCAAAAGCAAACTAGTTCATCTAGTTCATCATCCAAGGTATGTGGGGTTTGAACAACGATAATTCTTTCATCCTTGTGCCCAAAATATTATTTTAATTACAAATTTACTGCAATTTATATGATTTTCCATGAAATTCAAGTTAGGGTTTATACTCATTATCATTATTTGTAATATTATGAGATTTCCCATGATTTAAAACTTGAATTACATGATTATATTTATATATCCATGCATATTGTTGAAATTTCCAGATTTTAAGTTGATTTATGAATGTTTACATTATCAAACATGAATTTTAAGATGTTTTAACATGAGATTGATGCATGGGTCACTATGCCCTAATTAAGATTTATTATTTTGAGATTATTAGTGCTATGAGCACCCTCATATAGGATTATCCTCAGTTTTTGATAAAGATTTGGCCTTTTGGTCCTAAGCTAAGATAAAGAATCCACTTTGTTCATATTACTTGAGATTTAAAGAAAGAAAAGCATAATTGGTTTTCTTGTAAACCCCTGTGCTAATTTTAAAGTGGATTTCTTAAGATTGTGAGCATAAGAATGGGAGTAGTATTTAGCACCGAGTTGGATATGATTCCAAGGTTTCATACCCCAGAACTATATGCCACCGTAGGATTCAGATTATTCCCACTTCTACATGGATGGCTCAGATTGTGATCACGTAAAATAGAAGTTCTATTCCGATGGCAAGGGTCGAACTACCCTACCTAATGGGGGCAAGACGTGGGACTCCATGGATGCTCACATGGTGTATGTCGGTTAGAAGAACCTCCCCAAAAAAGTCCCCTACTCTTAAAATAGTTTATTGATTTGAAACCTTAAAATAAAAGCATTTTCCCTTCAGATAATGTGCTTTTCCCTAATAATAAAAACTTTCAGAAAAAGATTTACAGAAAAGCTTTTAGAAAACTAAGTGTTAAGGCTCACAATTTTTACTCAGTTTATGCTCTACAGAAAGATATTAGCCACAGTTTTCAGCTTTCAGATTACAAATTAAGAGTGAGTCCTTTATACACGTAGACAGTATGATTTAAAGGGAGAATACAAGTACAGTTTTAGAACTAAATGTTATGGCTCACAAGATTTATAAAGTATGTTTTGTTTCTCATTTCTACATATTTTAGTATTTCGGATATTCCAGCTTATGTGAGTCATTTACATTTAGCATGCATTTCTTTACAAATTATGATGATGAGATAATGTTTTACTTATGCATTTCACCCCCATATACTCAGTACATCCTCAAAGTACTGATCGACATATATGTCTATGTGATATATTGTCTCATAATATAGGCATCAACCCAGTTGTAGCACGTATACTATATTCTGAGAGTTTACAGATTCCAGCAAGTAGATGAAGAGTCCTACTTCAGAGACTTTAGTTAGATGTTATTTATGTACTTTATTTTCTTATTCTTATGTATTGATTAGTGATAGTTGGATTCGTGTCTCAGCTATCTATAGTCAATATAGTAGATGCTTCACTGATGATAGTTAGAGTCAGTTGTGTATTTTCAGTCCCTCTTTCAGACTTTATCAGAATGTAAAAGTTGTATTGATATTGTATTTTTCCTAGATTCCATCGTTATTATGTTTTCGCACAGTAAACTTAGTCATTTTATGCATACCATTCAGTTGCTTATGATTTATGCCAGTAGAAGGGTTAGCATAGGATCACTTGTGGTTCTAAGAATTGTGTGATGTTTTGGGACAAAATTTTGGGGCGTTACATTTATTGTATTATTGGTTGATCTTTTCGTGTACTCTCCGGTGGTATGGGATGTCGTGATGAGTTGTTTGAGTTTCATTCTTTTTGTACTTCCCAACGTATGGGGACTTCGAGGTAAGTTCTTGTGCTTGTGTTCTAAGGATGGTTGATGTTTTTTATGATTCATAAATGTCTTTTTATCATACATATGACTTTACGCTTCCAAAATAGTACTTAGTTGGTATGGCGATGTTGGGGTATATTGATATAATGTGTCGTGCTATTGCAATATTAGTATAGTTATTGATATAGTGATATCAAAAAAGATTCAGGTTCGATCCTATTCTTGACTTTAAGAATATTGTCTTACCTTATATCGTCTTTATATTATAATTTAGATTATTCGGCCGATGATACCTATTGAGTACCTATGTTTTGGTACTCATACTACACTTTTGTACCTTTTTGGTGCATACCCAGGTTCTAGTTGTCGTCGTTGAGCTAGTTCATGCCGTACTGACTATTTGGGGACAGGGTGAGATCTTGGAGTTTGAGTTTCCCTCTATCCCTTATATATTTATTTGTCTTTTGATTTTGAGACAAATGTATGAGATTTTTCAGACATTTGAGACTGGGGGTTGTAAATTTTATTGTTAAGTCTAGATTCTATTTTACTAATACTATCAGGTCATCGGATTGGTATTTAATATCGGTTGTCTTTAGTTGTGAAATGCTATTATTTATATTGTATTCATATATATTGTCCGTATTGTAAATTTCTACCGAGGTAACCCATTGTATTAGCTTCGGGTTACGGTATTGGCTTCCCTACTGGTGGGATGTGGTAGGTGCCATCATGACTTGAAATTTAGGTCATGACAAGTTGGAATTTTCATCTGAGATTATTTCACTAAAGTTTTTCTCGGTGGCTATTTGGAATCAGCGAAGAATTCTAAATAGGGAATTGGCTCTAAAAACCAAATAAACTACTCGATAATCAAATCGTCAGTCCCAAAAAGTCATAAATAACTTGGGGAAGCTATGGAGAAGCTAACGGTGAAGATAAGCATAAATATGGAAAATGACCTGAAGGGTCGTTACACCGAGAGATCCATTGCTTATACATATGGCATTTATTTCAGATCATTGTCGAGAGGGCTATTGCATACTCATTTCATAATCATATTTATTTCACTGAGAGGGATATTACATATTCATATTGCATATTCCTTACATTTCATATCATTGCTAAAAGGGCTATCATATTAAAAGAATTCTTATTTCCACCTTATTTCGAATAATTGAAGGTTACCATATCAAATAGAAAATCATTGATTGCAGGGACTATTTTACCCAAAATGTCGTCATTTTATAAGAGAGCACCCTATTTTGAAAAAGATTCAATTGCCATAAGGGTCATTGTATTGAACAACAAAATAGGTTGTCATTTCTATGTTGTTGCAGAAAATACTATTGAACACAAGATCATATGGTTACAGGGACTGTTTTACTCAAAATGTCGTCGGTGTCCAAGAAAGCCACCCCATTTTGAAAACCTTTCAAATTCTAAGAAGGCCATCCTTTCAAACAAGCAAGATATTTTTCGTTTCTTCTATTGAGAAATTTGTTATCTTCCAAAAATAGATAAAAGATAAGATGCCAACACTTATCAAAATTAACCTATACGGAGGTATGGTGAAAGAAATGTCTACCCTTTGTGAATCACATTTTCTAATAACATTCTTGTTTCAGATTTATTTGACAGCATCTGAGAAGATGAAATTCTCATCCAAACCCACAAGTTTATTCCAACAAAACTATCTAAGAGGAAGAAAGAAATAAACAAATTTATAAAAGAAAGTGTCATGTGTATATAATGAAGGATTCTCTAAGAGGGACATAGCACAATGCAGTGTTGAGGTGAAAACATTAATTCTCCACATGAATTAATTTTACCACTAACAATCTCTTTTCAAGAATTTTTGAGAGCATCCGAGAAGAATGAAAATTTCAAACCCAAATCCTAGGTGAGGAAAAATCCAAAAAGGACATAATACAATGTGGAAATTTTTCATAGTAGCAAACCAAAGAATACTTCAAAGAGTAATAACAAACTCTTTGGATGTGGACTAAATAAATACTCCCACCACTATCAAACCATACTCCTTCTAGAAAGAATATGGGTATTTCAGGGTACTTTTGTTTTAGTGTCAATTTTGAGGTATTTCTAAACTCACACCAAAGGTACCTTTCTCTTTCTTCAAACTCGAGTGACAATACACCTCGATCTTTGGAGACTAGGTCCAGCTAAAATAATACCTAAGGATGCAAAGACTCTATATTTTGTAATTGAGATAATTACAAGTATTTTTTCCCTAGCTCAACTTATAGTTACTCATCCTGAACCAAAGGTTCTCTTAGAATAAAAGATTACCTTTTCTACCGATCAAATCAAACTACAAGAAGCATGATTCCTGAAGTCCTAAGGATATGTAGCTGGGCTCTATGTTGTAAACTTGACTGTATTCCAAAACCCCAATCCTTTAATTCTCCAGCTTTTCATTCTCTTTAAAATTCAAAATTGGGATAGCTTATGAATTCTTCAAAAATTATGCTTATAAATCAAGCATTATAAACTACAAGTGGCCTGAATTCTCATGAAAATTAAGATATGTAGGAAACCTAATCGTAGGATCTGATCGTATTTCCTTGAAATTCATGCAAAAACCAATCATCATTGAGAGATGAATCTATGGTCAGATAAAATTAGGAGAGTCAAACTCTCTTTACCTAGGGTTACTTGTTCACCATATCCAAAGGGAGGGGATAGTTGTTGACACCTAATTTTTTTCCTCCACGACCTTTTTTTTAGTTTTTTTGGTATTAACTAAAATTAAAACATTTGTTTTATCCAAATAAAGGTTTTCTAAAATGGATCTTTGGGGTTAATTTTGTTATTTTAGTTAGAGATTATATATTTTTGTATTCGTATATATGAGATCATAATTTTATTATATAAATTAATATTTTATCAAAAATTAAATTTTAATCATGAACTATCTTGAAAAATTAATTCAAATGGGTAAATTTTGATTCAAATATGTAATTTGTTCTTAAAAATAAATTATATGGAATGCATTTACTAGATTTTATCGAACCAAGAAACTCGAGATCAAATCGGTTAAAATTTTGTATTAGATTTGTCTCAAATTTAGCCAATTTATTAAATTTGATCATAATTGATATCAATTTGATCATAATTTAAATTCAATTGAACAATTGATTTTTAATGTGGTTGAAATTAAAACATGTTGGGCTAAATTCTCAACTTAAAGGCTATTTAGAGCTCAGAAATTAACTTTCAAGGGGTTTCTCTATCATTTGGTCTGGGATAAGGATTCAAACTTAGAGGGTCTTTCATTGACATCCATTCACATAGTTAGTGAATTTTCAAAGGTTTTTCTGATAATCTTCCTGGTGTCCCTCTCGATAGGTAGATTGATTTTGGTATTAATCTTGTTCTGAACACTTATCCTACCTCTATTCCCCCATAAATAATGTTTCCATATGAGTTAAAGAAACTCAAGAAGTAGTTGAAGGATCTCTTAGACAAGGGTTTTATCTATCCTAGTGTGTTCCTGTGGGGTGCACCTATCTTGTTCGTACATAAGAAGGATGGTTCCTTTCGGATGTGTATTGATTATTGGCAATTGAACAAGGTGACGATAAAGAATAAGTACCCACTTCTAAAAATTAATGATCTCTTTGATCTACTTAAGGTTTCCAAATTCTTCTCTAAGATCGATCTTTAGTTCGGGTATCATTATTTAAAGATTAGGGAGGTGGATATCCATAAGACACATTTCTGCATCCCAGTATGGGAACTTTGAGTTCTTGGTGATATCGTTTGCACAGACTTATTCCTCAGTGGCATTCACGGACTTGATGAATAAGGTCTTCCATTAGTTTCTAGATTTTTTCCTTATTGTCTTCATTGATAATATTTTGGCATACTCTAATTGTAAGGAGGATCATTCTGATCACCTCTGCCTGGTGTTGCAAACCTTGAAAGATCAACAAATGTATGCTAAGTTCTCTAAATATGAATTCTGGCTGAATGTTGTTACATTTCTAGGTTATGTTGTGTCGAATGGGGGGAATCATGGTGGATCCTCTGAAGGTTACAATGGTTAAGTAATGTCCTAGAGCTATGAATCCAACTGATATTTGGAGCTTCTTGGGTTTAGTCAGTTACTATAGGAAATTTATGAAAAGTTTCTCTTCTATTGCTACCCTATTGACCAAGTTGACTCTAAAAAAGGTGAAGTTTGTGTGGTTTAATGCTTGCGAGGGTAGTTTTGATAAGCTGAAAGATAAGTTGACTTCAGCTCCAATCTTGACTCTTCCTGAAGACACTGAGGGTTTTGTCGTCTATTGTGATGTGTCTTGGGTTGGTTTAGGTTGTGTTTAGATATAGCATAGAAAGGTGGTTGCTTATTCCTCTAGATAGTTAAAGGTTCATAAGAAGAATTATCTGACTCGTGATTTAGATCTATTGGTTGTGGTATTCGCATTGAAGCTCTAGTGTCATTATTTGTATGGAGTCCATGTGGAAATCTTTTATGATCATAAGATCCTGTAGTACATGTTCACTAAAAACTATCTTAATCTCAGGCATTGAGGGTGGATTGAGTTACTAAAGGATTATGATATGAGTCTTTAGTACCACAGGTAAAGCTAATGTAGTTATTGATGCTCTTAGTAGGTTATCCATGGGGAGTCTAGCTCATATGGATAGGGATAAGCGGGAATTGATGAAGGATATTCACTATTTGTCTAACCTTAGATTTTATTTCTTAGACTTTGAGGATAGAGGTGTATTTGTGCAATAGGTGGTGCAATCATTCCTTGGTTATGAAATTAAGGAGAAGCAGGAATTACACCCTCTCTTAATAAAAATCAAGGATAATGTGGGTAAGTAGAGGGTGATGGACTTCGATATCAGTGGTGATAGTATCGTGAGGTACCAAAGAAGGTTGTGTATTCCCTATGTTGATGGGTTATGATGCAAGATTTTGGCCAAGGCCCAAGAATCGTGGTATACAATTCATCCCTACTTAAAAAAGTTGTATCATGACCTCATGGATATGTATTGGTGAAACAACTTGAAACGGGATATTGACAACTTTGTGGCTAAGTGTATGGTGTGTCAGCAAGTGAAGCTGGAGCACATGTGCCTCGGTGGGCTACTCCAAGAAATTAAACTACCAGTGTGGGAGTGGGGGTAATTAATATGGATTTCATTACCGGTCTTCTGCGATGGAGGAATCAGTGTGACTCCATTTGGGTCATAGTGGATAGAATGACTAAGTCTGCTTATTTCTTTCCAATGAGGACTAATTATTCTGTAGAGAACTATGCGTTGTTCCTTCAGGTGGTAATAAAGATGCATGGTGTGCCTTTCTCGATCATTTCAGATCATGGTAATCAGTTCTCATTGCATTTCTGACGCTCTTTCTTGTAGGGTTTAGGGACTAAAATAAGCCTTAGTACCGTCTTTCACCCATAGTAAAATGGGCAAGAAAAAAGAACTACTCAAACTCTGAAAGATATGTTGAGACCCTATTTAATTGACTTTGGTGGTAGTTGGTTCCACCATTTGTCTCTCATTGAATTTTCTTATAATAATAGTTACCATTCTAGCATTGGTATGGCTTCGATTGAGGTATTGTATGGCAGGAGCTATAGATCTCCTATTGGGTGGTTTGAGGTTGGTGAGGTAGAGATGCTTGTCCCAGATTTGGTTCACTAAGCTACGGAAAAGGTAAAAGTGATTTAAAATAGGATTAACACCGCCCAAAGTCATCAAAAGTCCTATGCGGATGTGAGGCGAATGGACTTGGAATTTGAGGTTTGAGATTGAGTGTTCTTGAAGGTGTCTTCCATAAAGGGAGTAATGCAGATTAGAAAGAATAGAAAGCTCAGTACCCAATATATTATCCCGTATATGGTTTTCAGAAAAGTTTATAACATTGCATATGTGTTGGATTTGCCCTCTAGCATGAGTCCCAATCATCGTTATTCCATGAGTCCATGTTAAGAAAATGCGTTGGTGTTCTTTCATTGGTTGTTCCCTTGAAGACCATTGGTATTTCATGTTCTTTGTCATATGAGGAGGCCCCAGTGAGGATCTTAGATTGGCAAGTTCATCCATTGTGGATGAAGGACATGGCTTTAGTAAAGGTTCTATGGTGGAACCAAAAGTTCTAGGAATCCACTTGGGAAGCTGATGGAGACATAAATTCCAAGTATCCGTTCCTATTTCCTATTCTATAAATTTGTGCTTGAGGTATGTGTGTTCCTAACTTCCTTGTTTTCGGTCTTTGTTAAGGGAAAGATTGATCTCCTTGGCATCTTTGTTTTCTAACTAAGTGAAAGGTGAGAGCAAAGATATTTATGGTTTAATCATGCTAGTCAATTCCCTATCCAATAATTCAAGGAAGAATGATCCTAAGTGGGGGAGACTGAAATGCCCCAGACTTTGGCCTTTGCAAATTTCTTGATCTTCAGGCTCTCAGCCCTTCTTATGACTCACGCCACGAGTCGTATGGTATGGTTACAGGTCAAGTGACCCTAGTCGTAAGTTAACTAATGTTTTATTGGCCAAGTTCTGTCCTGATTACCAGAGACACCTCACGAGTCATATGATCATGTGATAAGTGATTAGGGTCCTGTCATATCTTGTCCAGTGTCTAATCCCTTAGCCTTCTTCTGGTTCAGGACTAAACCATACTAGTCGTATGGTCTAGTGACGAGTAGGACTAGGATATCATAAGTTAGACATTATGTGGTATCCAATTCTCTATCTTGGTGATGACTCAAGGGTACTAGTCATAAGTTGTTGTGATGAGTCAAAGGTCTAACTCGTATCAAAATGCGGGTTTTCTACAGCTTTAAGTTAGAGGTACTTGGGACATTTCCCACCCTACGCCCTTAAGACCCCACATCTTATAAAACTGTTTAGTCATTTATTATGCTCTTTACAATATCAAACTCTCTCTAAACTCTTTCTAAAACCTCTCTAGAAAGATTCGGCTTGGGTTTCTTCACAGTGGTCATATAAGGGCTTAAAGATCAAATTCTCTCTATGAAGCTTCGTAATTCAGGCATGTGACTCTTCCCTTATTGTTAGTTCACTAAAAACATATGTTTAAAACATTTTTCATGAGTCATTAATGGTAATTTTGAAAACCAAGGTTGATGGTTCAAATGAACATTTTTGGGTATTGATTCTCATTATTTAATTTATGATTATGCTTGTTTAAATAATGGTTTTTCACATGTCGGTGCATCATAATTGTGGTTTAACTAAGGGGTCTTGTTTAACCATATATTTGATGGTTTTTTATTTTGATAATGGTATGCCCTCAACCTATTTGTGAAATTGTCAATGAGAATGTTCTTGTCACATGTTAAGTTGTGTTTTGAACTAAGGCATTGGACTAAGAATGTTAATGATTAGTAAATGATTTTATTAAAGCCTTGTTGGCCATAAATTGATTTGAAAAAATAAAAAGTGTTCGAGTCCCTAAACGTTGAATTGAATTGATGTCTTTGTTTAGACAATGGGTTCGAGTTCCAAGTTGATTAATATTGGTTATGGCATGCTATACGCTTGCAAGTGAGGTTGGTATGATGATACCAACAGAATGCCTTTGGTAAGTAATTGGATTTATGGTTGTGTATGTTTAATGAATGTTTTAATTGAGCTTTAAAGAAGGATGTGTAGCTGGGCCGTGAAAATAGAGTCTGAAAGACTTACATTATAAATCGCGCTAGCCAGTACGGGTGTCAATATGACCGGGAGGTTTGATTCCTCTGAATGATTATATGAATGGATGTTTGAGTCCCACATATTGTATACATTGGTGCTTAAGTCACCTTGACTATGCCGGGAGGTTTGAGTCCCTCATAATGGCATATACGGATATGGAGCTACAAGCATTGAGGCCCTTCTATCTAGGAGAGAGTTAGGCCCATATAACCTGTGGGTGCCTTGTTATATGATGGTTTTGCTACAAAGCCAGGTTAAGTTTTTCTAAGTTCATAGTAAGCCTTATTCCCTGCCCCGACATTTGATATAATATTTATATATATATGAATAAGTATTTCATAAGATATTATGCTTTGGATGTTGTGCTGGGTTTGAACTGTGATCATGGCATTATTTTATTCCTCTATCCCTGAGTTACATGCTAATGCTCCAACCGCTAGTCGTCTCCGGATGCAGTATCCCCACATAATGCAGGCATTGAAACTTTTTTTCTTTTCCTGTGCAGTGATCAAGTGCTCGAGTTAGTTCGTAAGTTGACATTGAAGTGGTCAGCTTCCATACTTCGGAATGCTTTATTTCATGGTCCTTATTTCCTATGTCTTATACCTTATTTAGACTTTGTTTTGGCTACTGTTGGAGGCCTAAACATAACTATGACCACAAACCCTAGTTATCTTGTTAAATCCATGAGTTTTGGACTTGAGTCATTAAATTACTTGAATTCATTCAGTTTATGAAATTGGCATAATAGTTTTATTCTTCAGAGATAGTGGGTAATGAAAACCCAATGACCTAGGATTTTATGCATATAATTTTTGGCACTATAGCCCCCATTTTAGATGATTTGAATTCTTACAGATAATGTAATTTTTTAGTCTTCAAATTATCATTATTATTGAGTATTGCAGTTATCATGTCATTCATTTTGGAGTAAAACGTAGTACTGATCGGATGTAGGAATGAAGGCACATCCGCCAGTTAGGCTGAGACCTTTAGTAGAAGTCCCTAGGTTCCTGAACTATGGTGCCACCATAGGTTCTAAAGGGTCACTCAACAGACTAGGTTTCATACCTTCGTCCTTTTGTACATTAGTTTAGTGGATCCACGTCAGTCAGTGTTCATTCCCTTATAAAGGTAATGAACACCTTCTAGCTGGGGTTATAGGTTGGACCCTAGTTAGCTCAGATTAGGGTGTGTTGGTTATTAATAAATCCCATAGTTTAGTCCACAGTTTACAGTTTAGATCCAGATTCTTGCATGACATTGTATTCAGTTATTTAGATCATCATATAGCACATATTCATTACTTAGTCTTGCATTAGTTTACCATGTTACACGTACCATGTTCAACTTATATTAGGTTTTTCCTATCTGACATAGTACATTTAAAGTACTGATTGCATACATTCTTTTACACAATATTGTGTCATAATATAGGTTCTAACACTCAATATTCAAATCGAGCCTAGACAAAATAATAGGCAAGGTATCATTATCACCAAGGAAAACATATTTTAAGTGCGGAGAAAGATCCTTAAGGTTTAATTTTGGAGCTTCATCAACTGAAGCTTTGAGAGATAGGCCAATTGTCCTATTCAATGGCTCAAAAGGCAGCTTTCTTGTGTCAATAACGGACAAAATTCATAACTTGAACCAATTCAAGTGCCTCTGCATCTCTATAAATATCGAAAGCAATTAAAGCTCGCTCGAGTGGATCATCAAACAAAAACTAGTATAGCTCAGATGCAAGGTCAATAATTGATATAGAAGACAATTCTTCGTATATAGCAAGCAATTTTAGCACCTTATATACATCAAAAACTTCTACTTTGTCCTGCGGTCTCATAGTCATCTTCTCTGCTGCTACATCAATAAGTGATTGCCCTATTGCTAGAAATGAGCATCTCAAAATATATTGAACAACCGGATCAGCTTCAAAATCAAGAATAACAAAGTCTACTGGAAAAATCATTGATCCCACTTGTTCTAAGACATCTTCAATAATTCCATCGGGCCTAGCAAGGGACCTATTAGCCAACTGTAAAATAATGGTCATGGATTTGGGACTCCCAAGACCCATCTTTCAAAACTAAGATGTGGGCATAAGATTGATACTCTCCCCTAAGTCACATAATCCACGAGCACTAATGGCGTACCCAATAGTGATCTACAACGTAAAACTACCTAGATCCTTCAGCTTTGTGGGCAATTTGTTCTGTATCTTAGTTATGCACTCCTTAGTAAGTGCAATTGTAGCATACTCTGTCAATCGATTCTTGTTTGCCACTATGTCTTTTAGATCTTTGCATGTTTTGGAACACTCTATAGAATATCAAGAAGAGGAAGATTTACATGAACCTTCATTGGAAGATCCAAAAACTTCTTGTAACTTGTCTCCTCTTGGTGCTTTCACTGCCATTAAGGAAAGGATAAAACGTATAGTCTTCTCTACTTGAGTTTTATCACTTGCAGCTTTTTCTTGGACCTTTTTCTTCTCATTCTTTTTAGGATCACCATCAATAGTTGTGGGACTAACCTACTCAGGTGTTGTCTCCTTTAGCTACAAACCACTCCTCGTTGTGACTGCATTTACTTGTTTTGAATTTGCCTTTGTATCACTAGGTAAGTTTCCTTGAGGTCTAGTGTTTTGCCCTTCTGCAATCTTACCGAGTTGTAATTCCAAAATCCTTGTAATTAACTATTGAGTCTTCATATATTCTGGTTGACTCTTTATATCAGCTGCAATCTTTTCTTGAGAAGCTAGAAGTTGCTTCAACATCTCTACTATATTGCTCGTTTGAGTAGTGGCTGGATTATTCTAAACCTGTTGTTGTTGATTCTGTTGCATTGTCCCTTTATACTGATTATTGTTCTGTGCCTGATTTTCACCCCATGAGAAATTTGGATGATTTATCTAGTTGGGATTATAGGTGTTACCAAAGATCTCTTGTCCCTGACAATTCGCATTCCCCACATAATTAATAGAATCTGGATTCATCGCCAAAGCATCCTTTGCGTGCTCACTACTTCCACAAATCTCACACTAAGAATTTACCTGTTAGATTGCATTAGTTGTAGTTGTTGCTTGCGGAACCCCAAACTTTATGTTGTTAAACTGAGTAAGCATCTGATTTTGCATTGCTGCAAGCTGAGATGATAAAGAAATAAACTAATCTACCTCTAACACACCTACAACCTTCTTAGGAGCACATCTCAAGTCAGCATGTCATTCAGGATTTCCTAGTAAAATCCAATTCAACAGTGTGTACAATTCATCGTAAGTCTTCTCAAGGGCTTGCCCACCTGCTGCTGAATCCAAGAGAATCTTGGTATTTGGATCTAACTCCTCAATCAAAGTATTAACAAGAACATCATTATAGTGATGATGGTGAGGGCTATTTCTGAGCATACTCTTAAATCTCTCCCAAGATTGGTAGAGATTCTCTCCTTTTTTCTACCTAAAACTCAGAATCTCGCTTCTCAAACATGCAGTTTTCCCAAATGGAAGGA
This sequence comes from Capsicum pubescens, assembly GCA_030864215.1. Taxonomy (NCBI): domain Eukaryota; kingdom Viridiplantae; phylum Streptophyta; class Magnoliopsida; order Solanales; family Solanaceae; genus Capsicum; species Capsicum pubescens. The sequence continues at coordinate 198,306,569 of CM061544.1, read as the reverse complement.
ATCGAATAAAGAACTTTCGAGATAGATCTTTCTAAGAATAAATGGAGAGTGATGGTTCAGCATGTAACCACCTCTTCGCTTCCCCAATTAAAGAGAAGGGGAAGAGAGTCAGTCTGACATAATCAGTATTCACCCCTGCAGGAATGTAGGTATTACTTATTTCCAGGAAGGTCTGTATGTGCTGTTGTAGGTCTTCATGTGAAAATTTGGCAAATTTCCCACCAGAATTCAGCAACTGCACCATATTCTACTTCAACTCAAATCGACCACCTGGCTAAGGCTTGCGAATACAGTTAGTAACATGGTTTATGAGTGGGATTGCCACCTCACAAACAGGTCTAGCAGCTACTTGAGCAGGGGAAGGTGGAATAACCGAAGCTAAAACATGCCCATCATTTGGATCAACTGGACTAATTGGGCCATTAGGATCTCTGTGTTTAGCCATTAGAACCTTCTAGATTAGATATTGGGCTTTTTACCTCTATTGAAATACCATTTATGATTTTGAATAAAGCTCTACCAACTCTCTATCTCTCTCCAGTCCTGTATTTATCTAGTCCTACAAAAATTCAGCTTCTAAGATCAAGTCGTTAACACTTAAACTTACTATTAAAAACACAAATATTAGAAAATTAGTAATTATAGTAGTCCCCAACAACGGCGCCAAAAAACATTTTGTTGTCTAGCGCACACGCAAGTGTACATTATCATACAAGTAATATAGTGACTTAGATAGTTTGATATTGTACCCATGAGGACTATGCAACTAGCAATTCAACCAACTTTTTAGTTTTAGACAAAGAGGTATTAAGTGTTGTAAAGTATCAAAATGATTTTTTGGCATTTTGGAAAAAAATGTAAATAAATAAAAAGTAACAGTTTAGGACAATAGTAAAGCAAGCAAAGGCTGCGAACAATAATAATGAGAATTCCAGGGCAGAGGTACTTCTAACAATCTTACAAATCTCTATTCTTGTCACAATCTAGTTGGTTATCGGGCAATTTATTCACAGGGTTTATAACACGATTATGGTCTCCCGACCTCTAATCTTCTACCTATATAAACTTTGCAACTACATCGTTGAGAGAGGATGCGATAATCCATTTAGATATATATATTGCTATCTTTCTATAATTGAACCAAATAAGGATTCTAGGTATATCCCTATCCTAGATGCTAATTCAAATCCTCTCTTTTATAAAAGGATGAGAACCTTGCTCCTAAACCTCCTTGTTCTATCCTATGATTCTCGTACAGAATTCATGTAGAAATATATATTTATTCTAATGGTGTCCACTCATCATAATAGTAAGCATAAGAATTAAGAACAATATAGATGATAATCCAACAAGAAACTACGATAAAGAATATCAAAGAGTAATCATGTTCTTGGACTCAACCCTAGAACAAGGGTGTTTAGCCACTCATGTCTGAATTCAACATAAAAAATAAGTAATTAATCATACCCAAAATTAATCTTGAAGTAAAGAAGTTCAGAAGAAATTCTAAGAACCCTAAAAGAAAGAATTTGCTATTTTTCCACCACTGCTGTACTTTTCAAAGTGTTTTCAATTGTAATGAATTGTTCTTTTTATAGCTGGGTCAATTAATCCCATTTTTACCTCTTACCACATCGCAGTAAAATCACCATTCTTTTTCTCACCATGATGTGGTGCAATCGCAGTGAGATTCTGGATCTTGACAAATGCGGATTGGCTCCTCACCGCGACACAGTGCAATCACAGTGAGCTACAACATTTCATCATTTCCTCTATTCTCCTTCACCGCAACATGGTAGTTTTGCGTTGACATTATGGAATTATCTCATTGAGGTTTAATCTCCCACCGTAACATGGTAGCATTGATTTTTTTCTCTTTCTCCCTAAAGCCTTTCCCAAGCTGTGTTCCAACACCCTCATTTCTCTTTTCAACGTTAACATTTCATTCATGCATCAAATCATGTTCAATCCCATCACTATATAGTCCTGTGTACACTAATCATATCTATTAGATAAGGAACTCAATTAAAGATTAATTATAATTACAATTGCATGTTTTAGTCCCCAAAACAAGTCCAAATATGGGTGAATATAGGTGATTGGGCATATAAATACGCCTAAGATCAGTAAAATACATCCATTATTATCCATTATTTCTTTGTCCCCCATTGCCCTTTTTTCAATGATGCCCTGGACTCCAAAGGTTCAACCACATCCCTCTTTCAAGAATGATGTGATCTTTAAAGAGTTTGAGGTTTTCACCCATAAACCAATTTTGGGTGTTTGGGGTTTTCACCAACAAATCCCAACTAATTCAACTAAGAAATAGTGAAACCAATCATCAATAAACTAGAATCTACAAAAATACATCACAACCCACAAACAATTGCACCCTATTCTAACATAATCTCATGAGGAAGAACTAGCAACACATAAAGATAATAAACAAAAAATACCAAAATCTCTATCAATTTGATTCATGAAAACTAAAGAGAATACAAACTACACTTTAAATTCCAATGAATCTTCAACGGGAATTTGCTAATCCTTCACATAGGAACTACTCTAATGTAATCTTAGATCAAGGTTATTACAAATTTTTGCTCTAAGCTCCCAATAGATCAGATAAAAAGTGAAGATCAAAGATAGGATAAAGATGGTGAAAAATAAGCTAAAAACCCTTATTTAGGCCACAATTCCTCTCAAAATATTACAAAAATTCCCTTGAAATTTTTCTTCTCTACCGTGATCGCCACCTCTTCACCTTATTTGCAACTCCCACGACCGCGGTATTCATATCGTGATCACCCTTCGATTGACTTATTGACTTGTAGCGATCGTGACCCTCAGGCCGTGATTGCGGTAGCGGATGATCGATTCTTAGGATTGATTTCTAGAATTTTAATTTATTTTTTCACATTTAACCTCTTTTTGACTTGAATGACTTGCTCATCTTCCCTTTTCAACTTTTCCTACCCAAATGAGCATTAATCAAAAGATTAACATAAAATTAATAGAAAAGCATGGTAATTTACGCTTAAAAGGTGCTAGAAAATCCTCAAATTAATGAATTATCAACACCCCAAACTTAAATTAATGTTTGTCCTCAAACAACTAAGAACAATTCAATAAGATAATGCATTCAACTCAAATCCACCCAAAAGAAAACTATACTAAAGGAATAAGCTAACAAAGCTCTACAAAGACTTTTCAAGCATGTCATGGCAACAAGTAAACCAAAATTTTCTAATAAGAACATATTATGAAGAAAGGATGCAAGTTTGTATCAAAAGAATCCTCCAAATCAACATAGTACCTTAAGAGGAAGCATAAAATCTTCAAAAAATTTCTCAATTTTCCATTCAACTTACTTCACCCATTTACCTAAACCGAGAGTAAGACTTCTCCCTCTACCCTAAAGTATCAATGCCGCTCGCAAGCAAGAGTTATCTCCATAAACACAAAAGAGATTGAAATTTCCTAAGAATCTTAAATAATGGAAGAATTCACACTCCCTCTCACAAAGAAATTCAAGTACAATGAGTAGAACCATAGGCTTGCCCTTTGTGTTTTTCGCTACTAATGTAGACTTACCTAGTTTGAAATCACCAGTCTTGCTGGACAAGATAAAGGTTTGAGGTGCAGGAAGGAATATATATGGATAAATTAACTAAAATACCTCCTTCAATGAAATAACTCAACCCGTTCTACCCCTAAAATTTTCAAACTCTCCACCTTATTCTTCTTCAATTCATTTCCCATATTTCCCTACCCCCCACTTCCCACCCCCTTTAGCGTTTACCAAATAATTCAATTCCATAATTTTTTTTCTTTATTTTTGTGACTTTCAAGAGACTTTCTAACTTTAAGCCCTTCTTAGCCCTTCATTTCTCTTCATGTTCTATGGGCTAGGCTATTCAACTTTATTATTAAGAACATCTCTTGTCTTTTAAGCGCATGGGTTGACAACCTTACATACGCCCTTATTAGCTTATCATAGCACATCACATTTATCCCCCCCCCCAAAACTTGGTGTTTGAACTACCCTCACAGTATTCTTCCAACTACACAACCCCTCCACCTTCCCCATAACTTAGGCCTTTGCCTATATTTCATTTATTTGAATTATGCAATTCATCAAAGGAGGTTAAGTGACAAAAGAAAGATTTTAAAAGGGATTAAGTGTTTTAGCAAGGCTTTTAATTGACAAAAAAATAAAAATGGGTAAAAAGGCTCAAAGGGTTAACTAGGGAAAAATGTTAAGGTGGGAATTTATCTATGTGATTGGTCAAAAATAGCCTCGGGTCATTCTCCAAAACAATCTTGTCTTGGACTTTTCTTTGAACACACTAGGGGCAAGTTATAGACTACCCATATGTACAAAAATTATACAAAAATCTCACCACACATGGTATCGTACTCTTAGAGTAAAAAGTTAATCTCCCAGCCAATTTGAGCAATTTGAGCTTAATAAGTTACTCTGGGTCAATGAATAATCCTTTTAAATAAAGAGACAAAATTAATTTAATGGTCACTCAAAAGAAAGCTCAAAAACATCCTTGATATTTATTTTTTTAAAAAAGAAAACTATCATTTCATTTCTTGCCAATGACATTTTGAAATAATTTTTGAGTTTTTGCCTCTTCCTAAACAATTAAAGAAAAACTTGGGTGAATGCAAGGAAACATTATCATTATACTTCATGGGATTCTTTCTTCATAACTTCTCATATCGTCCATTTAGTTCATAAAACATTCATGGAACCAATAGAAACACAAACGGCCATATACCCTTAAGAATGGCTTCTCCCTATCTATCATAGGGCAAGGCAAGCGTTCATGTCCCTCGGGTTACTTAGACTTCAGTCTGAGATGCTATTATAAGCACACTAATCGATCACACCATGGACACAATTTTCATCCCTAATTTCAACCAAAAACCACTGGGTTTCCCACTTATAAGACCAATTAGACTCAAAGCTATACTCCAAAATTGATCACAAAATGCCCCAAGAAAGTTTACATTAACCTTTACAATCGTATAAGACATTTCTCTCTTATTGACATTTTAACAAACATGTGGTGTGCATGAAAAGTAATAGCTTGAATAGATAAAATAATAGAACATGTGAACAAGCCCAATACACCAATTCATCACCAAATGCACCACTTGTAATCATACTATCCCAATTAAATCACCCACCACTCAATTAAGCAAACAAATCTCAAGTGGATGTTTCATCAAACACATGGTGTGCAATAGTGGATAAAAGCAAGAATTTATCAATTTATCATTTGAGAAAAGGTACACATTCAAAAATCTTCATCACAATAACCACATTCTACCAAATTAAGCTGAAATGAATTAAATTCAAACAAAAAAAATATGAAATGTGATCATCATTTGTATTTTAAAGATCTTACCTTGTAATCTTACTAAAGAGAGGGAAGTGATGAAAAGAAAGTCCAATATACTTATCCGGGGTTTCATTCTTGAGGTACCCATCCCAACATGTTCTATCACCTACAAACACCCAAAAACAAACTAAAAATTGAACCAACAACATTAGAAAACATCAAGAAAAGTTCCTTGGGTTGCCTCCCAAGAAGCACCTTAGTTAAAGTCGTTGCATGACATATTTTGACTATCATTTATGTCTCCATTTAGAGGATTTCAATCAGCGGACAAACATTAGATTAATATATCGTTGAGGTACTTTGAGCAAAGCTGAGGACACAATGAAATATTTTCTATCTCACCACTTTGAAGACATGAATCTTTTACCCAACTTTATATCAAACTTCTTAGTAGGCTTGTTGGGTATTGGTGAGGATATAAAAGACCCACTTTCAAACATTTATTGGCCTTCAAGTGTGGGATGTCATTTTGGTGTTATGGAATGACAAACTCCAAAATGTAAGGATTTTTTTCCTCATATCCAAAGTCCATCATTTTCTTGGGTGGTTCGACTTTCATCACATCCACCAAGTATAATATCGAAAAATGGTTGGAATGTGGTCACCTTCCCAATTTTGAAGTTGCATTCTTCTTGATATTCACACCCCAAAATGAACTAGAGTCTTCACAATAGATTTTCTTGGCTTTTTCTTACGACACTAGTACCATTTCCTCAATCTTGGCATTCTTTACTATTTTTGGTTAGGTTGGTTGGCAAATCAACAAGAATTCTTCAAAATCAAGCTCATTTTGAAGACTGGGTAAATTCATGGTACTTGAAAGATTGGTCTCCTTACCCATTTATTCTATCTTGTTAATCTTCTTTCCAAATACAACATTGGATTGATGTAAGTGATACCCGTCCTCCTCCATTGTAGTTATTTGACCCAAGAGAGCTAAAAACATTGCTTCAATACACCATTGTATCCGGCCTATTGTTCTTCCTTTTTCACATCATGAAACCTATCAAACTCATAAAAAAAAGCATTTTTGTTAGCATAACTAAGGAAGGAGTAATTTGGACAATCACTCCAATGTCCATCTCGACAACCACATAAAGAACAATCATACACTCAATAGTATCGAGGTGGTGCACACGTCTCTTTTTGAAGAGAATATCTACAATTTTGCTAAAAATGAGGTCCACCACAATATGGACATGGATCATCAAGAGAAGATTTCCAACCACCAAACTCATATTCATTCCAAGATGCCATAGTAATAAAAAAAAAAAAACCTATCCAACATAAGAAATAAAAAAAATCACAAACAAATATTTACAATTTGAATCCAAGTAAGTAAGCTAAAATTCCAAACTAACTCAATAGTTCAAACTGTTCCCCAGCAACGGTGCCATTTTTTATAATGTTCAACTTACATAGTAATTTAAGTGCAAGGTGGTCGTTGTCAATATAAACCCAACAAGAGAAAAGGTCAAATCCTTGAGGAACAATGTGAGTGCAAATGGGTAAGTTTGAAATAAAAGTACTTACTAAGTTCAAACCTAGGATAGAAATATTTGGGGATTTTGAATGTTTTCAAAGATATAATTATTTTTGGGCTTCTCGAGACTAAGAATAATAAGAGAGTAAACAACTAGAAATGGATCTTGGGATTATACTATCTTAGAGGCAAGTTATGCATGGGAACATGATGATTTGGTGCAAATTCTAATTGGTAATGATGTGGTAGGCTAGGTTGAAAGTCCTTGAGGATAGTTTGTCCACAAAATCTCAAAGATGTCACTCATTGACCCTTTTGAGTACCTAACGAGTGTTTCAATTAAAGTCACCCAACACATTAATTAGGCATCCCTATTTCTAGGAAGATGCCCAAAACATAACCTACTCTCTACTCACCCTTATTTCTAGGATAGCAAAAACATAGGAAACTACATCCATTATTGTCCACTATTATTTTGTGCCTCATAGACATCTTTCAAGGATGCCTTGGGTTCCAAAAGTTCACCCACATCCCTCTTTTAAGGATGATATGAGCTTTCAAGAGTTTGGGGTTTTCACACACAAACCCATTTTGGAAGTTTGTGATTTTCTCCCACAAATCCTAACTAATTAAATCAACAAGTAGTGAAACCCATTATCAACAAACTAAAATCTACACAAATACACCACAACCCACACATAGTTGCATCTTATTCTAACATAATCCCAAGAGGAAGAACTAGCAACTCATAAAGATAATAAACAAAAATATACCAAAATTTCTATCAATGTTATCCATGATAAATAAAGAGAATGAAAACCACACTTTAAATTTCAATGAATCCTCAATGGAAATTAGCTAATCATTCACTTAGGAGTTACTCGAATGTAAACTTAGCTCAAGGTTAGTATAAATTTTTTCTCCAAGCTCCCAAGAGGTAAGATAAAAAGTAGAGATCAAAGATAGGATAAAGATAGTGAAAAATGAGCTAAAAACCCTTACATGAGCCCCAATTCCTAATTTTCCGAATATTACAAAAAATTTCTTGAAATTTTTCTGCTCTACCGTGATCGCCACCACTTCACCGCATTTTCCACTCCAATGATTGCAGTAGTCATATCGTGATCGCCCTCGAATTGACTTATTGACTAGTTGTGATCATGACCCTCAGGTCACAATCGCGGTAACTGAGGGTCAATTCTTAGGCTTGATTTCTAGTTTTTGGATCTTTTCTTTCATATTTTACCTCTTTTTGACTTTAATGACATGCGCATCTGCATTTTTTAACTTTTCCTACACAAAAGAGCATTAAGTAACAGATTAACATAAAATCAATGGAAAAGCATAGTAATTTAGGCTTAAAAGGAGATGGAAAATCCTCAAATTAAAGACTTATCACATGACTAGGCCTTAGTTCAGGTCATGTCAGATTGGTATCAAAGCCCTAGTTTCATGGTCAGTTGGGTGTCTGACAAAGCCATGTCAGTACAGCTTTTTTTAAGGTTATGTAGCTCACCACACTCATAAGGGAGAGGCTATGAGGAATTTAGGAATGTTTCTCTTTCTTGTGTTTTATTTTTGAGATATAGAGTCTAAGGTCCTGAAATCTTCACTAATTCCCATTTGTTCTCTTTTCAGATTATGCCTCCTCAAAGATATGAAGCTCATGGAAACTTCTCTGTCCTACCTGAGGATAATGTTGATGGGACCCATTCTACTTATGGGGTATAGACCTAGTCTAGGGGTCCAGTTCCAGATTGTTCTAGAGTTCCACCGATTCCCTCCAGTCCTTTTTAAGACCCTCATGCTGAAGTGATAAACACTGAGTTTCATCAGTCTATTCATATGTTGGCATAGTTGGTAGCTTCTCAGTTGAACCCTTCGACCTTTATCGGTGTTAAGGTTGAAGAGGATCATTAAGGTTTTAAAGATGATATGAAAAAGATCTTCCATGTTATACATGTCAATAATCTAGAGGGCATGGAGTTTCTCGCCTACCAGCTAAAGTGTGTGACATCCCAGTTGTAGAAGAAATAGTATCAGTCAAGGGGTAATGATATTGATTCATCTCTGTGGGAGAATTTTTCTAATGCATTTCTGGACCACTTTTTTCCTCAAGAGTTGAAGAAAGTGAAGATAGAAGAGTTTATTAATATGAAACAAGGCAAAATTCCAGTCAAGAATTATGACTTGGATTTTTACCAGTTATTGTGGTATGCTCTGGAGTAGGTTTTTAGCATGAGACTAGAATGAGAAAGTTTGCTTCTGGATTATTCTGACACTTAATTTTAGAAAGTAAGGTTGTCTTTTTGAACAAAGACATGGATATCTCCAAGTTTTTCATGTACATATCACAGGTTGAGAAAGAGAAAAAAAAACAGGCTGATTTAGGAGAGTTGAATAAAGACATGGATATCTCCTAGTTTGTCATGTGCATACCGCAGGTTGAGGAAAAGAAAAAAAAGGCTAAGTTAGGGGAGGGGAAAATTAAGAATTTCAAATTTTCGGAGCAGAGTGGCGGCCAATAGTAGAGTGGCAAAAATGGCAGAAAGTGGGCTAAGAAGAAGTGGGGCAATTTTGGGTCTTACTCGATGGTCAGTTCTCCCTACCCAAAGTCATTAGGTGATAGGAGTTTGCATAGTTACGATAATTTTAGATCACAAAGTGCCCAAACTCAGGCTATTAGGGCCTAGTAAGCTCCATCATGTCCCCTCTTTAGATTTTGTGGTCGTTTCTATTGGGGTTTTTGTTATGAGAAAAGAGACAAGTGCTTTATTCATGGTTAGTCATGGTAGATGCTTAGAAATTGTCCTGTTGGTAAGGTTTCCTCAGGGGAAAACAAGATTCCAATTGCCTCTTCATCATCTCCAGTACCAAAGGGTGCACCATCTAGCTTAGGCACTGGCCAGAACCACTTTTATACTTTAACTACCCCATATCAGTCTGAGGCATCGCTTTATATCATGCCTAGTATATTGAAACTTTTTTCCTGTGATGTGTACTATTTATTAGATCCGGGGTCCACTCTCTCTTATGTGACCCCATTTGTGGCTATGCATTTTAGTTTTGGTCCTAAATATTTTTTTGACCCTTTTTCTATTTTTACCTTGGTGGGTGTCTTTGCGGTGGCTAGAATAGTCTAGAGAGGTTTTGTGGTATTTGTGGGTGGTCGGGAGACTTTGGTAGATTTATTTGAATTAGATATGATTGATTTCAATGTCATATTAGGGATGGATTTGTTGCACTCATACTATGCTTATCTAGATTGTTGGTCCCATAAAGTTATCTTTAAATTCCCTAATGAGCCAGTTGTTAAGTTGGAGGGTGATTCCCTATCTCCTAAGGAAAAGCTTATATCATATCTTAGAGCTCAAAGATTAATCTCCAATAGGTGTCTCTATCATCTAGTCTAGGTTAAAGATTCTAACTCGAAGAGTCCTTCTTTGTATTCTATCCCAATAGTGAATGAATTTCCTATGGTATTTATTGATGACCTTCCTAGTATCAATCTCAATAGGGAGATTGAGTTTAGGATTGATCTAGTTTTAGACACTCATCCTATTTCTATTCCCCCATATAGAATGGATCCAACTGAGTTAAAGGAGCTTAAGGAGCAATTAAAGGATCTTTTGGACAAAAGTTTCATCCATACTACTATTTCCCCGTGGGGTGCACTTGTTTTATTCATATGTAATAAGGATGGTTCCCTTCGGATGTATATTGATTTTTGGTAGTTAAATAAGGTGACGGTAAAGAATAAGTACCCTCTTCCAAGGATAGTTGATTTCTTTGATCATTTGTAAAGTGCTGAGTTTTTCTCCAAGATTGATCTTTGGTCCGATTATCATCAGCTAAAGATTAGGGAGGTGGATATCCCTAAGAATGCTTTTTGTACTTAGTATGGGCATTTTGAGTTTCGGGTTATGTCTTTTAGGTTGACCAATGCCCTGGCGGCATTCATGGATTTGATGAATAGAGTCTTTCATTTATTTATGGTTTTGTTCATCAAAGATATTTTGGTTTACTCTAGGAGTGAGGTGGATCATGCCAATCACCTCTACATTGTATTGCAACCCTAAAAGAGCAATTATTGCATGCCAAATTTTTGAAATGTGAATTCTAGTTAAACGCTGTCACTTTTTTGGGTCATGTCATCTCTAGTGAAAGGATTATGGTAGATCTACAGAAATTTCAATAGTTAAGAAGTGGCCTAGACTCTCGGCTCCAACTAATACTCAGAGTTTCTTGGGTTTAGCTTGTTACTACACGAGGTTCGTAGAGACTTTTTCTTCTATAGCTACCTGTTGACTAAATTGACTTACAAGAAGGTAAAGTTCTTATGATCTAATACTTGTGAGGGCAGTTTTGAGAAGTTGAAGGATAAGCTAACTTCATCTCTAATTTTAACGTTGCCTGAAGGAACGGATGGGTTTGTGGTATATTGTGATGTATATCGTATGGGACTTGGTTGTGTTTTGAAGCAGCATGGTAAGGTGATAGCTTATGCCTCTAGACATTTGAAGGTGCGTGAGAGAAATTATACAACTCATGATTTGGAATTTTTAGCTTTGGTGTTCACATTGAAAATATGGCATCACTATTTGTATAGAGTGCATGTGGATGTCTTTTCTGATTATAAGAGCCTGCAATATATGTTTACTCAGAAAGAGCTTAACCTCAAGAAAAGGAGATGGCTTAAGTTTCTCAAGGATTATGATATGAGTCTTCACTACCATCCAGGTAAAGCTAATGTGGTTGTTGATTCTCTTAGAAAGTTATTAGTGGGGATTCCAGCTCATATGAATAAGGAGAAGCGGGAGTTGGTGAAGGAAATTTACCATTTGGATAACCTTGGAGTTTGACTCTTGGACATTGTGGATGGTGTTGTATTTGTACAGAAGGTGGCGTAGTCGTCTCTTGGTGTTGAAATCAAAGAGAAACAAATTTTGGATCCTGTCTTGATGAGGATCAAGGGTGAATTAGGTGGGAAGAAGGTGATGTCCTTCGAGATTAGTAGTGATGATACCTTGTGGTACCAAGGGAGATTATGTGTCCCCAACATTGATGGTTCACGGGAGAGGATCTTGTATGAGGCGCATGAGTCATGTTATGCCATTCATCTTGGTTCTACAAAAATGTATCATGACCTTAAGGAGATGCATTGGTGGAACAATATGAAGTGGGATAGGGCTAGTTTTGTAGCTAATCACATGGTATGTCAACAAGTGAAAGTTGAGCACATTAGGCCGGAGGGTTGTATCAAGAAATTGAAATACGTGTGTAGAAGTAGAAAGTGATCAATATAGATTTAGTTATCGATCTTCCTCGATCTAGGAATCAGGTTGATTCAATTTGGGTTATCATGGATAGGATGACAAAGTCTGCTCATTTGTTTCCAATGAGGACCAATTTTTCGACTGAGGATTATGCAAGGTTGTACCTCCAAGAAATTGTAAAGTTGCATGGGGTTCCTATTTCTATCATCTCAGATCATAGTATACAGTTTTCATCTCACTTTTGGTAGTCATTTCAAAAATGTTTAGGGACTAAGGTGAGTCTTAGCACTATTTTTCACCCACAGGCGGATAGGAAAGCAAAAAGAACTATTCAGATGTTGGAGGATATGTTTCAAGCTTGCATGATTGAATATAGTGGTAGTTGGGTTAATAATTTGCCTTTTATAGAGTTCGCTTATAATAGTAGCTACCACTCTAGAATTCTGATGTCTCTGTTTGAAGCTTTGTATAGTAGGAGGTGTAGGTCTCCTATTGGGTAGTTAATAGTTGGTGAGGCAAAGATGCTTGGCTCGGATTTGGTTCACCAAGCCATGGAGAAGGTGAAGGTGATTCAAGATAGGCTTAAGGGTTCACGAAATTACCAAAAGTCCTATGTGGATGTTAGGCCAAGGTAGTTAAAGTTTAAAGTTGGGGATAGGGTGTTCTTGAAGGTGACTCCCATGAAAGGAGCGATGCAGTTTGGGAAGAAGGAAAAGCTTAGTCCTGGTTTGTTGGTCTGTATATGGTTTTGAGAAGGGTTGGTAATATTATGTATAAGTTTGAGTTTCCTTCTAGTTTGAGCTCCAATCACCAAGTTTTCCATGTTTATATATGTAGGAAGTGTATGGGTGATCCATCGCAAATTTTACCAATCAAGGATATTGGCATTTTTTATTCTTTTCCTTATTTAGAAATCCCGCTTGAGATCTTGGATTGGCAAGTTCGCCGGTTGTGGACCAAGGATATAGCCTCGATAAAAGTTCTATAGAGGAACCACAAGGTCAAAGAGACTACTTGGGAAGATGAAGTGGACATGAAGTTCAAGTATCCATTCCTATTTTGAACTCCAGAAATCCATGTGTAAGGTATGTGTTCTTTTTAACATCTTTGTTTTTTAACTCAGTTAAAGGAAAGATTGATTTCCTATTTATTTCCTTGCATTTTTTTTCTAACTTAGTTAAAGGTCAGAGTAGAGGTGTTGTGGTTTAAATCATGTTTGTACTACCTTGTTCGGTCATTTGAGGACGAATGATCCAAGTGGGGGGGAATTAAATCACCCTGAGTTTTGGCCCTTGGAAATTTCGTGAGCTTGGAGTTCACTATTCTTGTAATGACTTACCATACGAGTTTTATGGTGTGTTTACGGGTGTAGGAACCCTAGTTGTATATTGGGCAGTGTGTTGTTGGACAAGTTTAGTACTGGTTACGAGAGACTCCGTACGAGTCTTATGGTTTTGTGATGAGAGGGTTAGGGTCCACTAGTATGTCTTTCTGTGTCAAGCCCTTGATGTCTTATCTTGGAACTGACTATATCTTACTAGTCGTATGGTCTAGTGATGAGAGGGGTAAGGGAGTTGTAAGTTGGATAGAATATGGTGTCCAACCTACTATTCTAGTAACGACTTGAAGGTACCAGTTGTATGATGTGGTGACGAGTTGGAGGGTCAACTCGTAGCCACCTGCGGGTTTCGACAACTTTTAAGTTAGTGGTACTTTGAACATTTCCCACCCCAAATACCTTAAGACTCCATATATTAAAGCATAAATTAGGCATTTATTCTACGCTTAGCAAGATTAAAACACTATCTAAACTATCTCAAAAACCTCTCAAGGAGATTAAGATGGGGTTTCATCAAGCTATCCAATTAAGACTCTCAGGGGTTTTTTCTCTATGTCTTCCTTTGTGTCTAAGGCATGTTACTCCTACCTCATTTTTAGTTTAAAAAAGCTCATGTTTTAATGTAGGGTTTTCATGGTATTATTGTGGATTTGTTTTTGCTTTGAGATAGATTTTGGGGGTTTTGGTTGTACATGGTTAGATAATGTTTTCCCAAGCTTTTCTTTTGGGTTTTCATGTTATAATTATGGTTTGAACATGTGGTTACATGGGAATGGTCAATTGATACTTGGTTTTGTTTTAGTAATCTATATGACCTCAACATGTTTGTTAAACTGCCAATGAGAATGATTTTGTCACATAGTTTGACTATTGTTGAAATATTAGAATTGCATAATATGGTAATGGAACCTAAATTGATTTGGCTGATTTTAAATGATTTGGAAAAGCCTTGGTGGCCAAGGCATTGGTTTAATTTTAAATTTTGTGGGGTACATGGGAATCACCTAAGTTTTGGCTAGTGACACTGCTTGAAATCTATAGTTAGTATGACAATACCACTTTATAATGCCTTGATAATTGACTCCTTGAATTGGTGGTTTAGTTATGTTCTGAATGTTTTAATTAGTCAATAATGGCGAGTAGTGATAGCTAACCGTAAAGGTGTGAGTCCAATTGACGGACACTGGTAACTCATGTTTACTAACATGAGGGTTGGTATTGGTGACCATATGTTTGTGGGGTACGTGAGAATCCCCCATGTTTATACTTTTATATATGTATCATGGAGGGCGAAGGGTACAATGGAATCCCCGGCCTCTATGATATCTCCAGTTCGTACGGCTACATGCACTAGGCCTGTTCAGGGGTAACTGATATGAGGTGAATTTATGCACCTTAGTTTTATAATTGAGCATATAAGTGTTTAATTACTTGATAACAATGTTTAAGGTGTTTGTCAAACAAGTTTGTACTTAAGTTGATCACTTAGATTTCAAATGAGAAAACTAGTATTACTATCTTGAGCTAGGTATTGTTCTAGCGGATCACAATGGATTCTAATGAGTGTAATGAGATCCTAAGTTTCTTATTTTATAATTATGTGTGGAACAACTTGTTTATGGTGCTCAATATTCAGTTGAATCAAGACTTGAATCAGTTAAGAAGTTAAAGATCAAAAAGGGCAAAAATAGTTCTTAGCTTAACTTTCTAGTTAATTGTCTTGAATGTTGTATTGTTTGGAGCTCTAATTCATGGTGTTTGATTCTATTGGATCCTTGTTGAGTTTATTGGATTATATATGGATGATACACAAGCTGGAAATCAAGTGGAAACAACACCACAAGGCTTGGGATGGAAGGACATGGATATGGCTTACAAAATGACTTTCCAGTGTGTCACCGCGATGAAGGGGCGTCGCACACCCTAGTCCCTAGAAAAAAAGGGGCATCACACACCCTTGTACCTGGAATAGGAGGGACGTTGCATACCCTAGTACCAGGGAATAAGAGGGGTGACATAGACCCTAATCCAATAATAGCCAAATTTTCTCCTATAAATAGAACACTAGAACTTGATGTTAAACACCTTGGACGACTTGGATACTTTGAGAGGGGATAGAAAAAACTTCAAATAGGGTTTTTTCTTTCTTTACTATAGTTTACTCATGAATTTTATCTTGTATTCATCTATGGTGATTATGACTATGTCCATGAGTAGCTAAACACCCTTATTCTAGGGTTGAGGCCGAAAATATGATTACACTTTGATATTCTTAGAGTAGTTTATTGTTGAATTATCATATGGGTTATTATTAATACGTTGTGCTTACATTTTTGATGATTGTCTACCATTAAAATAAATCTATATTCCTTTTTGAATTCGGGATTAGAATCATAGGTTAGATCGAAGAGTTTAAGGAGCAAGGTTCTTATTCTTTTATAAAATAAAGGATTTCAATTTGCTTCTAGTATAGGGAGACCATGATCATACTCTAAACCCTGCAAATAAATAACCCAATAATAAATGAAACCATGTTAAGAATAGAGATTTGTAAGATTGTTAAAAGTGTCTCAACCCTGGAATTCTCTCTCGCATTGTTTACAACCTTGCTTATATTGATATTGTCATACCCTATTATTTCTTCACTAATTAGATTATTACTTGAATCTTTACAATCATGTTAATACTCTGAATCACTTAATACCTTCTTGTCAGAACTAAAATTTAATAGAATTGCTAGTTTAGTATTCCTCGGGGTGGGTAGAATATATGACTCTTAGAGTCACTATATTACTTGTACGATCACGTACACTTGCATGTGTGATAGACCGCGACAAGTTTTTTGTGTCATAGCTGAGGACTAGTATAATTAGTAATTTTCTAAATTTTTAGTGTGTGATAATAAGTTTAAGTGTCAATGACTTGATTTTAGTGGAAGACTTTTGCAGGACTAGCGAAGTACCAGACTGGCAATAGATAAAGATTTGGTACAGCCTTATTCAGAACCAGAACTGGAATTTTATCAAAGGCGAAGAGCACACTAGACAATTAAACTAGTTCAAATGGTGGAGCAAAGAGATCCTAATAGTATTGATCCAATTGATCCAAATGATGGATGTGCGCAAGATCCGGTGATTCCAGCTACTCCTGCTCGAGCAGAAGCTAGACCTGTTCATGAAGTAGCAATCCCACTTACGAACCATGCTACTAATTACATCCGTAAGCCAGAGGTGTGTGGTTAATTTGAATTTAAGAAGAATATGGTGCATCTATTGTGTTTTAGTGGACAATTTGCATAGGACTCTCACATGAAGATCCACAGCAGCACATACAGACTTTCTTGTAAATCGGTGATACATATATTCGTACTTGGGTATCTACTAATTATGTTAGACCTAATCTTTTCTCCTTTTCTCTAATTA
This sequence comes from Capsicum pubescens, assembly GCA_030864215.1. NCBI lineage: Eukaryota > Viridiplantae > Streptophyta > Magnoliopsida > Solanales > Solanaceae > Capsicum > Capsicum pubescens. Next base: position 198,289,632 of record CM061544.1, on the reverse strand, counting down.
GGGAAGCGAAGAGGTAGTTATCTGATGAACCATCAAACTCCATAACTTTCTGGAATGATCTGGATTGAAAGTTCCTTATTTGATTCATTTTCTCTGGGAAGACAGCATGATTAAGAAGCAAGATTCTGAGTTTCAGGAAGAAAGAAGGAAAAAAATCTTTACCAAGCTTGGGAGAGATTTAAGGGTATCTTAAAAATTTCCCTCATTATTATTAGTCTAACTGGTTCATACTTTCATAGTCGGTCTTGAGCCAAACACCAAGATTCTCTTGGATTTAGCAGTATGTGGTCAAGCTTTTAAGAAGATGTATAATGAATTATACACACAATTAAATCGGATTTTACAAGGGAATCCTGAGTGGAATGATGATTCTAGAAATGCTCCAAAGAAGGTTGGAGGTGTGTTGGAGGTGGACCAGTTTACTGCTATATCATCTCGGCTTTATGCACTACTGAATTAGTTAACTACTTAGTTCAATAGTATGAAATTAGGGGCTACATAGACTGCAGCAGAAGCAAATGTAATTCATTAGGCTAATACTTGGTGTGAGATTTATGAGAGCAGTGAATATACAACAGATGCTTGTGTGGTTAATCCAGAGTCTATTAATTATGTGGGGAATGCTAATAATCAAAGAAAGTAGAACTTTCATAACACTAACAATTCAAACTGGAGAAATCATCCCAATTTTTCATGGGGTGGAAATCAGGCACAAAATGCAAATTAATATCGTGGGCCAGTGAATCAAACTCAAAAGCAGTAGTTTCAAGGGAATCAGACCACAACTTAGACTAGCAATATTGAAGAGATGTTGAAGAATATTATGGCTACTTAAGAACAATTTATTAGCAGATGTGAAAAACCAGCAGATTATTACAAAGATCTTGGAGATACAGATAGGTCAGATGGTAGGAGCGTAAAATGTCATGAATCAAGGTGGTTTGCCAAGTGATAATGAATCTCCTAAACAAGGAATGGAAATCACTTTTAGGAATGGTAAAGATATCAATGAAGAACCTCCAAATACAACTAAGGATGTAGATGTGGAGTTGGTTCCTCAACAAGAAGATGACAAAGTTACTGAAAATTTGAGGAAGTCTGAGTACTCAAAAACAAAATTTGCTGAACAGGTGAAGGAGAGACCACCACCACCTTTTCCACAGAGGCTTAGAAAATCAAATGAGGATGCATACTTCAAGAAGTTCTTTGACACGTTTAGAGAGTTTCACATTAACCTTCCTTTAGATATTTTTCAAGGAATGCCCAAGTACGCTAAGTACTTGAAGGACATGGTCACTAACAAAATTAAGTTCAGGATGTTGAGATAGTAGCACTCAATGAGGAATGTATTTCTATGGTGATGAATAAGATGCCCAAAAATCTCAAAGACCATAGGAGTTTCACTCTCCCTATTCAAATTGGCAATAGTGAGGTTGTCTACGAAGTTAGTGATTTTGGGGCCAGCACAATTTTATGCCCCTTTCCTTGTTTAACACTCTAGGTTTAGGGAAGCCGAGACCGAACTCTATGATACTCCAATTAGTAGACCAAACCTTATCCCATCCTAAAGGAATCAAAGAGAATGTTCCCATCAAGGTTGGTAAGATTATTATTCCTGCTGATTTATTGTTTAGATTTTTAGTCAAATGAAAAGTATTGGCTATCTTGGGATGTCCATTCTTAGTGACAGGAGGATCATTTATAGATGTAAGAGAGGGAACACTCACAATGATATTATATTATGAAGAGGCAGTTTTAAAGTTTACAAATCACTCAACACATTATCCCACTACAATGATTTATGTATGATTATAGTGACTGAAAGGGATAAGTATGGGGTGGTGGAGTTTATTCCACCAAAGACCTCTTCATACTTCCTCATTGAGTTGACCAAGCCACAAATACCATAGTCTGATGTGATGTTGATTGATGAGCCTAAAATGGATATTGTTGGAAAAGCTATTCACCTTGAGAGTTCACGTTCAAGAGGTAAGAAATGAAAAATAAGATGGCCTCTAAGTGGGAGGAGGATGATGGAAAATAGCTAAGAATGATACGGGTCATTCCATAACACTAAACCAGGCACTGCTTGGGAGGAAACCCAAGATAAGGTAGGTTTTATTGTTAGTATTTTTAGTTTTTACTTCAATAGTTTTTGTTTTAATCGAGTCACATGTTAATGGGAAGTCTGATTGCCAGAAAACCTGAGCTAAGGAGCATAACGAAGACTAAGTGTGGGGTCCCCAAACCCTTTTGATGTATAAAGATGCTACTAGCTAGGCCTAGAGGCCTTAGAGAGTATTTCTATCTCTACTTGTAAGTATACTTTGGGGACAAAGTAGATTTTTAAGTGTGGGGTGGGGAAATTTCCATTTTTAGGAGTAATTTAAAAAAAAATATTTAAAGTGAGATATTCTTGTTGGTGCTATGTGTGACTGCATGTGAAAGTGTTTTGGTTGTAAAGTATGTTTATTGGGTGAATTACTATTTTTTAGGCTCTTAGTCACTTGATTATGACTCTTGTACTTTTTGGCTTAATGTTGAATTCATGTGATAGTTTGGTTGATAGTCTATAATGATCCTACTTGAGTTGAGCATATGCAATGTGTGTGTAAGGTTGTTGTATATTCCTTACTGCATATGATGTCTAGAACTTTTCTGGTATGTGTACAAAATATAATAAAGAGTGTGAGTTTAGGAGATGATATAGGCATTTCTTTTATAGCCATGTTTCATACCCTCTTTTACCTACCCTTGTGCATCATCCTAGTTAACCCCATTGAGCCTTTAGCTTGTTTGTTTGACGGCCTCATATGTGTCATATATCCCTTTCTTTGATAGACCTTAATTTGATCCAAAGATCCTAAGAACTTTAGTATAAAATTAATTGAGTTAATGAGTTTGAAATTCAAGTAGGATAAAGGTAAAAGTAAAACCCCAAAGTAATAGTTATTGGTGTGTAAAATTGATGTTTTATGGTTGGGTGTTATAGAAATATGTTCTAAAGAAATTCCAATTTTTAGCTCGTTTGTATTGCAATGAATCTGTTTTGGCCCTGGACCTCCTTGGACATTGTACACCTCAACTAAGGCAAATTGCTTAAGTTGAGGGTGGCTATCAAAGGGTTGTGTAACATAAAGTGAGTGTGAAGAAAGATAAAATTAAATCATGAATTAATAAAAAATACTCCCACCATAGTGTATGTGAATAAGCTTAATGAGATGGGGGGGAAATAAAAGATAAGCACCAAAGAATCACCTTTCCCGTGAAAACCACTTTTGGGCCTTAAGATAAGAAATGAATCTCCTACTAGGCACTAAAGAATCACCTTTCCTTACAGTGACCGGATCATTAGGGAATTTAAACATGACCTTGTGGGTCCGACAAACTAAGAAAGCATAACACGAATGCAGCTAATCAAACCCCCAGAATGACATCAAAATCAATCACATCCCACTTTAATAACTTTACAAAAGCCTTTCCATCACCAACAAATAGAGAACACCCCTATAGACCCTCTTATCAACCACAGAGCCTCCAATCGGGGTTGAAATAGAAAATGAACTGACGAACTCTCAGAACCAAAACCAACATACATAGTAATATACGGATTATATCGGGAAAAGTAGACCTTTGTTCATGCAAACAACACTCATCATAAGAGGAAAGTTTCAACATACTTGTTTCAGCATTAGAAGATGCCTCATGCTCCCGAAGGATAGTAAAAGAATTGAGACGGCCTCAACTAATGTCAAATCTAGAAGCGGTAACCCTTGGTGCAAAAACTAGAGAAGTGGCAACCGACATCCTTTCTTCCCAAGCGGTGGTCATTATAGGAAACTTTTATTGCATGTGACCCAATTTAGTACATTTGAAACACTGATTCCTTCCTTGCTCAACCATGGTGTGATCGATCGTAAAATCAACAAGGAGGATAGGTGAATGCAGATTACGCCTCACTATCCTGATGTTAGGCACTTTGTTCCCTCTGAGTATTACCAATTTGGAAATACCTGTCTCCCAACGTGTTTAGATAGGGAGCACTAGTCATAAAATGGAGGCTAGGACCCACCCAATACCTTTTCTTAGACCACTTTCCACCAATCTGAGCCAATAGACTAAAGGAGCAATGGAACACAGCATTTTGAGGTGACTAAGGATAAATGTCAACCCCAACAGTAGGGCTAGTGGGAACAGGTGGATCCCTACAAAGATAGTCAGATGTCATGACCCTTGACCGGGTCTGAATCCTAGAAGTTGGATGTGTTATGTCCATATTGCCCCCATTTGGGATAGAAGATCTTTCTTGAATGTTAGATCTCCTTAGATACATGATCTGAAAGATGAACAAGTAGAAGTTAGAGTAATCTAAGACCTTAGACTCTATATAGATTGAGATCGAAACACAAGAGAGGGAAACATTCCTAAATGACTCATAGCCCCTCTCTTATAAGTGTGGCATGCTACACACCCATAAAAGAGACTCTACTTGACACTGCTTTGTGGACACCCAACTAACCATGAACCTAGGCTCTAATACCAACTTGACACAACTCAAAATTAGTCCATGTCATATGGGCCCTCAAGCCTACATAATTCGGAGGTGGTCGCCACGATAACAAAACCTAATCATCATCACAACAACCATAACGGTCGAGTGAATCGTGACCATAAAATAAGATAGAATAAATATAAAGCTAATAGGCAATACTTAGACAATATCTAACATTTCATTAAGGTCAACAGTCTAGCCAATATACCCAAGTCCATAGTCATCAATAAATCCTCTACTAAATCGAGTCAATAATATGACGGGACATGCCCCCGACAATAGACAAGTACCAAACCTATACAAGTCTATGACATAGGAAAAAGTGACTGTGAAAGGTAGGTCTTCCAAAGTATGGAATCTCACCACTTTAACGTCAATTCCCTAACCACTCGAACACCTGATCACTTCATAGAAGAAGAAGAAGAAATTACTTCGGCCCCTATGTCGCATGGGAACATAGCATCCAGAGACGAATAACGGTTAGAGCGCTAGCATGTAACTCAAGGATAAGGATAAAATAGTGCACTTGTTCAATCCAGACAAATCATCATATGTAAATATATTTACACAAGTATAGACATATATGAAGATACATGTACATATAGTTACACAATATGCCAAACCATAGAATGAGATATAACATGTAATATCAAATTATTTATTAATAAGGCATGGATTTAAGAACTTTCAATATTCCACCTTACCAATTTTATAACCTTGAACTTTTTTGTTACATTAGTTAAGAGGATCCGAACGTCAAACCTACTCAACCAATTTAACTGATTTAATAAATTTATTAGGAATGGGACTCTATCACAAGCTTACACAATTAATCAGGCTTGGAACTCAAATCGCATGCCTACACATTCACTCAGGCATGGAACTCTAATCACAGGCTCCCACATTTAATTGGGCATGGAACTCTAATCGCATGCTATCACATTCAATCGGGCATGGAACTCTAATCACATCATAAGGCGAGGTATTTTAACCTTAAGAGATATCTTTAAGCAAGGGACTCCAACCATAAGCCATTATATGATGGAATTTAACCATAAGTCCTTGGATGAGGGACTTTAACCACAAGGAATTAGATAAGGGACTTTAACAAGAAGTAATTTTATTAGCATAATTAGTAGACATTTGAACTCTTAACCCATCAATTCATGCATTAACATCCATACAATTCAATTCAGCATTTAAGGGATCGAACCTATTTTGGTAATTCTAGCCACCAAGGCTACATATCTACACCATAGAAAACCATATGGTGTTTGCCGACTCAATTAGCCATTAATCAAATAGATAGGCCCAAAGACTTAGTTCAAAACACAATGCAAGTTCATTCTTGGTCATCAAGGCCTCTACAAACCAATCACTACTTATTACTATTCTTACACACACCCTTCATTCAAACATGATTCGAGTTTATATTTTTAAGGACCATGTCCTATTTAACTAACCAACTATCAAGGTCATCCCCTTACTCCTTGAATGGCCAACAAGGACTATAGCAACCATTTACCAAGCATTCATATTCATCAACAACATATTACCTCATTCATTTCCACTAGACCAATATCATAGATACACATTTGTCCTTCGCACAACCATTTAACCACTAATCACTTCAATGGGATAAATGCCTTATTTAATTTATCATTTAATTCAATTTATGGTCATTAAGATAGACACAACTATTCACATTTTATTAGTAAGTTTTTAGCACATTCTCACCATATTTTAGTTTAACACACTATTCAAATCAATTTTATGATTAGGAACTGTAATCTTTTATTATCTATCTACCAACGAGGTAATCAATTATACAATACATGGATCACAATACCTTCACAATATCATTTATCAATCTTTCAAGCTTATTGGTTCATTCTCCAAATTCAAAACATCATCACCATGTGGCTAGATAATTCACTTAGACATTTTCACAAACACCTTATGTGCATACCTTCAACAATGCCATTTTCATGGTAAAAATCATCAAGATTGGGGTTACTCAAGATCCTCATGTTAAACTACTTACAAAAAGTACCCACATATGCAATTCATCATCAATAACAGGCATAAACATAAGTCTATGCAAGAAACAACATTATTGATCATTAGGCAACAAAACCCTTTTTATTTGATTTCAAATCACCATGTACACTTACTAATCCAAGTGTAAAATACATGGGATTAGAGTTATTTAACAAGGGGATGGGTTACATGCCTTAAATTAAATGATCTACCAATAACTTGACTCCTCTTTGTCTTCTAGATGAGCACCCTTCAAACCTTAGCCTTTAATCTTGCTTCAAGAAACTTTAAGAATTTTAGAGGGAGTTTAGGATGTTTGATCCACACAAAATATGTTTATGGAGGCTATATACACCTATATATTAAAGGAACTTAGGGTTTATGGTGTAGGAAATATCCATAAGGCACTTAGGTAAAAGCTGGAAATGGACTCGTCCAGGGGTATGACTCATCATATGACTCACTAAGGGAATCGTACCCTAGGTTATGAGTGGTACCCGGACTTATACCCTAGGATTTTCCTAGGTCACACACATTATTAAGGGTACGACCATACACGCTAGATTTAAATCCAAAGGGTATGACTCACCCCAAACTCGTATGCTCCACTCGTAACAAAAACAATCCAATCCAAGCTAAGACCTCACTCTATACGACTCACTTAGGTATGACTCGTATACTTAAGATTTGATTGAGGAGGGGTCACTCATATAGGGTACAGAATGTCGCCCTCTTATGATACTCAAGGTATGAGATGGGATAAGAGAATGGATATGACCCATATCCAAGGGGTACAAGTGGCTTGTCCAATCTTATCTTGGACAACATGCTCAAAACCCAAAAGTTTTTGTAAGGCCAAGATCTTGGGTGTTTCAAATCGTATGTTTCAACCGTATCAAAAATAGTCCATACAAAGTTCAAGTCCAAAGTCCATACTACTCACTTGGTATGAATTTTACCTTAAGGTATGATTGAGGAGGGTATCACACATACCTAGGATAGTGAGTATCCCTCACCATACTACCTAGGGTACGAGAGGGGAGGTAAGAGAGGGTATGACTTGTACCCAAGGATACGAATGGCACACCTAACCGTAACTTGATAGGATTCATTATTCAAGAGACTTCTCCTAAGGTCCAAAACCTAGTTGTTACAACTGGTGTCATCCTTGGTATTGGTATTGGTATTTGGATTGGTTTTGGTTGGATATTTGGTTGTGTCTGATTGGTCACGATTATAGACTACATTACATGTCTTTATATTATTATTGTTCTATCTTGTTGTATATTTGAAATTCATCTGTCATAGGGTGTAGGGTGGTTATGGTTGGGTATTGGGGGTGGTGTCTTATCCCGGTTGGACTTAAGACACCCGACACGACAAGGCACTAGTTCGGGTCATTTCAAACATGAATTTGAAAATGGGGAATAGGGAAAGATATTAAAGTAACAAATTTTAGGAAGAAACAAAAACTAATGGATTCACTATGAACATGTAGATTACTAAGTTCTCCTAGGATTTAAAAGGAAGAATAAGAGAAAAAAAGTTTGAGAAATGAGGAAGTATCACAAATAATCAGTTTGAAAGTGAAGAAAATTATGCTTCTGTAAGTGGGAAATCCCGCAAGGAAAATGTCCAAAATTTCTCATTCAACACATTCATGTAATTCTCCAAATAACTTAATAAAAGGATTGAGAAAACTAAATATGACTAACTAGCCCAAAGAAAGTTAACTGCAAACTAACAACCTAAAACATTACATTCTTGGGGCAATGTTTTAGCTTTCCTAATGAAATATTGGTTTTCCCATTCTATGCCTTCTTAAAGAAATCATATTTTGGTTGTCCAACATTTGATGAAAACTCAAAATGCTTCTTGAGAAATACTTGACTCACAAATTAGAAAAAAGAATTGTACAAGTAGCTATGACTGTTAACAAAAATAGAGTGGAACTCTCTTTTAGAGAAGAAACTATACATAATCAAGTAACTTTATCAGCCCTCGTAAGAGCAAAATGATTTAAAGTTTAAAACCAGCAAATAACCAAAAGTTTAATTGGCTCATGACTATTCTAAAAAGTCAAGGATAAAGATCCAATGTCATCTATTTAATCATAGTGCTTTAAGAGTATCCTAAGAAAAAAAAAAGGAAACAAGCAAAGACATGTATCTAGGCAAGAAAAACAAACTGGATCGTGATTTACCTTAACCAAAAATAGGGATGGGTAATAATGAGAAAAATATAAGCCCTGGCCTTAACCCAAGCTGTTTAGGGCTACTAAAATAGCAAGGAACACTTTCTAAAAAGTCAAAAATGAGATTTTGAGGAAAATATTTTAGCTTAAGTCTAATCTCATAATCTTCAAGCCTATCACTTGAATAAAGAATATCCATGAATAAGACTTACTTTATATAAGTATCCAACTTTTATCCTACTCAAAATCTTCTATGAACTGATAAGATGAATCAACAAGAAGGAATTAAGCAAAAAGGTGCAATATTTAAGACAAACAAATTACTTTAAACCTCTTTTCTACTCTTATTGACTCTTTATGATAAACTATAGGCAAAAGGTCATTGACGAACCCTCAACTGGAAAACCTTGTAATAATATTTAGCTCATGTATTCCTCTAGATATGATGAATCAAGGGAAACCTATGATCTACTTATTTTATTTATCCAAACAAAATAAAGACCACAAATAATAAAGAAATGAACTTTAACGGGTTCATCTACTAATAATATGAAGTAAAACAAAAAATAGAATAGACATGAGCACCATTTGATACATAGACGTATGTGAATTATTAAACAAAAAAATTGGATATGTTGAAATAGGTAATGATCAAATCAGACCAACATCAACATAGTGAAAGTATAAAGAACATGACAACATTGGTAAGGAACAAAATAAAGACAACACAGACATCTTTACATTCTTAAATTAGAGTTTAACAACGAAGCGTAAACTAACCAATCCCTTACAAAAGAGACTACTCAACATCAAAAACAAGAAATCACTCTCCCCCAAGATTGGGAGACTCAACTAAAAACAACAAAATAATAATCATATTCACAAGAACCTAGACACTGCCGATAAATGAAAATAGCAACAACATTGTACTCAAGACACGTCCTTCAACATCAACAATTTTATTCTCACAATCAAGCTAAAGAATTATTTTCAATTAAAATAAAATGATTATCTAAAGCTTACAAAACACCTTTAGAACTAAAAAACAATAATGAGAAGTTCTAAATAAGAAAACCCCAGAGAGAAGAAAAAAGGAATAAAGGTTAAAAGAAAAAGGGGGTTACCTTTTGGGGGAAGCAAATCAGAACTCAAGCTCATTGGAATATTCCTCCCACCACCAACATAATTCGACTTATTTCTTCGCTGGAATCTAAGGTTCAAAGAAGTCTTACAAGAATTTTGGCTAGAAATATTAAACATAGTAGAGGACATCTTCTGTTAATTTAAAAATCCTCAACTTTTTGGTTGAATAATTTTTCCTCCTTCAGGACCTTTTCTTCAACTTTTAACAATGAGCTTATTTATAGAAAAAGATTTTAGATTGGAGTTTTGGAATGGGTTAGTGTGGGATGAGATATTTTGAGGGATTTTGCAAAATTTGTTGAGGATGGGGATGAGCTAGAAATTGTATTCATGAAAAATTAGGAAATTAAATGGATAATGGTTTGGGATTCTTTCTAAAATATCTTTGATTATATCTCCCCGTGTTATGCATGCCTCTCTCGTTTGGAGTTGTGGATAAAAGGGAGGGAAAATACATAGATTAAAGAGGCAAAATATGGTGTTGGGGGGAAGGTTTGTTGGTTTGCCGTTGTTGAAGTCTTTGTTCATTATTGTAATTTGATAGTGTAGTTGTCATTGTTGTTTATGTCGGGTTAAGTGAAGAAGAGAAAAGAGGTAATGGGATGTTGTGGGTTGATGTTGTTGAGATAGGCTTTTGGGTTAAAATTAAAAGGGAATGGATTTGCTGATAAGGGTAAAGGATTTTTTACTTAAAAACATTAAAATGGTGTATTTACCAGTGATAGGTTGATGTGTATATTTGTATAGTTAGGGTGGTGATTCTCACCATCACTTTGAATTAAGGTCTATTGTTGACAATGTTTTCTAAGTACATGTGTTTATTATCACCTTAACTATTCTTTCCTTTGTATTTTCTTCAACATCCTTTGCAGGTATTTGTTTGAATAACGGGTATGATAGTCTAAAGAAGCATATCATGAGTGTAACTAGTCCATTACCATAATAACATCAAACTCAACTATGTCCAACTCTATCAAGTCTACCCGAGTTTTTTTATTACCAACATATACGGCACAACCTCTATTGACTTTTGTGACAATCACAGAGCCACCTACTTGGGTAAACCCAGAAAAAGGATAACAAATACATTCAAGATCAAAACCAAAATACAAAGCCATAAATTGGGTCACATAAGAGAGAGTGGATCTTGGATCAAGTAAACAGTACACATCACAAGAAAAGATTTTCAACATACTGGTAACGATATTCAAAGATGCCTCAGAGTTCCTATGAAAAGCAAAAGTATTTAAGTGTTTTGTCCAGTGCCAATACGAGAAGCAGAAGCAGCACCCTTTGGTGTAAGAGAAAATGAAGAGGAAATAGGAACCTTATTAGACTCAGAAGCAACCCTAGAAGGACAATCATGCTACATATGGCCAATTTGATAATAATTAAAACATCAGTTTCTCCTCTTCTCATATTAGACATGGTGTAGATGACCATAAAATCTGCAAAGAGGATATAATAGAGTAGATTGAGCCCCACCTGCCTGAGATTGGGCACCCTGTGCCCTGTACCCTCCATCATGATGAGAAAAATAATAACCCGACAACTTTGGCTAAGGATAACTATCCATAGAGGAAAAACCAGAACTTCCCCACCTTTTGTTAGGCCACTTCTCCCATCTCTACCACTCAACTACTGGCCTCTTCCATGATAAAAAAAATCAAAATTTCTTACTCTACCTCTCACCAATCTTAGTATGCTTCTTCTTTTCTTCCTCAACCTGCTGCATATAAACCACAAGTCAGGAAATATCCATATACTGTTTCAATAAGGCAACCTTACTCTCTAGAATCAAGTGACGAGACAACCCCAAAGCAAACTTACGCATTCTAGCTCTCATGCTAGATACAAAATTAGGAGCATACCTGGATATCTGGTGGAATTTCAAGGCATACTCCTTAACCGATATCCTACCTTATCTCAAATTCATAAATTCCGTTGGTTTTGCCTCCCTCAGCTCTTGAGGAAAGAAGCAATCCAAAAAGGCATAAGAAAATTCATCCCATAGTGTAGAGTCAACATCATATACCCTATACCGTTTCCACTCTTCATACCACTGGTACCCCACATCCTTCAATTGATAAGTAGCAAACTCCACACTTTCAACATCTAAAGCATGCATATGTTGGAGGATCTTCTCTATCTCCTCAATAAAGCTTAAGGATTCTCCTGAACCCTAACACCAGTAAAATTTAGAGGACTCAACCGCAAAAATTTTCCAACCCTTGTGGAGTCAGAAGATGGAGTACTACACTCGGACTGAGAAGTTTCCAACTAAGCCAACATATCAATAGACTGAAGAAACTCAGTGTTCATCATATTGACCTGAAGGGTTCAAGGAGGGCTAGAGAAAACTGGTGGAACTCTAGGAGGAAAATCAAGAACTGGACCCCTAGACCGAGTCAGAACTGCATAAGAAGGGCGCGTCCTATCAATAATGTCCCTAAGTGGAATAGAGGAGTTTCCATGAGGTTCAAATCATCTGGGAGGCATGATCTAAAAAATTAACCAAATATGAATTAGAAAAATCCAAGACCTTAGACTCTACAACTCAAAAAATAACGACAAGAAAGGGAAACATTCATAAATGTCTCAGAGCCTTTCTCTTATAAGTGTGGCACACTACACACCAATATAAAAGACTCTACTTGACACAACTTTATAGACACCTAATTGACCATGAACCTAGGATCTGATACCACCATTGTCATAACCCAAACCAGGGCCTGGCCGTGATGGGTATCTCAAGTCGCATGTGGACCGAATATCACCCCTCTATCTAGCCTAATCAACATAGAAACCTCAAGTGCCAGATGAATTCTGAGCATATAACAAGATAACATATAATAAATCTAATAACAATTCGTTACATGTCTATAACATCAAAGGATAATCGAGAAACCATCCATCACCGAAACAATCAACCGAGCCACATAAGTCCATAGTAATCCAAAAAGCCTCTACAAAACTAAAATTAATAAAATGTCAATACATGCCTCCGATAGTAGCCAAATCGAAGTCTAAAAATGTATAATACATAGTAAATAAGGACTATGAAATAAAACCTCCTGAAGTATGGAAGCTCCCCACTTCAATGTCAACTCATGAACTAACTCGAGCGCCTTATCATTGCATTGGAAAAGTAGAAAGTGTCCTGGTGCCTGCATCGCGTAGGGATGCAATGTTCAGAGATGGTTAGGAGTTAAAGTGTTAGCATGTATTTCATGGATAGAGGAATAAAATAATGTCATGATCACTGTTGAAAATCAACACAATATCCAAAGAACAATATCATATGAAAAACTTATACATATATATAAATATAATATCATATGCCGGGGTCGGGAACAAGGCTTAGCATGAACTTCAAGAAGCTGAACCTGGGTTGTGTAGCATAACTATCATATAAAAAGTCACCCACAGGATATATGGGCCCAGCTCTTCCCTAGATGGAAGCGCCTAGTGTGTGTAGCTCCACGAACCAGAGAATATCTGTATTTATATATGGCTTTATGGAGGACTCAAACCTTCAAGCATAGTGAAGGTGACTTAAGCACCAAAATATACAATATTGGGAACTCGAACCTCCCCTTCATATATTTATTTAGGGAACTCAAAACTCTCGATTATATAGACACCTGCACTAGCTAGTGCGGTTTCCAGTGTTTGTCCTTTAGACTCCACTTTTATGGCCCGGCTATATATTCATCTTTAAAGCCCATATAAATATTCATTACATATACACAACCATTAATCCAATTAAATACCAAAGGCATTCCATTTGTATCGTCATACCAACCCCACTTACAATCTTATAACATGCCATAAACATTATTAATCAACTAGGGACTCAACCCATTATCTAAACAAAGACATCAATTCAATTCAACATTTAGGGACTCAAACCCCTTTTAGTATTTTACAAATCAATTTATTTCCAACAAGGCTTACATAAAACCATTAACCAATTATTAACATTCTTAGGCCAATGCCTTAGTTCAAAACACAGTTCTACATGTGACAAGATCTTTCTCATTGACAATTTCACAAACAGGTTGAGGGCATACCTTTATCAAAATAAAAAACTATCAAATTTAGTATTAAACATGACCCCTTAGTTTTACATAAATTCCCATGCACCATATGTGCAAAGAAATTATTAAAATATACATAATCATAAATTAAATAACTCAAATCAATACCCAACAATGTTCATTCAAACCATCAACCTTGGATTTCAAAACCACCATTAATGAATCATGAACAATGTTTTAAAAAAATGCTTTTAGTAAAATAACAATGATGGAAGAGTCTCATGCCTGGTTACAAAGTTTCACAAAAAGAATTTGATCCTTATTCCCTTAGATGACCACTTTGAAGAAACCCTAGCCCAATCTTTTTTGTGAGGTTTTAGAGAGAGTTCAATCTTGTAAAAAGTATAATAAATGACCTAAAGGTGTTATAAGATATGGGGTCTTAAAGGCTTAGGGTGGGAAATGTCTAAAGTACACCTAGATTAAAGCTATAGAAAACTCATATATGGTTACGAGTCAGACCTTCGACTCATCACAACAACTTACCACTCATACCTTTAAGTTGTCACCAAGACAGAGAAATGCACACCACACACTATCCATCTTACAACTTCCTAGTCCCACTCATCACAAGACCATACAACTTGTATGGTCTAGTCGTGACTAACTCTAAATACCAAGGGCTGGGACACTGGACAATATATGAATGCACCCTAACAACTCATCACATAATCATACAAATTCTGAGTAGTCTCTCATAACTAGGAAAAAATTTGGCCAATAACACACTGGTTAACTTCTAGCTAGGGTCACCTGACCCGTAAGCACACCATACAACTTGTGGTGTTAGTCATAAGAAGGGTACAAAGCCTAAAGCTCAGGAAATTTGAAAAGGCCAAATTCTAAGGTATTTCAGGTTGTATAATGTAACCATAGTTGTGGTTTGGTTTGTGATATCTTACTGCAGAGTAGTGCTTCACAAAAAGGGCATAACTTTTCACCCTAATATCGAATTGAGGAGAAACTGGATGTGTTGGAAAGAAAATTCAAATTTCTATTATTTGGTGGGTGTGGATCTTAAAGATTAATCAAAATCTGGAAGTTATATTCATTCAAATTTGATCATTTCTTAAGGAATCGATTGGTAAGAGAGGTTTTGGCTTTGTTAAGCTATGGGATGTCCTTGTGGCCTTAATACATGGCCAAATTGCTTCTCATACTTTTAAAAATTATTGTTTAATCCTACATTTGCTTGAAGCATGGCTCTAGACTTGTCTTGAATTTTTTAAGGTGTCATTATATCTCCTTCTTGAGATCATTGTCCCCGAATGGAAATATATTGAGCTCTAAGATTTGGCGAAAAGAGCTATAATTCCCATATTTTCTTCACCACTTCTCTAGATATTATAGGAACCCTATAACACTATCTGTACTTAAAATTACTACATTGAGTTTCTAAGAGATGAACAATGACATGGTATTGAGTCAATAACTAACATGTGAACTGAACCAGACTCGTGAACACATGTTATGACGTGAGAATAGTTGGGTGACATAAAATAAAAAGAACTAATTAATTAAGGAAAACTATTATATCAAGAGGGATTGGGTCTGATAGGAAAAGGTGGGGGAACTTGGTCATTATATTTGTCTCTGCTTCCCAACTAGATTCGTTAATTGATTGATTTTACCAAAGAACCTTTACCAATGCGAGCTCTTTATTTCTCAACCTACAAACCTGACGAACAAGGATTTCAATAGAAACCTATTTGTAAGAGAGAGTATCTTTCACGCTCATAATTTTTAAGGGCACAACTGATGCGGTATCACCAATACACTTTTATAGTAAGGAAATATGAAAGACTGGATGCATTATTACTAAGTTTTCCAACAAATCTAACTTATAGGCTACTTTGCTAAAATGACCTACAATCTTATAATGACCAATAAGGAGGGGACATAGATTTCTTTTCTTCCCAAATCTCTTCACCCCTTCATATGTGAAATTTTTATGTAAAAAAATCACCGCCAACAAACTCAAGATCCCTTCTTCTCACATCCGCATAAGATTTTTGACGATTCTGAGCTATGCTCAGCCTTTCTCTAATGAGATAAAAATTTTCCATAGCCTCAAGGTATGAGTCTAGCCCTATCAATGTAGCTTCACCAACTTTAAACAAACCAAAAGTAGATCCACACCTCTTACCATAAAATGCCTCAAATGGGTCTATCTAATTACTAGAGTGATGTTTGTTATTATATGTAAACTCGATCAAATGTACATAATCATCCCAACTACCCTTTAAACTGATCATACATGCTCTTAATGTATTCTGTAATGTTTGAATGGTCCTTTTTACCAGACCATCTATCTATGGGTCAAAAATTATATTAAGATATACCAAGAACTTTTTGAAATACCTTCCAAAATCAAGAGGTAAACTGATTACCTCTATCTAAAATGTTAGAAAAGAGACTCCATGAAATTTTAATAACTTCATAAGGTAGAGTTTAGAATAGTCCTTGGCTTAATCTGAAGTGGTAACTGGTAAAACTAGTCCAACTTAGTCATTTTGTCCATCATAACCCTAATGGAATCATGCTATCGATGAGTACGAGGTAACTCGAAAGTTAAGTCTGTAGTCACTATCTCCTACTTTTAAGTAGGAATACTAATGTCCTGAAGCATTCCAATATGTCTCTGGTGCTCAACCTTAACCTACTAGAAATTTGGACATTTAGTCTGCGATATCCCTCCCTCTTTATACCGTACAACCAATAGACTTCCTATAAATCATGATACATCTTAGTGACTTATTGGTGAAAATAATATCAAGAACTATAAGCCTCTACTAGCATCAGCTGTCTTAAATTATCTATATCTAAAACATATAGTTTGCCCTGATGGTGAATAACACCATCTCCCCCTTGGAAGAAAACCTAAACCTTTTGACTTTGCACTGCTGCTTTTAATCTAAGAAAAATAAGGTCACTATCTTGCTTCTCTTTAAACTCGACAACCAAAGTGAATTCTTAACCATTTTGAACCGAAATACTACCTTCACCTGAGTCAACCAACTTAACTCCTAGTCTAGTCAATCTATGGA
The DNA here is from genome assembly GCA_030864215.1 of Capsicum pubescens. Classification (NCBI taxonomy): domain Eukaryota; kingdom Viridiplantae; phylum Streptophyta; class Magnoliopsida; order Solanales; family Solanaceae; genus Capsicum; species Capsicum pubescens. The sequence continues at coordinate 198,272,556 of CM061544.1, read as the reverse complement.
CCTTGCGAGATAGTTCTTTCTTTTCGTCCTCTATATGAGTAATACATCCCATAAATAATCTACTAAGGGCTGTAACACCCTAAGTCTGTACCCCGGATGCTACATAGTTCTCATAATCTTGAAGGACCATAAGCTAACCCATGACCGGTACCTGCTACATTAACTGAATGATAATATTATAATATACAGAGATTAAGCAGAAAACATTCCATAAGGTTTAATACTATAATAAAACTAAATATGGTATAGTGATACCTAAACTAAAATATCTGTCTAAAAATACTTTTAGTCAAAAAAGCTCTAAACTGTTTGAACTGTGTAGTTGATGGGACTAGCCCCCAACTAACTCCAACTACTGAAAGTGAACTGATAACTGAAAAACTAAAAGCAAACAATCATGTCCTCAAACTATGAGGACTCACTGCTAACTCTGACTGCTAAAAGTCTAAACTGCTAAGGATGATTAGGAGCTCATTCATCTGAACCTATGATATAAGACATCATAGTGCAAAAGTAAGACATGTGTCAGTACTTTCAATGTACTAGTATGCTCAGTGGGGTAGGCTGAAATGGATGGGTTCATATGCATGAACAATACTAACTTAATATCATGAATATGACTGAATGAGAGTACATTCAAGAATATATATACTATAACTGAAATCATGCTAACACTAGATACAAAATCTGAATACCGATTAACTGATATTTGAGTATACTGATACTGAATTACTGATAACTAAATGACTATATCTGATAGTCCTGAATACGTAGAACTTGACTGAGTTTTGAACTGAACTAAGTGACAGTATCGAACAGTCCTAAATCTATAAAACTAAACTTAGATACTGAGACTTAATCTGAGACTGAGACTGTGGGAAGTAATCATCTAACCAACATGCTCCTTCTCTAACTGATTTGGGGTCCAACCTGTAATTCCAGTTGCAAGGGTATCAATACCGTTCCATGGGTAAATACAAGATGTAAGTTAGGCCTCTTTGATAGAAAGTTATTTCGTCAACTCTCGCTGGCAGAAAAACTAAAATGAGATATATCAACCCTAGTTTTGTAAGGAGATATTTCAACCTATGCTGGCTACGTAGTTCTAGAATGCAAGGATATCTTGTAAGGACCACACCCTTCACTGGTAGGTAAGCCCATATCCTTGGGTTCACTCGGTGCTAAATCCTACTCCCAACTGAATAGACACTGAACTGATTCCTAGAGTGTACTGAGCTTGATAAAATCATTACTGATTGTACTGTTTAACTAAACTGAACTGAGTTCACTAAGTTCCGTGAACAGACAAAATACTAGTGAGATTTTCCTGAGTTCTGTTACTGACTAAAGATCTAGGTAAATAACTAAGTTTTTGGGTATTGAAAACCCTTAGGACTCGATAGCGAGAAAGGTAAAGCATAGCATAAGCTTGAAAAGAATAATCATGTGCACTTGTTCACAACTCATTCATGGAAATATTTTACCAATCACTTGCATGATACATCTTGCACATAAGCTAATATGACATGATCTCTTTCCTTTATTAGTTAACATAAGTAATTCATCAAGCACTTGGTGAGCATACATATCAACATAACACTAAACAATAAGTAGATATCATAATTCAATTCCCCATTGAAAATTTCAAGGGTTTTACATTGATCCTCATGATATTACATACATATCAATTAACCTCACATGAAACGTATCATAAAAAATGGATTAGAATCCAAATTAATCACTTAAACATGGATATAATCAAACCTAACATGGAATTCATGAAATCTATAAACTTAAAATTTAAAAATAGTTTCTTGGACTTCAAGGGTGGAAGGGACCCTTGGATGAACACTTCACATACCTTGATTACTACCTTAGAGAAGATTGAAGTGAGTTCTTGAGACTTGTATTCTTGAACTTGATGAGGCTAGGGCTTGCTATTGAGAGAGTTTTTGAGTAAAAAATGAGATTATTCCCTATATGCTGATTAATTTCGTGTTAAGGCTAAATAAGGGTGGGAAAATGACCTATTTTCCCCCACAGCCAGTGTTAAAATAATACTGAACAGGGATCCCCTCATATCGCGACCCCTGATTGGGTCAAGTAGCCATCGCGATGCAACACCTACTCGGGTCAAGTAGCCATCGCGATGCGATCCTTACTTGGGTTAACTAACCCTTGCAATGCTGGCCTATCACAACCCTTCACTATTTTGGGCATCCAAACTCGCCCTTACACTACTCCAAAAAATCCTAAACTCACTTGAGATGACCTACAAGTGACCCTAATCATGAATTAATTTAAAAATCAACTAACTAAGGTCGGGAAGGTTGAAAATAAATCCTCCAAATTTTGAAAGCTGAAATGATTCTAAGTGTTGATACTTAAGTAAAAAATTTTAACTCTGGGACCCCCTTAACAAGCTTAAAGGACTATGTTAAGCTAAGAATTTTGTGGGGTCTTATAACATCTCCCCCTTGGGAATATTTGTCCTCGAATGAGACTGAATAAGATGGGAGAACTGACAAACTGCAAGTACGTACTAGACATACACAACTAAAATATTATTTCATGGCTGAGACTACTGTTATACTGGAATTTCATACTGAATATGCATATCTAATGCTTGATTTCATAATTGATATTACTGATAAGATGAGTTTATATATATTGAACATGCATGTATGATGCATGTGTACACGACTAAACATGATTCATGAATGCATGACTGAATATGCAACAGTAGCTGATACCAAGTTTGCGAGGAACATCTGAGCATAGAACTACGTAAGTTTTTAATAAGAACTGTTACCTTGATCTGATTTTGAGTTTGCGGAGAAAACTTGAGGATATTTGTTCCGCATGTCATCTTCTTTTTCCCAAGTAGCTCCCTCAACGGACTAGTTCGGCCAAAGAACTTTGACTAGAGGGTCTTCTTTGTTCCTCAGTCTGTTAATCTGATAGTCAAGGATTTCGACTGGAACCTCTTCATAAGAGAGAATGTTCTGGATATCTACGCCTCTTATCAGGACTATGAATGCTGAGTCACCTATGCATTTCTTAAGAAAGCAGACGTGGAACACTGGATGCACTGAAGCTAAATCTGAAGGTAACTCGAGCTCGTAGTTACCTTTCCAAAATGGCTGAGAATTCAGTTCGGACCGGTATATCAGTGGCTGAGCTTCCCCCATCTTGGAAACTTCTTCACTCCTTTCATAAGAGATATTCTCAAGAATACCAAATCACCAATCTCGAACTCGAGATTATTTACTAAATACGCATGAACGGGAATATGAGAAAATAACTAATCCTAAAAAGTGATATAGGAACTGATTATTATGAACGAAATTGAGCCACTAAATACATGTCTTATGGCTAAGATTGGAAGTTGAGGGTCCACTTATGAGTACCCACTACTCCAAACTGGATTCATTAAGTTAAGAGAAGATGGAAGGTGTAACGCCCTAATTTTCTGAACTGGAACGCTACACGGTGCTCATGACCCCAAAGGACCACAAGCTAACCCATGACTGATATCTGTACCTGTACACTGCATAATATATAAATATAAATGTAAAAACATGAACTAAAGGCCATAAGGTTCAATACTGAACATAATCTAAGTCATAAAAATATCTGAATAAAGAGGTATCACAATACCAAAACAGAATAGAAATACTGAAGTCTAAATCTAGTCTATAATCTAGTTTGAAAGCCTCTAACTATCTGAAGTAGGGAGTGGAAGGAACATGTCTCCAACTAACTCTCGACTACTCAAAGCCAAACTGAAATACTGAAGTAATAAAGTAGTTTTCATGTCCACAGAGAATGAGGACTCACTACTAACTCTGTCTTCTAAAATTTAAAACTATACTGCTTCTTTGGAACTCGTTCCTCTGAACCTATCATGTAACATAAGAGAAAGAACCATAGCACAAATGCGTCAGTACGTCTGAATATACTGAGTATATGAGTGAGGTAGGCTAAATGCTAAGGGTTTTATATGCATAAACAATACTGACTAATATGAACGTGAATACATACAAGCATAAGTAACTGAAACTGAGCTCATGGTGATACTAACTACTGAGTCTGAATACTGACAACATCAGTTTACTGATACTGAGATACTAAATAGATAAATGACTATGCCTGACAGTTCAAATTATGAAGAACTGGTTTGATTGACTGTGTCTAATATTCCTAAACTGAATACTGATAATGTAAGCTATGACGACTGATATAACTGATATGTCTGTGATAACCATCCTAATCGATGTAACTGATACTGAGCGACTGTATCTGACAGTCTAAATCTTCTAATAATAATTAAGAGTGACTAAGCTTGAGATCAGGCCTAACTAACGACTGATCTCTGGAACTGATATTAAGAATACTTAACGGAATCTGAGACTGAGATCAAGCCTATCTGATGGGTGACCTCAATAAGTACTGATACTGAATAACTTTATGTTAGACCAAGCCTATCTAGCGGGTGGTCTATGAATCTGGGAAACTATCTGAGTTCCTTACTGAGATTGATGATTGTATCTAACAGTCCTGATTTTTGAGTTCTACTCTGAAGACTGCTACTGAAACTATAACAGTAGGAGTTCTCACTTAATCGACATGCCCCAAATCTGAACTGGAGGGGTCTAACCTGTAACCCCAGTTGGAAGGGTGTCAATACTATGACACGGGTAAAGACCTCTCTAGCCAAGTCTATCTGATGGGTGACCCTCGTAGGAAGTCAAGCCTAAGGTAGTATAATAGTCAGGCCTCTCTGACGGGTGACAAGCCTTTACTGACGGGTGACTCCAGCATCCTGTGCTGGCTACGCATTTCTAGAGTTCAGGGATTGCTCCTAAAGACTCTTCCTCTCTGATGGGGAGCCACCATCCCTGGACTAACTCGGTGCTAGCTCCTAATCCTAAATGAAAGAGTCTGAACTGATTCTTAGAACTTGTACTTGAACTGAACTGAAGTTGTTACTGAGTTTCTTACTTGGCTGAGCTGACTGAGTTCACTTGGTTCCATTATCTAACGAAATACTACTGAATCTATTATCTGACTGAATCATACTAAGTTTTGAATTGATTTCTAGAATGCTGCTGAGATCTGAGCTGAGTACAGAACTGAAGCTGGAATGATAATGATACTTAGATTACTGAGATTTCTTAAGTTCTATAACTGTTTGAGAGTTCTGAATTCTATAACTGACTGAGTTCTACTGATTATAGCACGACTGAGATTATCTTGAGACTGACTCGGTTCTAGGTACACAACTCTATTTTTTGGGTACCAGTACCCCCAGGACTCGATGGAAGTAAATTGACACACAAGATACTTCTTGATCATAGAAATAGAATCCACAATTCATAAACCATAAGTAGGGGATTTCATACTACACATGGTTCTCAACACCTTATACATGAAAGTGAATACATATAACATGGGTATACCTGCATACCTCAATATCAAGGATATTCCATATAACAACAACAACTCATAACAACAACACATATCAATAACATGGAATTCATGTGGAAACATAAGGAATAGAACATGGACTTGTCATTTAAGCACTATTAAGTCATAAAAACATGGATTCTATCATTCTTGGCATTTTATCAAACACCTTACATGCATAACTTTGGGCGTAGGTGTACTTATCAATTTGACAAACTTAATCATTCAAAAATTCATGGGTTTCAACTAACCTACTCACATGCTTCATGAAAAACACATCAAGATACAACCTTGAATCCAAACAACAATCATCAACATGAATATAGTCATAACACAACAAGATAATCACAATTTATAATTTAAAACATAATTCTTGAGCTTCATAGATGAAAGGGATCCATGGATAAACACTACTCATACCTTAGATAGGAAACTTTGATGAGTTCCTGGAGAGTTCTTGGATTGGGAAACTTAATTCTTGATTATCTTGGAAAAATGGCTTGAATCTTGCTTTTGGGAGATAATTTTAATAAAAACCCTAATATTGTGGTTGAAAGTGTAAGGGAGGATTTTTGAGATGTTTAACTAAAGAAAAATAAGAGAAATTTACGTCCCTTGAAGTTTATAAGTCATGGGAGGTGAAGAAAAAGTCCAAAATACCCTTACAAAACCACTTCCCAATTGCTGAAAATCTTAGCTGACGACCAAGGCTGAAATGTCGTCAGATTTGTGATAAGTTGTCACAAATGTCGTCACTTGGGAGCTGGTTTCTGCCTAAGGCTAACGACATTCGTGATAAGTCGTCACACTTGTGATAAATTATCACAAATATCATCACTAGGGTCTGGATTCTGCCTTAGGCAGACAACATTTGTGATAAGTCGTCACACTTGTGATAAGTTATCACGAATGTCGTCACTCAGTTTTCCAGGCTGACATTATAGAGTAAAATAGGTATAACTTTTTCATCCGGTATCGTATTTGGGTGAAATTGGTATTTTTGGAAATATAATTCAAAGATATTTAATTTGATATATAGTTGGTCCCCTAATTCGATATATACAAGGAGTTATGGTCGATTGAAGTTGACCTCTGTTTTGACGCTCACTAAAACTTGAATGATAGGAAAGCTTTCAACTTGTCCTTGAGTTAGGGGACCTCTATGACCTAAATTCATGCTCAAATAGATTCCTAAACTACATAATTGATTAAGATACTAAATTTACATGGGATTCAAGGCTTTTGGAACATCTACACCTATGAATGACGAATTTTCATTCTAGTCCGAAATGTGGGGCGTTACATTATCTCCCCCTAGGAATCACTCATCTCCAAATGAAACTTGATAGAGTGAGAGTACTGATAGACTGAACTTACTTAAAGGACGTGAATTTTTGAAACATGACTATGTGGATAGAATTTTTGACATGCTGAAAATTCATACCGAACATACATATCTGATGCATGACCATTTGACGGTATTCTTATACAAAGCATGCATACCTGATTCATGAAATACTTGATTGAGAAGTTCTTATGAATGCATAACTAGATACACTGATAAGCTGAGCTTCTACTACTGAGCATGCATATCTAATGCATGAATACTTGACTGAACTGACTCTTAAATTCTTAAATGTATATGTACTGATAACTGATACTAGCTTTGAGAGAAACATTTGGACATGCAATTGAATGGGTTCAAAAAAATGAAAGCATGGAGAAATTATGGGGTATATCCCCCTTGGGACTCTATGTCCCTCTTAGAAGGCTTACTTTACTGAAAACTGGGGCGATGCACAGGACATCTACGAACTGGATCATGACTGAACCTCAGTAGTTTAAAACTAATGCATATTATGAAGATATAAGATTCATACATACCCGATCTAAGTCTGGAAAACTTTCTGGATCATGATGAGTCTGAAGTGAATAGAGTCAGTTCTGACGCTGACCACTATTGGTACTAGGAGTGGCACCCTGCTGACGTGAATCTCTAACTTTCTGAGCTAACACTCTACACTCTCTCACTTTTTGACCTGGATTACCACATCCAAAATATACCTGACTATTGGCTCTGCATGCACCTAGATGGTTCTTGCCACACTCTCTACAAATTGGATAAGTGCACTCACTTCTAACACTACTCTGGTATTTGGAGCCTGGCGCCCCATCATGACTGACATCTACAAAATTTGGTGTAGGCACACTAGCTGAGGATGGAGCTGGGACTGAAGTCTTCTAACTATGGTGATAATGATTACCACCTTGTGACCCAACTTGAGAAAAGTTATAACTACCTGTTTTGACTCTCTTATTAGATCTCTCCCTCTCCATAGATTTATCTACCTCTATCTGCTGGGCATGCATCATTAAATTAGTAAGATCTATGTCTCTATTAAGCATAGCGGTTCTACACTCCTTCAACACTAACCCAGACACACCAGTCACAAACTTACGCATACTCTCTGTAGGGTCAGTTATCAAGTCAGGAGCATACTTAGCTAACTGGTTAAACTTAAGACAATACTCATTCACTATCATGGAGACTTGTCTCAGCTTCATAAACTCTTCTACCTTAGATTCTGTCATCTCTAATGGGAAAAACTTATCTAAGAAGGCATCCTGAAATATCTTCCAAGTCATAGGAGTTGCATCTTCCTCTCTACTCTTCTTCCACAACACTACCCAATCATGAGATGACGCGTGGTGCCACTATCCATCAATCAATGCAGTGCCGATTGGGAAGTCGTACTTGCTAGATTTAAAGAGGGGCGTCCAGATACCCTATTTCTATTTGTAGTCCTAAGTGACAGACAAATACATGCAATGTGACCTTTTCCTTCACAATTATGACAGACAATTACAGAGAAATCAGTAGAGGGTGGTGGAGTCCCAATGATTCATAGTGGAATAATTATGACTCTGAGGTTGCTGAAAATTTCCCTGGCCAGCAAAGCGTCTGCGACCTCGATTAGTACGCCTTCTACAGCGCCCACGAGGTGTAGATATTGAACTTTGTTTGTACTGTGCTATTGGGGCAATAACAGCAGTAGTGTCCTCACGTTTTAATTATCTTTCTTCATTCAATAACCTACATAAAGTGCATCAAAAGTGACGTCCTCAAGATGTGATTCAAGCGACCTTGTGAAGAGGCGATAAGCAAGGGCCTAATCTGGTAAGAACAAACTCTACCAAGTCATCGTCAGTAACTGGGTGCTGCAAGGCAGCTTACTTATCAGCAATCGCTTTCGCCCCTTGGACATAACTTTTAATAGTAGCATTATCACGACGCAAGTTGTGTAATTGCTCCTTAAGTACTCGAATCAATGGTTTGGACTTAGTAGCATAGGCTGCCACAAGCTTATTCCAAGCAGGACGAGCCGTTTCTGCTCTAACCAATTGAGGGAGACTAGTTTCTGAAACTGAAGCGACTATCCAACTCAACACGAGTTGATCTTGACGAACCCAAACATGATATGCGGGATTTTATGCATCACCATCCAAAATGCATGGTGGTACAGGTTCGCTACTATCAATATAATGGATAAGACCACAACCGCAGATCATCGGAAGAAATTGTGTCTTCCAAAGAAAAAAAATTATTGATGTGAGTTTCACAGGCAACTGGTGAGCAAGATTAGGCGTAGGATAATAATTTCCCATGGCATTAGTTGAAACAACTGAAGTTACCAAGGCAGAAGAGCTCTCTAGTTTATCTCCCATTTAGTTTTGATTTCTCAAAGTTTTTTTGTTTTTGTTTTTTTAAAATGGAAAGGAAGAAGGTTGTTAAACCACAAAAGGCTCAGATACCATGAAAGAGCTCTTCATTCACTGTTCACATAAGTACATCAACCATCAATATATACAACGACCAAACATGTAGAATCCTACAGGAACTAGGCATCAAAGGTTGAGGAGAATTAGTCTCCTAATACATCACTACTTACACAATCTTTACATAGTTTAGATCTAATAGGAATCTAATCTATATAAGAAACCTATCCGTTACAGTTCTAATGAAGGTGTGCTTCACGTAAGATCTACTTGTTGGAGAGAATCACGACGTGGTTTTACGTAGTTCGGACCTCTTTAGTACATGAATTTGAGATTCAATTATCTTTGCAAAAATGTATTCCTTTTTTGGGTTTCTATTATAACCAAATAGAAGAGAATTATTTATAGTGAATTTGGATCAAAAAAATTTTGTTGTGTAGAGGGCCTATCCTGCGCGCATCCAAAAAGCATTACATGAGAAAATTTGTGCAACAAAAATAAATATTTTTTAGCAGAATAGAAATATGAAAATAGCTTCTTTTGTTTCTGATGTACATCATCAATATTAATAATTTGATATCACAAAAGAAACAAAATTCAATGAAACAATACATTTTAGATTAGGGAATTGCATGATAACTAATCTTAATCGCTAATTGTCGCCTTTAATGTGGTTGTCGAATGACGAGACAAAATTTTATGCTTATGTGTGCACCAGTTCTTAAGTAAGTTGTTTTGGATCTAGAATCATAAGCAGGATCATTATAAGAATAAATTAACAAAAACTTAAAAGATATTAGTGTGGGCAAAATATTTATTTCAAAATAATTTTTTAAAATGTAATTCAAAAGTCAAAACATCAAATGTATTTAAGAAACCAAATATGATGACACTCCATGTCATCGTGCCATGTAGGCACCACATGACACACAGCTGACTATGTGGAAGGGCGCTTACATGGGAGGGAAACTAGTTCTAGTGAACTATTATACAGAAATTCGGAAATTTGTAATGGAAGATCCTATAATTGCTTAGATTTGCATGGAAGGTTCTTGGGCCTTTCTAGCATTGTAGAAAGTTCTAATTGTAGAAAAATTATTTAGTTATTTCAAAATAATTTATATTTGAAGTGTATTGAAAAAGCCATGTCCTTAAAGGCTTACTTTAGAAGCTACCAAGAGGTGTGCTTGAGAAGCTAAGTCTTACCTATAAATATTCCCTCAATCCTTACAGCAATCCTTAACATTAAAAATATCATCTTTAGTTTTCTCTTTCTTCTAATAATCCTGCTTAGTGATTTTGGTTATTATTTAGTAGACCTATGGTTTAACTTGTTGATATTTGTATTAATAATTTTGTCGATTCCTGTATCCTCTGATTAATTAGGGAAGACCTATTTAACTCAGAATATCCTCTAATTGATCAGGGAAGTGCTTGTTTAATTCTGGAGAAATATTTTACACTGCTGAAATAGTTTTTTAGGACAGTGCCTAGCACGACTCAAGTATAATTAATATATTAACTTGTTAAGAAGTAGTTAGATTACTGTTATAGTTGTCATATTGATTATAGTATTATCACCGAAATAGTAATAATATTATACATTGTTATGTTATTGTATTGCTAATATTATTAATAGAATATCACCGAAGTAGTAATAATATTATACACTGTAATGATATTGTATTGCTAATATTATTAATATAATATTTGGTTAACAGTTAAATAATATTGTTATTATTATTTTTCATTGTTCCCCAACACTACATAGAGGACTATTTTATAAATATGATGAACTTCTACAATAATTACTCTCTTCGTTCGGTTTTACTTGATAATATTTTGACTGCGCACACCTATTGAGAAAAATAATTAATAACATGATTATTTACCATAGTACCCTCATTAAATGATGTTTACATTGTGTATTGAAATTAATTTAGAGAAAAATTATTACGACCCGAGCTGAGGCCCTAGCCGTAACAATCATCCCAAACCATGAAGGTCTGGGCGCCCTTTTCTATCTGGCAATCATACACAACATTCATACAATATAAATAATTGCGAAAAAACATAACAAAACGGAACCATGGTCAATCTTATAAATCACTTGAACAATTTGAAAGAAAATTCTTAACATTCAAAACATATGACACCTGTCTGCGAAACCTCTAACCATACAAGTATCAACATACGTCTCAAACTAGGACAAGACCCCCAGTCGGATCATGAATCAAAATAAAATGATAATGTCTGATAACCAGACCTTCCGGAATAGGGGAGGCTCACCAATTGCAAATCTCAAACACACCAATCTACTGCTTAGTGGGAACCCGGGACTGTGCCTCAGATCCTGAAATAAAAGAGGTCAATATAGATGTACTGGTACGCAGAGCAATTCAAAATAATGTACTTTTATAAAACATAAGTGAGAGATATTTATAAACACTTTACATAAGATATATGAAAAACACATGGGAAAATTTACAAGACTTAGAACATTTCTTTGAAATCCATGACTCACTCTTTATCTTACTTCTGAGATAGGTGGTACACCCTACAACTCTAAAATCCTACAGGCTATATAGAATCCTCCCTTGACTCAGCGGCCAAGCCCCCAACTGAAGTTTGCCGTAAGGGTTGGAGTCTCTATCTCTAATACGCCAAGGGCACGAGGCCAGCGTATGGTCCCTCTTGGGGACATAATAAACCCGTATCGACAAAGCATAATTTCCAGCAATAAGTCCTTACACTCAAATACCTTCCTAGGGTAACCACCTAACTCTCTTTAAGCCCATTTTTAACTCTTTAAGACATGCATTCCTTGAAATCAAAATCTGGAAATCTTACTTTGTTATGGCATTCATCTGTTTGGTATCGTCATACCAAGACTTGCAAGTCATATCTCTAAGCCATAAAATATCATGTTATATCTCTTTCATTCATAACAATGTTTAGACCACCAAAACATTCAAACAGTACAAGAGAACTCATATTTCCAAAACATATGTCAAACTATGCAAAAATCCTCTATTTTCAACATTTCAATAAATGGTGGTCAATCTCTAAATATAATCATTCAATTTTTTCAATTATCACATTCAACCTTTACAAATAAGAAATATCCCTTCCTTCAATTCACAATCGACATAAAACTCATAATTGATAGTAAAACCCTTGGTTCATGCTTTAAGATATGAATTTGAGTAATCCATGACTTGTCAATTAAGAAATAACACCATGAGAGGGAAATTCGTTATTCATGCTCTCAATTTATACTTTTCAAAACATCAAATGCATACATATCTATATACGTAAACAAAAATCAAATTTAAGGTGGAGGCATCAAGACCAAAGCATTATTATCAAAAAGGTTCACCATGCATGTGTTATTGTAAATTCAAATCCTTCGTAAATATGTGAATTATTAACATTCAAAACATTATTAAAAATATTTCACCATGCCCATGTAGTTTAGGAAAATCCCACGTACCTTAGATTACTTAGTTTGAAGAATAAAAACCCGAATCTTAATTTGTTTCTTGGAAACCTTGACCTAAGAGCTTGATTCCTGATCTTTTGGGGTCTAGGCTTTTCTTGAAGGGGTACAAGAGAAATAATGATGCAACAATGCTCTTTGGGGGCTCAAATCTTGTGTTTTGGACGGTTTTGGGTGAGGTAAATGACCTTATTGCCCTCAAATACGTGGAAACAGAACTGGAAAAATAAGGAAACGTGCTATGGAGCGTGCATCGCATGCTCTGGAGTACTAAAATAGAGCGTGCATAGAATGCTCTATCGTGGGCTCCCTTAGGGGTGGACTGGAGCGTGCGCCGCATGTTAATCGCGGGCAGCTACTATTTTGGACTTTCAAATATGCCCTTACGCTTGTCCAAAAATTTTAAAACTTACCCGAGATGTACCTTTAACACCTTTGATCATGAATATACTTTAAAATCGACATTCTAAGGCCAGGAAGGTTGAAAATAAAATCATCAAAGTTTCAGAGCTTAAAATATGACAAAGTCCTTTTTAACACTTAGAAAAACTTCAAGTTGTGAGCTCTTTAAGTGCTACTAAGTGTGGTATCAAGTAGAGAAATACTATGGGGTGTTATATTATCCCCCCTTGGGATCATTCGTCCCCAAATGATGGCTCGGAACACATGTAAGCATGATTTCAAGCATGCTAAGGAAAAAATAGAGAGAGTAAATGAGTTGTACCTTCTATGTCAGCATCCACAGTCTCAAAGAGGTTTGGGTATCTAGTTCACATATCATCTTCTGACGCCCAAGTAGCTTCCTTCTCTTTTTGATTCTTCCATCACACTTTAACCAAAACTATCTCCTTACTTCTCAGCTTTCGAACTTGGCAATCTAAAATGGCAACGATTTCTTCCTCATATGACAAAAAGTCTTTCACATTGATATCCCATACAGGTAACACTAGGGAATGATCTCCAATATACTTCTTCAATATGGATACATGGAATACTGGGTGTACGAAAGATAGACTTGCGGGAAAATCTAATTCATAAGAAACCCTACCTACCCTTCTCACAATCTGATATGGTCCTATATAACAAGGACTAAACTTCCCTTTCTTTTTGAATCTCATGAATCCCTTCATAGGGGAGACCTTTACGAATACCCAATCATCAACTTTGAATTCTAAATCTCTCCTTCTAACATTGACATAAGACTTCTGGATACTCTGAGAAGTCTTAAGTCACTCCCTAATAATCTTCACCTTCTCCATCGCCTGATGAACAAGGTTAGGCCCAAACAACGGGGGTTCGCCCACTTCATACCATCTAATTGGTGACCTACACCCCCTCCTATAAAGCGCCTAAAAAAAGCCATCTGAATACTGGAATGGTGCTATTGTTATAGGCGAATTCTATCAACAACAAATGATCCACCCAACTATCCTTAAAATCAATCATGCAAGTTCTCAACATATCTTCTAAGGTCTGAATGGTGCATTCAGCCTGCTCATCAGTCTGAGGGTGGAAGGAAGTACTTAGGTTCACTTGGGTGCCTAAACCTCTCTGAAAAGATTACCAAAACTGCAAAGACAATTGTGTACATCGGATATAATAGAAATAGGAGCACCATACAATCAGACTACCTCACGAATGTACAACTTAGCATAGTCATCCCCCGAATAATCTGCCCGCACCGAAAGAAAATGGGCAAACTTATTTATCCTGTCTACAATCACCCAAATGGAGTCATATTGATTTCGGGACCTCAAAAGTCCTATAATGAAGTCCATGTTAATCATCTCTCATTTATACATAGGCAATTCTATCTCTTGGGAAGTACCACCTGGCTTCAAATGCCTACCTTGACTTGTTAACAGTTCAAATACTTTGAAACAAAGTTAGCAACATATCTTTTCATATTATTCCACCAAAAAATAGTCTTAAGTTCATGATACATTTTTGTAGAGCCTAGGTAAACAACATACCTCGAAGTGTGAGCTTCATCAAGAATTCTTTCCCGCAACCCATCTACATTCGGCACGCATAGCCTACCCTGATACCTCAAAATACTAGCACTTTCAATTTCAAATGCCCTAACCTTTTATTGACCAACATCCTTTATAATCTGCACCAGGATAGGATCTTTGGCCTGATTCTCCTTAACTTTAGCACATAAGGAGGATTTAGCTATCTCATGAACAAATACTCTTCCATATTCAGAATCTAGGAGTCGAACTCCTAAATTTGTAAGCCGGTGAATATCTTTCACCATCACCTTCTTCCCCTTCTCAACATGAGCAAGATTACCCATTGACAACATATTAAGGGTGTTGTCCACCACATTGGCCTTGCTCGGATGATAGTGCAGGCTCATGTCATAACTTTTCAATAGTTTTAACCACCGCCTCTACCTGAGATTCAGTTCTTTCTGCATGAAAACATACTGCAAACTTTTGTGATCAGTGAATATATCAACATGTACCCCATACAGATAATACCTCCCGATCTTATGTGCAAACACCACAGTCGTTAACTCTAAGTCATGTGTGGGATAATTTTTTTCGTCCACCTTCAACTGCCTAGACGCATAAGCCACCACCTTACCATGCTGCATAAGCACACACCCAAGTCCCACCTAGGACGCATCATAGTATACCACAAAACCCTCTGTACCTTCGGGAAGGGTCAAAACTGGCGCAGTAGTCAATTTGTCCTTTAGTTTCTCAAAGTTATTCTCACA
This sequence comes from Capsicum pubescens, assembly GCA_030864215.1. NCBI lineage: Eukaryota > Viridiplantae > Streptophyta > Magnoliopsida > Solanales > Solanaceae > Capsicum > Capsicum pubescens. Next base: position 198,257,083 of record CM061544.1, on the reverse strand, counting down.
AGAGTCGGACCATAAAAATTTTACCTTTTTCTGCATCAATTTGGTAAGTGGAGTAGTTATGGAGGAAAAACTCTCTACGAACCTTCTGTAATACTCTTCCAAACCCAAGAAGCTCTGGATATTGGTTGGAGTCACGGGTTTGGGCTATTTTATCATTACCTCTATCTTTTGGGGATCAATGTTAATTCCCTCACTAGAAATAATATGTCCAAAGAAAGAAATCTCACAAAGCCAGAATTCATACTTTGAAAACTTGGCATACAGTTCATGATCTTTGAGGGTCTGAAGGATGATTTCGAGGTGGTTGGCATGCTCCTCCTTACTCTTGGAGTAAACCAAAATATCATCAATGAAGACTATGATGAACAAATCAAGCAATTGACGAAATACTTTATTCATTAGGTCTATGAAAGCTTCAGGGGCATTAGTAAATCCAAAGGACATGACTAGGAATTCATAACGGCCATATCAGGTTCGGAAGGCTATTTTGGAAATATCAGCCTCCCTAACCTTGAACTGATGATACCCCGAACGAAGGTCTATCTTTGAGAAATATTTGGCATCTTGGAGTTGATCAAATAAATCATCTATTCTAGGAAGAGGATATTTATTTTTAACAGTGACCTTATTTAGCTGACGATAGTCTATACACATACGGTGGGATCCATCTTTCTTACGCACGAAGAGTACAGGTGCACCATAGGGAGAAACACTAGGGCGGATAAAGACCTTACCGAAAAGATCATTCAACTGTTCTTTCAATTCTTTCAACTTTGCAGGAGCCATTCTGTATGGAAAAATAGAGATAGGACGAGTGTCCAGCAACAAGTCAATGCCAAAATCTATCTCCCTATCAGGTGGTATCCCTGGGAGATCATCGGGAAAAACTTTTGGGAATTCATTAACTACAGGGACGAATTGGAGGAAAGGACTTTCAGCATTGGAATCTTTGACCTGAATCAGATGCTAAAAACAACCTTTCGATATAATTTTACAGGCTCTATGATAAGATATGAACTTCCCCCTAGGTGCTAAGGAATACCCGTTCCCCCCATTCTAGCACTAGCTTATTTAGAAAGGAAAAAGTAACCTTTCGGGTTTTACAATCTAATATGGCATAACACGAATAAAGCCAATCTATTCCTAAAATAGAATCAAAGTCAATCATATCAAGCTCTATAAGGTCTACCACAGTATCACGATTATAAAAGGACACAACACAATTTTTGTACACTCTTCTAGCCACAATAGAGTCACCAACAAGGGTGGAAATAGAGAAAGGTTCTGGTATGATTTCAAGCTCAAACCCAAAACTGAATGCCACAAACGGGGTCACATAAGACAAAGTATACCCTGGGTCAAGCAACACATACACATTACGAGAGAAAATTTGTAACATACCCGTCACCACGTCTAGCGAATTCTCTGCATCCTGGCAGTTGAATAAAGCATACAACCGGTTGCAATCGCCACCGATAGCTGAAGTAGTACCCTTTAGTGGTGGTGGGGGTGTGGAATTAGCTTGAGACTTAGCACCGCTAGCATTACCTCTAACTGTCAGACAATCTCTCTGGATATGGCCTGGATGGACATAAGCATAGCACACCATTGTGCCAAACTGACATCTTCCTGGGTAGTTCTTCCCACATAAATTATACAAAGGGTATTTCCTAAATGGATAGGCCACACTTTCTTAGAACTGAGTGCCCTATACTCCCGACCCATTGTTAGGATGAAAAATCTGAAACCGTCGATCAACTGGAGGTCTGGGCGCCAAGGAGCTAGCCGGAGACTGAGCATTACTCCAAAACTTTTACTTCGACCACTTATTACCCCAATTATTACCACCTTGGTGTTGACTGTTATTCTGATCTATAGATCTGGTCCTCTTAGCCTACCTGTCTTTCTCCCTTACCTCTGCCAGCCTTTTTTTCTGCTCTTCAACCTGTTGCATATGAAGAATAACCTGGAGAAATCCATATCTCTATTCAACATTACTCCCTTGCATTCTAATACAATATCATTCGAGAGACCGGATGCAAACTTCCGCATGCGAGCTCTCATGTTACTTGCCAACTCTGGAGCATATCGGGACAGATGGGTGAACTTCAATGTGTACTCCTCACACTCATTTTTCCTCATTTCAAATTCATAAATTCTTCGGCCTTTGACTCTCTTAATTCCTGAGGAAAGAAACGATCCAGAAAAGCTTCCACAAACTCACCCCACACAGAAGGATCAGCATCACTACCCTTCAAATCCTTCCATTCATTATACCACTGATTGTCCATATCCTTCAACTGATAGGCTGCCAGCTTAACCTCTTCAATATCATTCGCATGCATAACCCTAAAAGTTTTCTTCAGTTCATTGATGAACCCTTGTGCGTCCTCTTCAACCTCCATACCTATAAACATATGTGGGTTCAATCTCATGAATTGACGAACCCGTGTAATCTCAAATAAACCAGACATAAACCCTACATCTTCAGACCGTTAGGCCTGAGAAGCCACTAACTGAGCTATCATATGCATTGACTGTTAGAACTCAGCATTAGATACCTCTCTATGGGTGTTCTAAGTATGGTTGGCCCTAAATCAAGGAGCCTGAGGTGGACTAGTCTGAATAGGAGGGACTCCCGGAGTAGCAACAAACTCTGGAGTACGAGCTCTATTATGAGTTTGCATCCCATGGGTAGGGCATACATCCTCAGCCTGAGCATTTTGTTTGTTGGGTCTACGGGGAGGCATGGTAACTTTTTGAAATAAAGGAAATCATTAATTAGAGGACGTTCAGACTCTATAGCATGAATTGAATCATGAAAAGAAGAGAGACATTCCTAAATGCCTTGTAGACTCCTGCTTATAAGTGTGGCGTGCTACATACTCAAAAATAGGACTCTACCCGACATAATTTCACAGATACCCTGGGACCATGAACTGTGCTCTAATACCAAGTTTGTCATGACCGGAGTTGAGACCCTGGACGTAACGAGCATCCCAAACCATTAAGGCCCAGGCGCCCCTTTCTATCTGGTAATCATACACAACATCCATACAATATAAAAAATTGTCGAAAAACATAACAAAATGGAACCATGGTTAATATCATAAATCATTTGAATAATTTGAAAGGAAATTCTTAACATTCAAAATATATGACACCTGTCTGTGAAACCTCTAACCATACAAGTATCAACATAAGTCTCAAACTGGGACAAGGCTCCCAGTCGGACCATGAATCAAAATAAAATGACAATGTCTGATAACCAGGCCTTCGGGAATAAGGGAGGCTCACCAACTGTAAATCTCAGACACACAAATCTACTGCTTAGCGGGACCCCGGGACTGTGCCTCAGATCCTAAAATATAGGGGGTCAATATAGATATACTGGTACGTAGAGCAATCAAAAATAATGTACTTTTATACAACATAAGGGAGAACAATTTATAAACACTTTACATAAGATATATGAAAAACACATGGGCAAATTTACATGACTTAGAACATTTATTTGAAATCCACGACTCACTCTTTATCTTACTTCTGAGCTAGGTGGTATACCCTACAACTCTAAAATCCCATGAGCTATATGGAATCAACCCTTGACTCGGCGGCCAAGCCCCCAACCGAAGTTTGCCACAAGGGTTGGAGTCTCTATCTCTAATACGCCAAGGGGCATTAGGCCAGCGTATGGTCCCTCTTAGGGACATAATAAACCCATATCGGCAATACACGATTTCCAGCAATGAGCCCTTACACTCAAATGCCTTCTTCGGGTAACCACCTAACTTTCTTTAAGCCCATTTTTAACTCTTTAAGACATGCATTCCTTGAAATCAAAATCTGGAAATCCTACTCTGTTATGGCATTCATCTATTTGGTATCGTCATACCAAGACTTGCAAGTCATATCTCTAAGCCATAAAATATTATGTTATAGCTCTTTCATTCAAAACAATGTTTAGACCACCAAAATATTCAAACAGTATAAGAGAACTCATATTTCTAAAACATATGTCAAAATATGTAAAAATCCTCTCTTTTCAATATTTCAACAAATGGTGGTCAATCTCTCAATATAATCATTCAATTTTTCAATTATCATATTCAGCCTTTTCAAACAAGAAATATCCCTTTCTTCAATTCACAATTGACATAAAATTCATAATTGATAGTAAAACCCTTGGTTCATGCTTTAAGAGATGCATTTGAGTAATCCATGACTTGTCAATCAAGAAATAAGACCATGACAGGGAAATTCGTTATTCATGATCTCAATTTATACTTTTCAAAACATTGAACACATACATATCTATATACGTAAACAAAAATCAAATAAAGGGGGAGGCCTCAAGACCAAAGCATTATCATCAAAAGGGTTCACCACGCATGTGTTATTGTAAATTCAAACCCTTTGTAAATATATGAATTATCAACATTCAAAACATTATTAAAAAGATTTCACCATGCCCATGTAGTATAGGAAAATCCCACGTACCTTAGATTACTTAGTTTGTATAATAAAATCCAAATCTTGATTTATTTCTTAGAAACCTTGACCCAAGAGCTTGATTCTTGATCTTTGGGGCTCTAGGGTTTTCTTGAATGGAAAAAGAGAATAATTATGTAACAATGCTCTTTGGGGGCTCAAATCTTGTGTTTTGGATGGTTTTGGGTGAGGTAAATGACCCTATTACCCTCAAATATGCGGAAACAGAATTAGAAAATAAGAGAGTGTGCTATAGAGCGTCGTCGCATGCTCTGGAGCGTCGAAATAGAGCGTGTATGGCATTCTCTTTTGCGGGTTCCCCCAAGGGTGGACTGGAGCATGCGTCGCATGCTAATCATGGGCAGCAACTATTTTGGACTTCCAAACATGCCTTTACGCTTGTCCAAAAATTTTGAAACTTACCCGAGATCTACCTTTAACACCCCCAATCACGAATTAACTTTAAAATTGACATTCTAAGTATGGGAAGGTCGAAAATAAAATTATCAAAGTTTAGGAGCTTAAAATGTGGCTAAGTCCTTTTTAACACTTAGAAAAACTTCAAGTTGTGATCTCTTTAAGCGTGCTACTAAGTTTGGTATCAAGCCGAGAAATACTACGGGGTGTTACAAAAATAATTAATGCTAAGGATAAAATAAGAAAAAAAAAGTTGTTTTTTCTTAATATGTCTAAAATGTCACGTAAAAGTAGAAATTCATTTAGGAAATTAGTGACAAGTCTAAGTCTATAACAATGTGGTATTAGAGAAAAAATTAATACTAAGGGTGGCAAATGAGGGAGACACTAGAATTCCTGCACTGTCAATGTTAAATAGAATGTTAGGGAGAAGCACCAAATGGGGAGAAAGAATCGTAAGAATAAGGAAAAACTATTGTCCGAACCTTTACCAAGTGAGGCACTGACATCTCACTCACATTCGACCACTCAGGAAAGTGGTGACAAATATGAAGAGCTACCCATAGATCACACCTGGAACATAGTGGATTGTGCGGGTTGATATGGCAAGGCATAGTGTAGAGATTTCTTGTTAACATTTGAATGAGGTTGGCAATAAGTTCAAGATTGTTGAATACTTCACCCTTGAAAAGAATGAAAATATCTACAAAGAGTTAGAGGGGCACAAGCATGTGAAATTAGAGATGAGAGAGACCATCACTTCCTTGGAGTGCAGACTTATGGCAGCATTAGGAACGATTGAGACCATATAGGCCAAGATGGAGGCTCTCGGGAACACTGAAGCTAGAGAATTCAGGACATTTCAAATAAGATAAGGAACACAAGGTTGAATCTCTTAAGACACCAATGTTTAAAGATGTTTATAACACACAAGAGGTGGATAATTTTCTTTGAAATTTAGAGAATTATTTCAAGTGCAACAAGGTGAAGAATAGATTTATTTTTTAAGAAAATGCTTCTCAGTTCTTTTTGATACTCTTGTCTTTGTCTCTCTTACCATGAAACTTTAATATGACCATTTCAGATGGCAGCCAGCCATCTCTGGTTGTATCCCATTCATTTTTACTTTTAAATTTTCCTCTACTTTTGTCCAGTATGATCATTAATGTTCCTAATTTTTCTAGTAACAATATTGCACCAAATTTGTCTTGTAACAGTCCTATATTACCTCCTGATGCTTGTTTTTCAAATACCTTACATCAACCTACAATTCTACTATTTCATGATTCTTAGGAAAGAGATTATTTTTGTAGAGGGAGTTCCTCAGGACAAATGGACAGATGAAGAAGTTATCTTAATGAATCAGATAGAGGATCTCCAATTTGTAATTATTAGAAAATTTTATTTTGATTGGTTTGATTTGGTGGAATTGATGACCATTATCCCTTAATAATGTGGAATAAAAGGAAGATGAAAAATTGCTTTACTTTGGAGCAAGCATATTCTTATTTGTATGTTGCAGAAAAAAGATTATGTTAATTTAATATCAAAGGGAGCCTTTTATATCAAATGCAAGGATAGATATACATACTTACTGAGGACTTTGATCTATGATTCACGATTTAATATGAATGAAGAAACATTTATGGTTATGGCATGGATCTCTTTTCTCAATCTACTACCCACCTTTTTTGTTTAATGAATGCTTATTTTTACTAGCGGCAATAGTAAGCAAATCAATTTATCTAGATCAAGCAACAATTAATACAACAAAACCTAATTGTCCATGTTTGTAGGTGTTAGTAGATTTGAATGAAAACTTTCCTAAATCCGTGATCATGAATATTGACAATTAGATAACGGGGAATCTATAACTACTGTAGTGGAGATTAAATATGGCTTTGTTCCCAATTACCGTTAGGAATGCAAGATGTAAGGGAATGATAAATATAATTATAGATTTCTAACACAATCGAGGAGAAAGACAGTGATAAACACATAGTCAGGAACAAATAAGTATTAGAAGAATCAAAGTATGCGGGACAAACAAGCTTAACGGATTCCTCGAATACAATAAAGAAGGCCAAAGCTTTCTCAAGTTGGAGCATTGTCGGGGATCCTGGTAACTAAAGTGTGGTAAAGTATCAGAGAAATATAGTCTCAAAGGACTATCAATCTCCTTATTTATTGAATAATCATTTCCAAGTTCTAGATAAGGAGGAGGATATGTACGCGGATAGTAACAAAAAAGATAATAAAGATGATTTAAAAGTTATTATACAAGCCAAAGTAATTAAAGAATTCACTAAGGATTGGGTGACCAAAACCTTTGGTCCAAATTTGAAGGAGCATCCGCCATCAGCCTTGAAGGATCCCAGGAAAGAAAAGTCAAAATCAATTATGGAGAAGGTAATGGACAGACAACAACTATTATAGCAATTCACAAGTGAAGCAACTGGTATTGTATGTGTAGAGGAGAATTTTAAAGAATCATAAGGAGACAGAAGGAGAAGAAGGTGAGATCATGGAGACTGTGCAACAACATTTTGTGCCTGCACAAAGAGTTGAAATAAGCCCAGATGATGGCAAAAATTAGGTCAAAAGATGTATATCAAAGTTGGAAGCTAATATAAAAGATGTTCAAACAAAAGTAAGAAGTTCTCAAGTGTGTGTAATCTCAAGTGTGTGTATGTCTTGATAGTCTATTCCTAACAATATACAATAAAAGTCAAATAATGGTAGTAGGCAAGTGCAGCATTGATGTCGTCCAAATTACATCTCTCAAAAAGTATAAAGTGATCATTGAATCAAATATAGAATCGAAAAAGATTGGAATCAATCTACAAATGAATAGGCCAAAGTTCTGTCAAGAGTTTATCTATGTAATTGAAAATTACGTAAATAAAAGAGGGGTTTTATAAAAGTAAAGTGTAATAGTAATAATTGTTGGTTGATTGGATTGCGATCAATATAAGATAAACACTAGGATTGTGTTCCCCATATTTCATAACTCAACATGCTCTTCGTATTAGCAGACTATTTTTATGCCTTCCATGCAAAATTGAACAAAATATGTATCACCTAACCATCTCTCGACCTTGTTTAAATGAATTTAACTCATCTCTTCTCGGACTCAGAGCGTTGCATTACTAATACTAGTTATGGGCATATCTACTCATGATTGCAAGCACGCAAAAAGAATTCATAGATGAAAGCATAATCATGCACTTACAAGAATAAGATGAAAAAAACAAAACCTCAAATTGATTAAAAACCCAAAAAAAACAATATCAAGAATTCCCAGATCAAATATATGTCTAAACCTCAAAGTCATGTAAAAGTATGTAAAATAATCATAAAAATAAGGGGGGAGGGGGTATTTATAGATACAAAAAAAATCCTATCCTAAATTATGTAGGAAAAATAGGTCGGCAACATCCTACGACTCGTTGATGGAGTTGTTGATCAGACCGATGAGTCATGGCTCTCAATTGTGGAAATCAGGCTCAGGTTCAGTTTTCAATACTTGACTCATGGCTATCACCCATGAGTTTTGGGTTGGAGTCGCGAGTCGTGGATCACCTCGTAGGAATTAGAATTTTTCTTTCAGCTTTAGAATCTACTCATAAGTACACTCATGAGTTTTATGCCCCACCCATGAGTCATGGGTCACCAACATAGCAGATTTTCATCCTTCTTTCTCATATTTTCCTCCAAAACCTATTTTCCTGTACAATCAATACCAAAACACACCATAACCAACCAAAAATACCTAAGTTCTTGCATGATTTTCTTGTTTTAAGCATTAAAAGTGCCATGAAACCATGGTACATCTAGAATCAATTAGAAGATAAGAGCAATAACTAGCCTATTATGGAAAATGTAATAGGTGCCTCCGCAAAGTCTAGTGCTATGCATGAGATCATTGTAGAGAATAGACTTATTGTGATGAAGATCCTTGTAGCATTACAAAGAGATAAACTAAAATAGAGTTAGTTTAATCACCTAACAGAGTATTTCATGACATTTTAACTTACAACATAAGAGATACTATGGAGAAAAGGAACCATACCCACAGTAGAATGCAAAAGGCTTGAATGAATCAAAAGTAGGAGTCGAGCTTTTGGAGAATATTTTAAATAAAGAAGACCTATGACCTATCTCCAAGGATTATGAAAATTGAAAGAAAAGGAAAAAGCCTAGTGATGTATGAGCAGATGCTAACACATTTGAGGCTTTAAACTGAGAATAATTGCAAAGTCTTAAGCAAATTTTGTACTTTTTGATTGTTTTCTCTTTGATATTAATATAAAAGTCGAGATGTAAGAGAATCAGTAATAATGAGAGTAAAAGAGTAGATTTCTAAGCAAGTAGAGAAGAAAGTATAGCTGACGACTTATCTGATAAGTCGTCAGCCTTGTAATAAGCTATCAGAGTTGTCGTCAGGCTTAGACAGAGAATGGACTTCAGCTGGAATCAGTTATGACATCTGTGATAGGCCGTCAGAAGTGTGATAAGTCGTCAGGCTCGTCGTTAGGCTTATGCAGGGAATGGAGTTTGAAGTGAAGAAGTGACCACATCTCTGATAAGTCATCACATCTCTGATAAGTCATCAAGCCTCATCATCAGCCCAAGGCAGAGATTATCAAAAGTGAAGAGAAGCTGACGACATTCCTGATAAGCCGTCAGACTCTTGATAAGCCGTCACACACGTCGTCGCTTGTCCGAGAAAATACTGTGATCTATGATTTTGTTTCTATAATTAGGCTAAAGTATTTAAAGCATATGTTAGGGTTTTCTAATTATCTTGGAACTGACGTTTTGAGCATTTTTCTCTCTAGTTTTCTGACTTTAACAAGACAATTATTTTTGGAGATATTATTACCATTATTTTTGGGATTTTCTACTGGATTAAATTTGAGAAACACTTGTTGTTATTCATCTTGCTGTAAGATCATCTATCTAAGTATGAAGTCAACTTGTTGTCTTGCTTATTTTATTATGAATAGCAAAATTCCCTTAACCCAAGTTGTGGGATCTATGGGTTTGGGTTTGTAATGTAACTAAGTGTTCAAGATTCTAACGGTGGTAGGAACTTCTTGTTAATTCCATTATTTTACATGCTAACTATTGGTTGCAAAAAATAGGCCACACTTACTGTTGATTTGCTTGAGATAAGAAATCAACCCTAGTAAGAAGTGAATTATCACAGGGACTTGGAAGCATTAAACTTCCATTTAATAATTAATGTTGTAACAAGATTAATTATCTTGAGATAACATTCTATTATGAAATATAAATTTGCTAAGTTCGAGAGAATTAGGTGGTTAAATATCTAAATAGGTTGAAAAACATTTAGACTAACTTCAACAAGGATAGTCTGCTATTTTTACCTACCACAAGAATCTTGAACCGTTACTAGCATCTGTCAAATCCCAACACCCATAGTGAACATAACTCTAGTTTTCCTTATCATATTGATTTCAAACACTGAATTGAGAAGTAATTATTTTCTACCTTTCCAAAAAACCCCATTCACAGGAAACTGCTGACTATCAGTTGATTAACCCGTAGATAACTCAGATTCACACAATATTCCCTATAGGATTTGTCCCCAATTGAGTTGGGTTATTTATTGACAACGATCGCTTACATTCTCGTAAGAGAGGTGTAGTTTGAGTATTATCAAAAATGGCATCGCTGCCAGGGACTACGGTTGTAAATTGAAGTTTGTGTGCGCTAATTGACTGTTAGTCAAGTTTCTTAGTTTTACGTTTATTTGTTGTTTTTGTTTGTTGCAGGACTTTTGTGGTGTATTCCAAGAACTAGAAGTTTTGGAGAACCATTATTACCATTTAATCCAAAACCGCAACTAATCGGCAGAATGGCAAACCAGCAGAAGGCTGACAGGTTAGTAGCCTTAGTTAGAGCTTAGATGAATGTGTAGAATGAAAAATGAGAGGAGGCCCTACGAGCGAGAGTCGTAGGTGCCTCAACTAGTAGGCCTCCAAAAATTACTTGGCCAGATGTGTCAGACTGGAGGGAGACTCCCAATTGAGATAAGGCAGCTAAGGATGCAACAGCAAGGTCAGGGACCCATGATCCCCGTGCTTGATCTACTCTAGGTATACCCTAACCCTTAGTTCAGATTTTCTTTGATTTTAAGTTGAGGGTGTAGGGTGAGTTATTGTTGTATCATTTTGTAGTTGACTAGGAGAAATAATAGTACCTGAGGCAGTTAACATGGTTTTATTATTTTGTGAACACCTCTCAAATGGTCTAATTATTTAACTGTGTGATTTGTATCTAATTGTGACCATTGTGCATCTTTGTATGGTATTAGTTCTAGTGACTTGATAACCATTGCTAAACAATTGCATGAACTGGATAAGTAGTAACTTGTGATATACTTGTGTGCCATGTGTGTGTGAGATTTTACTTAGTCCCCTTTGTATGTTTAATCCAGAACTTGCCCAGTTAGTCTAACCTAGGTTGAAGGATAGGGGTTTAGGAAAGGATCATAGGCCATTTTGATATTAGTCCACTTTAGCCTAAATGACCTTCCCTGTATGCATAATATCCCTTGATCCTTATTTTGAGCCTGAATAGCCTATTTCTTTTTATGATACCTATCACCGTCCTATTTATATTATAATGAACCTGTTTTGGCCCTGGTCCTCCTTGGACACTGTGCACTTTGACTTAGGAAAATATCCTAAGTTGAGGGTGGCTATCATAGGGGTGAGTGATGTAACATAAGTATGAAGAAAGGTAGAATAAAAAAAGAATAAAAAATTGGGTGTGGTGGAAAAGAACAAGAAAAGAAAATTTGTGAAAAAAAAAAGTGATTGTAGAAAAGACCGCACTCATCCTGGATATGTGTGATTAAGAAAAGAGAAGAATAGAAAAAGGTTAATAAGTGAGACCCCAGAAGCTAGTGTAGTGTCAAAGAGGTTTAGTCACTTTAAATATCATCGAGTATCATACCATCCCCTAGCCTACATTACAAGCAAATGAGAAGACCTATAGTGATACTAGCTGACCTGTCTAAAAATCTTGGTAATGAAAATAAGGGTAAGCCTATGGTATTCGGCATACATTGATTGGAACTTCATTTTGAAAGTGAGTGTCTTTTGATTGTCCCCGTGGTTACATATGTGATGTCTGATATAAGTGAAGTGTGACTTCTTTGTAGTGAGAGCACACTGGTTATGTTGCTAGTTGCTAACTTGTTTGGATAGTGTAGTATTAGTACATGCATGATTGTTGTTGCTCAACTAATGATATATCTTGATTCCTGTGTGTCGCATTGTTGTTCTCCAATAATATACACAGTTGTTTTTAAATTGATTGACCTTGGAGATGGTGAAGATGTTCTGAGATAATATGGATAGTTGACTGCCGAATGTACTTTGTATCCTCTTGGTTGTGTTTTAGTTACTTGAGGACAAACAATTGTTTTAAGTTGAGGGTGTTGATGTGTGAGCAGATGCTAACATATTTGAGGCTTTTAACTGAGAATAATTGCAAAGTCTTAAGAAACTTTTGTCGTTTTTGATTGTTTTCTCTTTGATAGTGCAGTAAAAGTCGAGATGCAAGAGAATCGCAATAATAGGAGTAAAAGAGTTGATTTCTGAGCAAGTAAAGAAGGAAGTATAGCTGACAACTTATCTGATAAGTCGTCAGCCTTATGATAAGCTATCAGAGTTGCCATCAAGCTTAGACAGAGAATGGACTTTAGCTGGAATCAGTGAAACATCTGTGATAGGCCGTCAAAAGTGTGATAAGTCGTTAGGCTTGTCATTAGGCTTATGCAGGGAATGGAGTTTGAAGTGAAGAAGTGACACCATCTCTGATAAGTTGTCACATGTCTGATAAGCCATCAAGCCTCATCGTTAGCCTAAGGCAGAGATTATCAAAAGTGAATAGGAGCTGACGACATTCCTGATAAGCCATCAGACTCCTGATAAGCCGTAACATACGTCGTCGCCTGTCCGAGAAAATACTGTGATCTATGACTTTGTTTCCATAATTAGGCTGAATTACTTAAAGCATATGTTAGGGTTTTCTAATCATCTTGGAACTGATGTTTTGAGTATTTTTCTCTTTAGTTTTCAGACTTTAACAAGATAACTTTTTTTGGAGATATTATTACCATTGTTTTTGGGATTTTCTACTGGATCAAATCTAAGAAACACTTGTTTCTATTCATCTTGATATAATATGATCTATCTAAGTATGAAGTCAACTTGTTGTCTTTCTTATTTTATTATGAGTAGCTAAATTCCCTTAACCCGAGTTATGGGATCTATGGGTTTGGGTTTGTAACGTAAATAAGTGTTCAAGATTCTAATGGTGGTAGGAACTTCTTGTTAATTCCATTATTTTACAAGCTGACTATTGGTTGCAAACAATAGGCCTCTCTTACTGTTGACTTGCTTGAGATAAGAAATCAACCCTGGTAAGAAGTGAATTATCAACAGGGACTTGGATGCATTAAACTTTTATTTAATAATTAATGCTATAACAAGATTAATTAACTTGAGATAACATCCTGTTATGATATATAAATTCCCTATGTTTGAGAGAATTAGGTGTTTTAATGTCTAAATAGGCTGATAAACATTTAGACATAACTTCGACAAGGATAGTCTGTTGTTCCTACCTACCACAAGAATCTTGAACCGTTACTAGCATCTGTCAAATCCCAACACCCATAGTGAACATACCTCTGGTTTTCCTTATCATATTGATTTCAAACACTGAATTGAGAAGTAATTATTTTCTACCTTTCCAAAACCCCTATTCATAGGAAGCTTCTAACTATCAGTTGATTAACTCGCAGATAACTCAGATTCACACCATATTCCCTTTGGAATTCGACCCCAACCTAGTTGTGTTATCTATTGACAACAATCGCTTACATTCTCGTAAGAGAGGTGTAGTTTGAGCGTTATCACCTAGTTAGCAAGAATTAAATCAATCCATCAAAGTGCAACCAGAGAGAAATAAATCAAAAACTAGTGATCAACAAAGGCTTTTGTATGAAACATCAGATCTGTGAAGTCACAAAATGCATTTTAAAGAGTTCAAATGTTATAGAAATTTTATAAGTTTTCTTTTTTTGTTTACTTATCCATTTCAACAGTATAAACAAATTAATAAATACAAAAGGAGATTGAATATGCCTATAGCTTTAGCCAATTGTTTGGTAATTTTTAATTTTTATAAACAATGATATGGATTATACAATGGTGAGTGATACAAAATAATAGTTTATGGTATATTAGAGCAACAAAACCCAAATCAAAGTTTCCTTGTTACTTAATGTAACATAGAGGAAAAAAGGGTACTATGGGAGGATATATACTCTCTATCACCAGGGATGAACAACCCCTAGCTTATTAGGGGTAATTTTAATGTGGTGTTGAATGCAAAAGAAAATATAAGGGGATTCTTGTTAATCCTTTAGATAAAGAGGTATTTGAGAATTGTATTTCTTTATATGACTTATCAGAAGTCCTATTTAAAGAGAGTCCTTTTACATAGTGGAATGGAAGAGCTGGTAACGACTATATTCTTAAAAGGTTGGATAGATTCTTGGTGAATCATGAGTTTCTAGGTTTGTATAATTATGCTGAGATTGATCATCTTCATAGGACAGGTTTTGATTATGCCCCAATGTTAATTTCTCTATCTGAAGTTTCGATCAGACATAGGAAACCATTCATGTTTCTTAAATTTAGGACTGAAAACGCCACTTTTAAAGAAGTTGTTAGATAGAATTGGTTCTCTGATGACTCTTTGAATGCTTTCATTAACTTCAAGGAGAACATTAAGGGAGTTAAAACTACCTTGACTACTTAGAATAGAGATAGCTATGATGACATCTTTAAACAACTTATTATTAGAGGGGATACTATTAGAATCAAGGAAAAGCTATTTGAAGAAGTGCCAAATGCTGATAATAGAGGGGTGATGCAAAGATCACAGGCTGAGTACATAAGATATTTGTATTTTGAAGAAATATTTTGGCAACAAAGGGCAGGGTATGACTGGTTTGATAATGTGGACATAAGCATAAGAACTTTTCACAGTATTGTCAATGATAGAAGAAGAGAATTGATGTCACCCAAATTACACCGCCCAAAAAGTATAAAGTGATCGATGAATAAAATATAGAAATCCAACAAGGCTGGGGTCATTCCCATAGGGAATGGGTCAAAATTCTATCAAATATTTATATAAGTAATTGGAAAATAACTAAATGAGGGGGATTTTATGAAACCAAAGAGAAATAGTAACAATTGTTGAATGATGGATTTTTAATCAATATATGAAAGGCACTAGGATTGTGTTCCCCAATAACTTCATAACTCCATAGGTTCTCCTTACTTTAATGGTCTCTTATGGTATTTGACAAGTAAAATCGAAATAGGTTATGTATCATCTCACTGACTAGACTACGCCTATTTTAGATGACTGTTCCCTGATAACGCTCAAACTACAGCTCTCGTAAGAGTGTAAGCGGTCGTCGTCAAATATAGAACCCAACTGGGTTTGGTGTCGAATCCCACAGGGAATACTTGGTCACTATGTATTGCAACTATTATTAGACTGTTGGTCGAAAATTCTATGAAAAGGGGGGATGGTTTAGGCGTGAAGTAAAAGTATCAAAATAGCAAAGTAAAAACGGAATGCTTGGTAGGTTTTAATCAATGAGAATTGTAAGTTAGGGTTATGTCCATCTTATGAGTTCTACATATCTATTGGCTATGAGTTATGCGGAATTCAGACATGCATGCGCTTATAGAGATTCGTATTCTATGGTAAATCCTAGCGTCTTTCGACCATCAAGGATTATATCACTTTAACTCTTTCGAGCTTAAAGCGTATACTAATGGTACGAATTCTCCAAGAGGTTAATCCAGTTACGGCACTAACTTTTAAACAGGGTTTAGTAGCCCTATTTCCTTGTCATTCTCTCTTTTCCAGACATGTAACTTTTCTTTCGAACAAGTTAATGCTATACTAGCTTATTCTATATGTTTGCAACCATAAGAATTCAATTAAGATGAAGAGAGTAATGATATAAGCAGCATACCTATCAAGAATTCACAAACTCATAACAACAGATAGTATCTCATAAGGCTTCCATAACCCTAACAGAGAAGTTTAGCTACTCATGAGTGCAACGGAAATCACAATAGACATCATCATCATACCAAAATCTAGAATAATCTTCGCAATAGATGATGTTAACGTCAACTAGGGTTGGACGTTTTTGCTCCTTCCGTTGATCAAGTGTTTGCCGGCCTTTCTCTGTTTTGGACTTACAGAATCTGTAACTTGAATAATAGTAAAAGTCGAATGGAAAATACTTGAATTAATGAATGAGTGAATTGTCAAAAGCTTGAATTAATTGAAAAGCATGAATGCTGAAAAATTCAGCAAAATAGGGTATTTATAACACCCATATCCTATTCCTACTAGTCTACTGCGTACTTATCCTAATCCTACTAGGTTACTGCATCCTTATCCTAATCCTACTAAGTTACTGCTGATCCCCAAAGTCTTTAGAAATGCTATTTTTGCCCGGGACAAGTTATCCATGCATCACTTTCAGTCCATAGGCGTCCAAACGCTGCTTTTCTTCTTTCGTGAAGCTTCCTTTGGCGTCAAGTTATCCATAAAGTGCTGGAATCTTCATCATTTATACCTGAAAACTTGCTAATCACGTTTGTTAGCTCACTTACAGGAAAAGGGACTAAAAGTGCAGGAATTATATATTTTGTCCTCAAAACTTAGCTAAAATATGGGTACATTAAGGTACTTTAGGCGTGTAAATACGCCTAACATCAACACCCCACACTTAAAGCTTTGTTCGTCCTCGAACAAAATATCATGTCCATATAAACATCTACTTAGGGTTTCACAGTAACAGCACAAAATATTCATCAAGACAGGCACGGCAATTATGAACAAAGAGTAGTTTTCTGATCACTACTAGAAATAATTCAACCTCCAACATAGACCCGTGATGATGGTTAATTCGTATCCACAAGTTAAGGCACAAAGAATCATACACAACTACCCAAAACTCATCAACCATGTGTGTCTCTCATAAGATATCACCCATAATCACTCACAAGTTTTGCATTTTTTGAAACATGGGTATAGGATTCTCCTTGCTCTCACTCTCACAAAGAATTCATATGTTGCAACTGATGACCATAGGCTTTCCCTTAGTGTAATGCTCCACTAAATATCAGAATGCTAAGCTTAGGATCAACTAGGTCTTTACAGGTTGTAATGTAGGCTAAGGGACGGGTAGGACTATTTTGGCCAGAAATAGTGACTATGTTCCTAAGCGCTTTAATACATCACATTATGCCATTAACACTCTCTTTTAATCAACCCTGCTACCTTTCTTTCATCTATCACCCCTTTTCACCTATTTTGCCATTCAAACATAACTATCTTTTTATTTAATCATAAACTTTTTGTTTTTCTATTTCTTTTTCTTTTCTTCTCTTTTTTTTTATAACACACCTCTATGATAGCCACTCTTTTATCATAACAAATTCAAATACCAATACCTTCTAAGGCATCACTCTCACCCAATTTCCTCTTATTTTGTCACATGACTTTACAATTTAAAGCACTTAGGAATTTGGATCAAATTATGATCTTGAAAAAATGGATTAGACTTACATATGAGGCTGTCAAAGAAAATGGCTTAAAGGCTCCAAAAAGGGGGTTATCTAGGATAATGTCCATGGGTAGATAAAAAGAAGGTAAACAATAATAGGCTGCCAAAGAAATGCCTAAATCATCTCCTAAACTCACACTCTTTATTTCGCTTTACATACACACCGGGCAAGTTCTAGCATCAGTCACAAACATAGAATATACTATAATCTCACACACACAAGGCACATGGTCAACTTTATTGGGAGCAGTATAGACTCTTGACCCACCCGCTGAAGGAATTAAACCACACACGTATCACATAGCGAGTCGCATTTAGAGCCTAAGTGTCTCAATAGTAATGATTTTATCACAGACTCTTGTCATAATACCATGCTGCCTATCAGAACAATTTCATGCAAAGTTTAAAAAAAAAATTAAAAACTAAAAAATTTAACTACAAATGAGAATAAATGCAGGCAAGGCAAAGAAGTACACTACAGCATACAAATACCCTCACACCCCACACTTAGACGGGACACACTGTCCTCAGTGGAAATAAATAAGGAAAACCTGATTAGTCGGACTCCTTTTCTATGTCTGGGGTCATACCCCCTGCGTCGGAATCATCATCAGAGTCGCCATTACCAGAGTTGTCCTTTACATAGTCATTTGAGGTATTTGCAGAGAGGAGGTTTCAACTTGCTCTTTTCTTTCCCTTTTTTGGCCTTTCTGTGAGGTGGATGCTTTTTCTTTTCCGGGTCGACTTTTTGGTGCCATTTTACCTGAGACTAAAATAAATTCATGCTAGCTCATCTCGGAAGATTTAATCGATAAACAGACAATAGTGGCACCACCCCACACTTAATTTGTTGACACAAACTAATTAAGTGAATGATGTCGATTACTCAGACTTCATCTACATACATTTAGGTGATATGTTCCAACAATATGTTCAGCACATTCATACTTTCATGTCATCTTACTATCCTTTCCAACTCTATTTCATGTAATCTTAACTATACTTTCATGTGTGGATTGATGTACCTTTTGAACAAGAATACTACATAGAGATTGTATCAAGTTATGACATAGAAATAATCACAACATTATGTGCTTGTATTCAATCTCGATGGACGAGTTGTTCAAACTTCCAAGCAGTCATTTTTTGACGTTTATGCGATCACTTCACCATGTTGATTTCACAAAAGTATGACAGTGTATCAAAATTAACTACAAGTTGGAACAAAGACTAGAACACCCATACGTATTCATTCACTCAACTAGATGTATCATGACCAACCAATCTCATTCAAATTACCAACACTACTTAAAGATTTAACGAATCATTATAGGCGTAGTATAGTAATAATTACGGAATATAAACGAAGAACTTACTTGGTGTTGAACTCGGAAGATTATCTTGCAAGGTTAGATGAGCAAAAAGAAAAGTTTTGAGAGATTTGGGAGGCAAAGGCGGCGCCTATGCTATGGCATTGTAGATTCAGAGAGCAAAGGCAATGGCATAGGCGGTGCCTTTAGCTTTGCCTATGCTTGGCATAGGCGGTGCCTAATGCTTTACCTAGTTGAGCATAGGTGGCGCCTATGCTATGGCATTGTTGGGCATAGGCGGCGCCTATTCTATGGCCTTGTAGATTCAGAGAACAAAGGACATAGCATAGGCCTTGCCTTGTCCGTTGCATAGATTTATATAGGCCTTGCCTTGTCCATTGCCTAGATTTGTATAGGCAATGCCTAACCGAAAGCCTTTTGCTCCTTCATTCCTAACTTACCACCTTTAACATAGCTCACTTTCAAATCAAAATTTGAGACCAAGCTCCTCCTTTATACGTCTTGCACCTACACTTACTCAAAAACAACAAAAATAATTAGAACGATGGGTTGCCTCCCACCAAGCGCCTTAGTTTTGGTCGTGGCTCGACAAAATCCTAGAAAAATAAAACAATTAAAAACGATGGGTTGCCTCCCATGTAGCGCCTGATTTATTGTCGCGGCACGACATAGCTATCTCGATTACTTAGACTTCATCGAGATAGATGGTGGATCATTTTCTGAATGGATTCAGACGACGCTGATGCTTACTTGTAGTCATGCAATCTTCTTCGAGATGACTCTTGCACATACATATCCCAGGAGGGATACCAATTATATCATCAATAGTCCAACCCATAGCTCTCTTGTACCTCTTCAGAGCAGAGATGAGAGCCTTTACGTGATGTTCACTTAAATCATCCGCAACACTCATCGAAAGTGTATTTTCACTTCCCAAGAACGCATACCTGGGGAGCTCTTTCGATTCTAGCACTGGTGGCTCTTCAATGGAAGGCTTCGCTGTTGGTGAAGGTCGATTCTTAAGATCAAGGTCCGGCTGCTTAGGAGTATGAGAATAGGACCCTATTTTTGTTAGAGCAGACATAGTTTCTTCAAAATCTTCATCATCCTCATGCTCAACATTCAGCAGCGCAGCAGACAATGGCTCAACAGTAAGCTGTTTCTCTACAGATAATGCTTTCTTATCTTCATAATGAATATCAGCTACAGAGAACACATCCATATCTCTCGGCTGCTTCATCGATTTGCACAAATCAAAATGAATCACTTCGTCATTCATTCGAAATAAAAGCTCATTATCTCTCATGTAAATAAGCACACTTCCAGTTGCGAGGAAGGGCCATCCCAAGATTATGGGAACTTCCGAATCAACCTCACAATCCAAAATCAAAAAGTCTACAGGAAAAATGAAGGTGGACACCTTCACCAACACATCATTTAAGATACCAACAGGTCGTTTTACCGACCTATCTGCCATCACGAGCCGCATATTGGTGGGTGTCGGATCACCCAACCCCAACTTCCTGTAGATGGATAGCGGCATCAAATTGATGCTAGCACCCAGATCGCACAATGCCTTGGCAAAATTCAAAGATCCAACAGTGCAAGGAATAGTGAAGGCACTAGCGTCGGTCTTTTTCTGAACTAGCGATCTTGTAGCGATTGCACTGCAATGGTGAACATTATCTGCCGGCTCGTAGCTTACTACCCGCTTCTTTGTTAAAAGTTCCTTCATGAATTTTGCGTACCCAGGCATCTGTTTTAGCGCCTCTACCAACGGAACATTAATGGCCAGCTGCTTTAACATCGTCATGAATTTACTAAACCTTGTATCATCATCTTTCTTCTTCAGTCTTTGAGGAAAAGGTGGTGGTGGAAGGGGAATCTTCTTCTCCACCACTTCCTCTTTATCTTGCTTCCGATTATAAACCTTTTCAGGAGTGTCATCAGCCTTCTTCTTCAGTCTCTGAGGAAAAGGTGGTGGTGGAAGGGGAATAGTTTTCTCATGAACGCTCTCATTCAGATTTTCAGCTTCTACAGGATCATCACAATCTGCATCAATAACATCATCCGCTATATCATCAACCACCTGCTTGCCTTTGGATGGATTTTCCAACACTTTACCACTTCGGGTAGTAATAGCCATACATGATCCATCATTCCTTGGATTTTGCACAGTGTCACTAGGTAAAGTGCTAGCTTTTCGTTGATTGAATGTTGTCGATAGTTGACTCATTTGTTGTTCCAACTATTTTATTGCAGTGGAATGCGAGTCAACCAATTGCTTCATTGAGGACAAATCATTTATTACCTCAGTTACTCCCGTGTTGGTTGCCTCCACTCCTTTCACCATCTTTGCCATAATATCTTCCATGGACATCTTCCCCGAACCAGATGTCGCGGCCTCAGGATTTCCAGGAGGAATATACAAACCACTCCTGTCAGTCTTGTTCTTCCAACTACCTTGATCACGGTCCTTATATCCTTGTTTATCATAATAGTTCCGACCTTGGTTTCCTTGGGCATTGCCTCGGAAACCCCCCTGTTTGTTCAAGTAGTTGGCTTCTTTCTCAAAATTGGATTCGTCTCTTCCTTTTGACGCAACAGCTTTGACTTTTTCGGTCTTCCCTGATAATAAATGCTTGGTAAGAAGATCCATCTGTGTTTTCATGTGCGTCATATCTTGATCGCGTTCCTCCTCTCTTCGCCTTTGTTCTGCAGTCATGCCAATAGATATAGTGGAGCTTGCTACCTCAGAATCCCTGGTATGCCAAGCTCTGCTTTGCTTTGTCATGCGATCTAGCATATCACTAGCCTGAATAAAAGTGAGGTCCATGAATGATCCTCCTTCCGCATTATCAACTACTGGCTTAGTCACCGAATTCAAGGATCTGTATAATATCTCCATCAAGTGGACATTGGTCATATGATGGTTTGGGCACCTCATAAGCTTCGTCTTGAATCTCTCCCATGTTTCGTGGAGAGCTTCAGTTGGAAGCTGTCGAAAATTGCTGATTTCATCTCTCAACTGTGCTCTCTTGGATTGCAGAAAGAATGTTTCTAGGAAAGCATCTTTCAATTGCCTCCAATTAGTAATAGAATCAGGGGTCAGCCCATTCAACCATAGAGTTGCCTCCCCAGATAGAGACAATGGAAATAAGCGTAGCCGTATTGCATTCTGTCCAACGCCTGGATTGTCGAATGACTTGTATGTAGAGATAAAATTGACCAGATACATGTTCGGATCATCACCTACAAGTCCACCAAATAGTCCCTTGAGCTGTAATAACTGAATCATGGTGCTAGTGATATTGAACTTGGCTTCGGGTGCCAAGGGCAGAGGAATAATAGCTCCTGTGGCACCAGCTCCGTCCAGATCGTCATCATCATCATCAAAAGGCATCTGCATAGCTCGGCGTTCTGGCCTAAATCTGGCTTGACGATATCTTTTGTTTGCAGGTGTCGCCACCTCAGCATCACGCCTAGGGTTTTGTAGCTCGTCATCACCTAGGTCCTCATAGTCAGGATTTGTTGCTCGCCCAGGGTTATCAATATTCTGTTGATGTACTTGGGCAGCGGCCAACGCAGCTAGTCTAGCCTGTTCCTGTTGAGCAGCCCTTCTTTCAATGTCACGTTGCGCCTCCATCCTGCCAATAAGTTGTGGTTCAGGGTTTATGGGTAATAATGGTTGTCCCAAACTTTGCGTGTTTGGCATGCACTGAACAAAAACCTGCAGAAAACAAAAACAACAACTAAAAGTAAAGTACGAGAATCTTTGACCAAAGGGTCTAGTAACTATCACAAACTTATTAGACAACCGTATTCCCCAGCAACGGCGCCAAAATTTGATAACGCTCAAACTACAGCTCTCGTAAGAGTGTAAGCGGTCGTCGTCAAATATAGAACCCAACTGGGTTGGGTGTCGAATCCAACAGGGAATACTTGGTCACTAAGTATTGCAACTATTATTAGACTGTTGGTCGAAAATTCTATGAAAAGGGGGGATGGTTTAGGCGTGAAGTAAAAGTATCAAAATAGCAAAGTAAAAATGGAATGCTTGGAAGGTTTTAATCAATGAGAATTGTAAGTTAGGGTTATGTCGACCTTATGAGTTCTACATATCTATTGGCTATGAGTTATGCGGAATTCAGACATGCATGCGCTTATAGAGATTCGTATTCTATGGTAAATCCTAGCGTCTTTCGACCATCAAGGATTATATCACTTTAACTCTTTCGAGCTTAAAGCGTATACTAATGGTACGAATTCTCCAAGAGGTTAATCCAGTTACGGCACTAACTTTTAAACAGGGTTTAGTAGCCCTATTTCCTTGTCATTCTCTCTTTTCCAGACATGTAACTTTTCTTTCGAACAAGTTAATGCTATACTGGCTTATTCTATATGTTTGCAACCATAAGAATTCAATTAAGATGAAGAGAGTAATGATATAAGCAGCATACGTATCAAGAATTCACAAACTCATAACAACAGATAGTATCTCATAAGGCTTCCATAACCCTAACAGAGAAGTTTAGCTACTCATGAGTGCAACGAAAATCACAATAGACATCATCATCATACCAAAATCTAGAATAATCTTCGCCATAGATGATGTTAACGTCAACTAGGGTTGGACGTTTTTGCTCCTTCCGTTGATCAAGTGTTTGCCGGCCTTTCTCTGTTTTGGACTTACAGAATCTGTAACTTGAATAATAGTAAAAATCGAATGGAAAATACTTGAATTAATGAATGAGTGAATTGTCAAAAGCTTGAATTAATTGAAAAGCATGAATGCTGAAAAATTCAGCAAAATAGGGTATTTATAACACCCATATCCTATTTCTACTAGGCTACTGCATACTTATCCTAATCCTACTAGGTTACTGCATCCTTATCCTAATCCTACTAAGTTACTGCTAATCCCCAAAGTCTTTAGAAATGTTGTTTTTGCCCGGGACAAGTTATCCATGCATCACTTTCAGTCCATAGGCGTCCAAACGCTGCTTTCCTTCTTTCGTGAAGCTTCATTTGGCGTCAAGTTATCCATAAAGTGCTGGAATCTTCATCATTTATACCTGAAAACTTGCTAATCACATTTGTTAGCTCACTTACAGGAAAAGGGACTAAAAGTGCTGGAATTATATATTTTGTCCTCAAAACTTAGCTAAAATATGGGTACATTAAGGTACTTTAGGCGTGTAAATACGCCTAACATCATCCCCAAGTAAAAAGGCTCATATGTCATGGGTTTTGATTACTAACCCATGTCTATGATTTCAATATAGTCATTCCCATTTATCGGCTCAAGGCTAATTAAATTAACATAACTCCAAGTCTTATTATTTATTTTCTATTCCTTTTTTATTACCCATGTTAAAGTCCAGAGTAGAGGTAGGATGATTTCTAATGTGTGAGCTTATTAGAAGACACCCACAACTAAATAAAACAATAGTACACACTTAAATGCCTTTTGAGAATCACCTTATACTTCAAAAACTACTTTGTTAATTTATCATGATTCCCGAAACCCTAGTTGTGGTATTTAGATACTCACAATTGCAAGCACATATTTCATAGATGAAAACATAGTTATGAACTTACAATAACAAGAAAACTCCAAAATCTCAACTTGAATTAAAACCCTAGAAATGATGTTCGTACTTGCTAAACAATAATATGACTTAAAAGTAATAATAGAATGTAAAAACTACAAAATAAATTGAATAGAAGTATTTATAGGTAAAATAAAACCTATCCTAAACAAAATAGGAAATTTGGGTCAGTCTCAGTTGGATGAGTAAAAGGTATGGTCATGGTTAGATACCCCGATCATCCTTTGGTGTTCGTGCTTTCATCGAGGACTTTGGCATCTTTAGGTGTTCCTTGGTACGACTGTAGTACAACTCCGTGATATCAATATATGAACATATTGTAACACCTTGAAATCCTATCCCGGAGCGTCACACGGTGCCTAAGGCTACAAGTATCCCTAAGCTAACCCTTTGAGCCTGCTACTTAGTATAAAGCTTACTTAGAGATGATGAGAGAAAAATAAGGAGTCATGTCATATCATGTCTAACTTAAATCCGAATGAGTACTATAAAGGTAAAAAAATACCGCAAATCTAAACATACTGAACATCTAATCTGACAAATCCTCTACCACTCAACAAATAAGAGAGCCATTGGGATAGATCCCTAACTGACTCGAACTGAATTGAAAATAGTAGAACAACTACTAAAAATATTAAAGTGTCTGGAGATAGGAACTCGAACCATGAGGACTCACCACAGTGGAGATGTAGATAAAGGTACTCGGGATCACTACGCTGTTGCGACTGAGCACTTGAACCTAGATTATGAGACAATGTAGCACACAGATGTATATGTGGATCAACACTTGGGAATGTACTGAGTATATGGGGGTGGATGCAACTAAATATCAATACAATAAATCTTTATAGAAAATATTCAAGGTATTGTAGATGACTCACATAGCTTGAATAAAACTCTCATAAATCATGAATAATGAAACATGTAGTATAAATCACGTGAGCCATTATACTTTATTCTAAATCTGTATTCTTTCGTTGATCTCAAGCTTGTAAACTAGTTGAACTCTTAAAACAACAACTTTTAGAATGTACACTTTAGTCTTTTGAAAACAAGGAACTTCTTTAAAACTCAAGGACTTAAAACCTTAAGAACTTTAAGACTTGAGACTCTAGGAAACTTGGGAGTTTCTTCTAACCGACATAAAATATGTGAGCTACATGGATTTCAACATCTTGCCCACATTGGGGAGAGCTGTTCTATCCTTGCCATCGGAGTAGAACCTTTTGTTTTAGTGATCACTAGCATAACCCACTTGGGGTAAATCAAATCCTATGGTGGCTTGTAGTTTTGGGGAATGAGACCTTGGAATTAAGCCTAACTCGGTGCTAAATACTACTTCCTTACTGAAGCTCAGAACTTTTAAGAAAAATCCACCTTAAACAACTCAGAAATATGCAATGGAAGCCAACTATGCTTCCCTTTAGCTTAAATCAAATGGTGTGGATTTTCTTTCTTAACTTAGGATTAAAATTAACTCTTTCCTTGAAACTTTGGTAGACTATCACCAACAAGCTTTAAAACTTTAATAGCATGGAAATATCAATACACTCCTTGAAATACTTTAGAAAGTATCAACAATTCATCCTTGGACTTAAGGCATGCTTATTCTTAAAGGATCATAATTTCACAATAAAGCTTAATTCATGACACCAATCTCGGAAACACTTGAAGATATCACATAAATATAGGAATGTGCAATTTATAGCATGAATTATCAATTCAAATCATAAATAAGCGAAATAATCATGCAATTCAAAACTTGAACAACTTATCAATTCATATTCTCAAAATAATATAATTTGGGTATAGACCCACTTGTAAAAACATGAAATTCATTTATAAAAATTAAATCTTTGGGCACAAGAGCGAAAGAAGTGTTCTTGTTCAAACCCCACATACCTCGAATTATGAACTTTGATGAATAAGCTTGCTTGAGACTCTTTATTGTACTTTTGGATGAGGGTTATTGAAGCCCTTGGCTTGGGAACCTTGAATCCCAACTCAATTTGTGAAAGCTACGGTGCATTCTTGAGATTCTTGGAAGAGGTTCTAAGTACATAGGGTTTTTGTTGAGAGAAAACTTGAGAAAACATTAATAGAAGGCTTGTCAATGACTTCAATTTGGTGTTTGTATGGTTTAAGAGGCTTGGAAAAAGTCCAAAGTGCCCTTTTTAACTCTTGAACGAAGCTGGAAAAATTAAATTGGAAAACCCGATTTTATGGGCCATCGCGACATGCCACTATCGCGGTGGCTCACTGGAAATTGACAAATGGGATTCTTGGGGTCATCACAATGCGGAGCCATCGCGTTGTCCCACTAGTTGGGACCTGAAACTTCAGCGCGATACGCCACAATCACGCTAGGCTACTAAAATTTTATAATTGTCAAATAGACCCTCTCCGCGACGTGCCAAGCACTAAAATGAAGTTGTTTTCGACTAGGACTTAAATTTGCCATAACTTCTTGTCCGATTATCGAATTTGGGCGGATCTTATATCGTTGGAAAGCTAATTTAATTTCCCACACGATAAAAATTCAAAATTAGGTTAATTATACATGTCTTAAATGTTACACACTTAGGAAGTCATTCCTTAGCCTTCTAGAGATGAAATTAAGCTTAAGAAAAAGTTTGGGGGTATTACACGTACACTATGGTCATCTGATCAACTTTAACTTTAAATTATACAAACTTGGACCTCATCTCTATAACCTTAGGTTACGACCCTCACTTCAAGGCACAATCATGGGAACTAGTCATCTAAGCCTCTTTACCCTTAACTTCTGCATTCATTGTTTCAGGTCACCCTTTCCCTAATAACATGGTTTGATTGTATGATAAAGGTACAATCATGGGAATCTTTCATTTGAAAAACTTCTTAGATTACTTCCTTGCTTCTTTAGATGATCTCCAAGTACGATTGTTGTTAGATTTCATGGTCATGACAATGCTTGTCTAATGTCTAACCTAGTCCAAAATCACCACTCCACTCTTTCAGATATGTTTGACCTACAAACACTTAAAAAATCCTTCATATACATATAAAAGTACCTTTATACTCATGAATATTCATAGTTTACATATGATTTCTCATGCTTTAATTATTGTCTTGAACTTAGAAAATAAGTGGATAAGTTCTGCTCTGTGTATGATTGGCTCACTATGAACTGTAAGGACTTGTTATGAATCATTGGGTACAAAATGTAGGATGTCCAGTGTTTACCCAATTAGGTTCTGTATTAACTACGATAGGGCGCTGTGAGTCATACGATTCCATTACGAGTGGTACCAGTTGAGTCGTAGGGTCAACAATGTGTGGGGGTCCTACAGATTATCTTGGTAACAACTCATGGTGATGAGTTGTAAGGAGTGGTTATGAGTCACTGGTTGACCCGAAGTAAAAGGGCGATACTTTTTTAGCTTTTAACTTAAGGGCAATTTAGAGATTTCTCCTCTTACCCAAATTAAAACCCATGTCTTATAACCCCTTTAGGGTGTCATTAGCACTCCAAAACAAATCAAGTAACTTCTCAAACACTCCAAAAGGATCCCTAAATTCCCTCAAGCAATTCAAGCTAGGGTTTCATCAAGTTGGTCATCTAAGGGCCCAGAGGTTGATTTCTCTCCAAATTTCTTGGTGTTTAAGGCATGTTACTCTTCCATCATTGTTAATTTGTTAAAATCATATGTTTAAAGTTTGTTCATGAGATATTTATATTGGTTTTGAAACAAGGGTTGAGGATTTTTAATCTTTATGAATTGAACGATGTTGTCATGGTTTACATATGATTTCTCATACTTTAATTACTTTCTTAAACTTGTGGGTGAATGGGTATGGTGAATGAACTAGGGAATTGTGATTTTCCTGAACTTATGACTTTTGAAGTGGTTATGACCCTAACCCTATAATGTGAAATTGGTTTTAACTATGAGGAATATGGGAATTTGTAAAATTGAACTAGTCTTGAACTATTGTATGATATAAAAAGGTATTTGAAACATAATGGTTTGACTAATTGAACAAAGGGAGCCAGTTTTATCCCACCATGTATTAATGAACAAAGGGAGTTTTTTGCCTAAGTTAATATTAATTGTTTTGTCCTATTGTTATTACCTTGCAAGTCTAGTTGTTATGACCATATCAACAATGTATACCTTAATGTGAAAAATAGTTCAATAAATAGAAATGTGTGATATTTTTTTTAATTGGGCTTTAATAAGGGTTATGTAGCTGAGTCGTAAAAGTGGAGGTCTGAGTGACCGATACTGAAAACCATATTTTTCGACACGGGGGTCAAAGTGGCCAGGTAGGTTTGAGTCCGCCTCATTATTATTTCATGATTAGGGAGGTTTGAGTTTCCCATAAATCATTACATAATCAGGTGTTTAAGTTACCTTTGTATATGATTAGGAGGTTCAACTCCCTCGTGTATATATATAATATTATACTCTGATTTGTACGGATGCACATATTGGGGACTGACCAGGGGGTGAGAGTTGTGGCCTATATATCCCGTGGGTTCATGTTCTAATGGTTGATCTACACAATCCAGGCTAAAGTTTTAAGTGCAAGTTAAGCCTTATTCCCAATCCCGGTATATGAAGTATATATGTATATGCATTTGATTATGTGCATTGGTTTTGAATGATTTTAAATTTTTGATCATGTCATTATTTATCCTTATCCCCGAGTGCATACTAGTGTTCGCCCCACTAAATGTCTTCGAATGTTGTATCCCCACATGATGTAGGAATTGGCCATACTTTTACTCTTTCTACCCGGTGATTAGGATTCGAGATCAGCTCATGAGTTGACATTGAAGTGGTGAACTTCCATACATTAGAAATGTATATTTTATATTTTGGTCTCTTATGTCTCAGACTATTTTGACTTATTTTAGAGTCGGGGGCATGTCCCGTTGCTTTATTGATATTCAGTTTTAGTTCTTTGGTTAGAAGGCTTTGTTTGGACTACTATGGTTATTGGGCGATATCAGTTGGTTGTTAGGCCAGTTGTTGGTTGGTGGTTATAGACTTGTTTTGAATTTCTCTAAGATTGTTGTATGCTATCTTGTTATATGTTTAAAATTAATTTGACATTAAGGTGTGTTGCATTTGGTTTGGTTAGGTGCAGGGGTGATCTACGGTCCACACGAAACTTGATATACCCATCACCTAGGTTTAGGTTTGGTGTGATTGTGTGTCTAACAAAGCCATGTTAATTAGAGTCTTGTTTATGGGTATGTAATATGCCACACTTATAAGTGACATGCTAAGAGGCATTTATGAATGTTTCTCTTTTGTGTTGTTTAATTTCAAGCTATAGAGTCTAGGGTCTTGAAACTTCTCTAATTTCTCTGTGTTTGCTTTTTAGATCATGCCTCCCAGAAGATCTGATGCTCACGGAAACTCTTATGTCCCGTCTGAGGATAATATGGACGGAGCTCGTCCAACTCTAGGAATTCATACCCGGTCTAGGGTCGCTACTTCTGATTTCCGAGAGGGAGCTCCACCAGTTCCCCTATCCTTCTTCAGGCATCTCGAGGTCATGTGTCTATGGTCGAGTTTTCCCAATTGATTCATTTGCTTACCCAATTAGTGGCCTCTCAGACTTAGTGTGTTACTTCTATTGCTCTTTCATCTGAGGACACCAGGGTTGGCCAATTAATGAGGTTGAGTCCTCATATTTTCACTGGCTCTAAGATTTAGGAAAATACTCAAAACTTTATTGATGAGATGGAAAAGATCTTCCGTGTGATGCATACTGCTAATGTAGAGGATGTAGAGTTTGTATCTTATCAGTTGAAGGATGTAGCATACCAATGGTATGAGGAGTGAGACCAGTATAGGGAAGATGATACTGATTCTGCTTTATGGGTTGATTTCTCTAGTGCTTTCCTTGATTGCTTCTTTCCTCAGGAGTTGAAGGAACAAAAAACTGAGGAGTTTGTGAACTTGAAACAAGGCAGGATATCCATAAAAGAGTATGTCTTGAAGTTTTATCAGTTGTTGTGTAATGCTCCTAAATCGCCATCTAGCATGAGGGCTATAATGAGGAAGTTTACCTATGGCTTGTCCCATGAGTTGATCTTGGAGAGCAACGCTACTTCATTGAATAAAGATATGGACATCTCTAGACTTGTGGTGTATATGCAATAAGTGGAGAAAGAAAAGAAGAAGCACGCAAAGATGAGTGAAAGGTGGAGTAAGAAATTTTACTCTTCATATTAGGGTGGAGGTAAGCATTAGGGTGGTAGAGAAGGTGGGAAATAGTCTAAGAACAAATCGGGCAATTCTAGTTCCTACTTTACGGCTAGTGCTCCTTATCTGAATCCATCGAGTGATTATCGTTCTCAATATGATAGTGGGTTTAGAGAACCAAAAGCCCCGTCATAGGCTAGTGGGGCTCAATCAGCTCTGTTATATCCTACTTATAGATTTTATGGTCAGATACATCATGGTTTTTGTGAAAAAGAGAGGAATAAGTGCTTTAGATATGGTTAGACTAGTCATCTGCAGAGGGATTGTCTATCTAAGGTTTCTTTTGGGGTAAGTAAGATTCATTTTACTGCTTCATTCGCTCATGTACCAAAGGGTTCTACTTCTGCTTCTGGCTCCAGCTCTGGTCGAAACCATCTGTATGCCTTTGCCACTCGCCAGGATTCTGAGGCGTCCCCCAATGTTGTTACTAGTATTCTTAAACCTTTTTCTCGTAATGTATATTATCTACTTGATCCTGGGTCTACTCTCTCTTATGTGACCCTTATGTGGCTATCCATTTTGTCTTTGATACCGAATGTATTTCGAACCCCTTTTTGGTGTCCGCCCGGTGGGTGACTCCATTATAGCTAGAAGGGTCTATAGGGGTTGTGTGATGTCGGTCCATGGCAGAGAGAACTTGATGGATATAATAGAGTTAGACATGTTAGACTTTGATGGGATTTTAGGGATGGATTAGTTGCATTCGTGCTATACTTCTCTTGATTGTCAGACCTAAATGGGTCAGTTTCCACTTCCCAAGTGATCCAGTAATTGAATAGAAAGGTAGTTTCCTAGTGCCTACGGAAAGGTTTATCTTGTATCTTAGAGCTCAGAAATAGGTTTCCAAAGGGTGCCTTTATCACTTAGTGCTTGTTAAGGATTCTAAAGCCAAAGGTCCTTCATTGTAGACTGTCCCTGTGTTATGTGAATTTCCCAAGGTGTTTCCTGATGATCTTCCTAGTGTACCTCCCAATAGGGAAATTGATTTTGAAATTGATGTTCTTTCGAACACTCATCCTATTTCTATCCCTCCTTACGAAATGGCTCTGGCTGAGTTGAAGGAACTCAAAGAGCAGTTAAAAAATCTTCTTGACAAGGTTTTTATTTATCATAGTGTGTCTACATGGGGTGCTCCTATTCTCTTCATGTGTAAGAAGGATGGTTCCCTTTGGATGTGTATTGATTATTGCAAGTTGAATAAAGTAACCGTGAAGAATAAGTATCCACTTTTGAGGATTGACAATCTCTTTGATCATCTTCATAGTGCTAAGTTCTTTTCTAAAATTGATCTTTTGTCTGGGTACTATCAGTTGAAGATTATGGAGGTGGTTATCCCTAAGACTACTTTCCAAACTCGGTACAATCATTTTGAATCTTTGGTGATGTCCTTTGGTTTGACCAATGCCCCTACCGCAGTTGTGGATCTTATGAATCAGGTTTTCCATCAGTTCTTGAACTTATTCGTGATTGTCTTTATTGATGATAGTTTGGTGTATTTCAAGAGTGAATCGAATCATATCTATCACCTCCATTTTGTGTTGCAGACCCTAAACGATCAGTGTTTATATGCAAAGTTCTCTAACGATGAGTTCTGGTTGAATGCAATGACTTATTTGGGTCATGTTATTTCTAGCGAAGGGATCATGGGGGATCAACAGAAGGTTGCAGTGGTTAAGAAGTGGCCTAAACCCATGACTTCATCCGACATTCAAAGCTTCTTAGTTTTGGCCGGATAATATAGAAGGTTTGTGGAGAGTTATTCTTCTATTGCTACCCTATTGATGAAGTTGGCTCAGAAGAAGGTGAAATTCTCTTGGTCTGATGCTTGTGAATGTAGTTTTGAGAAGCTTAAGGATAGGTTGACTTTGGCTCTAGTCTTGACTCTGCCTGAAGGAACTGATGGTTGTGTTGTCTATTATGATGCATCGCGAGTGGCATTGGGTTGTGTGTTGATGCAGCATGGAAAGGTGGTTTCTTATGCCTCTAGACGTTGAAATTTCATGAGAAAAATTATTTGACTCATTATTTGGAATAGTTGGTTGTGGTGTTTGCATTAAAGATCTGTCGCTATTATTTGTATGGGGTCCATATTGATTTTATTCTGATCATAAGAGCCTGCAATATGTGTTAACCTAGAAGGAATTAAAGCTCAGGTAAAGGAGGTGGCTTGAGTTGTTAAAGAACTATGACATGAATCTCCACTATCATCTAGGTAAGGCTAACGTGGTTGCTGATACTCTTAGCAGGTTGTCCATAGGAAGCTTACCTCATATGGATGAGGAGAAACGGGATTTGGTAAAGGATATTCACTGTTTGGATAAGTCTGCACACTTATTACTAGCGAGGACTAATTTCATCTCCGAGGATTATGCAAAGTTATTCATTGAGAAGATCGTGAAGTTTTATGGTACTCCATTTTCCATCATATCTGACCGAGGTACCCAGTTCTCATCCCACTTTTGGAGGTTGTTCTAGTGAGGTTTGGGACTAAGGTGACCCTTAGTACCGTTTTTCACCCTCAGATGGATGGGGAAGTGGAAAAAATTATTCAGGTCTTGGAAGATATGTGTTGGGCCCATGTGTTTGATTTTAGGGATGGCTAGGTTAACCACTTGCCTCTTATAGAATTTGCCTACGACAACTGTTATCACTCCAGCATTGGTATGGCTTCATTTGAGGCCTTCTATGGAAGAAGGAGTAGATCTCTTATTGGGTGGTTTGAGGTGGGTGAAAATAAGTTGTTTGGTCCTAATTTAGTTCACCAAGCCATGGAAAAGGTGAAGGTGATTTGGCAGAGACTTAAGGCCACCCAAAGTCACTAAAAGTCCTACGTAGATGTAAGACGAAGAGAGTTGGAGTTCAGTGTTGGTGATTGGGTTTCTTAAAAGTGTTTCCCATGAAAAGAGTGATGCAGTTTGCTAAGAAGGGGAAACTCAGTCCCCGTTATGTTGGTCGTACTTAGTGTTGAAGAGGGTTGGTAATGTTGTATATGAATTGGCGTTGCCTTTTAGTTTGAGATCTATTCATTCGGTGTTTCATATTTTAATGTTGAGGAAGTGTGTGAATGATCCTTCAACAGTGGTTCCTTTAGAAGGGGTGGGTATATCGTATTCCTTATCCTATGAAGAGGTCCCGGTTGAGATTTTGGATCGTCAATTCTATCGGTACTGGACATAAGACGTGGCTTCAGTAAAGGTTCTATGGAGGAACCAAAAGGTTGAGGAAGCTACTTAGGAAGCCGAAGAGGACATGAAGTCCAAGTATCCATTCTTGTTTCCTTTTTTGGATAATCGTGCGTAAGGTATGTGTATTTCTTAACATCTTCATTTTCTGACTTTGTTAAAGAAAAGAGTGATTTCTTCCATATCTTTGTTTTCTATCTTTGTTAAAGGTAAGAGTAGAGGTATAAGAAGTCACATCGTGCTAGTAAATGACTTGTCCTATCATTCAAGGATGAATGATCCTAAGAAAGGGAGTATGTAATGCCCCAGGTTTTTTATCCTTGAAAATTTTTTGAGCTCTGAGCTTTCTTTCTTGGAAACAACTCACCTGAGGAGTTGTAAGGTGTCTTGACGGGTTAGGTGATCTTAGTCATAAGGTGTCCAGTGAATGGTATTTGAATTTCAGTCTTGGGTTCGACTTGAGAGTATGAGTCATAAAGACCCGTGATGAGTCATTGGGGGGGAATCATAACCAAATCAGAAATTAAGTGGCTAAGTTTTGCTTTGAGTACTAGTGGCTCACTATGAGCCATAAGGATATGTTACAAGTCATTGGGTGCAAATCGTAGGATGTCCAGTGTTTACCCAATTAGGCTTTGTGTTGATTATGACTGGACACTACGAGTCACAGGGTCCCATTATGATTGGTACCAGTTGAGTCATAGGATCAACAGTGCGTGGGGGTCCTAGAGACTGTCTTGGTTACGACCCATTGTGATGAGTCTTAAGAAGTGGCTACGAGTAACTAGTTGACCCATAGTCAAAGGGCGACACTTTTTTAGCTTTTAAATTAAGGGCATTCTGGACATTTTCCCTCTTACCAAAATTAAAACCTACATATTATAACCCTTTTAGGGTGTCATTAGCACTCAGAAACAAATCAAGTAACTTGTCAAACACTCCATATGGCTCTCTAAATTTCCTCAAGTAAGTCAAGCAAGGGTTTCATCAAGTTGGTCATCTAAGGGATCAGGGTTGATTTCTTTCCAAATTTATTGGTGTTTAAGGCATGTTACTCTCCCCTCATTGTTAATTTGTCAAAAACATGTGTTTAAAGTATTGTTCATGAGATTTCTATGTTGGTTTTGAAACAAGGGTTGAGGATTTTGAATGTTTATGAATTGAACGATATTTCTCATGGTTTACATATGATTTCTCATGCTTTAATTATGGTTTAGAACTTATGGGTGCGTGGGTATGGTGAATGAACTAGAGGATTGTGATTTTCCCAAACCTGTGACTTTTGAAGTGGTTATAACCCTAACCCTATAATGTGAAATTGGTTTTAATTATGAGGAATCTTGGAATTTGTAAAATTGAACTTGTCTTGAACTATTGCATGATATAAAAAGGCATTTGAAACACAATGGTCTGACTTAATGAACAAAGGGAGTAGGTATTCCCTCACCTTGTATTAATGAACAAACGGAGTTATTTTCCCCTAGTTAATGGAAATTATTTTGGCCTGTTGCTATTACCTTGCAAGTGTAGTGGGTATTAATATACCAACAATGTATGCCTTAATGTGAAAGATGGTTCAATAAATGGAAATGTGTGATACTTATTTTAATTGGGCTTTAATAAGGGTTGTGTAGCTGAGTCGTGAAAGTGGAGGTCCAAGTGACCGATATGGAAATCGTGTTTGCCGACGCGGGGGTCAAAGTGGCCAGGTAAGTTCGAGTTTCCCTCATTATTATTTCATGATTAGGGAGGTTCGAGTCCCCCATAAATCATAACATGATTGGTTGCTTAAGTCACCTTAGTATATGATTGGGAGGTTCGAGTCTTCCGTGCATATATATGAGATTATTCTTTGGTTCATGCGGCTACCCCTACTGGGGCCCGGCCAGGGGTGAGAGTCGGGGCCATATAGCCCGTGGGTACATGTTATAATAGTGGAGCTACACAATCCAGGCTAAAGTTTTATTTGCATGTTAAGACTTATTCCCTATCCCGGTATGTGAAGTATATATGTCTATGCATTTGATTTTGTGCATTGGTTTTGAATGATTATAAACTGTTGTTCATGTCATTATGTTATCCTTATCCCTGAGTACATACTAGCATTTACCCCGCTAACTATTTTTGGACGTTGTATCCCCTCGCGTTGCAAAAATTGGTCATACTTCTACTCTTCCTGCTCTGTGATTAGGATTCGGGATCAGCTCGTGAGTTAACATTGAAGTGGTGACTTTTCATCCATCGAAAGTCTATATTTCATGTTTTAGTCTCTTATGTCTCAGGATGTTTTGACTTATTTTGGCTATTGTCGGGGGTATGTCCCGATGCTTTATTGATATTTAATTTTTTTTCTTTGGTTAGAAGGCTTTGTTTGGACTTCTGTTATTATTAGGCGGTGTCGGTCGGTTGTTTGGCAGGTCGTCGGTCGGTGGTTATAGACTTGTTTAGAATTTCCTTAAGATTGTTGCATGCTATCTTGTTATATGTTCAGAATTCATCCGACATTAGGGTGTGTTGTGTTTGGTTTTGTTAGGTGCAGGGGGTGATCTTTAATCCATACGGGACTTGAGATACCCATCACGGTCAGGCCCTGGTTTGGGTCGTGACAAGGGTCAAAGTGGGCTTATTGTAAAAATTGGAAAGGTGAATAGGGTAGTTCCAAGAAATAGTCTATTCATGCTCAAATTTTGGTTCAAGGTGTAATATGCTCATTCACTAGGATATTTAGGTTGTAGTGGACTATTTCGAGAATGGCTTATGATCCTTTCCTAACCTCCTATCTTACAGCTCCAGCGAGACTAATCGGGCAAGTTCTATATCGCGCGCACACACACTGACTAGGTAAAGTCTCACACACTCTTGGATCCTGGCTATCAACTTAGTTACTATCTATTCAGTCCACGCAACGCTAGCGAGGTTATCACACTACCAATTCTAATGCCATGACTATATGCAAGTATACAACCAACAAAACAAATTTTCTAAAGGGGTTGCATTTTATTTCATTCAAAAAAAATTCACATTCTTCATTTATTAAAACTACAACAAGTTTTCCTAATTTACTCTAATTTACACTCAAAACATTAAACAAAAACACCTAAACATGCCTGTTTTAATTATATAGCGCAACCGGGGGATAAGAAACATGACAACCAAAACCCTCAATTGTGGTACACCTACACCCCAACTTAGAAATCATGCAATGTACCCATTGCATGAAATCATGACAAAATAAAAAGTAGGTCAAGGGACATACCCGTGTTGCATTAGAAGCCCATCATATTTACGAGTCCACAAATTACGACACTTGAGATGCTTAAAATTATGAATATTTTTTAGTACAAAGGAACTTGTATGTGGATATAATGGACTATTTTGGGGGTTTGCAGGTTAAACAAATCTTAAATAATGGAGTTCTAATTTTAGACTAAGTTGGGCATCAGACGAGCATTGCTACAACCGTGGGATCTGACCATGAGAGTACATGGGGATTAAAGAAAGAAGTAGAGAAGTGCTCTAACAGGTTACTTAGATGAGAGTTCCCCACAATCGTACAATGTGATTATGAGAAGAGTAACATAGAACCATGCATGCATATGTTAAGGGTAAAGAGGCTTAGACTATTGGATCCCACGACCGTACCTTGAAGTTATGGCCATTACCCGAGGTCATGAAATGTAAGGCCAAAAGTGAAGTTTGTAGAAGTTGAAGTTAAAGATGATCAGACGACTGCAGTGTGCGATCATATGTTGATATCATGGAGCGATACTAGTTTTTGTGTCAAGGAAGACCTGTAGATGCCAAAGTCCCTGATGAAACACGAGCACAAATGGACAATTATGGTATCTAACCACGATCATAGTTTCCACCCGTCCAAATGAGATCGACCCAAATTTCTTATTTACTTAGGATAGGTTTCTCTTGACTATAAACACTCCTACTCGGTTATTTTATAGTTCTTATGCTCTTTATTATGGTCAAGTCATATTATTCATTTTCTAAGTGTGAACATCATTTATAGGATTTTAATACGAGTTGAGATTTTAAAGTTTTATTTTTATTGTAAGTTCATGACTATGTTTTCATCTAAGAATTCTTCTTGTAATTCTTCTTGTGTGTTTGTAATTATGAGTAGATAAACACCAGAAATAGGGTTGTGGGAACCATGACGGATTAACAAAGTAGTGTTTAAAGTACAAGGTAATTCTCAAGAGGTATTTGGGCGTGTATTATTGTTTCATTCACAGTAGTTACCTTCTAGTGTGCGCACAGACTGGAACTCATCTTATCTCTACTTTAAACTTTAGCAAGGGTAATCAGATAGGAATAGAGAATCGAAAACAAGACTTGGAGTTACCTTCATTTAATTAGCCTTGAGCCGATAAATGAGAAAGACTATATTAAGATCACAGATAAGGGTTAGTAATGCATAACCCATGACACATGAACCTTTTTACTTGGGGATAGTCATCTTCAAGGGGCGTAATCCAGTCAGTTAGATTATACATAACCTATCAATTCTTCATTACAAATACCCTAAGATTTCACTAACGTACGAAGAACCTATGGAGTTATAAATTTATTGAGGAACACTGTCCTAGTGCCTTTCTCCTATCAATTCTAAATCCAACAATCAACAATTATTACTATTGCTCTTTTGTTTCAAAAAATCCCACTTTTTTACTTGTTAGCCAATTGCTTAGACAAACACTTGATAGAATTTTGGCCTATTTCTTGTGGGATCAAATCCAAATTTGTTTGATTATATATTTGATTGATCAAACACTTTATACTTTTTAGGATGTGTAATTTGGGCAACATCAAATTTTGGTGCCGTTGTTAGGGAATACGGTTACAAAGTTGATTGATTGTGTTTGTTAGGTTGTTGGTTTCATTTGCTGATTTTACTTTTTTGCTATTTCTAAGGCGTAAATTGGTGTATACCTAGTACTCGAATATAAGAAAATCCCTTAATTCCACTTGATACAGAGCTTGAGAAAACTCTAAGACACAATCAAAGAATGGATAAAGAAGGAGTTCATGATCCGAAAACCTTGTTGCAAGGCGTGCCTGGTGGTGTCGAACATTATGTTTAGCTACTTGAACAACATAAGGGGCACGAGACTGCATAATAAGTCACTGCTCAATTAATGGCTAAGAAAAATGCTAGGTAAGCAGCTACCATGAGAGCAACATGAGAAGAGACGGCTAGACAAGATGATGTAAATCGTCTAACGGCACTGGATGAGAAGGTGATGTCTCCCAAATTACACCTTTAAAAAGAATAAAGTAGTCGCTGGATCAGATATAGAACCCAACCAGGTTGGGGTCGAACCCACGAGGCATAGGTTAAAAATCTATCAAGATCTTGCTGACGTAATTAGAAATTGCATAAATTAAAATAGGGTTTTGTATTAATAAAAGTAACAATAACAGTTGTTCAAAAATTAGGGTTGTGATAAATATGAGACTAGCACTAGGATTGTGTTTCCCCTGAATCATAACTCCACAGACTGTTTTTGTTTGTCAAACTAACTCGATGCCTTGTATGCAAAATCTTACAAGTTATGTATCACCTAACCATCTCTCGGCATAGGTTTGGGTGACTTTCACTCATTTTCTCGCGCTATTAGAGTGTCGCATTACTAATCCTTGTTTTATGATCTTAGATTAATTATTTTCTCTCGGTCTCAAGTTAATTTGATTAAGGTTGATAGCTTCAAATTACTGTTGTTATCACCTTTTCCTAATCTCTACCTCTCTCTCAAGAAAGTATCAAATACAGCTGAGTTCCTAACGTGTGCACCTATTTATAAATTAATCAAAATGAAGAAAATCCCAATACATGCAAGAACACCAATCTAGAATGACTTCATACTTAACCAACTTCATTAATTCATTAGGGTTCTAACAACTCTAGTTATGGGGTTTAGCTACATATGGTTTCATAATCAAACAAACCTTTCATAGATGAATGCATAATTTTGAACTTACAAAGAGTAAGAATGAAAACCCAAAATCTCAAATCAATTATAAACCCTAAAAAACAAGAACAGTAATTCCAAGATCAATAATGTATCTCAGAACTCAAAACAATATAAAAAGTATATAGAGTGTGTAACCTAATAATAAAACATCCCAGGAGTACTTATAGACACAAAATAATACCTATCCTAAATAATATAGGAAAGTTGGGTCGACATCAAATCATGGTTAGTAGGTTAAGTCGTGGAAATCAGAGTATATTTCGACCTTTCATAATCTCAACTCACGATTAGTAGGTTGCATCTATGGGTCGTAAGTGGACTAGTAGAAGTCAGACTCAGAATACCACCTTCAAAACTCAACTCAACATCCTACTCATGATTAGTAGGTCCTACCCACGATTAGTAGGTTGACTCACGAGTTCCTATTTCAACAAATCTTTATTCCATTTTCTCATTCTTTGCTCCAAACTTTGATTTCCTATAAAATCGACACAAACGTACAACATATCCAACAAGAATACAGAAGTTCCTAAATAATTTCTTTGTTTTAAGCATCAAAGTGCCATGAAACCATGGAATATTAAAGGGATAAATAGAGAAGGAATAGGGGGAAACAACCTCTACATCAGTGTCTTCTTCAGTTTGAAAATCCTAAGGATAACTTAGATTATCTTGAGCCAACTGAGATGGGTCCAATTATTCCACCAAAATTACCTTAAGGTACTAAATTCAATATCATGAGTTCAATTATCCAACTACTAAAGTTAAAGAGGGTATTTGCATTCCTTCGTACTGATGATGAAACATGCATATTATGAACATTGTTGTGATTTGCATATTATATAATCTACTTGGAGTAAGTCATGAAATGATTTGACTAAGGTTATTTCAATTCTTAGAGATAATTCGACTAAGGTTATTTCCATTCTCTCTAAGGGAAATATTACTTTATGGTTGGGAAAACTACCACGGGGATTTATTACAACTTAGAACAAGTTGAGGACTCAGTTTTGTACCAATTTTTCCCATCTTCTAGAATGCTTTAACTAAAAATGAGATATACAACTTTAGACAGTTGCATTTAGAGGCACTATAAAGACTTGGTTAAGATTCAAGAAAAGTTGCAGAGCTTTCCAAACCATAGGATGACTGGTAGAAATTTGCTAGAGACATTATATAAAGCCTTGAATACTAACATTAAAGTTGTAGTAGACACTATCGGCAGTGGGGAATTCATGAGTATACGATGGAAGCATGCTTCTGAGATTTTAGATAAAATCACAAGAACTAATTATGGTTGGCACATTCGGGAGGCAGACAGACCCACATTTACTTATGAAATTAGAGTTTCCGCATGACAGAGAGCACTAGATGAGACATTATATCAAGAGGTAACACAGATAAGGACTTAGTTTGGGTTGTTTACTAAGTAAATTGTGGCAGCTGGAGTAGAAAAGATCAATATGGTGGGTGCATGAGGTAAGGCATCTTGGTATGAAGATTCAGACTTAGATAAGGAAGCAAAACATCTTGATAGAGAGGTAGTAGGGTTTTGAGCCAAGGGCCAAGGGTCTAATCAAGGCAATTAGAACTCTAGGCAAGGGAATCAATGTTGGAACTACTATGGAGACAACTAAAATAGATTTTAGTATAGAGAGAGAAGTAAGGATAAAGATGGAGATTGGAAGTGAAAAGATGATTACAAGGACAAGAGCGACCTTTACATTTCACCAGGCAATCACAATGCTGATTCTAGCAATTCAAGGATGGAAGCTCTTCTTGTGAAACTTGTTAAGGGGTCGAAGAACTAAGAAAATTAACTTAAGGAGATTAGGGTAGACATTTTGGTATGAGCCAAAATTTTGGGTGTCATGCGATGCTATTAAATAGTTTGAGCAATAGTTTGGGTAGTGTCCACCGTATTAAATCAGCTTCAACTAGCCACACTTTCGAGCAATACTATCCAGAGTCCCAAGAATGATGGTCATTTTCTTACCATTACCATGAGGAGTGAAAAGACTACTACTGATCCGTCTTCGCCTATAGTTGATAACAAGAGGGACTAGTCAGTGATTATTGATGATATGACTAATGTAGAGAATTTGGTGGTAGATAATGAGGCATCTCCTAAGACACTAGTTGCTAAAAAGAGGTTAAATTTAACAAAGGGAATAGAAAAAAGGTCACACCAAATTATTGAACC
Organism: Capsicum pubescens; assembly: GCA_030864215.1. Lineage (NCBI taxonomy): Eukaryota > Viridiplantae > Streptophyta > Magnoliopsida > Solanales > Solanaceae > Capsicum > Capsicum pubescens. The sequence goes on along the minus strand of CM061544.1, from coordinate 198,214,885 downwards.
CCATTCCACAACCTTCTCCTTCTTTTCCACAAATATTAAAAAAGAAAGCTAAAGAGGGAAAATGTCAGAAGTTTATCTCGACGTTGAAGAAGTTGTCGGTGAACATCCAACTTGTTAAGTCTTTAGAAAAAATCCTGGATATGCCAAATTTATGAAGGAATTGGTGACAAAGAAAAAGGACTATGTGTTTTGAGCCCGTGGGCAATGTGCACCATTGTAGTGCAATAGCCTCTGGATATTTGATTGAGAAAAAGGAAAACCTAGAAGCATTTATGATTCCATGCACTATAAGATGTTTCAACTTTGCAAAAGATTTATGTGATTTCTATGTTAGCATTAATTTGATACTGCTAGTAGTCTACACGAAGTTGGGGTTGGGGGTACCCAAGTCGTATTTTATGAGACATCTCATGTAGATCACACTATGAAAAAGCCAATGGGAATCTTGTGTGATGTCCTAAAAAGAGTTTCATCCTTTATTTTTCTAGATGATTTCGTTATTCTTGACTGTGAGGTTGACTTTGAGATCCCCATTATATTGAGAAGACCTTTTCTTTACGACTAGACGCGCATTGGTTGATATGGAGATGGGATAGATAAAATTTTAATTGAATAATAAGCAGGTTACTTTTAATGTATGCCAGTCCATAAATCAACCAAGGAACATATGTGTACTATATGTGATAGATACAGTAGACGAGGATAAGTTGGTATCTCCTATTGAGGAGAGACCTGGTGTTGAGGCTTTCACAACGGTGATCATAAAATTTGACAGTGGTGTATTAATGAGTATGAGGAGATGGTAAGTGCACTTGGTGGTAGGTTTTCATACATATATTCACCAAAGAAGTTGGAACTTGATTTGAAGAATACAGTAATTAGATCAACCAAATCTTTTATTTAGAAGCTGCCTATTTTATAGCTCAAGGCTCTTCCTTTTCATCTTCATCATGTATTTTTGGGGGCCAACAACACTTTTCATGTTGTCATTGTAGCTGATTTGGTAGAGTGTTAAGTTGAGTCCTTAGTTTCTTTATTCCAGAGCTTCAAATAGGCCATTGGATGGTCCATTACAAATACTATTAGAATTCCAACTGAAATTTGCACACACAAAATTCAACTTGAGACGAATTATATACCAAGCATTGAGTATCAACATAGATTGAATCTGTCTATGCAAGAGGTAGTGAAGAAGGAGATCATTAAGTGGTTGGATACAGGTGTAGTTGATCCTATTGCTGACAGCAAGTGGGTGAGCCCAGTCCAATGTGTACCAAAGAAGGGTGGAATAACTATGGTTCCAAATGAGAAAATGAGCTAATTCCTATGAGGCCAGTCACCAAATGGAGAGTTTGCATGGACTATAGGATGCTAAATTATGAACCGAGAAGAATCCACTACTAAAAAAGGCCAAAAAATGACACATAAAAAAGCGACGAACAGTGTCTCTTTTAAAAAGCAATGAGAAAAGTGACATCGTCTGTCATTTTTTAATTTAATTTTAATTTTTATTTATTTTTATTTAAATCAAAGGCCAATGTCTAAATATCCGTCGCTTTTTTTGCTGATTATTATACCTACTAATTAACAAATAATTTATAATTTTTTAAATAAATGTGACGGATAGCGTCGTTATTTATTTAAATAATAATTAATTTTTAAAAAGTGATGTTGTCCGTAGATTTTTTAATTTAATTTTTATTTTTATTTATTTTTATCAAAATCGGCAGACAACATCGCTATAATTTTTATTTTTTATAATATTAATTCTAGAAAAGCGATGTTATCCGTCGCAATTCTTAATTATTTTTAAATTTTTTATACTTTTTACAAAAAGCGACGGACAATTTCGCTTTTGTTAAAAATAAATAAAAGTTAACTTTATGAAAACGACACTGTCCATCGATACTTGATATTTTTAATTTACTAATAAATAAATAATTTTTATATTTAAAAAATTAAATGTATTCAATTATATATTGAATACATTTATATCATACTATCGATTGATCAAGGTAATAATAAACTGTTGAAGTTATAAAATAATAATATAAGCTAAATTAAACTATAATTCATCAGAGTATATATGAAATACATTTTATTACGAGGTAATATACTCATGTATGTGATGTATATAGTACATATTTCAAAGTTGATAGTCAATTATATATATATATATATATATATATATATATATATATGTATCTCTCGTGTAGTGATGTACATAGTAGTCAAAAGCTAGCTAACTGAATCTATATATTCAAATATTTTGAATAATACGTTAACATCATATGATCGAGGTAATAATACACTATTGAAGTTATAATAATGAAGCTAATTAACTGATAATTCATTAGATTAATACGTTGTATTACAAGATGTATATATATACACACACACGAAATGCATTGACATTATTATGCGATTGACATCATTAATTTTATTTGCATAATTTATTTATAACTAATTTGAAAAAAATAATTTTATTTATTTTGGAATATTAATTTTATATAGTTGCTATATTTATTAAATAACAACCTAATTCAATTCAATTCAATTTTCCTAATTTATTTAAATTCTAGCCATTTTATACTCGATTTGTGTCAATTGAGTTTAATTTGACTTAATCGAAATTTCCAATTTAATCTTTTTTTAACCCAATTTTTAATCCCAATTTGATTCATCTCATCAATTTTAATCTCAACCATTCATCATATTTGATCAACGGTCAATATTAAATCAATTTCATTATTTTTTCTTGAAATTGGACTGTTTCAGATTATTTTTCTTGAACCAAGGGTCTATTGGAAACAACCTATCTACCTTAGCGGTAAAGTCTGCGTACACTGTACCCTCCTCAAACCCCAATTTATGAGACTAAATCGGGTTAGTTATTGTATTCATTTTCGCAAAATCTCATAGAGAAAATAATCAAAAGATGTCACCTTGATTGATTATTATTATTACTATTATATTTATTTCCAACTTATTTCAAATTTATTATTGGTAAATTTTATATAATATTTTTTGTGTGACATATGTAATTTATTTGTAAGAATAACAATTTTCATAATATTTTTTCATTTATTATTATTATGAATTTATTATTATATTTAAATAGCAGTCTAAGTCAATTCAACTATCTTCTCAATTTTATCTAAATTCTAACCAATCTTATATCTAATTGATGCAGTTCTAACCTATTTTTGAATTTAATTTGGTTTATTTTTAAAACTAATTTTCAATTCCCTTTTCAATTTTAATCACAGTCGTCGATCTCATGAGATTGAAGACTGAGATTAAATATTTTTATAATGTAAAAAACACTCAAATACCAGAACCCTAATCTTATTCTCAAAACTTTCAGTCGAATCTCACTCTCTCCTCTCTCGCTCTCTCTAAACTCTGGCCGTCTTCCTCATCGCCGCCATCGCCAGTAACGCCCTTCATCACCACCTCTCCTTCCTCTTTCGGTTGGCTAATCTGTCTGCACCACCACCGCCAACAACCACAACAGCCGTCGACAACCAAATAACCAACAAAATCTCCAACCAACTACTACCGCCTTCCTCCAAAAGGTAATGCTAGGATATTTTTGGTATTGATGATTTGTTATACTCCTTTCATTTTATATGTTTCATTTTAGCAAATTAAGATAATTTTTACTTTTTTTTCATGCTACCCTTGGTATTAATTACATGAAGTAGCAGTAATTTGTTCTTGGATTATACTAAATTTTCTCATACTACCCTTGGATTACACTAAATTTGTTCTTGTTATTGTTGTTGCATATATATTTCAAAATAATAAAATAATGATTTAGTATTTTGAGAGAGTGATTATTAATTAATACTATGAAAAGGAGAGATTAAGAATGAACATATACAGAGAGGGGACTACTGATAATATGCTAATCAGATTGATACTGAATAGTACTTTTACCACTGCAAATCGAAAGCAAAATCAAATAATCCCATTTTTATGAATATGTATTATTAGGGAAAAATAAAAATTAGAAAAAAAATTATTGTTACTCCCTTTAGTCCATATTAAGTGATTTTTTTTTTGGTAATGCATATCCTTAAGAAAAGTGCTCTAAGAAATAATTTCAATACTATTTTCCACTGTTAACCCTTTGATCAAAATGATCAAATGTAGTCACTTTAAAAGTAAATTAGTGACTTGAAAATGATTTAGTGTAGTTACTTGAAAGGTGAACTTGCGTTTTGAAATTAGTAAAGTGTAATCACTTGAAAATGTGAATTCATGAATTGAAATTGGTTTAGTGTTGTGATTTGAGGTGGATTTATGTACCTCAGTGTTTTTATCCTAGCTTATTTAGCCATGTTTTAAGGACTTCTTCAGTACTTAATATGTTAATGATGATATAAATGAGCATCTAAGTTTTTAATTACTTGAATTCAATTTTTAAGGTGTAGTTCAAAAAAGTTTGTACTTAATTTGGTCACTTAGAGTTCAAATGAGAAGACTAGTGTTACTAGCTTGAGCTAGGTGTTGTTCTAGTTGATCTCGATGAATTCTAATGTGTTTAATGAGTCCTACTGGATTAATTGTTTAATTATGTTTGGAAAAATTTATTTATAATGTTTAAAGTTTAATTGAATCAATCCAAGAGTCAAAACACTAAGCTAAAGATTAATAGGACGAAACTAGTTCTTAGCTTATGTTTCTTGTTCACCATTATTGATATTGTGTTGTTTTGAGCCCTAATACATCGTGGTTGATGTTATAGTATTCTTTGTGAGTTGATTATGATGATATATTGATGATTAACAAGCTGTAAATCAAGTAAAAATAACACCACAAGGCTTGGGATTGAAGGAAAAATGCACAGGACGAGTTTAGGAGTCAAGATAGAGTTTCCAATGTGTACTTGTGATAGAGGGGCATCGCGGACCACACTCCCTAGGAATGGTCTGCGTGCCTCACACCCCATTTCATGTTAATTATCAAGGTTCCGCGGACCTCACTCCCTGTGAATGACAAGGGCGGCACGACCCCTACTCCCAACATGGCCAAAGTTTCCCTCCTATAAATAGGACACTTAAACTTGATGTTATAGACCTTGGAAGTCTTTGCATCTTGGAGAGGGGATGAAAAACACATAAATTAGAGTTTTTATCACTTTACCTTAGTTTTATTATGAATTTTAATATGTATTCATAGATCTTGATTACGATTATGTCCATGAGTGGCTAAACGCCTCCTTTTCGGGGTTAAGGCCAAGAACATGATTACTATTGCTTTGAATTGATTTAATTTTAATTGCTTATAATATTTAGCTATTTATTTATCATTTTTATAACTATTTTAAGGATTTTCGACTCTTATATTACATCCATTGTCATCTTTGTGAGCTCGAGAGGGGGAATGGGAGGATAGAACATGGGGGTAAATAGAGTAAGGTTCTTATTCTTTTATAAAATAAGAGATTTGAATTAGAATCTAGGATAGAGATATACCTAGAAGCCTTATTTGGTTCACTACCGGATGAAATATAAATGCGTTTAGCTTAGTTCTCACATCCTCACTCAACGATGCAGTTGTGGGGCTAAGTTAAATAGGTGATTAAAGGATCGAGAGATCATGATCATAATATCAACCCCGTGAATCAACAACCAAGATAAGTTACTTAACTAATGAAGTTCAATAGCATAGTATGATTGTTCATAGTGCTTTAACCCCGATTTTCATTCTCATTGGTTGTCCAAGCCATTTATTTTTTTGCCTTTTTTACTTTACTTTAGTTTTTAAATTCCAAACTCATTTGATTTCCTTTGCACCGCTTTAATCTCAATAGTGAACTAGAATTGGATAGTTGCTTAATACTTTCTTGTGGGATCGATACTTGGCTTATGAAGGGCCACTTTACTACTTGGTGAGACCGCATACACTTGCATGTACTCTTGCGCGCAATAAGTTTTTTAGTGTCATTGCTGGAGACTTATAAATTGGCAACTACTTTAGTTTTAGTTTTACTTTTTAAATTTTTTTGTTTCTTTATGCTTGGTCTTACTATTGAATCTGCAGGAAACAGATTTGCAGACTAGTAAGCTAGCAAGGGATAGGGAATTGGTTGAACCAAGCCCCAAACCCAAGCAACGCTTTCACCAATTGAGGAGAGAAACAGTCCTTCTCCATCGTATATTGTAAATTCAAGAGGAACAAGGCAATCCTGCTCTCATGGCTGAAGATCAACCAACCCTGCAAGACAGTTCGCGAAGTGGTAATCCTACTTCCGATAAATTTGACCTCCCTTTTTCAGAAACCAATTGCTGGAGGTAAATTTGAGTTGAAACAAAACATGGTGCAACTTTTGATCAATAGTAGGTAGTTTATGGGGCTTTCATATAAAGATCCACATATCTACCTGCAAAATTTCTTGGAGATTAGTGACACATTCATCCCTATGGTTGTGTCAAGTGACTATGTTAGGCTGACATTTTTCCCATTTTCACTATTGAGGGAAGAGAAAAAGTGGTTGAACACTGAGCCGGCAAGTTCAATCACAACATGGAGTGACTTAGTCCGAAAATTTCTCATCCGATTTTTTCCATCTGGAAAGCCTGTGAGACTACACAGTGAGATTGTGAGCTTCAAGCAGAAGCCAAATAAGAGTTTACATCATGCATAGGAAAGGTTCAAAGCTCTTATTTGGGACTATCCATAGCATCAGCAGTCCAATGAGGTACTAGCTAACACTTTTGTTGAGGCACTTGATCACAACAAGAAAATTTTGCTAGATTCAGCTGCCGGTGGTCAAGCATTGAAATTAACGTATGATGAGATATTAACCTTGTTGAATTGAAATACACAAGGGAATACTGAGTGGCATGGTGACTAAAGAAGTGCCCCAAAGAAGGTTGCAGGTGTGTTGGAGGAAGACAAATTTACTACTATATTAACTAAGATTGCTGCATTATAGAATCAGTTAACCACTTAACTCCACAATATAAAATTAAGAGTTACACAGCCTGTAACAACAACTAATGCAATCCATCAGATGAATACCTGGTGTGGGGTTTGTGGCAACAATGGTCATTCTGCATCTACGTATGGTGCAGATCCTGAGTCAGTGATGTTTGTGGGCAATGCTCAAAGGCTGAATTATGGCAACATCTACAATCAAAAGTGGAAGACTCAGCCACCAATTCCATCATGAAACAACCAACAGCAACAGTTTTAGCAGCAGCAGGTTCAAGGGAATCATGCCAGTACTCAATAGTTTTAGCATATATGGACGCAGATATGAAGAGCCAGTAGATGGATACAAATAACTTGGAGATACAGGTTGGTTAAATACAGCAGTCATAAAATATCAGGCCTCAAGGTGGTTTTCCAAGTGATATTGAGTCTCCTAAATAAGAAATGGCAATCACTTTGAGGAGTGGTAAAGAGGTGAATGAAGAACCTCCAAAGACAGCTAAGGAGGTAGATGTGGAGTTAGTTCCTCAACAGGTAGATGAAAAAGTTTCTAAAAATTCAAAGAATTTTGAGTACTCGAAAGCAAAAGTAGTTGAACAGGTGAAGGAAATACCACAACCACATTTCCCACCGAGTCTTAGAAAAGCAAAGGAGGATGCGTTCTTAGAGAAGTTTTTTGACACGTTCAGAGAGCTTCACATTAATCTTTCTATTTTAGATGTTTTGTAGGGAATTCCCAAGTATTCTAAGTACTTGAAGGAAGTGGTCACTAACAAAGTTAAGCTGCAGGATATTGAGACAGCAGCACTCATTGAGGAGTGTAGTTCTGTGGTGCAGAAGATGCCCATAAAGCTCAAATATCCTGGGAGTTACACGCTCTCTATTCAAATTAGATATAGTAAGCTGGTCTACGTACTTAGTGATTTGGGAGCAAGCATAAATTTGATGCCCCTCTCTTTGTTTAATAATTTGGGCTTTGGGAAGTCAAGATCGAGCCTTGTGTACTCCAATTGGAAGACTGGACCCTAGCCCATCCTGAAGAAATCATAGAGGATATTCTCTTCAAAGTTGGTAAGTATATTATTCCTGCTGATTTTATTGTTTTAGATTTTCAGGCAGATAAAAAAGTGCCAGTTATCTTGGGATGTCCATTCTTGGTGAGGAGGGGAGCATTGATAGATGTGCAAGAGGGCACTCTCACAATGAGGTTGGATGATGAAGAGGCAATTTTCAAAGTGTACAAACCACTCAACACACTATCTCACTACAAATATGTGTGCATGATTACTCTGTTTAAAGGGGATAAGTGTGGGGTGGTGAAGTTTAGTCCACCAAAAACCTCTTCATACTTCCTCATTGAGCAGCTCAAGACACAACCACCTCAGCCCAAAATGATGCAGATTAATGATCCTAATAAAGCTATTTTTGAGAGATTTATTGACTTTGAGAGTTCACACTCAAAAGGTAAGAAACAAATAAGAAGATGGCCTCCAAGTAGGAGGAAGAGGATGAAGAAAATTGGACGAGTATATGCTTGGGTCGTGCCGCGACACTAAATCAGGCGCTATTCGGGAGACAACCCAAGTCAAGGTAGGTTTTATTTTTAGTATTTTAGGTTTTACTTCACTAGTTTTTGTTTTTGTTAGGTCATTGATTGATGGGAAGCCTGAGTACCAAAAAACCTAAGCTAAGGAACATGGCGAAGACTAAGTGTGGGGTCCCCGGACACTCTTAATGTATAAAGATGCTACTATCTAGGACTAGAGGCATCAGGGAGTATTTCTATCTCAACTTTTAAAGTATACTTTGGAGACAAAGTAGACTTTTAAGTGTGAGATGGGGAAATTCCCACTTTTAGGAGTAATTTAAAAAAAAAATTATGTTAGGTAAGTGAGATATTCTTATTGGTACTATATTCGACTGCATGATGCAAGTGTTTATTGTAAAAAACATGTTGACTGTGTGAATTACTAATTTTGAGACTCCTAGGCATATGATTATGCCTCTTGTACTTGTTAGCTTAACGATTGAATTCATTTGATTGTTTGGTTGAGAGACTATAATGATCCTACTTGAGTTGAGCATATGCCTTGCGTGATGTGAGGTTGTTGTGTATTCCTTGTTGTACTTGATATCTAGAACTTGTCGGGTGTGTGTGTAAAGCAAAATAAAGAGTGTGGATTTAGGAGATGATATAGATATTTCTTTGATATCCATATTTATACCCCTTTTTAAACATATCCTTGTGCATAATCTTAGTTAACCCATTGAGCCTTTATCTTATTTTCTTTGGCAGCCTCATATGTAGACTATATCCCCTTCTTTTATGGACTTAATTTGATCCAAATCTCCTAAGTTCTTTAGATGAAATTTAATTTAGTTAAGGAGTTTGAAATTCAAGTAGGAAAAAGGTGAAATTAAATCACCAAAGTAATATTTATTGGTGTGTATAATTAATGTGTTGTGGTTGGGAGTTAGAGAAATTTTTGCTTAAGAAATTCCTATTTTAGCCCAGTGTGTTACAATGAACCTGTTTTGGCCCTGGTCCTCCTTGGACATTGTGCACCTCAACTAAGGCAAATTACTTAAGTTGAGGGTGGCTATCATAGGGGTGTATAACGTAAAGTGGGTGTGAAGAAGGGTAAAATTGAATCATGAATGAATAGAAATACTCCCACCATAGTGTATGTGAATGATATTAATGAGATGGGTCAAACTAAAAGATAGGGGTAGACAAAAGTGATGTAAATGGGTTGTTAGAGGTTAATTGAATGAAAAGTGAGATATATTAAAGCACTTAGGGTATATAGTCACTATTGCTAATCGGAATAGTTCCTACCAGTTTCTAAGCCTATATTGCTACCCTTAAAGACCTACTTGATCCTAAGTTTCATCATTTTGATATTAGTGGAGTACTACACTAAAGTTAAATCCTATGTTTCATCTTGTGTACCTAGTGAACTCTTTTGGGAGAGTGAGGGTAATTTGATTCTTGTACCAATTCTGTTATAATTTGTTTTTTTAGTGATTATCGGTAACTCTCTTATTGTGAGGGCACATGTTTGATAATAGTTAGGTGATTTGTATGATGGCTTTGATTGAATAATATTCATGAGTTTACCAACTAGGTGATTCAATTATTGAGGCTAGGATATTTTGGAGTAGTATTCTTGAACTGTCAATTGTGTTTGTAACATACTTAGTGTAGAAACTTGCATTTTGTGTAACTATTATAGTACTATCTTGAGTGTCTTACTTGTATTAGAAATATAGAGTCTCCTCTGATTATGATTCTTAGAGTAAGATATTTTTGAGGACGAACAAGGCTTTAAGTATGGGGTGGTGATCTGAGGTGAATTTATGTACCTCAGTGTTGTTATTCAAGCTTATTTAACCTTATTTTGAGGAATTCTTGAGTTCTTAATGTGTTAATGATGATATAAATTATAATCTAAGTGTTTAAGTACTTGAATACAATATTTAAGGTGTATTTTAAACAAGTTTGTACTTAATTTGGTCAATTAGAGTTCAAATGAGAAAACTAGTGTTACTAGCTTGAGCTAGGTGTTGTTCTAGTTGATCTCGATGGATTTTAGTGTGTTTAATGAGTTTATAAAGGTTTGATTGTGTAATTATGTGTGTAACAACTTGTTTATAATGTTTAAAGATCAATTGAATCAAGCCAAGAGTCAAAACACTAAGCTAAAGATTAATAGGACAAAACTAGTTCTTAGCTTATGTTTCTAGTTCACCGTTATTGATATTGTGTTGTTTTGAGCTCTAATACATGGTGCTTGATGTTATAGGATGCTTTATTAGTTGATTATTATTATATATTGATTATTAACAAGCTGCAAATCAAGTGAAAATAACACCACAAGGCTCCAGGATTGAAGGAAAAATGCAGAAGATTAGTTTAGGAGTCAAGATAGAGTTTCCAGTATGTCCTCGCGATAGAGGGGCATTGTGGACCATACTCTATGGTAATGGTCAGAATGAAACACACCTCATTTCCTGAGAATTATCAATGCGTTTTGTACCTCACTCCTTGAGAATGACAAGGGCGGCGCGCCCCCTACTCCCAACACGACCAAAATTTCCCTCCTATAAATAGGACACTTAAACTTGATGTTGTAGACCTTGGACGTCTTTGAATCTTGGAGAGAGGCAGTAAAATACTTAAATTAGGGTTTTTATCTCTTTACTTTAGTTTTTTTATATATTTTAATATTTATTCATTGATCTTGATTACGATTATGTCCATGAGTGGCTAAACGCCCCCTTTTCGGGGTTAAGGCCAAGAACATGATTACTATTGCTTTGAATTTATTTATTTTTTATTGCTTATAATATTTGGGTTTATTTATCCTTGTTATAACTATTTTAAGGATTCGAGACCCATAAAATACATCCATTATCATATTTATGAGCTCGAGAGGGGGAATAAGAGGATAGAACATGGGGGTAAATAGAGTAAGGTTCTTTTTGTTTTATAAAATAAGGGATTTGAATTAGCATATAGGATATAAATATACCTAGAAACCTTATTTGGTTCAATACAGGATGAAATATAAATATGTTTATCTTAGTTCTCACATCCCCGCTCAGCGATGTAGTTGTGGGGCAAAGTTAGATAGGTGATTAGAGGCTCGAGATATCATGATCATAATATCAACCCCGTGAATAAACAACCAAGATAAGTAACTTAACCAGTAAAGTTTAACAGCATTGTATGATTGTTCACAGTATTTTAACCCTGGGTTTCATTCTCATTGATTGTTCAAGTTATTTATTTTTCCGCATTGTTTACTTTACTTTAGTTTTCAAATTCCAAAAACATTTGATTTCCTTTGCACCGCCTTAATCTCAATAGTGAACTACAATTGGATATCTTCTTAACACTAGTCCCTGGGTGATCGATGCTTGGCTTCTAAAGGGCCACTTCACTACTTGTGAGAAAACGTACACTTGCATGTGTGCTTGGGTGCAATATGTTATCACTTGAACTGTGAATTCATGACTTAAAAATGGTTAAGTTTAGTCACTTGAAATGTAAATTAGAGAGTTAAAAATGGTTAAGGGTAGTGATTTTAAATGTGTACTAGTGACTTCAAAATAATCAAGTGTAGTCACTTGAGAAGTGAATTAGTGACTTGAAAATGGTTTAGTGTAGTTACTTGAAAGGTGAACTTGTGTTTTGAAATTAGTAAAGTGTAATCACTTGAAAATGTGAATTCATGACTTGAAATTGGTTTAGTGTTGTCACTTGAAATGTGAATTCACGACTTAAAAATGGTTAAGTTTAGTCACTTGAAATGTGAATTAAAGACATGAAAATGGTTAAGTGTAGCCACTTGAAATAAGAATTTATGATTTAAAAATAATCATGTGTAGTGTTTTGAAATGTGTACTAGTGACTTCAAAATGATCAAGTGTTGTCACTTGAGAAGTGAATTAGTGACTTGAAAATAATTTAGTGTAGTTACTTGAAAGTTGAACTTGTGTTCTGAAATTAGTAAAGTGCAATCACTTGAAAATATGAATTCATGACTTGAATTAGATTTAGTGTTGTCACTTGAAATGTGAATTAGAGACATGAAAATGGTTAAGTGTAGCCTCTTGAAATAAGACTTTGTGACTTGACAATAATCAAGTGTAGTGTTTCAAAATGTGTACTAGTGACTTCAAAATGATCAAGTGTAGTCACTTGAGATGTGGATTAGTGCCTTGAAAATGATTTAGTGTAGTGACTTGAAAGGTAAACTTGTATTTTGAAATTACTAAAAGTGTAATTACTTGAAAATGTGAATTCATGACTTGAAATTGGTTTAGTGTTGTCACTTGAAATGTGAATTTATGACTTGAAAATGGTTTAGTCACTTGAAATGTGAATTAGAGAGTTGTAAATAGTTAAGTATAGTGTTTTAAGATGTGTACTAGTGACTTCAAAATGATCAAGTGTAGTCACTTGAGAAGCGAATTAGTGACTTGAAAATGGTTTAGTTACTTGAAAGGTGAACTTGTGTTTTGAAATTAGTAAAGTGTAATCACTTGAAAATGTGAATTCATTACTCGCAATTGTTTAGTGTTGTCACTTGAAATGTGAATTCATGACTTGAAAATGGTTAAGTTTAGTAGCTTGAAATGCGAATTAGAGAGTTAAAAATGGTTAAGTGTATTGTTTTGAAATATGTGCTAGTGACTTCAAAGTGATCAAGTCTCCACAACCTCCACCTCCACCTCCACCTCTTCCTCCACTTCTCCGGTAGAAGATGATGCTGATGCAGATCTGATTGTTCTAGTTCCTGGAGTTATTGACAGGCTTGGTAGAGTGTTCATCAAGCCTGATGGATGTTCATAAGTTTATTTTTCAATTGATAGGTTTATTTTTTCATTAATAAAAAATTCATTCTTACATACTTATTATGTTTTTTACAGGTGGCATCCCGCGTTAAACGAAGTTAATAAGGTTGTAAGGAAGAGTGTTAGGAGGCTTTTTACATATCCTTGGCATGAGTGGTGGGACATTCCAAATGACTATAAACAAGTCATGTTTGAAGAGTTTAAGATATATTAGATTTAGTTATTTTTAGTTAACTTTAATAGTAATATATATATATATATACATACATATTGATATCATATAACACTAGTCAGTTGATTTTCAGACAATGTGTTGTTGGTTGAGAAAACACAATCAAGCTATTTCCACTACTTTTGAGAGATATTTTGCTATGTCGCATCATATTGCACAACTTACACGTGCCTTGGCATAGTCCGTTGCTCAAAATGAAGTCACGCGCAACACAATCGAGAAACTTAAGAAACAAATGGCTAGTAAGGGTCGTCGTCGTTGCCGTTCTCCATGTCCTGATTCAAGTAGCGAAGAGGAAACAGAGAGTGATAAGGAGTTTGTTGGGGCTACTCCTTAGTGTTGTTGAACTTGACTTTTAGACAATCTTTATATATTCTTGAACTTAGCTTTTAATTAGTGAAAACCTTTAGGAGTGCTTAAGTATTTTGGATGTTGTTTGATTAATTGTTTAGTGTTTTGAATGTTGTTGGATTGTTTATTTAAGTGTTGTTGATTTGAATTTCTTAAATAATTTGTTGATGTAGTATGTTGTGTGATTGTTTTAGTAATGTGTGTTGTATGGGGTTGTATATATTGAATTGCATTTTTATTTGGCAAGAGGGAAAAAGAAAATGATGTTTTTTTAATCTAAAAAAATGTAGAAAAGCGACACAAAGAGACTCTTTTGTCCGTCGCTTTTTTGAAAAATTTTAAAATATATTTCCAGAAATGCGACGCTTTCTATCACTTTTAAAAAAATTTATTTTTTTTCAAGAAAACTGACAATGGCCATTGTTTTTTCTTCATTATAAGGAATGAAAAATGACGAACAACGTCACTTTTTCTAAAAAAAATTTAATTTTTCTAGAAAACAACGGACAGTATCAATTTTTCTAAAAAAATTATTTTTTTCTTCAATAAAATGACAATGTCCGTCATTTTTTGTTCATTATTTGTTCTTAACATGAAGAAAAAATAACATAAATCATTATTTTCTAATATATATACATATATAACAACGCTGGCCGTCGTAATAAAAGTGACGCATGTTGTCGTTTTCAAAGAACAACGGACCTTTTTATGATGCAAGTGACAACATCGCTTTTTCTTCATTTTTGTTCAAAAAACGACGTTGGTTGTCGCTTTTGGCCATCGTTTTTTGACCTTTTTTTAGTAGTGATCATTTTACTATGTCTTTTATGGATCAGATGTTAGACTATTATGCTGGTAGAGAATGGTGTTATTTTCTTAATATTTATTCGAGGTATAATCAAATTCTATCACCCCCAAAGACCAAAAGAAGACCTCACTTATCCATATAGGATTATTACATTTAGGAGGATGCCAGTTGGCCTATGTAATGCATACGCAACTTTCAGTACGTTATGATGACTCTTTTTTTACATGTTTGAGGACACTATTTAGGCATTCATGGAAGACTTTTTGATTATTAGTGATTCATTTGATGGTTTCTTGGCACATCATGCCAATATTTTGAGGAGAAACGAGGAATGTAACTTGGTGTTAAATTAGGAAAAGTGTCATTTCATGGTTAAAGAAGGTATAGTGCTTGGGCACAAGATTTAAAAAAAAAAAGATTTAGGTTGACTAGGCGGATAATGAGGTTATTTAAAAATTACGGCCACCAACTTTTGTAAAGGGTTTTTATAGCTTTTTAGGGCATGCAGGTTTTTATAGAAGATCCATCAAGGAATTTTCTAAAATAAAAAATCCATTATAAAAGTTATTGGAGAAGTTGGTGAAATTTGTGTTTAATGAGGCATGTCTAAAAGCGTTTCAGTGTCTGAAAGAGAAGTTTATTTCAGCCCCTATTATTGTTTCTCCTAATAGGACCCTTCCGTTAGAGATTATGTGTGATGCTAGTGGCATGGCGCTAGGTGAGTTCCTAAGCCAAAGGAGAGAGATTATGGCCAAAGAATAGAGACTATCTTACATCCATCTACTATGCTAGCAAAGCACTTAACCCAACTCAGAAGAATTACACGATGACTGAATAAGAGTTGTTTGTTATTGTGTTTTCATTTGAGAATTTTGATCTTATATGCTTAGATCAGAAGTGATTGTGCATACTGACCATGCATCTCTTAGATACCTCATGGAAAAGAAAGATACTAAGTCGAGGTTTATTCGATAGGTACTTCTGTTGTAGGAAATTAAATTTGAAGTCAAGGACCGAAAGAGGACACAGAATCAAGTGTCCGAACATTTATCACGACTTGAAGAAGAGGCAATTCTAAAACTAATGGATGATCTTGAGATTTATGATATTTTTCCAAACAAGAAAGTGTTGGCAACATCACAAGACTTAATCCCTTGGTTGGCAGATTTTACCAATAATATGGAAAGTGATCTAGTTTTGAAAGATAGGTTGTTTTAGCAGCAAAAAAGGTTCATGTATGAAGTTAGAAAATTCTTTTTGAATGAGTCATACTTTTTTTGAGTTTGTGCAGATGGTGTGATTCGGAGATGTGTTCCCTAGGCTGAGATGATGAGTATCTTAGAGGCATATCACTGGTCACCAATTGGGGGTCATCATGGAGGTGCGCATATAACACATAAGATCTTGCATGTGGATATCACTAGCCTACCATTCAAAAATATGCTCATAACTATACAAGATCCAGTGACCAATATCAAAGTCAAAGGAACATCTCGTAAAGACATGAACTTCCAATGACTATATCTTGATCTAGAGTTACTTGATATTTAGGGTATTGACTTTATAGGCCCCTTTATGATATTGCATAGCATGAAGTACACATTGGAGGATGTTGACTATTTTTCAAAGTGGGTGGAGGAAATTACGTTTTCGAACAATTAAGGTAAGAGCGTCACAGCCTTCTTGAAAAGAACATATTCTTTAGATTCGAGACATCTAGGGTTATTATTAGAGAAGAGGGAGGGTCATATTTTTACAATCAACTATTTGAGGTCCTACTTGAAAAATCTAATGTGAAACATAAGGAAGAAATACCTAGCCATTCTCAAACAAACAGGCAAGTTTAGGTCTCCAACTGGGAGATCAAGTCTATTTTGGCAAAGACTGTGAATGAAAATAGGATGGATTGGACTAAAAAGTTAGATGATTACTAAAGGCTTATCGTACAATATTCAAAACCCCTATTGGTGCCCCCCATATCAGTTTGTGTATGGAAAAGTATACCATTTTTCTGTTGAACTTGAGCATAAGGCATTGTACACATTGAATAGTCTAAATCTGAAATAGAGTGTTGCAACAAAGTTGAGACTAGAACAGGTGAATGAGATGGATGAATTCTGTCTCTACGCTTATGAGATCTCAGCATTGTACAAAGAAAGAATTAAATTATATCATGATCACAAGATTGAGAAGAGAGAATTTATAGCAGGTGATATAGTACTACTATCTAATTCAATGTTGAAGATATTTCTTGTTAAGTAAAAAAGTCAAGATGGAAAGGCCCATATAAATTTGTCATAGTGTTCCTCTATGGTGCAATTGGGCTTGAAAATAAAGGAGGTCTGAAGTATAAGGTCAATAGAGGAAGGGTAAAACACTATTAAGTAAAAGTAAGGACTATAAGTTGATTTATGAAGTGGAATTAAGGGAGGCTTGAGTAATCAAGACAACTCGAGTCTTGTTGTGATGTTAAATCATGCACTTCATGAAAGGCAATCCATGTGCTAGTTGGTGAAATCTGAGTAACCAATTCCGCCAGGTCATGCAGTGATGTTAAATCAAGCACTTTATGGAAGGAAACCCATGCTATTGTAATTATTTAGTTTAATTTTATAGGGTAATGTGTGTTACATACATTAGAACTGTGTATGAAAAAAGTTTAGAACTGGACTCATCACTGAACTGAGGGGAACATTGCACAACATGCGAAGAACCAACATTTGTGGGTTCAATTATCTGATCACATTTTACAAAAGTCTTGGAGTATGAAATTTAGGAGCTATCCTATGATTGGTCATCACGATCGTACCTATAAGGAACAATTGTGGTTCTAATCATTTGATCAAACTCCTGAAAATAAGAATCAAAACATAAACCTATTATTTTAAAGAATAGTTGTGGTTGTGTACCACGATTGTCCTTAAGAGTCATAGGTATCCAGGTAAGTTTTCTCTTTCCATCATTTCCAGCTGTCTTTTGCTTGTTCATCAAAAATATATTCTCCTCCAAGCTTGTCCACGGGTCCCACCATATATGAAATTGTCCAAAGTATTTCTCTTCGTTGTGACCAGATGTTGTGCATATATTCAATTACTACTAATTATTGTAGGAGTGGCTGTTGTGCACGTGACTCAAGAAAAGTTTCCACCAACTCCTCTAACAATCCGTGCCAAATTGAATCAAAATTGGACAATGTCCAAAATTAAGTGGGTGCACAATTTTAATATAGCGATGCGACGCGTCAACTTTGCATCGGTATACTGGAATTAGCATTGAATTTTTTTTTAAGTGTAAACTGTGTGCCCATCAATGCGATGCATTGACTCACTGGAATTTACTTTCAAAGTTTTGGTTAATTGTTGAACATCCTATCCTTTGCCCATGCCTTTTGTAATGTATTTCTAATGAATTTTTGGCCTTTAAATCATCAATATATCACCGTATTTAGTTCACCAATACTCCTACAACATCATACATCACATATTATAGTTTAAAACAACACAATATTATCAACAACAAATTAAAACAAGAGCTAAGATAAGACAAATTCGTAATGATCTTCCACTTATTATTTTGACTCTTGACTTAATCAAATTAACTTTACACATCACAAATAAGTTATTCCACATAAAGTTACATTATTAAAATCTTTGGAACAAATTAAACACATTAAAATCTACCGAGACCAACAAGACACACACCTAGCTCAAGCTAGTAAAACTAGTTTTCCGGGTTGAACTCTAAATTACTCAATTAAGCACAAAATTATTTGAAAAATACTTTGGACATTGTAAATACACTCTTTGACACTTAAATTCTTATTTATATCAATATCAACACGTTAAGCACATGAATTGCTCTCAAAACAAGGCGAAATAAGCTAGAATAATGATACAAAAGTGTATAAAATCACCTTAGATCAATAGTCAAACTCTGGAGTCTCTTCAATCGGCTTAAAATCTTCTCCAAACAAGGCTTTAGAGATTCTTTGACAAATATGTCCACTTCATGGTCCCACACTTGAATATGTATAATTGGGGATGCTTCCACATATATTTGTCTTTGCCTAAGGGGGTTATATTTTTTTAGCATAGCTGCATAGTTGGCATAAAATTCTCTCAACAAATCTGGACCATAGGTCCTGAGTGTTCTGGTTATCCATCCCAACTCATATCTCTCGAAACCCCTCACAAACTCTGGGATCTTTTATAATGACTTTGGCAAGATTTGAGGCTCATTATGGATGTTTCTCTTCTTATTTACCTTATCTATCAAGAATACCCCATCAATATAATAATCTTAAGAGTTTTAGACTATCCCACATCGTGGATCAATACCCATTTATAGTGGGGCAATAATAGTATCCTTGGAGGATTCGGTATTGTATGTTTCCTCCTCCTCTTGGTAACTAATCTCCTCAGTATCATCCACATTGTCGTGCCCATATTGATATGAGTCATTCCTTTCCTTTTTATCCTGGGGGGGTTGACGGGGGTAGCAGCTTCTAGCAAGGTTGTAAATATGATGGCCTTGACCTTCTCAAGATCCTTAGCCATTCTTCTCATTGGTCAAAAAGAGTGTTGTTCAGCCGAGGGGATAGTATCTACTTAACCTTGATCTACTAAATCTATAAAATTTACTCTCTGAGGTTGGAGGGGTGTGGAGAAAAATTGTGGAGCGGCTACACAATTTTGGAGAAAAATTGTGGAGCGGCTACACAGTTTATTAGGTTTTAATTTTATTTTTAGTTTTAAATTTTTTATATCATGTATTCAATTAGTTGGATCGTGATTATGAATATTATTGGCTAAAAACCCTCTCTCCGGGGTTAAAGCCAAGAACATAATTATTATTCTTTTGAATTAAATTCATTAATTTTGCTTATCATACTAAGTTGTTTGTTTATTCTTGCTTTAATTATTTTATGTATTGATCACCCATGATATATATATATATATTGTCGACCTTTTGATCTTGGGAGAGGGAATAGGGAGATACAACATGGGAATAAACAACGTTTGGATTTTTATTCTTTTATAAAATAAAGAATTTGAACTTAGCATCTAGGACAGGGGTGTACTTAGATGCCTTACTTGATTCAAACGTAGGATGATAGCTTTAATTAACTTAATTGAATTAATACATCCCCGCTCAACGATGTTGCTGTAATATCCACATTAAGTAAAAGATTATAGGTTGGGAAACCATGATCATGCAATTAACCCTACGAATCAACAATCAAGATAATCTAATTAGCGGATGAGATTCAATAACATAGTATGATTGTTCGGGGTGATTTAACCCCGAGTTTTCTTCCTTTGATTGTTCCAAGAATTTATTTTTCCACATTATTTATTTTATTTTTTTAATTTACAAAAATTACAAACTCTCTTTTTGGTTATTCTTGCACTAAATTAATCTAAACTGTGAACTAGAATTAAATCGTTGTTAAATCAAGTCTTTGTGGGATCTATATTCGGCTTTCTTGAAGGCCACTATATTACTTGGTAGACCACGTACACTTACGTGTGCACTTGGGCGCTTTTAAGTTTTTGGCGCCGTTGCCGGGGACTTGTAATTTAGAAATTGTTTGTTTTAGTTTTACTTTTAGATTTATTTGGTATTTTTTACGCTTGGTATTGATTTTGTTTTTGCAGGAAACAGGTTTTCAAAGTAGAAAGCTGGCAAGGGATCAAGACTTGGTTGAACCAAGCTTCGGACCTGAGCAACTTTACCATCAGCGCAGGAAAGAAGCAATCCTTCTCCCAAAAATTCCTTAATTCCAAGAAGACCAAGAGCATACTGTTCCTATGGTTGAACAACAAGCAGCTGGTAGGAAGGTTAGGGAAGTGGCAGTCCCACTTCCAATGAAATTGACTTTCCTAATTCAAAGACCGACAACTGGGGAGAATTTTGAGTTGAAATACAATATGGTGCAACTTCTTATTAGCAGTGGACAGTTTGCAGGGCTTTCACACGAGGATCCACAAGTCCACTTGCAGACATTCATTGACCTTACAGATACATTCACTCCAACCAGGGTGACTCCAGATTATGTGAGGCTGACACTTTTCCCCTATTCATTTATTGGGGAAGCTAAAAGGTGGTTGAATGCAGAGCCGGCTAGTTCAATCACAACATAGGACGACTTAGCCAGAAGTTTTCTCATTAGATTCTTTTCATCAGGCAAGACTGGAGACTTCGCAGTGAGATAGTGAGCTTCAAATAGAAGCCTGATGAAATCCTCTATCATGCGTGGGAACGCTTCAAGGCTCTTCTTCGGAATTGTCCACACTACCAACAGTCGAATGAGGTACTTGCTCATACTTTTGTAGAAGCTCTTGATCACAATACAAAGATTTTTCTAGATTCAGCCGCAGGTGGTCAAGTGTTCGAGCTAACTTATGATAAGCTATACACATTACTGAACCGCATAGCACAAAGAAATCCAGAGTGGCATTCAGATTATAGAAGTGCCAAAAAAAATTACGGGAGTGTTGGAGGTGGACCAATTTACAGCCTTATCAGTACAAGCTTCTGCAATGCATAATTTGATCAACACAACATTCAACAGCATGAAGTTGGGAGCAACATAACTTGTAGCCACAGTCAATGCCATCTAAAAAGCTGCAGGCAATGCTCAAAGGCCAAATTACGGTAATGCCTACAACATAAAGTGGCAAACTCAGCCACCAAACCAATCATGGAATACCCCATAGCCACAGTCCTAATTGAGTCAATCAACTAGCAACATGGAAGAGATGATGAAGCAACTCGTAGTTGGTCAAACACAATTGATTGCAGATCTGAACAGTCAAAGGGCAGAATTACAAAATCAAAAGTGGCACAGAGAAATTTAGAGTTGCAGGTTGGGCAGATACAATAAGCGTTAAATACCCATCCTCAAGCTGGTCTGCCTGCTGATACAAAAAATTCAAAGCAAGTTATGGCAATCACTTTGCAGAATGGTAAAGAGCTTCAAGGAGAACCTTCTAAGGAAATAAAGGAGGTAGATGCTGAGGTGATGACCCAACAGGTAAATGACAGAGTTGCTGAAAATTCAAGGAAGTCTGAGTACTTGAAGGAAAAAGTTATTGAACCAGAGAATAAAAAGACATTGCCATTGCCCTTCCCTAAAATTACATAAAAGCAAAGGAAGATGCATTGTTCAAGAAGTTCATTGACACATTCAGAGAGTTGCATATTAATCTAAGTTTGCTAGACATTCTACAGAGTATGCCTAAGTATGCAAAGTACTTGAGGGATGTGGTGGAGAAGAAGGTGAAACTGCAGGATGTAGGAGCTATAACACTCACTAAAGAGTGTAGTGCAGTAATGATACAAAAAAATCCCCAAGAAATTGAAAGATCAAGGGAAGTTTGCTATCCTTATTCAAATTGGGGGAAAATAAATCCATGCATTGAGTGACTTAGGGGCAAACATAAATTTAATGCCCCTATCATTATTATAAAATTGGGCTTGGGAAAGCCTAAAGCGGCACGAGTGGTGATGCAGCTAGAAGACGGATCTATAGTATATCTGGATGGAATCATTGAGTATGTCCTCATTAAGATTGGTAAATTTGTTATTCCTGCTGACTTTTTTATTCTTGATTTTTTGGCAGACGAACAGATACCAATTATTTTGGGGCTCCCATTCTTAGCAACCGGATGGGTTTGATTGATGTTAGAAAAGGCACACTCAAGATGAGGGTAGATGATGAAGAGGTGGTATTTGATGTTTACAAGGCCCCCATTGAAAATCCCTTATATAAAGATTTATGCATGATTAATATGTTTGAAAGGGATGAGTTTGGGGTGCCTAAGCCACTAAAGACCTCTTCCAAATACCTGACTGAGTGCCCTAAGATGAAACCACCATTTCCCAACATGTTAAAAGGTAAAAGAGGTTTGAAACGAATGAAAAAATGGCTCCCAAAAGGGGGTAAAAGGGTAAAGGAATATGGTTGAGTTGATATGGGTCGTGCCGCGACACTAAATCAAGCGTTGCTTGGGAGGCAACCCAAGTTAATTAGGTCTGTTTTTTTTTTAATTTTTTAGTTTTTATTTCACGTAGTTTTTGTTTTTAGTTGATTCACGGGTTAATGAGAAGTCTGAGTACCGAAAACTTGAGCTAAGAAGCATGGCAAAAATTGAGTGTGGGGTCCCATGGATCCCATTTTTGTGTAAAGATACATCTAGCTAGGCCTAGAGGCCTCAGGGAGTATTTCTATCCTTTTTACCTTTAAATTTACTTTGGGGATAAAGTAGATTTTTAAGTGTGGGGTGGGGAAATTCCCAAATTTTGGCTCAATTTAAAAAAATTTAGGTTAGGAATAAGTGAGATATTCTTGTTGGTGCTATTTTTTATTATATGGTACAAGTGTTTTATTTGGTAAAAGCACGTTGATTGATTGAATTACTACTTTTGAGACTCTTAGACTCTTGTACATTTTGGTTTAATTTTTAATTTGTGCTATTTTTTGGGTGGGAGTCTGTGATGATCCTATTGAGTTGAGCATGTGCATTGTCTTGTGAGATATTTTGTATATTCTTCATTGCATGCGATGTCTAGAACTTTTCCGGTGTGTGTGTGAAGTAAAATAAAGAATGTGGATTTAGGAGATGATATAGGCATTTCTTTGATAGCCTTGTTCTATACCTTCTTTTTGAACTACCTTTGTGCATTATCCTAGTTAACCTCCATTGATCCTTTAGATTTTTCCTTGGTAGCCTCATATGTTGCCTAATTCTCTTCTTTGATAGACCATAATTTGATCCAAAAAGTTCCTAAGTGCTTTAATTGAAAAAAAATTGAATTAGTAAGGAGTTTGAGAAATTGAAGAAGAAAAAGGTGAAATTGATGCCCCAAGGTAATAGTTATTGGTGTATAATTGATGTGTGGTGGATGGTTGTGATATAATTCATGTTAAAAATATTGCCATGATTGTGAAAAAAAAATGATTCTTGTGGTAGTAAACTATGTGTCCACCAAGTGTTTATGAAAATGCTTAAAGGAGATAGGGCAAAAATAAAAGAATGGGGTATACAAAAATAGTATAATTTGGTTGTTGGAGAGTGATTTTAATTGCATAATGTAGTGTATTAAAGCGCTTAGAAAGGTTAGTCAATATTCCCAAATAGTTCCTATCCATCCCTTAGACATTACAACCAGAAAAGTACTACTTGATCCTAAGCATTACATTCGACTATTAGTGAAGTATTACACTAAGAGAAAGCCTATGGTTCATTGTGTGTAACTTGTGAATTCTTTGTGAGAGTGAGCATAATTTAATTCGTTTACCCATTATGTTATAAATTGCATTATTGTGAGTGATTATGGGTAACTCTCTTGTTGTGAGGGGCACATGTTTGATGAATGTGGGCGATTTGTATGATGTCTTTGATTGAATAATAAGCATGAGTTTTCCGCTTAAGTAAGTCAATTCTTGAGGCTAGGATGTTTTGGAGTAGTGTTCATGAGCTATCAATTGTGTATATAACATGCTTTGTGTAGAAACTTGCATTTCCTGTAGTCATTGTAGTACTAGCTTGAGTGTCTTTATTTTAGTATAAGTGTAGCATCACCTCAGATTTTTGTGCTTAGAGTAAAGAGTTGTTCGAGGATGAACAAGAGTTTAAGTGTGGGGTGATGATCTGAGGTGATTTTATACACTTTCGTATCATTATTCTAGCTTATTTCGCCTTGTTTTGAGAGTAATCCATGTGCTTAACGTGTTGATATTGATATAAATAAGCCTTTAAGTGTTCAAGAGTGTATTTACAATGTCCAAAGTATTTTTCAAACAAGTTTGTGCTATCAACCCCAACCTTGTTGGGTTCTATATTTAATTTAGACACTAATTTATACTTTTTGAAAGGTATAATTTGAGAGATATCAGAAGATTTAGTTGCAAAAAATTCAGAATAATGAAGGTAATTAGCTAGAAGATGAAGAGAAAATTTCCACAAAATTAGTAAGATTCTTGAATAACCAATTCTTCGAGGATAGAGATTTTACATCCTTCTTATTGCTCAGATATACTCTTGAAAGTGTTGGAGCAGAAGACAATGCTAAGGTATGTAAACATCAAGAGGTTGAAGAGGTCAAAAATATTGTATTTTCTTTGAATAGGGATAATGCCAGTGGTCCAGGTGGGTTTACAGATAGATTCTATCAGTGTTGTTGGGACATTAATTATAATGACATTCATAGAATGGTAATTGATTTTCATAGAGGGAACACTTTTTCTATGTTTATTGCCCACACTAATTTGGTTTTACTTCCTAAGAAGGAAAAGTTCATTCTTTCTCTAATCTGAGGCCAATCAGTTTAAGTAATTTTATAAGCAATATAATCTCTAGAATCATTCATGCCATAATTGAGGTTCTTCTTCCTAGGGATATCTTCAAATCAGTCTAGCTTTGTTAAAGGAAGAAGTATTATTGAGAATCAATTGTTAACTCAAGAGATTATCTCAAATTTTTAGAAAAAGGCAAACCAACCAATGTAGTCATCAAGTTAGATATGACCAAGTCTTATGACAGGGTTTTTTGGTTTCTCCTAATGAAAGTTCTAAAAAAGATGGGTTTTTCTGAAGTCTGTATTGATTAAGTATGGAGGTTAATATCAAATAATTGGTTTTCTATCCTCATGAATGGACAATTCAAAGGATTCTTTCACTCTTCTAGAGGGGTGAATCAAGGAGAATCTTTATCTCCTACATTATTCATATTATCGGCAAAAATTCTAAGCAGGGCTCTAAATTCTTTATTAGATGATGCTCAGTTTGTGGGATATAGTTTTCCCAAGTAAAGTGCTAATATTAATCATATTGTATATAATGATAAAACTACAGTCTTTGCTTCATTAGATTCTTATTATTTAAAGAAAACAGTGTCCATTTTGCAGTATTATGAAACTCAATTAAGTCAAAAAGTCAACAAGGATAAAAGTATATTTTATATTCATCAAAATACAGTAAGGGAAGTAAGGCAAATGGTGGAGGATAGAACAGGTATTAGTAGAGATCAATTTCCTCTAAAATACCTAGGGTGCCCAATAACAAATACAAGGAAAAGAAGGTACATTATGATGATCTGATTTAAAGAGTTAGAGAAAAATTACACTCATAAAATGGAACATGCTATCTTATAAAGGTAAAGATTTATTGTTTTCTAGTGTTTGCAGAGTGTTCTTATTCATGTTTATCATTAGTAGTATCACGACTCAAACCAGGGCCTGGCCATGACGAGCATCCCAAGTACGTCGAGGATTGGGGACCACCCCCTTTGCCTAACCATCTCAAACACACACAAACACATGACAATGGATGAGTTTTGAACATAAAGCAAGATAGAGTAAATAGTGACTTAAAATTCTATGAATGTCAACAACCAAAACCGTCCACAGTAATCCACAAAGCCTCTATACCATCAAAACAACCTATGTTAGGACATGCCCCCAACTCTGAATTTGAAAATGACAATGTTAATCTGAACTTTTTAATTCTAATTCATGGAAGAAAAACCTGTGGAATAATCAAGTCTTCCAGATAATGGAAGCTCACCATTTCACCGTAAATAACCGAAGAACCAAACTAATCTACCTAACACTGCGTAGGAAAAGTAGGACTGCCTTTGGACCCTACATCATGTAAGGATACAACATCTGGAGACAGTTAGTAGGTTGAGTACTATCATGTAACTCAGGGGCAAGGGGTAAAATAATGCCATGATCAATAGTTCTAAATTTATCAATAATCCAATACACATGATCACATGCATATATATCAAATATTGGGATAGGTTTAAAGGCTTAGCATGCACTTTAAAATCATACGCATACTATATAGCATAACCTCCATAAGGCACCCACAGGCTATATGGGTTCAGCTCTTCCCTAGGTAGAAGGGCCCTAGTGCGTGTGACCGTACGAATTAGAGAACAATCACATATGCATATGCACTATAGGGGACTCGAACATCCCGACATATATCAAGAGTAACTTAAGCATTCAGTCATATAACATGTGGGACTCAAACCACCAGGTCATTTAGACCCCCGTGTCAACAACTGTGGTTTCTCGTATTGGCCCCTTGAGACCTCTACTTTCATGAGATAGCTATAAATCCTCATTAGAGCGCAATTAAAATGCTTTTCAAACATTCCCAATCATCAAACAAGGAGTCATTCGTTAAGGAATTATCAAGTGGTATCGTCGTACCGACTGTAGCTTGCAAGCACATGCCACTTTGCCAAATTAATCACTTTGTCAATAGGACTCTGATCTAATTAGCCAATGAGACCTCAAAGTTCCAAGTAGGAACCAAACCATGTAGCTAAGTGGGACTCTAACCCAACTAGCCAATGGGAATAGAAAGTCCCAAGTAGGAATCAGTCATCTAGCCAAGTGGGACTCTAACCTCTCGACCAATAGGACTTTGAAGTTTTCAATTCAAATTCAATCCATGCACATCAAGTCCTCTTTAAAAGTCAATTCAAGTTCTATTACTCTTTTATACTATGTAAGGTTCAATATGGATATTCTCATATTCAAAACCAATTCCACAAGATTTGGGTTGAGGTTATTGAAAGCTTCAAATAATTAACTCATCAAACTTAGGGAAAACCACATTCTCCATTCAATTCACATACCCATGCATCCAATTAGTTTCAAAACCACTATTTAAAACATAAATAATGCATATGTAAACATGAAACATCATATAAACAATAATCATTCAAAACCCTCAACCTATATCCAAAAACCAATAATTAAACCACATGAGTAACTACTTAATCACATGTTTTTAATAAAGTTTTTTTTAGGAAAAGAGTTACATGCCTAAAAGTATTACAATTAGGGAGAGAAATCACCCTTGAGAGCCCTAAATGATCAACTCCTTAGAAACCCTAAGTATCTTAACCTTGGAGATTTGAGAGTTATTGAGAAGATATTTTGATTTGTTTTAGAGTGATAATGATACCCTAGAGGGGTTTTAAGTTGTCGGTCGTGATTGGGAAAGAGGGGAAATGTCCAAAGTGCCCTTAATTAAAAGCTGTAAAATTATCGCCAGTGACTATGAGTCACTATGCGACTCGTAAGGACATGTTATGACTCGTCACCATGAGTCATAGTCAAGACAGTAACTGAAGGACCCTTCTATGGGGACCCTATGATTCACACCATATGACACATCAGGTGACCCTACGAGCCGTAGGGTTCGAGTCGTAGTCAAGATAGAAATATTCAGGGCACACACTAGTTTGGCTACGGATGGAACCATACGACTCGTTAGGAGCCACTTATAATCAGCATAATAACTTAGGATACCTTCACTAGACACCATATGTTTGGGGTCCTATGACCCATAATGACACGTTATGACTTGTAGGTTAAGTCATAGTCAGAGAAGTGAGTTCAAAAACTCAGAAATTTTCAGGGACCAAAATCTGGGGTGTTACCAGTAGTTCCTCCTAATTATGTAATCAAGGATTTGCACAGAATCTTTGCAAAATTTTTTAGGAGTAATAAGGTCACAGGTAGAAGGAAACATTAATCTACTTGGGATAAAATTTGTTTACCTAAACAAGGAGGACAGTATTTTAAATCTATGATTGACATCTCACAAGTAATGTATGATAACCTCTGGTGGAGGTTCAAAACTCAGAATACAATATGGGCTAATTATTTGTGGAGTAAGTACTGTAAAATGCATATCCTAACTCTACTTCACTATAAAAGAGGCGCTTACCAATGGAAATTTATATTGCAGAATACAGACTACTTAGAGAAGTATTTATAGTGTAAACCTAAGGTGGGTTATTCTATATTTTAGTATGATAACTGGAAAAGGTTGGGTCTTTAACATTCTCTACAATAAGATATGGTGACTTGTAATCCATTGATTGATATAAAAATGTTTTTGAAGGATAATAAATGGGACTTGATGAGTGGTGATTTTACCACTTATTCTCACTCAACATTCATGTACATTACCTTATTTTGAATGAATACTGAGACATATTCGAGAGTAAATACACTAATATCCACTCTGTGTAGGCATAGAGTTGAGGAGATCAAAAGATGTGGATCGGAGCTGAAAATGATAAAAAGGGAGCAAAAAAGAGTACAAGCGAAGACCTGGACTACATCAACCTTAGTTACCGCGACATCAGTCCTCAATTCGCGATCACGGTTTGTCAAGACGGTCAGCACAACGCGATCACAGAACACAATTGCGATGCATCAATGTGGTCATGGACAGACATGTGCAATCATGGTTCAGCGGGAATATGCCTAGGGGTAGATCTGTAAAAGCACTTAGATGAATCCCAAAAAATATATAAGAAAAAACCATTTTTCTTTGGGCATTGCTTACCTCATAAGATATCTTTGAATTCTAGACTTGAAATCCTAATTGGGCAAGTGTATAATTAACTTTGGAGGCTAAATTTCTTAGGATTTTTGTAAAGAATAAATGCTTTGGATAATCTTTATGGTATATCTCTCTTTACTTTCTTCATGAGTAGCTAAGTAATTTAGTCTTGGGATTATGTTGAACTAGAGTGTAATTTGTGTGTGGGTATTGTTGTGTTTGCATGATTGTTAGTTGTTGAGTAAGGATTCCACCATTGCTTGAGCTTATGAGTTGGAATTTGATGGGTGAAAGCCCCAAATCTCCAAATGGGTTTGATGGGTGAGAACCCC
Source organism: Capsicum pubescens (assembly GCA_030864215.1). Classification (NCBI taxonomy): domain Eukaryota; kingdom Viridiplantae; phylum Streptophyta; class Magnoliopsida; order Solanales; family Solanaceae; genus Capsicum; species Capsicum pubescens. Next base: position 198,185,474 of record CM061544.1, on the reverse strand, counting down.
AAACTCTAGAAACCCTTTATCATTCTCGAAAGAGGGATGGAGGTAAATATAAGGTAACCCATACATCCTTGAAAGAGGGTTATAGGGTGACAAGGCAATGCGAGACAATTAAGTCTATGGTTTGCTCCCTTTTGCAATCTTAGAAAGAAGTGTATTAGGAGTGCAAATCATGTCAAGAGCATCATCCTAGAAATAGAGATGCTTGATTGAGGTTTTAGGTGATTACAAATTTCATACTTGTTAGGTGCTCAAAAGAGCCAACGGGTGAAATCATTATGGTTTTATCAAAAGATTGGCCACAATGACTTTGGACCTAGCCTATCATTTAGTTAACAACTAAATTTCATGCTAAACCATCATTAACCCACATGTTTTTACCTTTAGGTAGACATAATCCCAAGATTTCACCCAACATTATTGCTTAAAACAAAAGTGTTATCGCTTGAACATTTGCTAAAGATTGTACGAAAAGTTCCCAAACAAATCCCCCCATTTTATTTTACATGTCATTTTTGTTAGCATCCCCAGTAATCTCATAGTAATTTGAGAACCCATAGTGTTTGAAGTTTATAATTCTCTCCTTGAGATTTGACCCTAATTCAAATTGGGTTACTTGACAACTACCGCCTCACCATTCAATTATGGGAGTGAGTTGAGCGTTATCAATATGGTGCCATTGCCGGGGAGTGGAATATAGATTTCACTTGTGTGGTATCATTCTTACTTGGGAATACCTGGAGTGGTGTCATTTAGTTTATTTGTTGTTTTTAAATCTTTTGTAGGTGACCAAAGTATAAACGGAGCAATGACGATAACGCAAGCAATATGGACCCCTTAGATACCCCTCTTGATAATGAAGGCCAATTAAATGAAGTGGGATAGACAAGTGCAATTCGCATCCCGCCAACCAACGAGAATGGAGTGTTTCATGTGACTAGCGTTATGTTTCACATGTTGCAAATAAAAGGGTTGTATTGGGGTCAAGCATATGAGGACCCGAATGTCTATATGAAGAACTTTGTGGAAGTTTGTACGCCATTTAACATAGCACATATTACACAAGAATCCATATAGCTTTGACTTTTCCCATTCTCACTAATGGGTGAGGCGGTTTTATGGCTTCGCTCACTTCCACCCGACCTAATTACATCATGGGAAGAGCTTACCACAGTGTTTATTGATAGATACTCCCCACCATAAAAAATGCTTCAAAAATAGGATGAGATTCTGAAATTCCAGCAAATGAATGGAGAACCGTTATTTGAAGCTTAGGAGAGGTTTACTGGGAAGTTAGCCCAATGCCCAAATGATGAGGTCCCAGAAAAGATGCTCCTCAAGATTTTCTATAGGGCTCTTGATCTATTAAACAAAAAGGTGGTGGATAATGTGACGGGCCTCTCTATAGTGAGATTGCATCATCTTGCAGCCTTCTGATTGATAAGAGAAATATCAAAACAAAATTGGGGTTGGCATACCCGAGATACCAAAGCTTCCAAAACTCCTTCTATTACCTCTGTGGTGGCAAATGAACAAAGAAAACAAGAAGAAGAAAATGAGGAGAACATGGCCAAAATGATGACCCAACTTGAGCTCTCGACGAAGCATGTTATGGGTGCACTCGCGAAAGCGATAAACACCATAGCATCAAAATCTTATGAAGATGATAAAGAGGCAAAGAAGTAGGATGAAGAAATTTTGTACTTGGCAAACTACTCGGAGGGTTCCCGCCCTGCCTATCAAAGGCAAGGTAGGAACCAAGATTGGATGAATCATGAGCAGAATCAAGATTGGAGAGATCGTGAACATGACTATGACTGTTATGTCCCTCCTCATGATTGAAATAAAGCCAAGGAATCTAGTGTCATTGACCCCGAAAAGTTCAAGATTGAGGATTTGTTAGCAAGGATCTTGAATATAGTAGAAGACACAGATAAGATGGTCCCTGAGTCGAAGGGTGATTTCTCCCAACTTTCTCAAATGGTGGTGTCTCACTCCACCTCTATCAAGCAATTAGAAACCCAAGTGGGGCAAATATCTACGCAATTAAATGTTAGACCTAGAGGTGGACTTCTGAGTGACATAATTACTAACCCAATGAATGATTCCCAAGTCCTAGCAATTGTGATAAGGATTGAAAGATCACTTGAGAAACCTTTTAGAGAATACGTGAGTGAGAATATTCCCAAGGCCAAACCAAAGGAGCTAACGCCTCAAAGAAGAGAGGCAAATAATGAGAAAGAGGTTAATGAAAGCGATGAGGAGGTAGTTGAAGTTAAAAGGCCATAAATTGAAGCAATACCAACCATCCAAGTTCCTCCACCATTTACTCAACATTTGCATTAAAAACAGAAAAAAAAAATTGAGGAAGTTCATGGCCAAACTTAGCAACCTATCGATAAACATCTCATTGCTTGAAGTTATCCAAGAGATACCGGGATACGCTAAGTTGATGAAAAAGTTGATGTCCAAGAAGAAAATTGTTGAAGGAGATACTATTAAGGTCACTTGTGGATGTAGCACTATCATGGATAGCAAGGTTGCAGAAAAGAAAGATGAGCCCAGAGTATTCACTATTCCTTGAACAATTGAGACGCATGAATTTGCAAAAGCTCTATGTGACCTTGGTGCGAGCATCAACTTAATGCCTTTTGTCATATACAAGAAACTTGGTCTAGATACCCCGACGCCAACTCTATGTGACTCTTAATGGAAGACCGGTCTATAAAAAGGCCGGTGGGTATATTGTTTGACGTCCTTGTAAAAGTGGACAAGTTCATTCTTCCGGAAGATTTTGTGGAATTAGATTGTGAAATAGACCAAGAGGTGCCTATCATTCTTAGTCGTCTTTTCTTAGTCACTGGGAGAGCCATTGTCAATCTAGAGCTGGGGGAGACAAAATTTAGAGTGCAAGAGGATGAGGTCTCTTTCAAAATTTGCAAGACAAAGAAGCAAACCGCGGAGTTGCAAGTAGTATCCGTAGTGGATGTTGAAAATGAGAAGATGAATGAAGAGGAGTTCGAGGACCCACCTTGGGAATGAATGAAGAAAGATGTCGTGCCACGACAATAACTAAGACGCTAGGTGGAAGGCAACCCACAGATGCCAAGAGAGTGGCTCGTATCCTTTTTTGTTATATTTTTATAGGGTAGATGTTATCTTTTACATATGAATAACCCATGCATTTGTGGCACTATGAAGCGCATTGGATAAGTTGAACAAGGAAGAAATATGTCAAAATTGAGTAAAATGCTGAATAGGGGAAAATAAGGGAGCAGAATTGCTCTCGATTACCGTGATCGCGGTCCCCAAGCGTGATCGCGGTCACACGAGTGTCCGCAATCTCAGTCCCTTGACCGCGGTCACAGCCATTTCTGGCATTTAACCCCTAGATTCCCTCATTTCCCTCACACTCCCTTTCAATATTGTACTCTCTAATTTGGGCTAATTTTTGGCTAAGTTTATGAACTCTCAAACAGCATTCTTGCATCCCGTTGCATCACAACTCCAGTAGGTGACATGAATCCATGTCTTTACTTATGAAACTAGGTCATAGAATACATGATTAAGAAGGTCCTAAAATTTTAATTGTTATGTTTTCCATGTTGTTATACTTGGTATTGGTGTGATGTTGGTTGTTTGATTAAGGTGTGCACACACGTGGGGAAATCATGAGTACCCAACGATGTGTGAAATAGGTAGACGAATGAGATATACACACCAAGTGTTTGATAAAATGCTCAAATAAACTTTCAATATTAATATTTGCTTTCTAAAGGGCATTCACACACTTGTTAGCATTGTTCCAATGATCTTCATATGTTTCCATATTGTAGAACATACTAGTAGCCTAAATTTGGAAGAAATCTGAACATGCAGAGCTGACATGGAACCAGCCTCAGGTAGTGCGACCATAGTTATAGAATGCGATCGCAGTAACGCGAACGCGGTCATAACTCGCGATCGCGGTAACTGAGGACAACTTTCTGCCATGTCAAAAATCCTACATTTCTAATTTTTAGTTAAGAACCTAGTCCAATGAACTCTAGTGATCAATATAGCACAGTTTGCATGCTTAAAATGTCATCGAAAGATATATGTGTGCTTAGTGCATTCAGGACAACATCATGGATAAGTATGATCACATCCGATTCATGGAACCCGAGTGCCACATTTTTTACTACAAGGATCTTCCGAGGACAAAGCTACTATCGGAGAGAGGAATTTGCTTGAAAAATGTGCTGGAGAAACTATCGACACTATATTACAAACTTGAAGCCATAGGGTGGCGGTACTTCGCCCCAGATCCATGCATTGCAAATGAGCAATGGGTTCGTGAATTTTATGCAAACATCGATGGAGTCTCTTTTTTTGGACCCACTCAATGTGACTGTAAAGATTTGGGGAAAGTCGGTGAAAGTTGGGGATAGACAAATCAATGATGTTTGGCTCAAGCATACTGACATGAGTGACTTCAAAGCAAAAGGGGTGTAAATCGGGGAGTTGGTTAGCACAAAGACTATGCCTCGTAAAGGAGGTCTCGTGGATCAAGTCATCCTTTATTTGGCTCTAGTATTTGAGCACGGGTAGAAGCAAAGATATCTGTGGTAGTGGCTATTAGGGTTTTAACCAAAGTATGAGACTCACCTACTAGGTCATGGTCTCCTATTTGTGGCTCACTTTTTGGTGTCATACTAGATGAACACCTATATCCTTAGGTCTAAAAGATTCCGTTTGGGACATCCATAATGCAACTTTATTTGACTCATTTCCTCTTTATTCTTATTAATATGTTTTATCTGTTGGTCCTTGTTGTCTCTATTACGCTTCCCCAAGTCTCATGGAAAAGATTACTAAGAAGTCAAAAGAGGCAAATCTTTTGGTACATTCTTTTATAAAAGCATTGTGGAATCCTCAAATATGGGAATTAACCGGGACTGCAACTTATGAATATCAACCTTGATTTTTTAATCTCAATATGAAGTCCTATCATCTGTGAAGGTGGTTCGTACCTTACCCTCTCAGTCACTCATATTTTCAAACTATTAATTTGGGCATGCCAAACTTGCTAACAATGCGTGCACTGAGACCAAAGTATTCTTAATGGACTATTTCATAAATGGTTCTAGATCTTGGAGTATATTATTCATTTATTTCTCTTCCCACTTTGGTATAGCTCGGCACTATGGTTCTTCCACCATGTTGGTTCTTCTTGAGTGATCGTGGATGCCACTTAGGCATGCTGTGAGTTCATGGTTGAGATTTTGTGCTCATAATCTAGTGCAGTAATCAAGTGTACATGATTCTCACCAAAATAGAACTTGCTGATGGTAATAGCTAATATATCCACTAATATTTACTGGACACTCACACTATCAAGCGTTGATTATTTCTTTGATATTTCTCTCGGCTTTCTAATGTTGTTTAGCGTGGCAGCATAGGCAAAAAAGAATTCTTGAACTAGTGTTGGCAGTATTCTCTAGGTGGTTTGCTGAGCCAACCCAATTACTAATAGTTGAACTGATCAAGCACCTTTAGATATTCTACTAGTTTGGTAGAGTTGATTAGCTTCTCTTCAACAATGTTTCTTTTCAAATTTCCTTTATTCCATGTCTCTGATCCTTTATTTAAAGTAAGAGCTTAAAATTCCCCAAAATCCATGATCGTAGGAAAGATTTTATTTTTTAGGACTAAACTTATAGTAATAACTAATGTGTATATTATATGATTAAAGAATTAAGATTGTGTCCCCACATGGGAAAGCAACTGTTGGAATCGTAGGGGGTTGCACCACACAGTGAGGGACCAGGTTCCTCAAAGTCAATCATAGGCAATCAAACACTAAAGTTCAGGAAAATTAAAGGTTGTGCAGGAAAATAATAACAGACAAGATTTAACGTGGAAATCCCCTTGCTCAAGGGAGGAAAAATCATGGCTTGCCCTCACAAACAACCAAGAAATCCACTATAATCAACCTCTTGATTACAGACTCGATTTCAGTGTAACTCTAGGCTCCTTTTGCTTGTAATAACTCTACTACAAGCTCATCTTGGCAACTCTACCAAGGACCCTTAAAAACTGGTTAACGTTAACCAGCAACAAACTTAAGCAACTCTACCAAAACACTTCTATTAACAAAATAAAACACTACTCTTATAGCATGAGTAGTTTGATTACAAATCAACACTTAAAAACACTCACTCACTTTTTAAGCATACTACAAAGATAAGAACATGAGCAATCTTGAAATAGAGTTTTTGCTGCCTCTTTTCACTCTTTAGATTTGTGCAAAAACTATTTGATGAAGAAATATCTTTTTCCTTTTATAGATGAGTGATAATTAGGGTTGAAATATTATTGGACCAGGTGTCCTATTCAATACAGGTATCACCTGCAAGTTTGTTACACAAGAGGACAAAACTGTGCAGACACGCGTGCCAGCTGTACTGTACCATGAACATCCAGGGACCTAGTCCCTTGCAGTTAGTTGTTCATCATCAAAACTACATATAACAATTTTCCCCTTTTTTGATGTTGAAAGACCAACCATACAACTTTAAGCACATCCACCATATTTAATTAGTGTGATTACCACTCTGGAGATAAATGTTCCCCCTATCATCTTGCTTCCACCATCATGCAACACAGGGACCTATTCCCTTGTTGTCATTTGCAACAAAAACTCTGATTTCTTCCCTCTGTCATCATGCACCTTCATTAAGTGCATGTGCATACTTCCCTCTATCAACATTCCTTCCTTCATTCATCTATTCAGCACATCACTTACTCCCCCCCAATCAGCATGCCATTCAAATCTGCACCTCAACTCATCATAGGCATCTACATCAGTTGCACCTGGTCCCTAGTTCCTACTACATGAACTCAGTATGTATTCTCTTTTCCGGCATTATTGAAAAGTAAGTACAGTAAATCAAGAGTAAGTTAAGCACAAATTAGTTAACTCATGGCCACTTGGGAAACACTAACATGAAAAATAACTTTGCAATTTAATAATAACAAATGTAACACACAAAGCAAAGATTCATTCATAAGTAGAGGACATGTATCATTAAGTGTATAAATTAAATGTTCTAAGGAAAAATCCATATGAATCAAGAAGGATTAACAAGTGAAGGACTGGGAAAAAGATTTTGAAGGAGTAGAGTCAAGTTGTTATTGAGATGCCTTAGCTCTGTATTTAGGCTAAGGACCTCATTAGTTAAGATTGACACTCTCTTCTTCAGTTCAACATTCTCAGTTTTGTGCATTTTAGAGTCATATGGGCTTATTTTGGGGAGATGATGAATTGTCACCTAGAGCTTGCTAATTTCTTTATCCTTGGCAGCCAGGTGGAACTTCAGTTCCTCTATTTCCTTGTTGAACTCCTTCTGAGAAATGCTACCTGATTTAACACATTTAATTTTGACTAATGTCTTCATGCCAAGCATGTGTAACACAGTTCCTTGGGTTTCATTTTCACAGACACTACCAAATTGGTCAAATACCTTGTTTAACCAATAACCATAAGGCATGCCATATTTTTCATTTTTCCTAAGAACCACTTTGTGAATGTGTTCCAGCATTAAAGCAGGTAGATTAATGAATTCAAAGCTACAAAGGCATTCTATCACATACAAATCAGTAGTTGAGGCAATGTTTTTCTTTCGTGATCTAGGCAGAATCGTCTTGTTCAAAAAGTCAAAGACCAATTAAAACTCACTCTTGAGTGATTTCCTATTCACTACAGCCACAAATTTTTCTTTGAACTTTGATGCATTAGCTAAGAATTCTATTGAAGACAGTTGCTTTGAGATAACTCTCACACCATATATAGGAACTTCTAAAATTCTTTCTAATGTTTTCTCATTCAGCTTTATTTTCTTTCCTTAGACCTATGCAATTAAATTCAACCCATCTTTTGAGAATTTCAAAGTGAAATAGAATTCCCTGACTATCTCATCAAAAATAGTGGGAATAGGACTTTCCATAAGATGCATCCAATCTTGATGTTTAACCAGCTCAACTAATCCCACCATACCAGGTTTTATTAGCATATTTGAATAAAAGATCCTTCTAATTAACGCCTTTTGACTTTTTAAGAACATGTTTTAACTTCCTTGGATACCATCTTACTGTTCTCCCCATTCTATCTTCTAGTATAAGTGATCACATATTCTTTTTCACTTACTTTCCTTTTCTTGGGACCAGGTCCCTCAAGTGTTAGCAGTTTTTTAGTAGAACTTCCAAACTGTTTTCCAAAAACTCTTGGTGTTTTACTAACATTGATTTTCTTGTGATCAACTATGCTCTTTATTAGGCTATTTGACAACAAAATGAGGTTTCAGAAACCCAGGTTTCATCCATCACAATTTTATCAGAACAGTTTTGAGGATTCAAGGATGATTCATCATCAACAGGTTGAGTGATGAAGGAGTTAGGCATTGGAAGATTAAGAATAGAAGGATGTTTTTCAGGAAGGTTTGGGAAGGGATTTTTAACTATGCTAAGCTCAGAATCCTTTGAAGGACTTGAAAATGGGAGAGCTACAACCATCAAGAAGGTCCTTTCCATAGAAGGCTATTTGACATTAGGATTTTCTTTTTTATGGGAAGCAGTGGGTGCAACAAGATTTGAGTAATAATGAGCACCGGGAAGGGTTTTCTTGTGGGAACAGGATATGATCAATTTTAAATTTTAGGTGACTCGCCTTCCCTTTTAGAATAGGACAACCTATTTCTGACACAAGGAAAGGAAGGACGTGACTTTTTCTGGATAGAACACATAAAATTTGCACATACAAGATACTAACCTGAGAGATGGGACCACGTCCCTCTTTAGTTTGTATGAATCTTTAAATTTGTGCTTGTTACATTTGTCCACCTCCAAAGTTGTTTCCATGGGTGTATACCTGCAAAGGTATGTTACTGAGTTAGACCAACAAGTACCTAATTTACCAATGATTCTTTCCTCCTGAACATAGCCAATTTTGTAAGGAGGCATTGATTCACTTGATAGTAAGTCAGGCTAATTTGATCAATCTTATCATTATCTTGTTAGTTTTAACACACCACTTCATACCATGACTTATTCTGAAATAGGTCTAAATACTAGGTATCAGACTTGACTTTATTCACGAGGTTGAAGCTTCTTCACCTGAGAAGAGTTTCTTAGGGACTAGGTCCTTGAGAGTTTTATTATGACCCCTACTAATTAATGTTAGTCTTGAGCTGGAATGAGTCACAAATATTTTGCATCTTTACTATTTTTATCTGCATCTTTCAATCTTTTCTCATCGTCTTCAGCATCATCAACCCTCTTTCTTCAAATCACATAGTTTTCCTTCTTGTCATGGAGATTTTCAGCTATATTCTGCCATAGATCAGGTGCTTTGAAATCAATTATTTCACCTGAGACACTTCCATCTTGAAGTGTATTGAGACAGAGAAAACAGTCAGACCTTTCAACATTGAGCTTTTTGATCACTCATCTTTAATGATCATTACTGACTATAATTCTCTTCCTCGTACCTCAGAACATGATCACTTATCAGATTTGGGAACCCACTTGAGTCTAAGTTCCTAGTAGTAGGACAATGGAGTGATCAAATCCTTCTCGGTACATCTAGGTAGAGAGTTTTTCTTCATTCTTTTCAAGGACATGAAATTCTTTAGATAGGAATTCTCTTACTAGATATATTTATCATTGAATATTCTTGCTCTATTCCAACTTTGATAGTGTTTCTTCAGGTGTCTATCTCTTCCACAGTGGGTGCACAAGGGTTTATAAACATCTTGAACAACATTACCTTGTGACCCAGAAGATTGAGTTTTGTACTGATACCCCAGACCTTTACTATCATTAACTTCTTGATTGGTTAAGTTAGAAAGAATCTGAGAGGATGCAGTCCATTGTAGAGATTTTTTAAGTTCATCCTCAGATGGACCAGTTCCTTCTCTAACTTCTTATTCTTCTGAAGTGCAGTCATGAGAAGCCTTTGAGAATCCTCCTATTTTTTTCAAGCTTAACCTGAAACTTTAAGGCTTCTTTCTTTCCATTACTCTCAAAAACATCTACTTTCTCCAGTTGACTTACCAAACTTAGAATTTTAATTTTCAGCTTACCAACCCATTGCTCAGTTTCTAATATCTTGAGAATCAAAGCTGCCAACTCAAACTCCTGATCTTCTATTTTTTATTTTAGAGCATTATCTTTTTCATTGCCACAAGAATCATCTCTTTTCTCCAGTTGACTCACTAAATTCCTATTTTCAAATTCTAACTTAGTAACCTGCTCTTCAATTTCAGATATTTGGAGAGTTAGAGCAATTAACTCAAGCTCTTGACTTTCCACCTTTTCTTCTAGAGAAAATGTTTACGCATTCATTTCACGCATAAAGTCAATCAGCACATTTGTAAGCTCTTTTATCTTTCTAGCAGAATAGTTGTCCAAGTTTTCTTTAAGGTCAAAAAGTGTTACCTCATTTTCTTCTTCATCTTCAGTGTTTGCCATAAAAGCAACCAAGGAATCAATGATCACTTTCTCATCCTCTCTAACAAACATGGAAACATCTATAGACTTCTCAGCTTTATCAGATTCACTGGAAGAGTCACCCCAACCAGCTAAAGCTTGTTTAACTTTAAAATCAGTTGTAGCCTATATTTTTTATTTTACAAAGACCTGGTCCCTGTTTCTTTCTTTGTCACCTCTAGTGTTGTGATAATCCTAATAGTCTATTTTATGTATTGGACAATCATTAATAAAATGTTCAGGACTTCCACATCTGTGACAAACTTCCATAGTGCCTCTATTTTTGCTGCTACTTCCACTTCTTTGAAATTGGCCACTTTATCTCATACCTCTAACTATTCTTTTTGCCAAATAGGCATCATCATTGTCTTCTTCATTAGAGTTTAATTTTAGCGCCCTCAGTGCCAGAGATTTTTCCCTATTTCCTTTCTTCTTCTCTTGTTCGTGCTACCTCTTGAGTTCATGAGTCCTTAAATTTCCAATAAGCTTATCCATAGTGAGGGTCTTCAGGTTCCTTGCTTCAGTTATGGCATCCACTTTGCTTTCCCAGGACTTAGAAAGAACACCAAGAATTTTTCTCACATGTTTGTACAAGGGAATCACTTCGCCTAAGTAGTGAAGCTTATCTATGATAGAAGTGAACCTTGTATGCATTTCTTGGATTGTTTCTCCTTCTTTTATGGTGAAGGTTTCAGACAGAATAGTTAGCATGTCCATTTTTGAATCCTTCATATCAGTGGTACCTTCATGAGAGTCCTCAAGCAATCCTAGATCTCTTTGGTATTTTCACAAGCTGAGATCCTATTGTATTCATTAGGACCTATGCCACATACTAACAGTTTCTTGGCCTTATAATTTTTTTCAGTCTTTTTCCTATCTTCATGATTGTACTCTCTCCTACTTTTGATAACCATTCTAGTAACATCTCCTTCTTTGACTTCTCTTATAGGGACATGAGGACCATCAAGAATAATGTCCATTAGCTCACTGTCCTCAGCCATAATAAAGTCAAACATCTTTATTTTCCAACACCCATAGTATTATCCATTAAATCTCTGTGGTGTAATGGTAGATTGCCCTTTTTCCAAGTTTGGTGGAGCAACCATGATAACCAAAACACTCTAGGTGTGAACCGGCTCTGATACCAATTATTAAAACCCTTAGGGGTTGCACTATACAACGAGGGACCAGGTCCCTCAAAGTCAATCACAGGCAATCAAACACTAAAGTGCAGAAAAAATAAAGGTCGTGCAGAAAAATAACAACGCACAAGATTTACGTGAAAATCTCCTTGCTTAAGGGAGAAAAAACCACGACTTTCCCTCACAAACACCCAAGAAATCCACTATAATCAACCTCTTGATTACAGACTTGATTTCAGCCTAACTCTAGGCTCTTTTCGCTTGTAATAACTCTACTACAAGCTCATCTTGGCAACTCTGCCAAGGACCCTAAAAAACTGGTTAAATCTAACCAGCAACAATCTTAGGCAACTCTACCTAAACACTTCTCTCAACAAAAGAAAACACTAATCTTATAGCATAAGTAGTTCAATTATAAATCAGCTCTCAAGAACACTCACTCACTCTTTAAGCATACTATAAAAGATAAGAACATGAGCAATGCTTGAGCAATCTTGAAATAGAGTTTTTGTTGTCTTTCTTTATTCTTTAGATTTGGGCAAAAACTATTTAATAAGGAAAAATCTTTTTTCTTTTATAGACGAGTGATGGTTAGGGCTAAAATATCATTAGATCAGGTGTCCTATTCAGTACAAGCAGCACCTGTAAGTTTGTTACACAAGAGGACAAAATTGTGCAGACACGCGTGCCAACTGTACTGTACCATGAACATCCAGGGACCTGGTCCCTTGCAGTTAGCTGCTCATCATCAAAACTACATATAGAAGCAACATTTTTAATTTTCATGCAACTACAATTAATTGAGTTCCTAGATATGCACTCAATCACATATCATCACTCAATCTTTTCAAGAGTTGAACGATTTATCTCAATAAGATTTTTTCAAATCTAAATGAGTTATTTAGATAAGAATGACTGATTATCTCATATAAATATATGTTATCCTTAAGAGAATCTATTAAACAAGAGTTAACACCTTGAGTTTAGGTAAACTATCTCTGCCAAATTCTAATCTATTTTTTCAAGCAAAACTAAGATATTAGAGCTTAGATTGATGTGTGCGGCCATTAACCAATCAAGAAACAATTTGATACCCTAATTTCTAAAAATTATGCAACACAAAAAAACTTTGAACTTTAGACTCTCATTGGGTTCACAACCTCAGTAGACGATTTAGGTACTCATAATGTAAGAAAAAGAACAAGAATCAATTGAAGTCATAATACTTACCATGAATTAAAGATGAAAGAGATAACTTATTTTTTGCAAAAACTTCTAAACTAGAGAGAGAAAATATCAAAAACTACAAACTACTCAATTCTAGTAGCTTCTTATTACAAAAACCTATGAAAAGTATTTATAGTGACCCATAAATTTTGAATTCTAAAAATAGTGAAACTATCTGCCTAACCGTCTATAGATCGTATATTGATCCACGATCCATGAATTGCCATTATACTATTGTGGATTTAACTCGATTTATGTACATTTATCGTTAATTGATTCACAGATCGTATATTGATCCATAAATTACACCATAGATTTTTCTTCCATCTTTGACTTCTCCAATTACACGGTCATACATGTGGTATACAATCCATAACTTTCTTTATGAATCACTCAACTTTTGAATCTCCGGCGTGCATCATTCTCTAATTTTTTCCACGATTTGATCCATGATTGTACGTTCATTCCACAAGTCATGAATTTCTTTTCTTTAAGGTAATTTTTATTTTTTTTCTCCTTTTGGCTATTTTGACATTCAATACCTGCAAAACACCATTTTTATATTAAAATTCGAAAAAACAAGCAAAAGGTCATAGAAAAAATTTAAGTAAAAAACATCAGATTTGCTATAAAACTAAGGCACACCATCGACATGCAATCCACATATGACCTCTATATCTTAACTCCTAAGACCTTGAGTTTTCAACCTTTAGGCTTCCCACAGAAGATACAACATGCGCGTCAAATGTTCGAAATACTATCCAACATGGCCTCCACATTTCAAGTTTAGAAATTTAAATTTTCAACTTTCATTACTTACTACAGACAGTGGGGATACAGTCTGTATCTCACATATGTAGCAACTTAAACTCTAATATTTTCCCCTTCTAAGACCTCACACACAGTCATATGTTGCATAAACGTTTTACATCCCAATCGCATCTTAATCCAGGTTTCTAAATTTATTTCATTTCAACTCAAATTAATTTTAGTACACTTGGTACACGTTTATACTTAGACATTGATTTTCACAAAGAAGTATACATCAATTATCACAATTCATATCTAACCACAATAAATTAATAAATTTAAATCTGTTACGAATACATAAAATGACATGCTATCTCCCACCAGCCATAAGTATCTGATATCTTTGCCAATCAAGGTTAGGACACAAAAGAAGAAATTACCTAATATTTTTATTTCTGTTGGAATTTGAACATGACACCTCATAGTTCTCAACTAAGTCCACTAATAACTATATAAAACTATATTCATAAAACCTATTTCTTTAATTAAAGTGGATAATTAAGGCCCTAATTTTTCATCTTTCGGTATAAATCCAACATAAATGAGACAAAGAGAATAAGCTAACGTTTGATCTATTTAAGTGTAAATTTAAAAATTCATCTAAATATCTATCAGGTCATGAAATTCGATTAGATTTTGAAAATTTAATCTTTAAATATTTTTATGATTTTAAAAACTAATTTAGACTAATTTTTAAATTTTTAAAATTATTTTGAAATATAATTTTAAATTTTAAAAAATCATAACTTCAAAACTCAAATATAAATTACTATAAATTTCTAACTTTAAAATTTACAACAAAACTAATGAGGCCTGCGAAGTAATGAAAAAGGGCATATTGGTCCAACCAAAAAAAGAAAAAGAAAAAGGGCATATTGGGACAAATAATGTAGGAAGGTAGGACCTCAAGGATTCAAGTCCCAACCAAAGTAAAGTTGGGAGTCCAGCTGTTGCATTTTGGAATTATCTTCCTACCAGAGCCCTTGACTGAATAATCATTATTTCATCACACCCCTCCCTCGAAAATACTCTCCAAAACCGAAAATGAATGTAGTTTAGAAAAAAACCCACCCTTGTCTTTCACTTCTTCTCTAATTTTTCCTGCGTTCCTTTCTAACGTATACTCACACTAGTGCATTTACTAGAAAGATTTTTCGGAATATCCCACCGACCCAGATCGGATTCTTGCAAAATTAATCAGTTTTCAGATTGTGTTGGCTATTGAAAGTGACCCCTCAGTAGAGTGTTCTAGGGAAAAAAGAAAAGTTTTTTAGTGCATAAACATCTTTATCTTTAAGTGATATTGGTGTAAATGAAATGCAAATCTGTTGCTAAGAACAGATTTCATGGGCTCTTGTTTCAGTATTGAAGAAGATGAATCAGAACAGCAACCACATAACAAGCCAGGTTCTTTTCTTTTTCACTTTCTTGTTCTTTACCCAGACACTTTGGAACTGATGCAAGTTTAAATTGTAGAGTGACCATGTAGATGTGTCTGATAGATCCATTGATTAGCATCAGTTCTTTCTGAAAATGAAATTTTTTGCATTGATCTGTTTTTGTTGTGATGCTGCTCCCTCCGTTCATGTTTTGACTTGTTCACAATTGACTTAGACACCCTCCTTTGCTACCGATAAAATGACAATTTTAGCCAATCACCCTTTTTATATACAAATAAATTTGATGTTTTGGGAAATCACCATAGGTCATAATAAGGGTAAATGAGGAACTAAGTGATGAATTTGCCACCAATAAAATGACAATTTTAGTATATCACCCTTTTTATATAATAAATTTGATGTTTTAGTAAATCACCATAGATCATAATGAGGGTAAATTAGGAACTGAGTGATAAATTATCTCTTTATTTTCTAAACTAGACAATTTAAAGTAGACATCTATTTTTAGTATAGTATACAAGTAAAAATGGACACTATCATTGGCATTATTAATTCTTCTAATCTCGAAATGGTTAAGGCCTCTGATTGCCAAATATGGAAGTTGCCAATCTGATAGGAATTCGGATGTCAGTAACTAGATGACAATTGTCATTAGGTAGAGCTCCCTGAACTCTAAATTTGAATTTCACTGCCACTGTAGTTGAGCTGCAGTTGTCCTAATTCATTGATTTGGGTAATTTCTATGACCTTTTACTTACCCGAAGACCTTGAGATTTTAAACTTTGTGCTGATTTAAAGAGTAAAACTGACCATTTACCAAGCTGTCACTCTATCTTAGACAATAATAACTGTTGGCTAAAAGAAAATCTCTTCAAGATTACTGCAAACAATGTCATGCATATGCTACTATTTTGATGTAAAAAAGAGGCTTTTTAGACTTTTGGAATATGGGGTTTCCTAAATGCAAGGTAGACGAATAAAACTTATATCTATCTTAAAGAAAATATTGAGGGTTTCTGTTTTTTTTCTTTTATTTTACTTCCAGTTGGCCATGGAGTTGGTGCATGTCATGCCAGGTCAAATCCTGTAATTCCCCAGAACATATATCTCGATGCTCATGACGCTGAAAAGGCAAACATCGTGGTGATACCCAAAAATGTCAAGGACCTGCGGCAGAATCCTGGGAGTAGCGACCTTGATATCTTCACATATGAAGAGATGAAGTTGTCGACCAAGCACTTTCGACCAGATAAGGTGCTTGGAGAGGGTGGGTTTGGCATTGTCTACAAAGGAGTTATTGATGAAAATGTCAGGCCAGGATACAAGACCACATATGTTGCCATTAAAGAGCTCGATCCAGAAGGTCTTCAGGGTGACAGAGAGTGGCTGGTAGGCTTTCATCTTATTGTTTATTAAACACTATAATGCTTATTTGCAGTCTCTGGAATTGAACCGTGGTATTATGAGTGTCATTAGAGTAGTAAGAGGATTTTCTTAAATCTTCTGAACTAAGAAAACCAGCAGATCAGTTTTGCATCAACTTTACTGAATTTGGGATACTAACACTACCAAGATGGAGGGTTGACATAAAAACTGGAAAATATTGCTGTTACTTTCCATCATTTACATTCTCTTGATATCTATCGGTCTAGTTTGATGCATAATTAAATAGACATTCAACCCTTGTTTTCTTCACCCATCTTGCTCCTAACGGTCCGTGCCTAAAAGAAAATAAGGGAAGATGGCATAAGGTGAAAATAGAAGTATATACACATTTCTAAAGAACACATAATTGCCTGATATATCTCCAGAAACTAGACAGAATCATCAATGTTAGGATAGGTTCCTCGTATTTTTATAATGAAGCATAATACTGACTTGATTTGTGGACATGTGGACTCTATTGTGGTGTGAGTTGTAATTTCATGCTGCTGTTCTGCTTTATAGGTACAATAGTTCCAAAGCAATTATGTAAACAAATATCCCGGACGTCATTATATTTTTTACTAAAATTGAATATCCATAGCTTGTATGAAACTGTGTAAAATGTGTTGGCTTCATGGACATTTTTTTAAAGTCAGAGAAAATAAAAGATATATTCACCATATTTTTGGACGAAGCAACTTAAGCTGAGTTCAGAATTTCCCTCGTGTGTTTTTCTCAAATATCCAATATAATGAAGTCAATTCTCCAGTTTTTTATTTTAAATTATAAGAAGTTGTATGATTACAGGTCTGTTGTTTTGTTCTCTCATGAGTTTGGGGTGCTTTTTGTCTTTCTGTAAATTCTTTCTCCAAATTTCTTTCTGTTTTCACTTGTCACTTATTGATGTGCTAATTGCCTTTGACTCTATGTCTAGCTACTCAAATAAGTTACTGTTTTTTTCAATATGCTTTAGTGTGCAGTGGCGGAGCCAGAATTTTCAGTAAGGGGGTTCAGAAGTAAATATACGGACTAGTCGAAGGGGGTTCAACATCTACTATATATACATAAAAATATTTTTGACCATGTAAAAATTAGTATAATTTTTCGATGAAGGGGGTTCGGATGAACCCCCTCAACTCAATGTGGCTCCGCCACTGCTTTAGTGGATTTGACTTGTGGTCAACTTTTTTTTCCTTTGTGATATAAAGACCAAATATTTCATTGTCAATGGACTGTTAAATGTCAATTAGTACATCTGACATCTCAACTGCATACAAATTAATGTCATGCATTTAGTAGTAAGCAAGCCGTGTAAAGGGCTTTGCTAAGTGTACATATCTGTCTGCTGTTTGGTGAAAAATGTGTCTTTGAACCAGACTTTCCAGGATACATTCCAGTGAAAGTTCTAAGTAGCTATGGTAACTCTCGTGAATGATCAGCAACTTCGACGACTCTCTTGTTCAATGGCATGTCAGTTCCTTATTTAACCCATGTATATGCAGGCAGAGGTGAATTATTTGGGGCAGCTTCGACATCCAAATCTGGTGAAGCTGATTGGATATTGTTGTGAAGATTACCATAGACTGTTGGTTTATGAATATATGGCATCCGGCAGCCTGGAAAAGCACCTTTTTCCAAGTGAGTACTCACTATCCATGTCAGTTCATGTTCATGTAGGGTAGTATGACTAATATCCACGCTGGCACACAAAGAAACAAGTACTTATGAATTTTGGGTTTACTTCCTACACTTCAAGAGGGCCTTGTAATTTTAAATTAGTTTCTATTGATTATTTGAGTTAATATCAACAACAACGTTGCAAAGAACAATTATGCTGTTGGATGTAAAGCTGAACATTTATTCTATGTATAATCAAGCCGAAGATCAGATGCACCCACCTGTGCAGTGTCACTGAAATTATAGAAAATGAAACATAAGTTACATGAATTATGTTGTTATTTCCCAATCCTTATTTAACTGATCAGTATTCCAGTTGTTTGTTCTCTGGAAATTTACTCTTCATCTCTTCAACTATGGCTTGTGCTATAGGAGTGTGTGCTACACTAACTTGGTCAAGAAGAATGAGAATTGCTTTGGATGCTGCTAAAGGGCTTGCTTTTCTTCATGGAGCTGAAAGGCCTATAATATACAGGGATTTCAAGACGTCAAACATTTTGTTGGATTCGGTAAGTTGTCTTCTCATGATGTATTTTTTTTCTTTCAAGACCCTTCTGGTTGGTTATATTTTTCTCATGGTCTTCTTCAGTTTAAGACCCCTCCGGGGGTCTATCGGAAACAACCTCTCTACTTCACCTGAGGTAGTGGTATGGTCTGCGTACACTCTACCCTCCCCAGACCCCACTATGTGGGAATACACTGGGTATGTTGTTGTTGGTCTTCTTCAGTTTCATTTGTTATTTGAGACCTAGAAAACTGGTATTTTCCACTTTCTGAGAAGAAATATGGATTAAATTAAAATTTCTATGCAATTTTTGCCCTTTGTTTAAATTTTGATGCAGGAATTTAATGCAAAGCTTTCTGACTTTGGACTTGCAAAAGATGGGCCCATGGGAGATCAAACACATGTATCAACTCGTGTAATGGGCACTTATGGCTATGCTGCTCCAGAGTATGTCATGACTGGTAAGTCTTGTGGTTTCTTGTTGTTCAAATCATGCAGGCACAGAATAAAAGCTTATGATAAATCTCTTCGTGTTATGTGGCCGCTTCATTTGTTTCCGTATGTAAAGCACCTTCTAATAGGGGTGTGCATCGGTCGGTTCGGTTTGGTTTTATATATTATCGGTTTTTAAATATGCTAAACCAATAACCAAACCAATAAGATATTTTTTATCGGTTTTCGGTTTATCGATTTTTAGTTCTTAACGGTTCGGTTTTCGGTTTAACCGATAAGAAAATACTCATAAAATAGAAATAGTAGTAACTAACATGAAAAAAAAATCGAATCTTAGTTGCAACCGAAAATCCTACATGATGCTTTTAATTTACAAGAATCTTCAAGTTTGGACTAAATGTTGTTAGGAGAAATTAATAGTTTGTATAATTGAAATAATAAGTTTGTTAATTTGTAGAAATTAAAGAGAAATATATAATAAGTATATATATTCTTATTGGGTTATCGGTTTACCCAATAACTCAATAATTTTTTTTTATAAAATCATTAAAAAACCATTAACCCAATAACCCAATAAACCAATAACATTTTTATCGGTTCGTTTTATCGGTCGGTTCGGTTTTTGCACACCCCTACCTTCTAATCCTATTAAAGAACAATGGTTAGAACCAATTTATGCCCAATTCCTCTTCAGCCTTTAAAATGAGTTGTTTGATGTTTAGGCTATATGGATGTTTTGGCATCCATATCTAAAACATTTGCCTTCCGTAGCTGTTCAAAGAAACTGCATTTGAGGACCACATAAATAATAGCATCTTCCCTATCTTCTTTATGCAGCCAAAGACCAAAATGTTATACGCCTTTGGGAATATGCTCTCTGTAATCATCTACATTTTATTCTGTTTATTGTTATTTACTTCTGAACAGGCATCACTGCCACCACCTGATGCTGTCAACTGAGATGTTTAATTGCATTATTCAGGACATTTGACAGCCAGAAGTGATGTTTATGGTTTTGGTGTTGTTTTGCTTGAAATGCTCATTGGAAGGAGAGCAATGGACAAAAGTAAACCTAGCCGGGAACATAACCTTGTAGAGTTTGCTCGACCTCTTTTGAATCATGGAAAGAAGCTTTTCAGGATAATGGACCCCAGACTGGATGGTCAATACTCCTCCAAAACTGCTTTAAAAGTTGCCAATCTAGCTTATCAATGCCTAAGCCAAAACCCAAAAGGAAGGCCTTTCATGAGTCAAGTTGTTGAAATACTTAAAGCCCTTCAACCACAAGATAAAGGTGAAGAGGCAATTCTAGTGACTGGAAGTGGCAGTGTCACATTGTATGAAGCTAAAGCAAACCCACTCAAATGTGAAAGTGGAAGGGAAGTTGATGCACCAAAGAGTAATCAAACAAATGGAAGAAGCAAGAGCGAGCTACCAAAGGAGTTTGGTGACCTTTATAGTCCTCCTGATCTTGTACTCGACGTGGGATCAGTTTCTTCAAGAAGTTAGAATTTACCAAGCAAAACTAAGATGAAGCTAATGTTTCTCTTAACATTGGAGGAACTATCAAAATTTGGAAGACATCATGTGTCATTCCATGTCTATTTTGTTTTGCTTTATTGAGGAACTACCTTAGCAGTGAGACATTTGGTAATATTAGGGAAATAATAAGGTCTCTCCGAAGGAGGGGCTGGCGTTGAGGATCATTTAGACCAAACATATTGGTATGACGCTAGGCTTTTTTGGATTTTTTTTTAATTTCTTGAATGGAGTCTCTAAAAGGGAAACCAGCTATAAGTCGTTTAAGGGATTTGTTCCAACATGGTGTTATCTGCTTAGTAAAGACATGACATGGTCGTAAGGATGAAAAAGGCTACATAGGCCATAGGCTTGTAGGTCTTTTTAAAAAAATAAAAAATAAACAGAAAAATAAAAAATTATACATCTGGGGTTGGGAAGGGGAATGTCCCTGGAAGGTAAGGTCATTGGGGTTTTGTCCTATAGAAGTTGAAAGAATTAGTAGAAGTACAAAATTAGTTGATGCAAAGATTGTTTTGCCTAAAGGTAAACGTTTTAAAATATACGAAAAAAAGGTTAAAATATTCCTTAAGTATGTGAAGTTCATCATTATTATTTTCTCTTAATAATTAGGCCTAATTATATGCCCCTTCAGTTATTTTATTGGGCCGAAAATATCCTTATTTACATAGAACTTAACCAAGGACATCGATGGTATATTTGGTCCACGTTGGTTTCTAATATCAATTATGCAACAATTGTGAAATTGTATTTATGAAGCAATTTGATTAAATGGTAGTAAATTTCTCACCAATTTACGGCACTAAATAGGCACGCACATTCTGAACCCTTTTTAAACAACTTAACCGTTAACATGCCATTTTGTCTAATTTAAAATCAAAAGTTTTAGGTAAAGATAAAATAATCATGAAATAAGAGTTTGAAGCTTATAGGGTAATTTTTTTTTTCTTTTTAATCAAAATTTTCAAAGAAGCACAAAAAATCAAAAGAAACTAAAAGGATAAAAGCATGGACAAGACACACCTTAATATAAATGGTAATGAAGCTCTTAGTTATCTTTGATAAGACGTGAAAAGTAACACGCCTTGCAAAGTGTGTACTATCCCACGTCTTACGAGGCATACACAATCCTATCCCTTACATGACCAAAATGTAATATTTCCTTCGTTTCATAATAAATGAATTGTTAGATTTTAGCACACAGATTAAAAAAAAATATTAAAGACATAAATTTAACTCAACTTTTCATTCTTACCCCCCAAAAAAAAAGTTGACCTTGTAATACATTTTCAAAAGTTAATTGGTTATCAAATCATAAGGGTAAATTTGAAAAAAAATTCAATAATTTACTTATTTTGAAACACTAATAAATACACTAACAATTCACTTATTTCGAAATGGAGAGAGTAGTAGTTTGCTTCTAAAAAAAAATGTAGTAGTAGATTGTTTTCATTAATAACAATAGTAGTTTAATTTCTTTCAAATTCACGTAATTTCTAATAACCAAATTTTATTTAGTAATGATTTAGTTCTAGATATGTTTTAACCTATAGAATTTTACTATTTGACCTAATTTGATTTTATAATTCGACCTATTTACGTACAACCTATCAAGTTAAGTCAAGTCAATAAATAAATTATTATTGCAATCTTTAAATTTGAAGCGGTGGAATGGGTTACTAAAAATTAGGTTGACGATATCACCTCTAAATTTTTTAGTAGGTGTTTATCCACGAAAAAAAATTGACGTTATTTCAATTTTTTAAAGTTGGAGTTGCGTTTGACCATTGTTTTTATAGTAGAATTTTAAAATTAAAATATATTTTAAAATAAAATATAATTTAAATGGCGTGTTTATATTTTATTTTTTTTAAAGATTTTTATTAAAAGAATTAAGAGTTAAGACACAAGTACCCACTAAACTATATTCAAAGTTGTTGTAACACACCTAAACTTTACGGGTGTCTTATTATTTCCATAAACTATTTTTTTGTATTTTTGTACTCTTTTTGTGCTAACAAAGCTGTCAAGTCAGCACAAAAATATTCTGCTACTTGGCAGCCACGTCAACAAAAAGGAGCACAAAAATACAGAAAAAATAAATCTAGGGTGTAATAGGAGCCTCATAAAGTTTAGGTGTGTCATAACAACTTCGAGTAAAGTTTTAATTTTTATTTGGAGGGAGGCTGGGATACTTTGCCTTATCTCAAGAATTAATAAATTTAAAACAACTTTTAGTTGCATTTGATAGTTTTACGGCCAAATAAAGATTTTTGAACAAAGTGAAATAGTTTTTTAGAATAAACTATCAGAAGCTGACCTAATAAATTGCCCAAATTGAATTAATCGAAAACAATCAACTATGGAAAAGTTTTTTTCTTTATTGATTGAAGTAGCTGAAGAATAGAATTGAGCAATTAAATGGAAATGGAACTGTAATTCATCATTGTTGAGCTCAAAACTGAACTGATGCTAAGAAGAAGAAGGAATCAGTAGAGTAAGAGAAATCGAGAGAGAGAATTTGAAGGAGCAAAAAGAGGGAAAGGTAGTTAGTTAGGTTACCAAAATTTCATTAATGACCCCTTTCTCTCTCCTCGTGGCCTTTTATAGACATGCAAGCCGGCATGTCAACTGATATGGGCCTTACATCCATTTAATGAGCTTTTAATCTGGACCGTTCATTTATTCCTCTAACTGCCCTCAACTAATCTAATCCTAAAGTCATAATATTTTTCCTCCGGTTGCAAAACATCCCTGTCCTCAAGGCTAAGAATCAAATCCAGGAAATATGGACTTAAGAAAAGAATAATCCCCCCAAGTAGCATCCTCAAGAGCCAAATTAGACCACTGCACTAGCACACAAACACTAACACTATTTCCCTGCTGCACAACTGTGGCTGTAAAATCTTCACAGGTTGTACCAGAAATTGCCCATCTATACTAGTAGCTGGTAATGTAGTTTGAACCACAACATTCTTGCCTGCTCTCTTATTCAAAAGTGATATATAGAAAACAAAATGAACTCATGAAGTAGGGAGTAAAGCAAGTCGGTAAGCTACTGGTCCAACCTTGGAACTCTTTCAGCTCTCTTTCTATCAATAAACTTCTTCATTCTCTCTTGAGCCTTAGAGAGATTATCACTATGCAACTATTACATCTGCTGCATCTTCATTACCAAATCCTCAGTAGTAGATACAGAAGTACTCAAGAGGGGGGCTTAGGTGGAGTGTAACCATAGAGAGCCTCAAAAGGAATAAACTGCAGACTAGTATGAAAATTGTTGTTGTACCACTATTTCAGACAAATACAACCATTGTTTCTAGTGAACAGGTCTATGGGAAGTCATGCATCTCAAGTAGTTCTCTATATACCTAATCACCTTCTCTGTTAGGCCATCACCCTGAGGGTGATAGGCAAAACTGAACAAGGCTTGCCAAAATTGCTCAAAAAATTCTTATCTCTATCAGAGATAGTCGATTTAGGAAATCCATGGAGGATGTATATCCTTTTTAAGAATTTATCTACAACAACACTGGTTGTAAATGGATGAATAAGAGCAATGAAATGGCCAAACTTAGACCTTCTTTCCACCACTACCAAAATTATTTTTTTACCCCGAGATTTGGGCAAGCCCTCAATGAAATCCATCCTCACATATCTCCATAGATGATTAGGAATGGGTAAAGGTTGCAACATGCCAGGATAGGGTACATTCCCAGTCTTATACCTCTGGCAAACATCATAAGCTGCAATAATTTAGATTACCATTTGCTTCATGTTGGGCCAATAAAAAATTTGAGACAATCTCTTGAGTGTCCCTCGTTGACCTGAATGACCACTCAAAGGGGAAGAATGAAAGTTCTTAATCAAATTCTTCCTGGGAGCACCAAAACTCCCTACAACTATCTTATCATTCCTTCTTAACACACCAGCTGAATATTGGTAGAAGTGAAGTCCAATAGTAGAAGTAGTCACCTCAGCTATGATTGTGGCTGTAATGGGGTCATTTATATAGCTATCACTGATATTCTTCATCCATCTGGGAACCATAACAGTGATAGCATTAAGGGATTGAGGGATCACATTATGTGTTTCAAATTGGCTAGAGAGGGCATCAACCACTCTATTTTCAGTTCTTTTTTTTATATTAAACTTCAAAGTCTAAGTCTAAAAGCTTAGTGAGACCCTTTTGTTGAATAGAAGTAGTAACTCTTTATTCTAGAAGATATTTAAGGCTTAAATGGTCAGTTCTCACAATAAAATGCCCAAACTACAAGTAATGTCTCTACTTATCCACTGCATTTGACAAAACCTTGTACTCTTTCTCATATATTGACCTGCCTCTGTGCGTAGTAGCAATAGCAATAACCTTACTGAGATAGGCTAAATGCATTCCTTGCTACATCAACATAGCTCATACAACAGATTAAATAACATCTAAGTGTAGTCTGGAAGAGCAAGCACATGAGTATAGGACATAACAACTTTAAGTTTCTCAAAGGCTTGGTCAACTTCAATAGTCCAGTAAAAAGGCATCATTCTTGAAAATATTATGAAATGGTCTACATATGCTATCATAGCCCTTCACATACTTTCTGTCGTATCCTGTTAGGTCTAGAAACCCTCCAAGAGCCTTAGCTATAGTAGGTTTGGGCCATTATTTCATAGCATTTATCTTATTAAGGTTAGTGGATATCCCTTTCTACAGTAATGATAGGGACAAGGTATTCTACTCTAGCCTGACCAAATGAACACTTAAATTTCTTAGCATACAAGGTGTGCTCATGTATCACCTGAAACGCTATCTCTAAATAAATCAAACAATCTTCCAAGAACCTACTGTAAATGTGGATGTCATCAAAGAATACCAAAACAAATTTCCTAAGGTATGCCTGAAAAACTTGATTAATAAGAGCTTGAAATGTTGTAGGAGCATTAATAATCCCAAAGGGCATGACTTTGAACTCATAATGGCCTATATGTGTTCTTAATATTATTTTGAACATATTCTCAACCTTCATCCTAATCTGGTGGTAACCAACTCTGAGATTAATTTTTTTAAAAGATTATAGACCCATGTAAGCCGTCCAACAAATCATCTATTATAGGAATAAGATACTTATCCTTTATTGTGATTTCATTCAAACCCCTGTAGTCTACACAAAACCTCCAAGATCCATCTTTTTTCTTTACTAATAGTATTAGGGATGAGAAAGATGATTGACTATGTTGTATAATTCCATTATCAGCATCTCAACTACCTATCTGTCAAGTTCTTCTTTTTTATAGTGGTTGTACCTATAAGGTCTAAAACAAATAGCAAGGCTTTTGGTTTCAGAAGAATGGTATGATCCAATTTTCTCTCAGGTGGTGATAACTTAGGTTCGGAAAACAACATGCCATACCTGACTAATATTTTCTGAATTGCTTCATCAATCTTTGTTTGTTCTACCTCTGTAGTTCTAGCCATAAAAAATGAGTGAGCCAATAATGTTTGTCTCTTTCTTAATATCTCTCCCAAAGCAGTACTAGTGATCAGTTGAGCTGCCCTTCTTCTAACAGTGCATAAAGAATCACCTTATTTTCCTTTTTACCAATATTCACACAGTGATTCCCATGATTAAATATGGTTGAATTAATGTCACGATCCAATTTCTTAGGTCATGATGGAGCCTACCATAACCTACTAGTAGGCAAGCCAAAATCGTAGTCCAAAATATCTAGTAACGGACTACTCAAATAGATAAAGGAAAGAATGAGGAATATCTGAAATACAAGATCAATTACATAATAAAATCCCAAGACCTGATAGTATCAGTACAAGAGCTGCTAATATAACAGGAGTACAAAGTAAAGTACAAATGAATACACTGGTATAACTTATCTCTGAATACAACATAGAGACTAGTCTAATACATAAGAGAAAGATAGGTAATACTCCAAACATCAGAAGCTCACTTTAAGTCTCTGAACTATGACTACTCCACACAATGCATACATCAACGATGATAACTCGTACTATGATATGCAGGCTGTAGAAGTGTAGTATGAGTACCAAACACGTGGTACTCAGTAGGCAACTACCGACTAAGCTCTAAAGATAAAAAAGATATATACAACACATAAATAGAATGGAAAACTACACCCAAATGTCCAGCCACAGTATTAGACAACCAATAAGGTAATTGTACTACCTCGTACTTTTTTTAGTCCAGTTCAGCTCATAGTGTGTGTATAAGAGGCTTAGAACCTGAAAATTTAACTAAGTGTTGGGGACTTCGTCTTATTTGTTGGCCTCTTAATTCTGAGGATTTTTAAAGTGACCTTCTCGACCTCGAGATGTAAGTTCTTGAGTTAATTCATGTTCAAGGTGGTAAGGGGCAGGTCTCAAGAAAGTTTTGAATTTTTCGAACAGGGATTGGGTCGTGTTTGGATTTCGATTCCAGGAGTTCAATGCAATTACATCGCGTCGCGCTATATATAGCGATTAGGTACCCATCGTGTCGCGGTCTCCCTTAAATCTGTATTTTAGTTATGAATTTAAATCCTTGAGGGGCAGTTACGTCTTTTCCCCTCAACCCAGTTCGTAAAAACATGACTTAAATCGTCCTTTAGGGCATTATATGTTTAATTTCCCTAATTTATCTCTAAAATAAACCCCAACTATCTCCTTAGTTCATCAAATTCATCCTTTTCTCTTCAAGAAAACCAAGGATTCAAGTTTCCCAATCCAAGAACTTTCAAGAAAGCTTTCAAGATTGTATTTCTCTTTCAAGTTTAACGGTTTAAGGTATGTGAGAAATTCATCCATGGGCCCTTTCCACCTATGGAGTCCAAGAATCCATCTTTATGTTTTAAATTATGAAATTACATGTTCATGTTGAATTATCTCCATGAAGTTTTATGAATTTTGGCTATACATTATGTTTACAATTGTTTTTCGAGGGAATTAGCCCTTACACAATGGAATGATGATATTTTCATGTTAAATCCTTGATTCATGGTTTTTAGTATTGAAGCTATGTTATTATTACATGTTTTAATCCATCCCCATGCTTTAATTCATGACCCTCATGTGTTCGATGAAATGCCTAAGTGTTGAACTGGGAACAATGATTCCCCTACTATGATTTCAAATCTTTCATATGTCCTTATTGATATTTCTATTCAGTGCTGGGGGTTATGAATACCCAAAACTTAGCTGCTTACATAGTTTCAGTATTTTCAGAATGGTTTCAGATAAACCATGAGCCTTGTCATTCAATTAGAATCATGTTCAATTATTGGCTCAGTTACGCTCAGTTTAGTCCAACAGTAAGTGTCATTTAGTTGGGAGTAGGATTCAGCACCGAGCGAACCCAGGGATGGGGGGCGTTTTTGCCAGTACAAGGTTTGACCCTTAGTAGCAATCCCTGAGTTACAAAACTACATAGCCAGTGAAGGTTGAGATGTCTTCCTACTAGTTTAGGGTTGACACATATCTCATGAGTCTTTCTATCAGTTTAGGGTTGACAAAATATCTTCCTACCAGTTTAGGGTTGACACAACCAGTGTTAGTATCCGTGGCACGGTACTGACACCCTTCCAACTGGGGTCACAGGTTGGACCCTAATTAGCTCAGATTGGGGCATGTCGGTTAGATGATACCACCCACAGTATTAGTTTTGTATTCAGTTTAGGTTCGCTTAACCATAACATACAGACTTCCAGTTATTCAGTTATCAGATTTTAGTATTTCAGTTTTACAGATTATTTCAAAAACATTATATGCTTGGTTTTGCACTCTCAGTATTTCAGTTTTCTTGCATGCTTACTTAGTTATCTTATACTATTCAGTCAATCATTATTTTATGCACAGTTAACCCATGTATTTCAGCCTAACCTCATCTCATATACCAGTATATTCAAAGTACTGATCACATACTTTTCTTCGTGCTATGATGTCTTATATCATATGTTCGAACACAGAGGTTCCTAATCATACTTAGACAGTTCAACTTATGAGCAACAATAGTTATGGTAAGTTCTCATCTATTGAGGACATGACTAACATATTTCAGTTATTTCAGTAGTTCCGCATTTCAGTCAGTTGGAGTTAGTTGGGGAATTGTCCTATTATCTCCTCAGTTAATTTTAGAGGCTTTTCAGATATTCAGACAATTAGTTGGTTTATCAGTTATTTTATCAGACTTTTCATTATGTCTTCTGCTGTTCAGATTGATGATTTAATCGTGTTTCAGTATTTAAAACCTTATGACATTGATAGTTATTTTCTTCATATATGTATTTTATTAATTTATTTAGTGCTCACAGCAGGTACCAGCTCATGGGTTATTTTGTGGTCACTTATGACCGTAAGCATCGTTGTCGCGACTAGGGGTAACCTCGGGTCGTGAAAAAAAACTTGGGATCAGAGCCTAAGGTTTATAGTGTCCTAGAGAGTCTAAAAAGTCGTGTTGAGTAGAGTCTTTTGCATGGGTGTAAAACGCATCACACTTATGGACAAAAGAATACAAGACATTTTAGGAAAAGTTTTTCTTCTTTCAGTATTCATGTCATGAAAAAGAGCATGATGTTCTATTTAATCTCTCTTTCTGACTCATTTTTCCTTCTATTACAGACCATGCCTCCCAGAAAGAACAACAGAAGAAGGAATGGGAATCAACCCATACCTTTGCCTGTTCAGGAAGATCCCCTAAATAAACATGTCTCTCACGCCAAATTCAGAGCTGCTTTCACTACCTTATCTCATTTAGTAGTTGTTTAAAATAATCAGCAGGCTCTGTCCCAGCCAATCTAGTGGCTAGTACAGCTGCATCTAGAATTCAGGACTTTACCCGAATAAATCCCTCTTTGTTTTTGGGATCTAAGTATGAGGAGGATCCGCAAGAGTTTCTTGATAGGGTTCAGAAGGTAATTGATATCATCTGTGTCACGTTGAGTGAGAGTGCAGAGTTGGATGCTTACCTATTGCAGGATGTATCTCACACCTGGTATAAGCAATGGGAGGAGGGTAGAGATGTTGAGGCAGGGCTTGTAGAGTTGGAGGAGCTTTCTATAATTTTCTTAGACAGGTTATTCCCACTAGAGTTGAGAGAAGCTAAGGTGCTGTAATTTATAAACCTAAAGTAGGGTAGTATGAATGTAAAAGAGTATTCGCTTAAGTTTACTCAGTTGGCGAGGTATGCTCTAAATATAGTGTCTGATAATAGGTCTAGAATGAATAAGTATGTTTCTGGTGTAGCTGATAGTGTGGTCAAAGAGTGTAGGACCACCATGATGATTAAAGAGATGGACATATCTAGGCTTATGGTCCATGCTCAACAGATTGAGAAACAGAATCTTAAGGAGGAAGAGAGAGAATAAGAGGGCTAAAATGGGTAGCTATGATTTTTTTTAGTCGAGGTAAGAGGGTGGTAACCGTTCTTAGTTCCATCAGAACTTCTCAGTCCTAGATCCATCTTCTGCTAGTGCGCCAGTACCAAAGTTCAGGAATAACAGTCGTGATGGGGCGCCAGGCTCTAAGACTTAGGGTAATGTGTGCAGTGGTCATACCAATCCATTTTGCAGAGAACGTGGTAGGAATGATAATGTGTGTGTAGAGTTGGCAGTGATGTATGTTTTGGATGTGGAAAGCTAGGCCACAGAGTTAGAGAATGCCCGTAGGTTGGTCAGCAGATTCAACATAGTCGTCCTCTAGTTTTAACTGGTCGCCCAACTCAGCAAGGTGCCACATCCAGTGCAACCAGTGGGCAGCGCCAGAACAAGTTGTATGTACTCCAGTTCCGACAGGATTAGTAAAGTTCTCCTGATATAGTTACGGGTATGTTGCAAGTCTTTCATCTTTGTGTGTGTTTTATTAGACCTCGAAGCTTCACTTTCTATTGTAAACCCCTATATAGCTGTCA
Organism: Capsicum pubescens; assembly: GCA_030864215.1. Lineage (NCBI taxonomy): Eukaryota > Viridiplantae > Streptophyta > Magnoliopsida > Solanales > Solanaceae > Capsicum > Capsicum pubescens. The sequence goes on along the minus strand of CM061544.1, from coordinate 198,154,864 downwards.
AATTCAGTGTCAGTCCTGAAACTCTAGTAGAGCCCTTCTTAATGTCTACTCCAGTAGGTGTCTCCATTGTAGCCAGGCAGGTATACAAGAACTGTCCGATTACAATATCCCAGAAAATCACTTCAGTTGATTGCAGTTCAATTTAGAGTTTATTAAAGGGGTCCACAATCTTAGAACGATGACTTAAAGCAAAGGGGGAGATGATAGGACTAGTAACCAAGTCAGGCTCTTAGATTCTAGTAGTGATTCTAGTGTGTTGAAGAACAACACTAGGGAGGATGATGCCTGACCCATGCTTATTTTAATATTTGTACTTCAGTTATCACGATATTTACTCAGGCCTTACATGTCAGCTCTATGATCAGAGCTCATATTCGCGCACCTTATAAAATCATGTACTCTCCCAGTTCCTAGTATGTGGAGTTTCAGTTCACTCAGCAGTACGAATCATGTTCCATGAATTCAGGAACTCCAAACTTAGGTCATGCAGCTCATGACTCATGTACTCAAGCTTTACAGCTAATGACTCATGTACCCATGCTTTATAATATGTATAGTTCTAGGTACTATGCTACACCCCTAATGATCAACAAAATTCAGATTATGTCATGTATGTTCTAAGTTTAGACATCTTTGATGAATTCATATTGTTGATGCTCTATTCCACAAGCCTCAATTACGTTTCAAAGTTATTCTTTCATGCTTTAAGTCCTCATGTTCTAACCTTTCAGTGACCTCCCTTCATGAAATGAAGGTGACAATGAGTAATTTGTTTAGATGTGAGATAGTAAATGTTTCATGTTAAGGAAAGATTGTTGCATGCTTCTTTTACATGAGTCTATAGGTTTGAAGAATGATTAAGGCAAGGCTTTTGACACACGCCATGGTTAGTTGAAATTTCGTGTGTGTTTTCGTAGGGTCAGTGCCTGGAAGTTTTATTGATAAAGGTATTAGATAATATGAGAAAGATGCTTTTATGGGTGTTGTTTAGAAATTTCATATGTAGTTATGAAGATAGGCTTGAATGTCATGTTGGTGTGTAAGTGGATAAATGTATTGTGCGTTAGTGAATGGCTAGTAAGAGGTTGAATGTAGTTGTTGAAGCATTAATAGAAATTATTCATGAGTTGAGAAGTTGTGAAACCGCAGGGTGTATTGAATTCATGATCCGGACTAGTGTTATGGTGTGATGTGTGGTACTTTGTAGATTCAAGTAAGCTTGAACATAATGAGATAATTTAGTTCAACTCAGACTTCAGTAGATAGAGTTATCAGTGCCCATGTGAATATTTTAAGTAGCCTCAAGTGAATTGCAGTTTTGGAGTAAAATGTGTAGTTGAGTATAAGCTTTCAGTATAATTCAGTCCCTTTAGCCATCAGTTCAGTTAGTAGTCAGACAGACAAGTTCCTATGGTTTTCCATCTTCCGATCTAGTCTTACTATCTAGTCTTACTATCTGAAGTTTCATGAATATGGCCATTCCAAAAGATAGTTTGTTCGCATCCATGTAAATTATGAATCCAGTTCAGTCCATGCATCATGTTTTGGATTCAGATATTCAATTATGATTCAGTTCTTAAGTATCTCGTGTATCATCTCAGTCTTTTCTTAGTATTTCAGCCAAGTTAGTATTATTCGGGGGACGAAGTATCCCAAGGTGAGATATGGTAATACCCCGAGTTTTCATGTCCTAAACCTCTCAACTTTCCCTAATAAAACTAGATCCAGCCGAGGCAATGGTTACTCATAAGATGACTCTCTCGTTTCTATCTCATCCTTATAACCATTCTCATGTCATTACATGTATTCACGAAATCAGTTCAGTCACGTATCATATATCAGACTCAGTCATGTAATCATGTTTTCAGTTATGCATGTTCAGTATGTGATTTCAGTTTCCCCCGTATTCTAAGCTTAACCTGTCTCATTCGAGGATGAATGTTCCCAAGGGGAAATATTGTAATACCCCATACTTTTCTTAGTCCAGTTCATCTCATAGTGCATGTATAAGAGGCTTAGAACCTGAAAATTTAACTAAGTGATAGGGACTTCATCTTATTTGTTGGCCTCTTAACTTTGAGGATTTTTAAAGTGACCTTCCCAACCCCAAGACGTAGGTTTTTGAGTTAATTCATGTTAAGGGGTGTAAGAGGCATATCTCGAGGAAGTTTTGGATTTTTCGAACGAGGATTGGGTTGTGTTTGAATTTCGATTCCAGCAGCTCAACGCGATTGTATCGCATCGCATTGGATATAGAGATGAGGCACCCATCGCATTGCGGTCTCCCTTAAATATGCATTTTAGTTATGAATTTAAATCCCGTAAGGGCAGTTACGTTTTTTCCTCTCAACCCAGTTCATAAAAAGATGACTTAAATCGTCCTTTAGGGAATTATGTGTTCAATTTCCCCAATTTCTCTCTAAAATAAACCCTAACATCTCCTTATCTTCTCAACATCATCATTTTCTCTTCAAGACAGTCAAGGATTCAAGTTTCCCAATCCAAGAGCAAGTAAGCTTATAAGATTGTATTTCCCTTTCAAGCTTAAAGGTTTAATGTATGTGAGATATTCATCCATGGTCCCTTTCTACCCATGGAGTTCAAGAATCCGTCTTTATGTTTTAAATTATGAAATTACATGTTCATGTTGAATTATCTCCATGAAGTTTTATGAATTCTGGCTATTCATTATGTTTGCAATTGTTTTTCGAGGGAATTAACCGTTATACATTGGAATAATGATATTTTAATATTAGATCCTTGATTCATGATTTTTTGTATTGAAGCTATGTTATTATTACATTTTTTAATCCATCCCCATGCTTTAATTCATGACTCTCATGTGTTTGATGAAATGCCTAAGTGTTGAATTTGGAACAGTGATTCCCCTACTATGATTTCAAAGATTTCATATGTCCTTATTGATATTTCCATTCAGTGTTGAGGGTTATGAATACCCGAAACTTAGCTTCTTACATAGTTTTAGTATTTTTAGAATGGTTTCAGATAAATCATGAGCCTTGTCATTTAGTTAGTATCATGTTCAATTGTTGTCTCAGTTATGCTCAGTTTAGTCTAGCAGTCAGTGTCATTTAGTTGGGAGTAGGATTCAGCACTGAGCGAACCCAGGGATGGGGGCATTCCTGCCAGTACAAGGTTTGACACTTAGTAGCCATCCCTGAGTTACAGAACTACGTAGCCAGCGTAGGTTGAGATGTATTCCTACCAGTTTAGGGTTGGCACATTTCTCATGAGTCTTTCTATCAGTTTAGGGTTGACAAAATGTCTTCCTTCTAGTTTAGGGTTGACACAACCAGTGTTAGTACCCGTGGCACGGTACTGACACCCTTTCAACTAGGGTCACAGGATGGACCTCAATTAGCTCAGATTGGGGCATGTTGATTAGGTGATACCTCCCATAATTTATGTTCAGTATTCAGTACAGAATGCAGTTGAAGTTCGCTTGACCATAGAGTACAGACTTTCAGTTCTTTAGTTATCAGATTTCAGTATTTTAGTTTTATAGATTATTTCAAAATATTGTATGCTTGGTCTTACACTCTCAGTATTTTAGTTTTCATGCATGCTTACTCAGTTATCTCATACTATTCAGTCAGTCATTACTTAATGCACAATTAAACCATGCATTTCAGCCTAACCTCATCTCATATACCAGTACATTCAAAGTACTGACCATATACTTTTCTTCGCGCTATGATGTCTTATATCATAGGTTCGTACGCACAATTTCTCAACCGTACTTCGACAGTTCATCTTATCAGCAACAACAGTTGTGGTGAGTCCTTATCTATCAAGGACATGACTAGCATATTTCAGTAGTTTCGCATTTCCTTCAGTCAGAGTTAGTTGGGGGATTGTCCCATCAACTCCTCAGTCAGTTTTATAGGTTTTTCAGACATTCATACAGTTAGTCGATTTATCAGTTATTTTACCAGACTTTTTAGTATGTCTTATGACGTTCAGATGGATGATTTAATCGTGTTTCGGTATTTAAAACCTTATGGAATTGACAGTTGTTTTCCACACATATGTATTTTGTTACTTTATTTAGTGCTCACAGTAGGTACCATCTCATGGGTTAGCTTGTGGTCACTTGTAACCGTAAGCATCGTTGTCGCGACTAGGGGGTAGACTCGGGTCGTGACAGTAATAAGGATAATCTATCCTATTCATGTCCAAGATAATGCACTAACTTATTCCAACCATACTTAGAAATCTCAACACTCTACTGTATATCACTAGCCAATATACAAAGTAAATTTGGAAGGAAGATTTATATATATAAGTATATAGATCCAAGGAATGAATATACAATCTAAATCAATAATTGAAAGGGATATACGATAACACCATAGCTACATATAGCTAGGTATGCATATATATAACCAAGGTCTACTCAAAGTACAACCTAGATCATCAGATTGTCTATTTAAGACCCATAATCATAGCAGGAGCTAGTGCTAGAATACTCTGGGTTCTAATCCATATTTCAAGTCATCAACTGGTCTTGCATAATAATGTAATCATAAGATAAAAAGGTCAGAATCATACCTCAAGTCTCGATTCTGAATCAATGACCAATATGTCATAAACTAGCCATAACAATGATCATAAAAACGATAATAACAATGATAATAATAATTATGTCAATAACAATGCAAGTAACCAGCTAGTCCGGACAACTAAATACATAATCAAGCCTATCATGTGACCCCGCCGCCCCAGGATCAGAAGGTTCAATCACCAAACAACATACCACAAGGCATGCCATCACCCATATCTATGCAACCCTCCTATACGATCTGCAAGATATAGGCGCATACTGGTGATAGAAAATGCGCATGCAAAATTAATGCAACAAAATTCACAATACCACAAACATCATCATCATCATCATCATAACCATCTTCATCCTCTTAACCATCATTGTCATCATCACCCTTATCATAATCATCGTTCGGCCTTGCCGGGTATGTGTGTGTGTACATATATATATATATATATACATATATACATATATATATACATATATACATATATATATACACATATATACATATATATATATACATATATACATATATACATATATATATATACATATATACATATATATATATATATATTCCATACATAGGGCTAGCTGGACCCGAAGCGGTAGATATTGTTGACACCTAATTTTTTCCCTCCTCGACTGAATTTATTTCTTAGTTTCTTTAGTTTTAATAAGATTACAACATTTATTTTATCTGGATAAAAACTTTTCAAAATTTTGTCTAGGTAATTTTTCCCTTTTAAGTAGAGATTATATATTTTCGTATTCAATTATATGAAATCATATAATGTTGTTGCTTAAATATTTACTTTACGAAATACAGAATTTTAATCAAGGCTTATCTTGAAAATTAATTCAAACGGTTAAAATCTTGATTTAATTATAATTTATTTCCAAAAATAATTTATTTAGACAAATATGTGTTTAATTTTATTAAACTATGAAACTCGATATTTAATTGATTGTTAATTTATCTCAAGACTCGATTCAATTTAGTTGATTTATTAAAATTGACCATAACAGAAATCAAATTGACCATAATTGCAATGTAATTGGTTAATTGATATCTAATTTGGTTAATATTTAAAGAAGGTTGACTAAAATTTTGGTCTAATTTGGCCATTTTATAAATGACCAAATTTCTACCCTTTCCCATTTTTAATTTTGGGACACAAGACCCGAGCCTAATTTGATAATATAACAACATCAGCTGCACCAGCCGACCCATACCCAATAAATCAGCCGACACTTCCAAGCCCCATAATTAGCCCATACCCTGCCCAACCTCTATTACCCCTATTCTTCTTCAACAGCAAAACCACATAAACAATAAAAACAATTCACCGATAACAAAAAACCAAATCCGACCTCAACAACTCCGATCGAACAACCACACCTGACCCGTGGAAACCCGAGTTCAGTCTATTTTTTCCCTCTTTTCGTGTTAATCTCTACCTCTATCCTTTTGCTCGTAGTTGCTGAGCTATTTAGGTTCTCAAAGAATCCAAAATTGGCAATGTGTCCATAGAAATAGTTATATCCACCTTGCAATTTCGTACTGTGCAAGTACATATGTAGGTATTTTTAATTGGATTGAAAAGAATTTTGAATTTTCTTAAAATCCCCAAATTTGTATCACCTTACTTTGATCCTATTTCGTACCAATACATACAATCCTCAAGCTATGGAAGCTAATCCTAATTCAAAATTCAAAAATTTCTCATGAAAAATCCCCAAAATAACCCTAATTTCCCCTTTTCCCACATCGTTCGGAGCCTAGAAATGAACCCTCATTTTGTTTCTATATAAAGCTCATTATGAGTTACAAATGGCAAGTCTCAAAGTCTGAATAAGGTTAAAAACCTTTATTGAGCAAGAGTTAATTTTTTTTTTACAAATTTCTCTAGAAAGCTGTCGATAGCAATGGTAGTGGAATTTTTTGGTGGTCGAGATTACGATGATAGATTGAAGTTCCTTTTTTCTATCTTGAAAAGGGTAAACACGACTCTCCCTTTTAGTTTTATTATCAATTTCTTCTTCTTCTTTCTCCGTAGCAATAGTTGTGTAGTTGTAGACGTGGTAATGCTGGGATTGTTTGCTGTAGAAGGCTTTGAAGCTCATATGATTTTCATGTGATATGTGTTGTGATGATTATACTTGAATTTACTATTTTCTATATTTGAATCGGTGCCAGTTGGAATTTGGTCCACAACTTTCTCATTTTTTGATAGGATAAACCTTATTAAGTGAAAATGAAGATGTTGTGTTGGTAATGCCCATGTTTTTATTTGTTAATATTAACTGTTTAAGCTTTAATTTTTGAATCGTATTATTAAGTTGTGTGCTTTGTTTCTCATGACTTTTTTAGTTTTGCATTTGTCGTGGTCTAGCGATTTTGGTTTCTTTGTTATTCTTCTAGTAATGGATTATATATCCCAGTCTAGTTTTTGCATCTCCTATTTATTCAATATTCCATGTTTATTTCAGCTTTTTATAGAGTTGTCTTGTTGTTCTCCTTTCCTTGAGTGTTAGAATCACTCCCAAGTTCCCTTGACTCTCAATGTTAATGGAAACAATAGAATAGGTTCACAAGGAAAGTGTATTTAATCCAAAGACCCCTCTATGATCCGCTTGACATGTAATCTTAAAATTGTCAAAGAGAGCATGAGGATGAATTAAGGTTTTGGTTTTGCTGATAAGCTATTACTTTGATGCTCAAGTCCCTTTGCTATTTTTTTTATTTTTTTGTATCAGTGTTAAAATGGACTTGAGGGGGAGGTAAATATAAAGATAAAAATGAGCAAGCTCAGTCTATGACCACTCTATTTCAAACCCCAGTTTGATTTAAAAAGTGAGAAAGTAAGTCAAGTCGGAAAATTTCCTTTAGAGTTCATGTTGGGTTATTTGACAAGCCTAAATTGTTTGCTTAACTCTAGGGTCAAGACTTTGTTCGCTTCCAGTTTGCTTTTTCCTTTTCTATTTGTTTTGTTTGATTCCAATTTGCTTTTTCCTTTTTCATTTGTTTTGTTTGTTTTCAGATAACCCATTTCCTTTTTCTTTTCTTTATTTAGTTTCTAGATTGCCTTTGCTATTTTTTCTTCTCTCTTTATTTTTTATGTCTCTTAGGTTGGTCGTTTATTAATATTTTTCTATCTTGGACTAACTTTGGCTCATTGGCCTAAAACTCTTAAGGTTTTGCAAGGCTATTTATACAAGAAAGGATGTTCTGGCCTGTTTAATGAAGTAGTGAAATTGGTCGGTCTGAATGTTGTTTTGCTGATAATAAATTATGTTTTTTTTATCAATTTCTTTGATAAATATGTTTGAAGTATATGTTTCCTGGTGGATAAAATTTAATGTGATACCTCCACGAGTGAAATGAATTAGTAGGCTGATGTAATGTCTTTTAGGTAACTCATACTAATATTGCATGTGGATACATTCGAGTCCTAAATGGATTCTTTCCCATTTTTGCATTATCGCTATGGGCCATTGAGTCCCATAACTCCTAAGTTAATTTTGAAGGCCCCAAAGTCAATTATATGGTGTACCGGGTACAAGAAGATAGAAGAAGAAGAATGGGTTAAACCCCATTGATGAAGATACTATAAAGACTCGAAAAAGTCTTGATTTTATTATTGCCTTATTTTTGTTTGTTTGTTTCTTTATTTATTAATTCATTTGTTCCTCGAAGTCAACGTTGTAATTTAATACAGGTGAAGCAGTTGTGGGCTAAAATCCCAAAATGACTAGTTTAGGACAGGTGAAGATGCGTAAAAAGCCCAAAGTGAGTAGTTTAGTACAGGTGCAAGTGGGCTATAAACACAAATTAGTTTAGGATAGGTTTTCTTGGGTTTGGGCCTAAAAGTCTAAATCTTATATTTTTTCCTTTACCTTTTCTATGTTTATTTGCTATCTGTTCCTTCAAACCTAGTTAAATTTCCAATTAAGTTGTCAAATTGATTTTACACAAGTTTTTCCTTAATCACTTTTTTTTTCCAAAAATCAACTTCTCTTTTTTAAAGTTAGTCAAAGGTGGTTTTCAAACAGTCCGGATAACCGCAAGTTAGCGTACATTTTAGGTGCCTTAAAAACCTTTCTAAAATGTTAATAAGAACCTCTTACCTGAGATTTTCTCGAAAAGTCTTAAGTCTTTTTCTATTTTAAGACTTAGAATTTTCTTTAAAAAGTTTTCTTAGTTTCTTTTAAAATAAATTAAATGGCGACTCTGTAATTTCTTAAATTATTTCAAATTTTTCTTTAAAGTTTTGAAATGGTTTAAATAGTTGAAACCAAGTGTTTTCAAATCCTTCAAACCAAAAAGGAATAAAATAGAAATGACAACTCCGCTGGGGAATAAGCTAGGTTCCAACCAAATATTTGAATTATCTTCTTTGACTAACTATTGTAGTGATAAATTGTTTATGTGCCTATGTATTTAAATTAAGCGATGTTAAACTGTTTGCATTTCATAGCATACTTTTCATTTGAAATATATAAATTGTTTGTCATTTCATGGATTTCCTAACCCCTATTATTCAATTCCAAATCAAGTGTTGGGAATACGATGGTTTATTGTCACGTTAGGCATTCGATGGTTGTTCGTATTTCCAAACCCAAGTCGTCCGCTTGGGAACCTAGTCCAAGTCCACTCTAGACAACCAGGATTGAGCAAAAACCAAAACCCTCTTTTAGGCATGAGCCTAGGACGACCCAATACCTGAGGAGTTATTGGGCCCATTAGAAAATCTGCCCCGCGTGTATTGTCCATGAGCCAATTACAGACTAATCATGTTTATGTGTTGTAGAAATATATATTTGTTTAATCCAATCCATTATCTTTTGGGTTAGTGGAAGTCTTATTTGACTTGCTTTTGTATAGGAATGGCTCAACCATACCTTTGAAGAAGGTTCAAGATGGTTACCGGACCTGACAATTTCCTAAAAGTGTGGTGGATCCATATGAATCCAAAAGACAAAGAGATTGTTTGTACGTATATCGGGCATCTACCTTCGCTTATAGAGATGGAAACTTGGCTTGAAATGATCCCTGTACTAACAAAGTTTTGGGATGATGAAAACATGGTTTTTTGCTTTGGGGAAGTGGAATTGATGCTTGCTATTGAAGAAGTAATGACTTGTTATGAGAGTATCAATATGTGTAGTAAAAGCAGTGCACCTGACAACAACATTCTAGTCCCTATCGTGTGGAACCGTCAAAAGATCAAGGATGTCTTTTCAATCAATTATGATACCTGGTTGGGGAAATGCGATGGGGCAAACATATCTTTTCTTGAGTTGTATCACCGGTTTGGAAGGTATAACACTTTTGGAAGTTCGGACATAAATTTGAGTTAGAGGTAAAATAGAAGGAGTAAAGAGCATTTTCTTTCGCGGTAGGCTTACTTGGAACAATAGTTTTTCCACAAGGAGAAAATGGCACCATTCATCCAAGAGTCATTATGGTGACACACACCCTCTTCTACAAAATGGATTATGGTCCTACTAAGGTATTCCACACCTTAGCCCCTATGATCGTCGCTAAATTATATCGGGCTTTAGTAATGTGTCAAGGCGAGCATCATTTTTTTAAGGTTGCAACCTTACCTTGCAATGGTGGATGATGACACACTTATTGAAAAAAATTAGAATGGAGAAGCCAGACCCTCGAACAAGGGTAGATCTTCTATCATCGCATGATATGTGGTTGTCCCTGCACAGGTTTATGAGAAGAAAATCTCTAGAATTTTGGTTCAAGGTTCTCAAGGGAATTAAAAAATAACAATATTCAGTAGTCAATTAGATATCTTCACCCAGGGAAGCACAAGGGGATGAATGACCTTTTTTAGTACTTCCAAGTCTCAGGGGAACTCATTTTTATAAAACCGATAGGGTTCTTAGACAATTCAAAATCAAGTAGTAAAACCCCCCAAACGACATCTCTGATTAGATTTATCACCGAGTATGAAGAAGACAAAAATCCACTCAAACAATACATGATAGATGGGTGGAGAAAAAGAAAGATAGAGAAAGTCTCTTTTTGTATCAGGTATGAACCCGAAGTTAGTGACACTTACAAGGAGTGGTTGAAGAATAATCTTGCTGGGATCATTGATACCGGGGCCGAATGTATCCATAGGAATTGTTGATGTAGAATCGGAACATCAGATCCGACTCTAAATACTTCAGGATGAATTCCGACGCCTATGGTTAGATTCATCACAAAGTATGAATAAGACAAAAATCCACTCAAAATATACATGATAGAAGAGTGGAGAAGAATAAATATAGAGGAAGTCTTTTTTTGTATTGGGTATGAACCCAAAATTAGTGACCCTTACAAAGAGTGGTTGAAGAAGAATCTTGCCGGAACATTGATCCCGGGGCCGAATCTATCCACATGAATTGTTGATGAAGAATTAGAACATCAGATCCAGCTCCAAATGCTTCAGGACGAATTCCAAAGAAGTGAGATCGCACACAAATAGATGCATGTTGTAACACCCCGCGTTTTTGGGATAGAATTTAAATCGTTGATTCTACGTATATAAACTTAAATCCAATTATTTATATATAAATATGAGTGTCATGATAATTATACTAGTGTGAAAAGTTCCTTTGAAGGGAATAATGTTCGTAGTAAACACTTAGAGTGAAGTGGAGTTAAGAACTTTCATTATCGATTAAATTTTAGAATTCGATTCTACAAGGGTCATATTTGAACGTGTATAACTTCTGTAATGTGTGTAATTTTGGGGCTCAATACCCACCAAATTATATATAAATGTGTTCTCTTTGCAACTTATCCAATTTTTCCTTAATCCCATACTTGAGCGAAAAGTTATGTGTATTTTTATGAAGAGGCAGTAAGGGTCTATGATAGAAGCGTAGAGATTACCCACTATGATGCGTTGGTGCTTTAAATTCCATAATTTTTTATTTTTTTCACTTATGAGAAGGGGTATTGAAGCCCTTTCACTTATAAATGACCTTTAAACACTATATTAACCTATTTCCATCAATTTTCAAGGCATAACATCAATTACTTCACTCTTAAAAGTCCTCTCTCTCTCAAATTCCTCTTTTCAAGTCAAGACTAGGGTTCAAGAGGTGGTCATCTAGGATCATAAGGGTGTTGTCTTCTTCAAGTTTCTAGGTAATTAAGGCATGTATCTCTTTCCCTTGAATTTACATTTTCTTAATGGCATTGATTGACTATAAATGCATGGTTTTGATATAGGTTTCGACATTATTGAGGGCTTTTGTCTTGGTTGGTTGCTTAATTGAATTTTCCATGGTTACTTATGAAACATTCATGTTTTACTTATGATTGTAAACTTTTTGGGAAGCATTGGAATGGTATTTGTAATACCCCATACTTTTCCTAGCTTAAATTCATTCCTAGAATGTTAAGGGATAACTTCTGAAATGAATAATATTTATTCCATTTGGAATTTTCAAGATTTTGACTTTTCATTGTGTGGAAAATTAAATAAGCTTTCCATCGATACCAATTTCGCCTAAATCTGACACTTGGTGAAGGAGTTATGACATTTTTAAGTTGACAATGTGCCACATGGGCACTTGGCGCATCGCGGAGAAGGAGAAATCCGCAATTGTCAAATTCCAATGGCCCTCAGCGATGGCCCCACGTCGTGGAGAAGTCAATTTTTCCAATTGTCCCATTCCAGTGAGACTCCGCGATGTTGGCGCGTCGCGCCAGTGGTCAAAATGGCAAACATAAGGGCTCCGCAATTGTGGCGCATCGCGGAGGGAGCCCAGTTCCCGATCGTCCAAATTCCAGGGAGCCACTGCAATAGTGGCACATCGCGGTGGCCACCCAGTTCGCAGAATGTTGCATTTTTCTGTTTCGTTTGAGAGTTTAAAGAGGGAATTTTGGTCATTCTCCCAGCCCCTAGTCCATCTTAAATAGTGAATTAAACCCCTTCAAAGAACTTTACATTCACTTTTCATCAAATCTCTCTCAAGCAAAACCCTAGTTCATCAAACTTTCTCCCCAAGAATTCCAAATTCCTTCTTTAATTGTCTAAAGAAATTCAAGATTTAGGATTCCCAACACAAGGGCTCTAAGAATTCATCTTTAAAGAATCAATAGGAATCCAAGATTCAATTTTTTCATCAAAGATCACAAATTAAGGTATGTGGGGTTTGAACAAGTACAATCCTTTCGTCCTTGTGCCCAAAAACTTAATTTTTATTAAAGATTACATAATTTGCAAGTTAGGGTGTTGCCCAATTCTTATTATTTTGTTTATGAAATTATCATGTTATTTAAGGATTCAAATGGAAGAGATTTACATATATCCATGTTTGAAATCATAAGATTTATATTATGAGTTATTTTCCACTATCTTGACTGAGATTGTTGAAAGCTCTTAAGATGACTGTTGAGCATGAAGTTTAAATATGATTTTAATTCATTAAAGCTGTAAATTTTGAGTCCTAAGTATAGGTGATGAATTTATAAGTAGATTATGATCTCAAGTTTTACTGACAAGTTTGATGAGTGCCTTCAAAAGCAAAGATTGATTTTTTTGATCCTAAGCTAAGACAAGAAATCCACATTTTTTTTTCACATAGTTTGAGATTTAAAGAAGAGAAGCATAATCGGTTTTAATTATAAATCCTTATGCTATTTTAAGGTGGATTTTGTAAAAGTTCTGAGCGTAAGTATGAGAGTAGTATTTAGCATCGACTTGGGTATGATTCCAAGGTCTCATGCCCTAGAACTATGTGCCACCATAGTTATGACAAGTTTGATGAGTGCTTTCAAGAGTAAAGATTGATTTTTTTGATCCTAAGCTAAGAAAAGAAATCCATATTTTTTTTCACATAGTTTGAGATTTAAAGAAGAGAAGCATAATCAGTTTTAATTATAAATCCTTATGCTATTTTACGGTGGATTTTGTAAAAGTTCTGAGCGTAAGTATGGGAGTAGTATTTAGTATTGAGTTGGGTATGATTCCAAGGTCTCATGCCCCAGAACTACGTGCCACCGTAGGACTAAGATTATTCCCACTTCTACGCGGATGACTACGATTGTGATTACTCAAGTTAAGGTTCTTTTCTGATGGCAAGGGTAGAACAGCTCTCCTCAATATGGGAAAGATGTTGGACTCCATGTCAGCTCACATGATTTATGTCGGTTAGAAGAAACTCCCAAAAGATGTCCCCTACTCTTAAAACAGTTTGTTGGCTTAAAAGCCTTAAGATAAAAGCATATGTTTTGAAAGCTATGGTTTTAAGATTCTTAAAGTCTTCAGATAAAGTATTTTCCCTTGCATAATAAGTTTTTCAGATTTTTAAAGCCTTAAGATAAAGTATTCTCCTTAATAGTAAAAGAAGAACAGAAAGGCTTTTAGAAAACTAGGTGTAAATGCTCACAAGTTTTACTCAGATTATATTTTATAGAAAGATATTTTGTTTCATATTTCAGATTTAAGAGTGAGTCCTTTCTACACTTAGACAACATGATTTAAAGAGAGAATACAATTACAACTTTTAGAACTAAGTGTTATGACTCACAAGATTTTACATCATATGCTTTACTATTCATGATTTATGATCTTCAGACTTCAGATTACTCAAGCCTATGTGAGTCATTTACATTTAGCATGCATGATTTTATAAATTGTGATGATATTGTTTTAATTATGTATTTCACCCCCATATACTCAGTACCTTCTCAAAGTACTGATCTACATATATTTCTATGTGCTACATTATCTCATAACGTAGGTATCAGTTCAGTTGTAGCACACATACCATATTCAGAAAGATTGCAGCTTCCAGTCAGTAGGTGATGAATCCTCTAGATTCAAGGGCTCAAGTTAGTTATATAGTTTGAGTAGTATTTTATTTTCTTGATTCAGTCGTATTGATTTGGGATAGATGGGGGTCATGTCCCGGCTATCTATAGTTAATACTAGTAGAGGCTTCATAGACAGTCAGTAGACTTAAGGTATTTGATTTTAGTTTTATTTTTTTAAAATGAGAGTTGTAATAATTTTAATTTAGTTTTGTATTGATCAGATTCAGAAAAGAATTATCTATCTCTTGTTTCGATTAGATTTATGTCTTTTATTCAGTTGCTTATGAGTTATGCCAGTAGAAGGGTTAGCTTGTGATCACTTATGGTCCTAAGCACCGTGTGACGTCTCGGGACCATTTTCAGGGCATTACAAACTTGGTATCAAAGCCCAAGGTTCAAGTGTCCTAAGGTGTCTGTGAAGCCGTGTCTAGTAGAGTCTTACAGAATGGTATGGAGACGTCTGTACTTTTCTTCGAGAGGCTACGAGGCATTTAAGAAAAGTTTCCTTTCTTTCCTACTCTAGATCATGCAATAAAGTTATTTTCTCAGAGTCTTCTGTCTATTCGTCTGTTACCCCAAAATTTCTCATCTATGTATTATTCTTGAGATAACATGATTAGCAAGTTTCAGTTTCTCCCCAGATAATGCTCTCAGATTTACTAGCAAAAATTTCAGAAGTCACTCTAAAGACTTGAGAGGAGCTCTATAGTGTATCATAAGTCCCTCAAGTTGAAAGTTATGTCCTCATCCTCATGAGTTGTTCAATTGAGACAGAATTAGATTTATATTCAGATTGCCCATTGACCCTTTTTGTACAGATAGTGCTCGTAAGAGAAGATAGTATGAACCTAGACTGTTGAATGTAGTGTGCATTCGAGGGATATTTTGAACTTCAGTGTTATGATTTAGGAATAGTTGAACCTTATTATAGGTTAAAGCATGGGTATAGAAGAGTAGTGGAAAGAAGAGTGAGCATAACGATTGATAGAAAGTATAGGGATAGACTTATGCATGTTATCGAGTCATGTTAAGGTAATATGTCATTGTGTGTTAGTTTGGTGGAGGATAGAGAAGGAGTTATTAGTTAAGGTGAATTGTTGTTTGCTTGAAACACAAAAGGAGTTATTGATGGTAATTACTGTAATTGAAAGGTATAGAATATTAATAAAGTGTTTGGTGGTTTAGTATCGTTAATT
The DNA here is from genome assembly GCA_030864215.1 of Capsicum pubescens. NCBI lineage: Eukaryota > Viridiplantae > Streptophyta > Magnoliopsida > Solanales > Solanaceae > Capsicum > Capsicum pubescens. The sequence goes on along the minus strand of CM061544.1, from coordinate 198,139,260 downwards.
TAGGTTTTCCTTGAGATTACCAAAATGAGTTTAGTTGAAACACATAGAGTTATGATAGTAATTTAAGTGTATAGAAGGGTAAATAGTAATGATGGGTAGAAGGAGGATGTGTTAATGGATTGTAAATAAGATAGGCCATATAATTATGATCGGTTATTGTTTTTATGAGATCCTAGTGGACTAGTATTTCCCGATGTTTTATTTTATAGCTTCCAAGTGAGGATTACATGTAAGGTGGGTTGTTAAATCATGTTTAGCACAAGACATTAAGTTTGAACAGTTGATGGTCATCAAAGTGGATGAAATGATTTCTTGGTTATTGATGCTAGTTATATGGAAGTGATCTAGTAGGCTTGAACAGTGTATGCAAGAAGTTTGAGTTCAGCTATTTGTAATTAAGTATGATGTAGTATGTATAACGAAGAAGTATGCCCAAGGTGATATGGGGTTGCATTATTTTCTAAGGTTATTACGTGTTGTGTGGTTAGTAGTACCCTTGAATTGATAAGTATGAATGAGGCTATATGGTATATGATGTTCTTGTCAGTTAACTTATGAGTTATAGGTTGATAATGTTGGGTGTGCTAGTGTAAGATTAGAGATGTGATATTAATAAGCTATGAAGGAAGTTAGTATGGTTCAGGAAGGGTTTGGATATATCCATGTTAAGTGATAAAATTTAAGTTGGTGAGTGTTTAAGTTGTTATATGAGGACTTTTAGGGCTATAAAAATCTAAGAGTTGAATCTCAGAAGGAGGTACTAGCATTAGGTGTTACACGTTAAGGTACATTCCTTCAGGGTAAGTTTATTTTTATGTGTAGTGATTATACCCCAGACTCGAGAGTAAAGTGATTTCAGTTTAGATTACAGTTTATTCAGTGATCCACAAACTTAGAATGATGGATTAAAGCTAAGGGGGAGATTATAGGATAAGTAACCAAGTCAGACTTCCATATTCTAGTAAGTGATGCCAGTGTAGTATAGAAAGTCAGTAAGTGAGGATGATGCTCGACCCATTCTCATCTTAGTACAAAGTTTCATACTTCAGCTATCCCGATATTTACTCATGCCTCATGTGTCAGTTCCCTAACCATATCTCATGTTCATGCATATAATAGAGAGTCATGTACTCTCCCAGTTCCTAGAAAGAGGAGTTCCAGTTCATCCAGTAGTTGGAAGCACATTCCATAAGTTATGAACTCCAAATTCAAGCCTTACAGTATGTTCAATTCCAGTACTCACGCAACACTCTTAACGATCAGCAACATTCAGATTTATATCATGTACGTCCTCAAATTTGATCTCTTTAGTAAATCCATATCGTGAATACTTTATTCCTCAGGCCTCACTAAAGTGTCAAGTTATTCTTAGTATCCATTCATATTTTGGGCCCTGGTATTCTAATTTTTCAGTGACCTTCCCCTGGTCAAGATAGTGATGATAAGCAATTGTGTGAATGGGAGATAGTAAATGTGTTATGTCAGGGAAGATTGTTGTAAGCTGATTTTATGTAAGTATATAAGTTTGAAAGAATTTTTGAGGTGAAGTTTATTTTCTTGTATATGACTCGGTTAGTTGAAAATCTTTTATGTGTATCATCCTAAGAATTGAATGGTGAATGGAGGTTTTTATTGATAGAGGTATTAGAGAATATGAGAAAATGCTCTTATGGGTATTTGTTAGAAGTGCATGTGTGTTTATGAATATAGGCTTGAACGTCATGTAGGTGTATAAGAGGATAGGCGTATGGTACATTAATGAATTTCTAGTGAGAGGTTGAATTTAGTTATTAAGTGATAAAAAAAATCATCCTAGAGTGAGTAGTTGGGTGACAATGCTTGGGGTATTGAATCCATGGTTCAGACTAGTATTATTGGTGTTATGTACAGTGCCTTGTGAATTTTGAGTTAGGCTTGACCATGATGAGAGAATTTAGTACAGTTTAGACTTTAGTAGACGGATTTATCAATGTCATGTGAGAATTGTAAGTTGAATCAAGCGTGTATGGTATTTGAGGGGAATAGTATAGTAATGGAGTGTTTGAGAAGTGTTGCTAAGTTTGAAAGTAAGAAGTTACATTGCTTAAGGCCTAGAAATTCTATCCTAGATTATGATTTATGGGTCTATGTTCTATGCTATAGAGTGGTAGCGATGCTGTAATCTCTTATTCAGAGGTCTATTTCAGATCATGCTCGGAGTCCTTTACTCCCTAATATAGTTAAAGTTTCTTAGAAAAGTGTTGAAGAAGTACTCTATCGGGGTATGAGCATTCAGTATGATTCAGTCTGTGTAGCCAGAAATCTAGTTTAACAGTCCGATAGACAAATTTCCATAATTTTCCATCTTCCAATTTAGTCTAGTCTTACTACCTGAAATTTCATGAGTATGGACATTTCAAGAGGTAGTTTGTTCGCATCTATGTAAATTGTGGATCCATCTTAGTATATGCATCATGCATTAGTCTCAGATTCAGATATTAAGTCATGATTCATTTCATAAGTATCCTGCGTATCATCTTAGTCTTTTCCTAGTATTTCAACCAAATCAGTATCATTCGGGGATGAACGATCGCAAGGGGGATAGGTTGTAATGCTCCAAGTTTTCATGAAGTAAACCTCTCATCTTTTTCCGATGAAATCAGATCTAGCCTTAAGAAATTATTACCCCTAAGTTGACTCTCTCGTTTTGATCTTATCCATATAGCTATTTTTATGAAAGTTCATGCACTCATAGATCAGTTCAGTAGCGCACTACGTTGGGTTTCAGTCAAATAATTTATTTCAGTTGTGCATGATAGCTTATAGCCTCAGATTCCTCAGTAATTTTAGCCTAATTAGCCACATTCGAGGATGAATGTTCCCAAGGGGGAGATATTGTAATACCCCATACTTTTTCTAGCTTAAATTCGTTCCTTGAATATTAAGGGATAACTTTTGAAATGAATAATATTTATTCCATGTGGAATTTTCAAGATTTTTACTTTTCATTGTGTGGAAAATTAAATAGGCTTTCCATCAATACCAAATTCACCCAAATACAACATTCAGTGAAGGAGTTATGGCATTTTAAGTTGACAATTTGCCACCTGGGCACTTGGCGCATCGCGGAGAAGGCAAAATCCATAATTGTTAAATTCCAGTGGCCCTCCGCGATAGCCCCGCATCGCGGAGAAGCCTGTTTTCCCAATTGTCCCATTCCAGTGAGACTTTGCGATGTTAGAGTGTCGTGCCAGTGGTCAAAATGACAAACATAAGGACTCCGCGATTGAGGTGCATCGCGGAGGGAGCCCAGTTCCCGATCATCCAAATTCCAGTGAGCCACCGCGATAGTGGCGCGTTGCGGTGGCCACCCAGTTTGCAGAATGTTGCATTTTTTTAGCTTCGTTTGGAAGTTTAAAGAGGGCATTTTGGTCATTCTCCCACCACCTAGTCCATCTTAAACAGTGAATTAAACCCCTTCAAAGAACTTTACATTCACTTTTCATCAAATCTCTCTCAAGTAAAACCCTATTTCATCAAACTTTCTCTCCAAGAAATCCAAATTCCTCCATTAATTCTCCAAAGAAATTCAAGATTTAGGATTCCCAACACAAAGGCTCTAAGAATTCATCTTCAAAGCATCAATAAGAATCCAAGATTCAAGTTTCTCATCAAAGATCACCAATTAAGGTATGTGGGGTTTGAACAAGGACAATTCTTTTGTCCTTGTTCCCAAAAACTTGATTTTTATTAAAGATTACACGATTTTCAAGTTAGGGTTGTTACCCAATTCTTATTAATTTGTTTATGAAATTTTTATGTTATTTAAGGCTTCAAATGCAAGAGATTTACATATATCCATGTTTGAAATCATGAGATTCGTATTAAGAGTTATTTTCCACTATCTTTATTGAGATTGTTGAAAGCTTTTAAGATGATAATTGAGCATGAAGTTTAAATATGATTTTGATGCATTAAAGCTGTATATTTTAAATCCTAAGTAGAAGTGATGAATTTATAAGGAGATTATGATCTCAAGTTTTATTGACAAGTTTGATGAGTGCTTTCAAGAGCAAACATTGATTTTTTTTATCCTAAGCTAAGACAAGGAATCCATATTTTTTTTCACGTAGTTTGAGATTTAAAGAAGAGAAGCATAATCAGTTTTAATTATAAACCCTTATGCTATTTAAGGTGGATTTCCTAAAAGTTTTAAGCGTAAATATGGGAGTAGTATTTAGCACCGAGTTGGGTATGATTTCAAGGTCTCATGCCTCAGAACTACGTACTACCGTAGGACTAGGATTATTCCCACTTCTATGTGGATGACTAAGATTGTGATCACTCAAGTTAAGGTTCTATTCTGATGTCAAAGGTAGAACAACTCTCCCCAATGTAGACAAGACGTTGGACTCCATGTCAGCTCACATGGCTTATGTCGGTTAGAAGAAACTCCCAAAAGATGTCCCCTATTCTTAAAATAGTCTGTTGGCTTAAAAGCCTTAAGATAAAAGCATATTTTTTGAAAGCTATGATTTTAAGATTCTTAAAGTCTCCAGATAAAGTATTTTCCCTTGCATAATAAGTTTTTCAGATTTTTAAAGCCTTAAGATAAAGTATTCTCCTTAATAGTAAAAGAAGAACAGAAAGGCTTTTAGAAAACTAGGTGTAAATGCTCACAAGTTTTACTCAGATTATATTTTATAGAAAGATATTTTGTTTCATATTTCAGATTTAAGAGTGAGTCCTTTCTACACTTAGACAACATGATTTAAAGAGAGAATACAATTACAACTTTTAGAACTAAGTGTTATGACTCACAAGATTTTACATCATATGCTTTACTATTCATGATTTATGATCTTCAGACTTCAGATTACTCAAGCCTATGTGAGTCATTTACATTTAGCATGCATGATTTTATAAATTGTGATGATATTGTTTTACTTAAACATTTCACCCCCATATACTCAATACATCCTCAAAGTACTGATCCTCATATATGTATATGTGCTACATTGTCTCATAATGTAGGTATCAGTTCAATTGAAGCACACATACCATATTTAGACAGATTGCAGCTTCCACTCAGCAGGTGATGATTCCTCTTGATTCAAGGGCTCGAGTTAGTTCTATAGTTTGAGTAGTATTTAATTTTCTTGATTCAGTCGTATTGATTTGGGATAGCTGGGGTCATGTCCTGGCTACCTATAGTCAATACTAGTAGAGGCTTCATAGACAGTCAGTAGAGTTAAGGTATTTGATTTCAGTTTTTTTTTAAATAAGAGTTGTAATCATTTTAATTTAGTTCTGTATTGATTAGATTCAGAAAAAAGTTATCTATCGCTTGTTTCGATCAGATTTATGTCTTTTATTCAGTTGCTTATGAGTTATGCCAGTAGAAAGGTTAGATTAGGATCACTTGTGTTCCTAAGCACCATGTGACATCTCGAAACTATTTTTAGGGCGTTACAGTATTAAACTAGGGGGTCATGGTTAATATCTAATTTGATGATTTTGGCTTCATTTATGGCTTTGGAAATTATGTTCTCTCAACCTGCATGTGAAATTATCTATGAATATCATTTTGTCACTTGGTTTGACTTGCCCACCTATGTAATTGCATGGCTTAAAAGGGTTAAACAATGAACATGAATTTTAAAGGACTTATTGGCTATGTTTTGATTTAATGAACAAAAAGGGGGTCGAGGCATTCCCCCAAGTCAAACATGATTATTATGGCATAGAAGTAATCTTGCAAGTGTAAGGGTATGGCGATACCCAAATGTTCCTTAATGGTTGGTTCATTGGTTTATAAAAAGGGTTATATGAAACTTGTTTAAATTGGGCTTAATGGGGGCTATGTAGCAAAGCCATGAAGGTGTGGGTCTCGGATGACTTGTACTGGAAACTCGTGTTTGCCTTCATGAGGTTTGGTCTTGATAACCTGTGTGCATGGTTCATAATATTGATATATATATATATATATATACATATTGTATCTTGGATTGACTTGGGATCGGGGCATTCCCTGGTCTTCCTTGATAACTCTGGGTCGTGCGGCTAACAAGCACAAGAGCCCTTTCAGCAGGGGAAGCTGAACCCATATAGCCCATGGGTGGATGTTTATGATGATTGAGCTACATAGTTCAGGATAAGTTTTAAATATTCATTCTAAGCCTTGTTCCCTTTCCTGACATGTGATATATATATGTGTGTGTGTGTATTTACATTTGATGTTATGCATGGGATTTGACTAGTTTTGAATCATCATCCATGGAATTATTTGTTCCCTTATTCCCTGAGTTACATGCTAGTGTTCAACCCACTAGTCATTTTCAGACGTTGTATCCCTATGCGATGCAGGGTCCAAACGCAAGTCTACCTTTCCTTTGCAGTGATCAAGTGTTCGTGGTTAGATCAAGAGTTGACTTGAAGTGGTGAGCTTTCATCTATTCAGAAGACTTTATTTTAGGTATTAGTCCTTATATCTTAGACTTTATTTTGGTCTTGTTTTGTCTATGTTCGGGGGCATGTCCCGACACTTTATTGATACTTGATTTGTGGTAGAGGCTTTATGGATAGTGTGGACATAGGTATCGTGGATGTTATTGGATATTGATATCACTTAGACTAGTGGGTTTGTCTCTCCTATTTTATATATATCTGTTGTATTTCGATTGGATAGGCTAAGGAAGTGGTCTCCAGTCCTCGGTGGACTCGAGATACCCATCATGGCCAGGCCCTGGTTCGGATCATGACACATATGGAGGATGTATCAACCATACACTAGTTGAGAGAAGAGTTAAAGAGATCCAGGCAAGAAGTTGATGATATTAGGCGGTGTTTGATTGATTTGGATAATTACAGTGTCTCACAAATTGATAATATGGGGAATATGACCTACGAGAGTAAAGCACAATTATGCCGAAGTCACCTGATTATAAAAAAATATCACATTTGGAAGGTGGATAAATCTAAGAGGGATAGGGCCGTTGAAGGAGCATCTAAGAACTAGTTTTCCTATCCCCTCTGCAGGACCTTGTTCTTTATTTCATGTTATTTTCCTTTTCCCTAAAGATTGTTTCCCTTTTATGCAACTTTTGTAGGCATTTATGCCTTTATATATATATATATATGGATATTTTGTGGGGATAATTGATTGGTTTTAAAAAACATATATTTCCTTCAAAATCCGCTAGGCCAAACATTGTCTCAAAAGGGTTACCCCAAGTAGGATATGCACTTATTACAATATTTTTGTGTGATATAACTATCTTATGTGTGTTTTTTTTGGATCAGAGGCAAATTTATCCACTATGTTCCCATGGATCAGTTTGCTTATGATGAAAACAACTCTATGTGGTTACTTCTTGTCGAATATCTTGCATTGTTTATCATGTATGGGATCTAACACATCTGCTTTTGAGTTATTTTAGCTGGCTGAATATCATTACTTCACCCGGTCAAAACCTCCTAAAATACCATCCCCCAACCATAATTCAAATATGACTGGACGAAGAGAATCCATTCACCATCAGGGACAATGCGATAGAAAAAAAAAGTAAGATGATTGCTGAACTTTTGAGAAAATTAGAAATGCTCCAAAAGGAGATGAATTATACTAGAGATTTGGCCAATCTGTCCATCACAGTCAATGATCTTGTCCTAGGAGGAAAAGGGCCTCCATGATAACGCTCAACTTACACGCCAATTTTAGTGTAAGGCAATCGTCGTCAATATATTTACCCAACTTTGAAGTCGGGGTCGAATCCACGAGGAACAATGTGAGTGGCGATTAAATCAATTCAAAATAATAGGTACATGTTAAATTCAAACAAATGGTACAAAAAGATAAAAATGGGGGAGGTGAGTTCCTACACTAATATTTCTTTTTGGGATTTTCTAGTATAAATTTGGGGCTACAAATAATTAGAGTTTTAATAATTATGCACGGATCTTGGGATTATGTATTACTAAGGGAGTGACATGTGGGAGTTAGTCATCAACATCGCTTTAGTAAGTCAAATATGGATAGGCTTGGTTATAGATTTTGATGCTAGTCTTTCAACAAAACACCAAACTTTCACCCATTGATCCTTTCGAATACCTAATGGGTGTGTTCAACAATTATCAACCACAACCTCAATCAAGGCATCCCTATTTATAGGATGAAACCCATAGCATAGTTAACCTCAAATTCACCCTTATGTCTAAGATAGTGAAAATTTAGCAAACTACACACATAATTGTCTATCATTGCTTTGGTCCCCATATCCCTCTTTTGAGGATGATATGGATTCCTAATGTTCACCCAAAACCCTTCTTTCAAAGATGGCATTGAACTTTCTAGAGCTTGGAGCTTTCAGTCATCAAACCCGTGTGGGTAGTTGGAGATTTCACCCATCAAATCCTAACCAAAAGAGCATAGCAATAATAGAACCCATAAACATGAACTACCAAATAGATGCTAAAAATAACAACCCACACACACTTTAACCCCTATTCACACATAACCCCAAGCGGAAGATTTAGCAACACATAAGATAAATAAGCATAGATATACTCATAATTTCCTATGAAGCAAAGTTGTAGAAGATCTAAGCGAATATTACTTCATAGTTGACTCTCCCACAATATCAACAATGGAAGTGAGAAAATCTTCCACTTAGAAAGTTTCCAATGTATTCTTCACCCAAAATTTGCACAATATTTTCTTCTCCAAAAATGGAGGCTACAAAGTCTCAAGCTAAAACCTCAAAAGTTGGGGAAGAAGGGATGTGATAAAATGAATGATACATGGAATCAGGGTTTGAGTCTTTTTGTTCAAATTGGGATCACCACGTGCAATTATAGTTTTTCCCTTGGGCTGAACATTTTTGCCAAGCCGCGATCGCGCAGGTCTGGCTGCAACCGCGGCTATGCGACCTTGATTAACTTTTGTGATCGTGGTTGATTGACCATCTTGACTGACCGCGACCATGGTAACTGAAGCTCTTCCACTACAAGTCTTCAGCTGCACTTTTTCTGCTCGTTTTTTATCATTTCAAGCTCCGCTCCACATCTCTTTGTCTTTTCAACTCTTATACCATCAAAGAGTGGATATTAGTGTATTTAATCACAATCAAGACTCATTTACTCACTTAAAACAGTGTAATGTGCACTAATAATGAGTGTGAATGAGTGGTAAAATCACCACTCATCAACACCCCCAACTTAAGCATTTGCTTGTCCTCAAGCAACACTATCTCTTTACCATGAGACACAATTATTTATGCCCACATTTTATACCTTAAAGGCCGTACTGACTTCAACTTGAGTTGCAACCACAAGTTGCTTATCGCACATATGCTAGTCTAATTTCTTAACACCCCTCACTATAAAATATAATATTCAAGGTTGCATAAGACTTTATGAAGCAATCGTACAACAGAACTTAATACTCTAGAAATGTCTCACCTTCGATTAAAACTAAACCATACTCCATTTGCCTCATTGTTTGGGAGGTGACAAAAGTCACTCACCTCAACTTGTTTACATTCCGTTCTCACAAGAAAGAGAATTTCCACACACCAAACTACCTAATATACAACAAGGAATTTTAAGTGCAAGAACTCCCCCCCTCTACAAAAGTATTCTCAATGCAACGAGTGTCATGCCATAGGCTTGCCCCTATTTTCAATCACCACTATAAAGAAAATAAATGGTCGGAGATCTCAAAGGACTTTATAAGGTTGTAAAAAAGGTTCGGGTTAGGGTAGGATATCATTTACGAACAACATGGCTACACCCTACCTTGAACATCTACATCACGCTTTACAACCCTTCTCTTTCGTCTAAGGACCACTCTTATTTATTTATTTTCCTTTTTTAAAAGCCTATCTTTTGTTTCCTTTGTTTACCACTATTCTTTTACTTCCACTTCCTTGCACTTTTGTGTAATTCATTCTTTTATGGGATCCTTTCTTTTTCTAAACATTGATTTTCAACACTTAGGCTTATTTGGCATTTTACTAATATTTCGTGGCCCCAAACTCACTTCTATCGATCTTTACCACCCCCAACTTAGGTTTTTAGCCTCATATTGCATTTTCAAGTTCAAGGAGGGTATGATTCAAAAGAGGTACAAAAGAATGGTTCACGGCTTGTAATGTGTTTGCCAAAGAAAGGTCCAAAAAATAAAGTGGATAACTAGGGATTTCCATTACGTATGGGAAAGCTTTTTAAGATAGAGTGAGTTCCAAAATTACAAAGAGGGACTAAGATCATTTCTCCAACCAAGTACAGTCAAAATTAGTTTTGAAAGACTAATGGGGCAAGTTCTAAATAACACAAGTATACAAGAGATGAATATCAAGTAGCTCACCACACATGGCATGCAAAATTTGGACAAGGGAGCTGAAATGTCCCTTCCGCGGGAGACATAATTGGAATATTTATCACTATACAAAAGTCAAAAAAATTTGGAACCACCAAAAGAGAAAAAATTTTGTTGCAACATTGCACACGTCCATGCCCTTGATTTTTCAAAATTTTGGATGGAGGGGGTTTCTTGATTTGCAATAGCACCACGTGCAAATTGCTAACCTATGGATACAACAAAAGACTTATTATCACAGCTTGGATTAAGAATGGGCAAAATAATAATATGGCTACTCAGACTTCATCGATGGTGTGTAAAGTGATCCCAGCTTTTATAAAATAAACTAAAATGCCACAGGTACTCAGGTTTCCCTTGCATCTTTGATAGTTGTGCTACGGATACTTAGAATTCCCCTGCATACTTGTCCCAATATCAGTAAGATACATAATAAAATTTAAAGTAGTATAGAAAACTAAAACTAGAAATAAAAGAAAAGCATGATAATTCATAAAACATAGGCACCATCAACGTACCCAAAAGAAACATACCCAAAAGTGTAGTATCCACAACATAAACTAAAAATATTATCCAAAATATCATTCCAACACAAGAAAAGTAAATATTTGGGTCACACCTCCAACTTAAAGAGTGTAGTGACCTCACTGCAAGTGCAATTAAAGAAAGTAAAAAGTGGCTCCTTGGATATGAATTACCAGTCGCTCTCGTCTGTTGACTCTGAATCTTTACCACCATCCTCAGTATTTGATCACTCAGTAGGTACCTCGTCATCACTGTCAAGCTTAGAAGAAGAGAGTTTGGTATTAGGCTTCAGGCCTTTCCACAGGCCCTCAACCTCTTTCCTCAGTTTGTCAAATAATTTATCCCTTTTCTTCTCTCACTTCAGCATCTTTTCATGTGAGATCTTGAGATCCCTGTGAGATGAGCTAAGGATGATTAAGATCTCTCTAGGCTGGAAACTGTATCACTCCGTGTGTTCTATTTCTCTTTGTATTTCTCATAATCTGACACAAACATATATGAATGATGCCTAGTGGATGGCTCCCCTGGTCCTTGAGGCAAACCTGCTTATAGCTCTCTGATAGCTCTGGCATCAACATTCAAATCATCCAAAGGTCTATTGGTGGGTGGCCTACAAGATTTGGGCTCCTCATCTGCTGACCTATCTGGGTCGACTTTTTATTTCTTACTATACCCAGGTGCACCTTCACCCTTTATTTTGAGTGGGGTGATGTGAGTACTTGGTTTTACCCAGGTATCTATAGGATATTCTTCTACCTCTGCTCTTTTGAATAATTTAGTAATAAGTGAAGGTAAAGGAGGAAGTGTACCACCCTGAATCTTGTATTGCCTCAATTTCTCAAGTATAATCTGGCCTACATTCAGATCAATCCTAGTCATCATGCAACTATGCGAGCTCTACACTAGGTGATAGATGTCAAGTGGGTACAGGGTGAGACCCTACTACAAATAATGTGTAACCAGATTTAGCCTCTGCAGAGAATTTATTCGTAGTGATTCCTCTCTTGGTAGTAGCCCAGGAAAGCTCTCTATCTGGGCAAAGAATATTAGATATCTCGTGCCTGGCTCGTGACCCTTTTGCTTGGAAAGATGCCATGTTAGTATCCTGAAGAACATGTATTTCATTAATTTGTCGCACTCCAAAATTTACATGGCTTCCCCGAATCTTCATCACTGGGTTTGCGAGAGAGATAGCTCTTAGATTTACGTAAAACTCGCACACCCATTGTTCATTTGCCTCACAAGAATCCGAGGCAAAGTATATCCATCCAGACACAGCAAGCTTGTAAAAAAATCCTAGATACTGTTCTAGTACCCCCTCGATGCTGATGCCTCTCTCCAATAATAATTTGGCTCTTTGGAGGTCATTATCGTACTGCCTTTAGCATTCTGGGGCCATAAACATGGTGTTGTCAAAATCTCCCATTATGAGACTTAGAACCTATTAGCAATTCCACTCAGGAAAATATCAGCGCCATTTCGCTAAAAATAAGCTAACACCAGCAGATGAATGCATGTGGTAGTGTTGTGGGAAGCTTTGGGGGTAGCAAAGGATTTGCAAAATTTTTGAAGTATGCCAAAATTAGCCTTCAAGTTTGGCGATCGTGGAGTATTGGCTGTAATCGCGGTGACATAATCACGATCATTGGGGCTGCGATTGCGGTACTCGAGGCCCAGGGTGGCTGTTTCTGCCCAGTATTTAAAATTCAATCTTGACCCCAATTCTTCAGTTAAACTAGGTAGGACCAAATTAACAACAGTGAAATTAAACCTAAAGTGCATATTCATGGCCAAAAATTCAAGAGACGTGCACATAGAAGTCAAAGGGGTATTTGATCAAACACACAGTCCATACTTCAATTTATGTAGTTTAGGGCCCAATTTTTGGGTACTCATGACTTCCTCAATCATGTGTGCAACAATTAAAACCGCTAACCATGACACTAATCATTAGAAAACATGCATTTGGTAATGAAAACACTAATTCGGGCCATTTTCTACACTACAAGTTCCAAACATGCAATTTTACATCAAAACCAAGCGGAGTTCGACAACTTACCGAATTAATCGATGCAGACTAATGAATTGGTGCTTAAAGATACAATTGGATCTCAATAATTAGAGGGAATTTTGAGAGAATTTGAAAGAGGGGTGTGGGGGAAAATGGGAGAACGAATGGTCTTTTAAAATTGAATTGACCGCGGTCACGGTCCTAACTCTGCATCGTGGTAAAGCGGCCTTCGCGATCGCGGTAAAATGGATCGCGGTCGCGGTAACTGAGACCTATCAACCGGGTTTTCTGCACATTCCTATTCAGTCCAACTTACCAATTTCACACGTTTCTTTCTCAAATTTGATCAAAATATCTCAGTACCCACATTTTATGGATTATGCGTGCACAAAATAAGGAATAAAAATCAAATCTACTCTAACATGCGTAAATAAAAATGATATGTGCCAATTTTCATGGTATGATGGGTTGCCTCCCATCGAGCGCTTAGTTTATTATCATAGCACGACACCTGTATTTCTCCCCTTTATGTCTCCACTTAGAAGATTTGAATGTCTGTCCCAGCTTTCATTCACAATGCAGTAAATGGTAGAGGGAAAAAAGATACAAATCTTCCAAGGTAAAACTTGGAAGATGTGGAGAAATAACAAGAAAGCTTCGATCTCGCCATTTTGAAGATTTGAAAATTTTACCCAACTTCACATCGAATTTTTGGATTGGTTCCGTAGGTAAAATCATGTACATCAATTGGTCGTTCCTTGTGCTCTAGAAGTTGAGTTTCTCGACCATTGATATGTGGGGCTCCATATGCTCCATTGAAATTTCAAATTCCAAATTATAAGGGTAGAACTTCCTCTCTCCAAAATTCATCTTTAGTTCGAATAGATAGACTTTCATCTATTCCAACAAGCATAATATTGAAAAGTGGTTAGAATGGGGTTCCTCCCTTAATTTAGGAATTACACCCAACTTAGCATAGTCATCCCGAAATGAGCTACAGTCATCATAAGGGGTTTGCTTGGCCTCTTCTTCTAACTCTAGTCCCATTTTCTTTATTATAGATTCTTCTCCCTCATATGAGTTGGACGATTGGGAAGTCATTGAAGAATCTTCGTTACCGAGCTCACCATCATAGCTTGGATTTTCTTCATAATAAGATTCCTCTTGAGCAATGGGAAAGGTAGTGATATCTTAAAGATTTTCTTCTTTGCCCATCATCTCTTCCTTGACACTTTCCCATTCCTTATACATGTATTCTATATCCTCCCCCATTGTATCTACCCGGTCCAAGATGGTTAGTAACCTTGGGTCACAGCTACTGGACTCGTTGCATTCGATTAGTATAATAGAGCGAGGGGGTGTTTGGACACTCATCCTAATGCCCTTGTAGACGGTCACACATGGGGAAACCATACTCCCAATCGGATTGAGATGGTAAAATCTCTCCCTGGGGAGCATATTTACAAACTCTCCTGAAGTGTGGCCCATAATAATACGAACATGGGGGGTCATGATATGACTTCCAACTATTCAACTCACATTAGTTAGAAGATGCCATTAAGAAAAGTTAAAATAAAATTAAATCTACCTACAAAGAAAAATCACGAACACATATATACAAGCTTGAATTCAAGCAAGTAAGCTAAAATTTCAAACTAACTCAATACGCTAAATTTTTCCCTGGCAACGGCGCCATTTTTGATAACGCTAAACTTACACGTTAATTTTAGTGCAAGGCAGTCGTCGTTAATATATTTACTAAACTTTGAAGTTTGGGTCGAATCCACGAGGAACAATGTGAGTGGCGATTAAATCAATTCAAAATGATAGGTACAAGTTAAATTCAAACAAATGGTACAAAAAGATAAAATGGGGGAGGTGAGTTCCTACACTAATGTTTCTTTTTGGGATTATGAATTACTAAGGGAGTGACATGTGAGATTTAGTCATCAACTTCGCTTTAGTAAGTCAAATATGGGTATGCTTGGTTATAGATTTTGATGCTAGTCTTTTAATAAAACACCAAACTTTCACCCAATGATCCTTTCAATTAACTAATGGGTGTGTTCAATAATTAGCAACCACAACCTCAATCAAGGCATCCCTATTTCTAGGATGACACCCATGGCATAGTTCACCTCACATTCACCCTTATGTCTAAGGTAGTAAAAATTTAGTAAACTACACACATAATTGTCTATCATTGCTTTGGTCCCCATATCCCTCTTTCTAGGATGATATGGATTCCTAAAGTTCACCCAAAACCCTTCTTTGAAAGATGGAATTAAACTTTCTAGATCTTGGAGCTTTCACTCATCAAACCCTATGGGTATTTGGAGTTTTCACCCATCAAATTCTAACAAAACTAGTATAGCAATAATAGAACCCATAAACATGAACTACCAAATAGATGCTAGCAATAACAACCCATACACACTTTAACCCCTATTTACACATAACCCCAAGAGAGAGATTTAGCACACATAAGATAAATAAGCATAGATATACCCATAATCTCCATTAAAGCAAAGTTGTAGAAGATCTAAGCGAATGTTACTTCAAACTTGACTCTCCCAAAATATCAACAATGGAAGTGAGCAAATCTTCCACTTAGAAAGTCTCCAATGTTTCTTCACCCAAAATTTACACAATATTTTCTTCTCTAAAAATAGAGGCTACAAAGTCTCAAGCTAATACCTCAAAAATTAGGGAAGAAGGGATGTTATTGAATGAATGATACATGGAATTAGGGTTTGAGTCTCTTTGCTCAAATTGGGATCATCACATGAAGTTACAATTTTTCCCTTGGGATGAATACTTCCGCCAAACCACGATCGCACAGGTCTGACTGCGACCACGGCTATACAACCGCGATTAACTTTTACGATCGTGGTTGATTGACTGTCTTGACTGACCGCGACCGCGACCACTGGGCTGCGACCTCTATAACTGAGGCTCTTCCACTGCAGGTCTTCAACTACATTTTTCTGCTCCTTTTTATCCTTTCAAGCTCCGCTCCTCATCTCTGTGTCATTTCAGCTCTTATACCTGCAAAGAGTGGATATTAGTGTATTTAATCACAATCATAACTCATTTACTCATTTAAAACAAGGTAATGTGAACTAATAATGAGTGTGAATGAGTGGTTAAATCACCACTCATCACTTCACTCCAGATTTCTCACCACAATACTCCTATTCTTAGGAATCATCCAAATAACATATCGTCCGCCTTCGCCTCCCAATTGCCCATAGATCCCATAATCAATAATCCACTAGTTCATGTTATAATCCACTAGTTCATGTTGTCCAAAACACCAATTGAGAAAATAAGACAGATGTTTATCGTCCCTAAAATCCATCCCTAACCCTATAAGATCTATTTCTAGATCCCCAAAGTCCAATTGCAAATCCACAAAATTCATCTCCAACACCACAAAATCTATTTCCAAATTCATAAATTCATCCCTAATTCTACAAAATCCCTCTCAGATTTCACCAAACCACTCTCAAATTCCATAAAATATCCTCAATCTCTAAAATATCCTTCCTACTTACCACACAACCTCATATCATCATCAAAATCAAGATACTATCCTAAATTCTTCTCATGTCATTACATTTTAAGGTAGACCATTATAAGGAGATGGAAAAGGAATGGAGGATCGAGCATGAAAAAAATATTGGCCAAGATTGAAGAGATTATAAGTATCAAGAAATCTCATGGGATAGGGGATAATGATGGTCTGGGGTACGATGATCTGCGCGTTTACCTTGGGGTAGATCTACCAAAAGGGTACAAGGTCCCTAAATTCGAAACGTTCAATAGCATCGGAAATCCCATGGCTCATTTAAGAAGATATTTCTATCAAATGGTCAAGGTAGGGAGAAATAAGGCATTACTAATGTGCCTATTCAGTCGAAGCTTGAGTGGCGAAGCTTTAGATTGGTTCATGTCTCAAAATCTGAAAAGCTGGTCTAGCTGGAGGGCATTGGCTAAATGTTTTCTCGATAGGTTTACATATAACATTGAAATAGTCTCTGATAGACACTAATTAGACAAAATTAAGTAGAAGAATGATGAGTTTTTTTGAGACTATGCCTTCCACTGGAGAAAAGAAGTTGCTAAACTACAATCTCCCATGACTAAGGAGGAAATGTGTCGGTGTTCTCGAGCGCTCAGGATGGAGAATTTTATACCAGGATGGTTTCAGCGGTCTGGGAAATATTTGCAGATTTGGTAAAAATTAGGGAGTCACTAAAGAAGGCATTCGAATAGGAAAGATTATCAAAACTTCAACATCATCTAAGTCTTCTGTGTTCCCAAAGAATAAAAAAAAAATATGACTGAAGTCTCTACTGATGCTTAATTGAAGAAGAAATTCAATCCCAGGAGCATTCTTTCTTATCCACAACCCCCAAATCTTTAATCCATCTTCTATGCCCAACCCCAATACCAAGATCCACAGCCAAATATCTATCCCCAATATCGAGCTCTACAACCAAATATTTTACCTCAATATCAAGTTTCATAGCCAAATTATCACTCTCATGTTCAAGCTACCCCTACAAACATCTAAATAAACATATAAGAACCTCCAAACTATCATCAAGTACCTCTTCCTGCTAATCAAAACCATTACAACCTGCCTCATCCAAATCTCAAAAAGAAACATTCTTGAAACTTCACGCTATTAGATGAAAGTCCCACCCAACTCTTTGGAAGATTTAAAAAAGTTGGTTATCTATAGACTATCCAACCAAAACCTATCAATCCCAATTCTTGATTTTATCGTATCGACCAAAATAATGTCTGTCATTTAAGAGCGGCGGGGCACAATACTGAAGATTGCATTAACTTGAAGCATAAGATCCTAGACTTGATTGAATATATGGTCAACACTCTCCAGTCACCAGCACCAAATATCAGTAGTAATCCATTGCCTAATCATGGGGGAACCACGGTTAACATGATTGAATAGAGGGCAAATGGGTATCTAGCAAAACTATTACTAAGGTGGATTCAGAAAAACCTAAAATGATAGAAGGAATAGAGAAGATAGAGAGAGTTGTGGTTGCTTCAAATAACAATAAAAGACCCATATTTATAGTGATGACAACTCTGACTCAGGTACATACTCCATCGCCGCCTAGAAAGAAATTTATCATAGAGATTGCCATTGCCTAAGGGATGACACGTTTCAGAAGATGCTATATTCCTAAAGATTTATCTAACAGAAAGGATTCAAAAAAGGCCAATCACCGAAGGGTAGGCCGAAGAATTTTGGAGGCATATGCAGCCAAAAAAGTATTCAATTGTCAAGTATTTGGAAGAGACTCCAGCCCAGATTTCTATTTGGGCACAGTTATTGAGTTTGCAATACCACCTACAAATTATATTAAAAGTCCTAGATGAAACATATGTTCCCGCAAGAACGAGTGTTGAAAATCTAACCACAATGATAGAGAATATTGTGGGAAGTCACCGTATATTGTTTAGTCAACAAGAGTTGCCTCTTGAAGGGGTAATGCATAACAAATCCTTGGACATTACTGTTAATTATCGTGACTATGTGATTAATTGGGTATTGATAGATGATGGATCTGGCTTGCACATTTGTCCTCTTTCTACATTGGTTCAAATGAGATACAACTTAAGAAGGGTTCAACAAAGCCATGTTAATGTGCGAGCTTTTGATGGAGGGAAAAAATATACTATAGGTGAAGTTGATTTTTACATCTAGGTGGGACCTGTTGAATTTAAGACTAAATTTCATGTTATGTATATCCATCCTAGTTATAACCTACTTCTGGGGAGGCTGTGGATCCAGGGTGCAAAAGCAGTTTCGTTGACTCTTCATCAATTGTTAAAGTTCCTTTGGGAATACCACGAGGTAGTCATTCAATCATAAGGAATCTATTTGAGCCACCCGAATGGTTATGTTCCTGTGATTGAAGATATTCCAAGGGGTAGTAATTTTTATACAGTGGAAATTATGCATGCTGAAGAGAAAGATCCAGCACCCCAAATGCCATTGCCCTCTATATATAAGATGATGGTGACTGTGATGTTAAGAAGTAGGTTCGAGCTTGGTCGAGGCTTGGTAAAGAATTTGGAAGGAATCATTGAGCCAATCGTGATACCATAAAAGGCGTTTAGGTATGGGTTAGGGTACCAGTCAACAAAGTAATTTAAGAATGAAGATAAGTCAAAGATGGGTCTACCCAAGCCGTTTTCACTCCTGTACCAGTTGTTTTTTGTGCATGAGGTGTAACAGATAATGGTCTTAAGGATAAGATAGGGAATCTATTCAAAGAATGCAATGTTATACTAGAAGATTTCCAAAGGCTAGTGGAGTGAGAAAGGTTGCGTCCGTAGAGACTTTACAAAATTGGATATCCACTCCTCTCATGACTCATCGCTCATCGTGGTAGATGAAAGAGAAATTGCTAGTAGTTTTAAAAATTGATAATGATCTAAAGGAGGACCCTTGATCCACCCTTTTATGTTTCAAATTTTCTTCTCGTGTTTTACCATTTTCTAATCGGCATGGGATCGTATATGTGCGGGTCATGAGCCACAGTTTGTAAATATTTCCCAAATTTCAATGAAAGGGCCTCCCTTTATCTAAGAATTATTTTGAAATGTGATTATATCTATTTTACCATTTTATTATCTTATTATCATTCTAACTTGGTTTGTTTGTTTATTTATTTCTGTAACAATAATTTAAAACCTGCCAATGTCATGGCATGTCAAGGGCTAAATAAACAAAGCGAAATGAATGATGATGAATGATAAGACAATAATGAGGAGCAGTTAATGGAAGATATAGAGGAATTTTAAATAGAGAGAAGCCTAACCTGGATAAAACTAAAATAGTCAACTTGGGAAATTGCGATGAAGTCAAGGAGAGGAGTTAGTGTTCACTTAACAGAGGTATAAAAAAGAGCTCATTCACTTGCTATGGGAATACATTGACATATTATCTTGGTCCTACAATGATATGCAAGGAAGCAAAAAAAATAAAAATTCAAGCCGGACTTAAGTTTGAAAATCAAGGAAAAAGTGATGAAGAAAATTCATTCTAAGGCTGTGTAGGTCACAAGATATCCAATATGGCTAGACAATATTTTGCTAGTGCCAAAAAAAGATGGAAAGATTAGAGTTTGTGTTGACTACAGAGATTTGAATAGAGCCAATCCTAAGGATAATTTCCCGCTACCCAACATCCACTTCCTCTTAGATAATTGTGTAAAGCATGAAATGCATTCTTTTGTGCATTTTTTTATCGGGCATCATCAGATATTAATGGATGAGAAAGCAAAAAAAAAGATGAATTTCATTACACCCTAGGGTTTCTATCATTAGAGAGTGATGCCATTTCGTCTCAAGAATGCTGGTGAGACATACATGTGAGATATGATGATGATTTTTCATGATATGATTCATAAAGAAATTTGGTGTACGTGGATGATGTAATTATCAAATCCCGCAAGATTTCAGATCATGTGACATATCTGGAAAAGTTCTTCAACTGAATGAGAAAGTACAACTTAAATTTGAACCCTGCTAAGTGTGCTTTTGGTGTTCCAGTTGGAAAATTACTAGGGTTCATAGTCAGTAGAAGGGGCATCGAGCTCGACCCATCCAAGATCAAGACAATTCGGGATTTACTGACGCCAAGGACTTAGAAAGGGGTTATGATTTTCCTGGGTCATTTGAATTACATTAGCAGGTTCATTACCCAATTGACAATCATATGAGAGACAATTTTCAAGATATTTTAAAAAGATGTATTGAATGAGTGGACAGAAGAATGTCAGAAGGCTTTTGACGGAATCAAGGATTATCTATATGCTCTACCTGTTTTGGTTCTACTAAAGGAAGGAAGTTCATTGTTTCTTTACCTGTTAGTATTAGAAATTTCTTTTGGGTGTGTCCTCGGGCAACATAATGAGACCGGTAAGAAAGAGAAAGAAATCTACTACTTGAGTAAAAAGCTCATGCCATACGAGGCTCGCTACACTCTTGAAGAAAAGATATGTTGTGCTTTGACTTGGGTCACACAAAAGTTGAGGCATTATCTATCCTCATATACAACATATCTCATTTCCAGAATGGATCAGTTAAAGTATATATTTTAGACAGTCATGTTTTAGACAGCCATGCCTATGGGAAAGTTAGCCAAGTGGCAAATGTTTCTGAGTGAGTTTCACATCGTGTATGTGACTCAAAAGGTAATCAAGGGGCAAGATTTAGTGGATAATTTAGTTGAGAATACATTTGATGATGAATACTAGCCACTTTAAACTTACTTTCCATATGAAGAGATTTTATTCATATGAGAAGATATTGCAGAAACATTCCTCGGATAGAGATTTTTTTTATGGAGCAGTCTACTTCAAGGGTTTAGGAATTGGAGAAGTTTTGGTGTCAGAAACATGCTAGCATCATCCAGAAACCACTAAATTATGCTTTCCATGCACCAATAACATGGTCGAATATGAGGCATGCATCCTAGGCCTTAAGTTAGCACTTGACATGGGTGTTCGAAAATTGCTAGTCATTGGAGACCCAGTTGCTAATTCACGAAGTGCAGAGAGAATGGGCGGTAAAGAACTCCAAGATTACCCCTAATGTAGAACTTGTGCAAAATTTGTAAAGGAGGTTCAAGGAAGTTGATTTTAGACATATACCGAGAATATAGAATGAGTTTGCTGATGCTTTGTCTACTATATCCTCTATGATTCAACACCCAGATCAAAGTTGCATCAATTTTTTGGAAATAATCTTGAAAGAAGAACCCGCACATTATGCGCATGTCGAAGAGAAAGTCGATGGAAAGATGTGGTACTTCAATATTAAAAGGTATTTAGAATCTAGAACATATCCTGAAGAGGCCAACAACAATAACAAAAAGACAATCCAGCCTTTGGCAAAGAATTATTTTCCAAGTGGTGAAATTCTTTTTAGGAGGACTCCAGATTTAGCGTTTCTAAGATGTGTTGATGCCGCGGAAGCCATGAAACTAATAAAAGAAGTACACATTGCAGTCTGTGGGGCCCATATAAATGGATTTTCCCTTGCTAGAAAGATTCTGAGAACTAGTTTCTTCTGGATGACTATGGAGAATGATTGTAGCAAGTACGTGTAGAAGTGTCCAAAATGCCAGATACACGGAGATTTGATTCGAATGCCTCTACATGAGCTTTATGCGGTGATTTCACCTTGGACTTTCGTATCTTGGGGTGTGGATGTTATCAGACCAATAGAGCCACCGACGTCCAATAAATATAGATTTATTTTGGTTGCTGTTGCTTATTTCACCAAGTGGGTGGTAGCTGTCTCCTATAGAGCCATGACAAAGAAGGTGGTTGCAGATTTTTTCAAGAACAACTTGATTTGCTGATTTGGAGTGCCGAAAACAATCATTACTGATAATAAGGCTAATTTGAACAGTCACTTGATGAATAAGATTTGTGATGAGTTTAAGATTGTTCATCGCAACTCAACCGCATATCGTCCACAGATAAATAGAGCTGTGGAATCTTCCAATAAAAATATCAAAAATATCTTGAGGAAAATGGTTGAAAATGATATATCATGGCATGAGATGTTGCCTTACACTCTACTAAGATATCGCATAACAGTTCAAATTAACTGGAACAACTCCTTATTTACTTGTTTATGGAAATGAAGTTATGATACCTGTTGAGGTTGAAATACCTTCCTTAAGGATTATTCAAGAAGCTGGATTAAGCAACAAAGAATGGGTTCGAGCTTGCTATGAACAACTCTTGCTAATTGACAAAAAGAGAATGGTTGACGTGTGTTATGGCCAGTTGTACCAACGTAGAATGATCTGTGACTTTAACAGGAAAATAAGAGTTCAAACATTTAAAGTTGGGTAATTGGTTCTCAAATGCATATTTCCTCACCAAGAAGAGTACAAAGGCAAGTTCTCTACGAATTGACAAGGTTTGTACATAGTTTACAAGGTACTATCTGGAGGAGCCCTGATCCTATTTGAGTTAGATGGTCAAAAGTGGAACAAAACAATTAATTCCAATGCGGTAAAGAGATACAATGCTTGAAGAATGTTTATCACTTTTTTTCCTTTGTTTATTTATAATCGCTTTTATGAAGGTAGTTGTTTTTATGATATGTGATTGCCTATAATACCTTTCCCTTCATGTACAAAATACGTTTGACCCAAATTCCTAAGAAAGGGATATGCAGGCGGACTATTCCAGCTTCGGTCAACCCCTTAGGAGAACTTATCCTTTCCTTTTATGTATGAACTATGTAATGACCTAAATTCTCAAGAATGAGATACGTAGGCAGCCTATGTCGGCTTCGGTCAATCCATTAGATTTTTTTATATATCCCTAGTGTAGGCCTGAACTACTTTTGACCTAATTCTGCTTCAACAGGATACATAGGCACCCTAACGGCTCGGTCATACCACCCCAAGAAATGGAAATTTGGGCAGAATTTTTGAGAAGGAATATCGAAAATTCGAAAGAAGAAGATCATCATCCGTTCCATCAATGACTTTAGATCCTCTCAAGCCAAGATCATCTCAACTAGTATTTAACTAGGGTAGAAATTTTGAGGAGATCCTCAAAATTTCCACTAATATTGGAACATATTTCAAATTCCCCAACACCAGGAGGTCAAAGTCAAGCTTTAGAAATCACTAACTATGACAAAGTCTAGATAGACTAGATCTCCATCTATGATAGAACTTTTAATAGAACCCTTCAGTGACGATGATAAGTTTTTGGCAATTCCTTCATTTGAATGTCAGACATAGAAAAACGTTTGTTGAGCTAGCACATGACATGATTGGCAGAAATTTTCTAAAAGCTTTTACAAAAGTTTTGAAACTAATGCTTCAAAATTAAGACTATTTTTGAAAATATATGCACGTCTTTTTACTTAGTGATTTCCCAAGCATCTATTGGAACGGGGGTTAGGACAGAAGTCCAAACATGACGGAGCACCCAAAAGATGGCAAGGAGCAGACTAAAGATCGAAGGAGGTTAACACGGAGTATTTTCACTCAAAACTAACCATTTTTGTATGGATGCATCAATACATAGAAATAGAAATCTTTTTCAAAAATCCCTAAATGGATTGGGAACCACACCAAAGCATATAATGCTCAAGAACGATATTTTTAGGTAGCCCCAAAGATGGGTTAAATATCCATTTGTCGAGTACCTTTTGAATTGACTATCTCATTTCAAGAGATCGTGGATGACAAACAAAGGCGCCTTATCCTCTTTATGAATATCTTTTTAAAAAATAGTCGCTTAAAAAAGTGACAGTGTCCACAAATACTTACTTGGAGCGCAGGTGCATTCAAGGGAGTTGGCACAATAAATACAATAATCAAAAGATCACTCAATATGAGGAAGAGCAGAAAGTCATCCTCAAAATTTAGTTTGAACCAAAGCAACGATATTTGAGTAATCCCTATAAAAGTATTTACCCCATTTACTTTCACCAAGTGGATTTGCTATTTAATTATTTCTTCAAAAAAAGAAGATTAATAGCGGACTAAGTCATTCAGATTATGATGCTTAGTATTGACATTATACTATCATAAAGTTTGACTATGGTCGCCAGTGAGAGACATTATGACTACTAACTGAATACCTTAAGTACAGGTACATGTAGAAAGCAAAAACGTAGACAAACAGACTTAGATGGAATTGTTTTCAAATCACCAAAAAGCCATCTCATTTTATTCCATTGCTAAGAGGGACATGCCGAGAGGGCCATACCATTTCATTACCAAAAAGGCCATTCTATTTCATATCATCTTATTGCCGAGAAGGCCATTTTATTTTATACTATTACCGAGAGGGACATTTCATGCCATTGTTGAGAGGGACATTTTATTTCATTCCATTGCTAAGAGGGACATTTCATATCATCTCATTGCCGAGAGGGCTATTTCATATCATTCCATTGTCGTGAGGGACATTTCATATCATTTCATTGCCAAGAGGGCAATCATGCTATTAAAATAAGTCTTCTTAATCACTCTCCATGCAAGATGATAAGGTCTGCCCTTGAAAGATAATTTGGAGCACATTATCCGTTGACCACATAAAGATAGCATAATATGGGGTCGAAGATATCTCAACATTTTATATTTTTTGACCACGCAAAGGATATATAGCTCGACATCGAGGATATCTCATCATTTTATGAACCAGTATCTAAATGCTTCAAAATCATATGACTTGAAGGGACGTCTTTAAGTCACTATCTAAAATCGAATGATGTATGAGATTTCCTAGAAATTGATAGTACAAGGGTTATCTATAAGTCACATTATTTGAAATAGGATAGTGTGCGAGATCACCTATGAGTTGATAGTCCATAGGTCATTTAAAAGCCGTAAAAACATCATAACCGAATAGTGTGTAAGGTTACCCAAAAATCGATAGTCCGAAGGTTATCCATAAGTTGCAGCTAAATCCTTATCAGAGAATATGCAAGATTACCAAATTGATATTGTACAAGGGTTTTCTATAAGCCGTGTCTTATACAAGATCAATTATACGTAGGATTACCCAAAGACTACCAATCTGGGAGATATCTATAAGTCATATTGTATCCAAGGCCAGATAATGTGCAAGAATACCTAGGAGCTAGCGATTTGAGGGATATCTGTAAGTCATCACTTCTCCAAGGTCAGAAATTATGCAGGATCACCCAAATACTAACAACTAAAAGTTTATTTATTAGTCGTCTTGTATCCAACATCAAATAATGCTCAAGATTACACAAAGATTGACAATTCAAGGAAAATCTATAAGTCATATTAATACAAAAGGTACACAAGACTTACCAGAGGTAACATGTAAAGGATAATTGTCAATATTCAAAAAATTTATCATTCCACATACAACAAGTATTATATCTGACCAAAGGGGTATCCACAACATTGCACGATTGTAGGGACCGTTCTATATAAAGTGTTGTCGGTGTCCAAGAGGGCCACCCCACTTTAAAGACATATTCAATAGACAAAAGAACTATTTTATTCAACAACCAAGAGGGTTGTTATGTTTTTTATTGCAAGTTATTGCCCTCCAAATACGTATATGAGGGGACGACTTCACTTTTCGAATAACACCTCACCTAGAGATATGGTAAAAAACTATATACCCCTTTTGTGAATAATATTTATTACTAACAATGTTTGTTTGAGATATTATTGAGAGAATCCAAGAGGATGAAAATCTCAAATCAAAACCACTGGTGTGGAAAACTCCAAAAAGGATGCAACACAACGTGAAACTTTTTCTTAGCAGCAAAACGGGACTTAGTCTAGAGAGGGACATCAAAATCTTTGGACGCAAGCTAAAGAATGATTGACACTACCATCAAACCACACCCATATTAGAAGTAAGTTGGATATTTTGGGATATTCTGGTTTCAGCTTCACCTTTGAGATTTTTCTAAACTCATACCGAGGGTAACCTTCTCTTTCCTTCAAATCCGAGTGACAACACACTTAGACTTTTGGAAATTATGTCCAAGTAAATTCTTGCCTATGGATGTGAAGTATACCACATTCATGATTAATAGGTTACAAGTATTTTTTTCACAGCTCGATCAACTTATCACTCATCTCAAATCAAAGATCATCTGAAATAAAGGACTATTTTTTCTACCGATTGAGTCGAACTACAAGAAGTCTGATTCCATGAGTCTTGAGGATATGTAGGTTGGGATATATGTTGAAAACTCAACTGCATTTCAACCTCCCCCCTAATCCACTTATCCCTAAATTTTTTACTTCACTAAAATTTAAAAATCGAAATAGCTTGTGAATTCTTTGAAAATTATGCTTAAAATCAAGCATTATGAACTACAAGTGGCATGAGTTCTCATGTAACTTGATATATGTAGGAAAAATGATACTGGGGTTCGACCATAACTCCATGGAGCTCGTGTGAAAACAACCGTTTATGAAAAATGAATTTATGGTCGGACAAAATTAGAAACATCAAACTCCCTTTGCCCAGGGTCACTTGCATCCACCCTACCCAAAGGGAGGGGGGAGTTGATGACACCTAATTTTTTCCCTCTCCGAATAAATTTGTTCCTAAGTTTCTTTAGTTTTAATAAGATTACAATATTTATTTTATCTGGATAAAAACTTTTCAAAATATTTATCTCGGTAATTTTTCCCTTTTAAGTAGTGATTATATATTTTTGTATTCAATTATACAAAATCATATAATTTTATTAGTTAAATATTTATTTTACGAAATATCAAATTTTAATCAAGTCTTATCTTGATAATAAATTCAAACGGTTAAATATTAATTTAATTATAATTTGTTGTCAAAAATAATTTATTTAGAAAAATATGTGTTTGATTTTATTAAACTAAGAAACTCGAGATTGAATTGGTCATTAGTTTGTCTTAAGCCTCGATTCAATTTAGTCGATTTATTAAAATTGGCCATAATTGAAATCAAATTGACTATAATTGCAATGCAATTGGTCAATTGATATCCAATTTGGTTAACATTTAAACAAGGTTGACTAAAATTTTGGTCTAATATGGCCATTTTATAAATGACCAAATTTCTAACCCATCCCATTTTTAATTTTGGGCCACAAGACCCGGGCCTAAATTCAATAATATAACAACAACATCAGCTGCACCAGCTGGCCTAACCCAATAAATCAGTCGACCCCCAGGCCCAATAATACTTAGCCCATACCCAGACCAACCTCTATTACCCCTATTCTTCTTCAATAGAAAAACCACATAAACAACAACAATAATTCACCGACAACAAAAAACGGAATGCGACCTCAACAGCTCTGACCGAACAACCAGACCTAACTAGGAAAAACACAAAATCAATCTATTTCTTCCTCTATTTGCACCAATCTCTGTCTCCATCCTTTTGATCGTAGTTGTTGAGCTATCTGGGTTCTAGAAGAATCCAAAATTGGTGATGTGTCCATAAAAATGGTTATATACACCTTACAATTTCGTGAATTTCATACTGTGCAAGTACATATGTGGGTATTTTTTATTGGATAGAAAATAATTTTTGAATTTTATTACAA
Organism: Capsicum pubescens; assembly: GCA_030864215.1. Lineage (NCBI taxonomy): Eukaryota > Viridiplantae > Streptophyta > Magnoliopsida > Solanales > Solanaceae > Capsicum > Capsicum pubescens. The sequence goes on along the minus strand of CM061544.1, from coordinate 198,111,250 downwards.
TTCCCAAACTTGTCTTACCCTATTTTGATCCTATTTCATACTAATCCATACAATCTGCAATCTATGAAAGCTAATCCTAATTCAAAATTCAAAAAATTCTCAAGGAGAATCCCAAAATACCCCTGATTTCCCCTTTTCCCACATCGTTCAGAGCCTAAAAATGAACCCTCATTTTGTTTCTATATAAAACTCCTTATGAGATAAAAATACTAAGTCTCAAGGTATGAAAAGGCTAAAAAACTTTATTGAGTGATGTACCTAGGAAACATGGCACATTCGATGATTAAAATAAGGAATTTATGCTTGGACTTAGGTTAGTTTGGTGGATATGATGTCGTTTGTTGCATGGTTGCAGCAAAATCGGGTAAAAAGTGGCTTGAGTTGAAAAGATTGAAGAAAAATTTGAAATAGATGAAATGTTGGTTAGGCTATGAGTAGTTAAGACATCATACGACTCTTAGCACAACTCGTAAAAATGGCAGTGGCTAAGGCTAAGCTGGAAGAGCTAAGTATTAGATGATAACGATTCATAAAGAGTGAATATGAGTCATAGCATGCAATCATAAAGAGAACATTGAGCTATGATGAAGTCCAGAAGTGAATTCATTGAAGACTACGAGTCATAAGGTTTGGCTACGACTCATAGTGAACAATAATAAATAGATCAATGTTCAAAATCCTAAAGTTGAAGGAAAAAGTGATAATGAGTGAAGACCATGAGTTGTAAGGAATGGCTACAACTCTTGGTGAGAAATCATAATGAAAACATAGGCTTGAAAGTTGGAAGATGAAATTACACTGGAATGTCGGCAACTAGTAAACATACAACTCGTAAAGAGACCTTACGAGTCGTAATGATTGCCGACTTAATTTTCCTATTCCATTTTTGTTAGGATTATTATTTTCAGATACTATAAATACCTTAGGGTTATTTCTTTATTAGGTTATGCACTTTGAATGCTCTTTTACATTTTTTTTTTATAATCTTAGCATACTTTGATCATTGAGATTTTGTTCTTGGAGTTTTGGTTTCGCATTCAATTGGAGACTTTGGATCTATTCTTTCATTATTCTATAATTAATTACATGTGTTCTTCATTGATGTCATAGATTATTTCATTAACATGAGCAACTTAATTCCTTAACTAGGGTGGTGGGAACCCTGCCGGATTAACTATGTAAGGGAAGTGGGAGATCTATCTAATCTACTGTGGTTGCGTGTATTGCAATATTTTTCATATTAATTGGACTATATTCGAGAACATCATCACAAGGAAGTTTAAGATTGGGAAAAGGAGGTTACAATAGTTTTGAGGCTATCAACCCTGGTCTAATCAAATCAAGAATCAAAAGGTGATAGTTGTATTGAGGTTATAGACAAGGTACAACAAGGTGACACTCTGAGACTCACAACATAAAGGGAGAAATCTATGAATGTGCTCATAAGATGGTTGATAGTACATAGCTTGTCAACTTTGCATGCAAAGTAGGAGGTTGGGTAGATTGAACACGTGAATCTTATGTAATTGTGCAGCCCGGGGGAACACAGTCCTAATGTTCATCTTCTATTGTTTACAAACTCAACCTTTCAAGTTCGACTCCCTGTTACTATTGCCTTCACATTCCCCCAATTTACTTTCCGCACTATTCGTGGATTTTGTCAAAGTTTAAGATACTATTCGACGTCTTCACTTTGGGATTGGCCCCAATCTTAGTTGGGTTACTATAAATAGCATCGACCGTAGCATACTTCTTTGGAGGTTAGTTTTGGGCGATATCATTAAGCAAGAGTTAAATTGTTTTTTTACAAATTTCTCAAAAAAGTTGTCGATAGATGTGGTGGTTGAATTTTCCAGTGGTCGAGATTACGACGATAGCTCGAAGTTCTATTTTTCTGCCCTGGAAAAGGTAAACACGCCTCTCACTTTTAGTTTTATTATTAATTTTTTGTCATATCTTTCTCTGTAGCAATAGTTGTGTAGTTGTAGACGTGGTAATATTGGGATTGTTTGTTGTAGAAGGCTTTGAAGCTTATACGATTTTGATGTGATAAGTATTGTGATGATTATGCTTGAATTTATTATTTTTTATCAATAATTTCTTTATTAATCGAAATTGTCGTTACATACCCGGGTAGAAGCTAACCATCTACCACCTATCACCTATCTTTGAGCTAATTTAATTTTACATATACTGCTAACTCTACTCAACCTACTCAAAAACTCAAGGGGTATTATAGTGGTTCTTCTTGCTAGGAAAATGATTCAGCATCCTCAAGGTGTTTTGCCACGTAGTTGTATTCCTCCCCTGAATGTGCATATGCATTCCAATCTCCTTACATATTTTTTCCAAGTTGAGCCGAGCCATCTGAAACCTTAGCATATTCTTTTCTTTCCAGATACAATATAAAGTCATAGCAAAAGCAGGACAAACTATCTCAGCAAGTCCAGTCTTTTTCTTGGCTAATTTACATATCCAGTCCAGTTCCTGCATCCAGGGCATTATGCTTCTGTTAAAGCCTAGCCTTTTTACCAAGGTACTCCATAACTGTTTACTATAGTTATATTTAAAGAAGAGATGTTCAAATGTCTCTTCAGTTTGATTGCAAAAGGCACACTCTAGTGTTACTTGGATTCTAATTTTTTGAGTCTATCAACTGTAGTTAATCTCTTATTCACTGCTAGCCATAGATTGAACTTGAATCTGGGATGGATGTGTTTGTGCAAAGTAATACTCTTCCAGTCTACTTTTGTATATTGTGGTTGCAAACTCAGATAAGCCTTCCCGACAGAATTTTCCACCTTACGCTAGCTTATCTAGTGTTTGCATCAAGACCTCCTGGCTCTGCAAAGTATCACCTTTCTACTATCAATTATCTTCCTCACTACCCAAGCTGTATTTTTTGGTATTGGCATATTATTCAGGTTCCTTTGCTTGACATAATAGTAGTGCACCCATTTGATCCACAGTGTGTCCTTATTTTTTGAAATAGCCCACAGATATTTTAGTATAGCTGTCTTGTTCAACAACTTCAAATCAATTACTCCCAGTCCACCTGTTGATCCTGGTTGAAAAATCTTCTCCCATGCTATTAATGTTTTTTTTTGACAATTCCCGCTATTCTGTCCATAAGAAGGTTCTACATATAGCTTCCAGCATCTTAATCACTTTCTTAGGAAATATGAATATCTGTGCCCAGTAACTCTGCATACCAAACAGTACTGCTTTTATAAGTTGAAGCTACCAGCATAAGAGAGCAGCCTTGTTGTCCAGCATATAATTTTGGCAGAGAATTTCTCCACTATAGGCATACATTATGTAATTGTTAGCTTTTTTGCAGATAATGGAACTCCCAGGTACTTGAAAGGTAAAGTCCCTTATACAAATCCCAAACTCTGTACCAGCTCACACTTTAGATTGTTGCTAAATTCTTCCATATAGATGGAACTTTTATCAGCATTTGTTTCTAGCCTAGATGCTCCTGAGACCCTTTGGAATGTTTGTTGCAGCAGCAAGATAGATTCTTTGTTAGCCCTACAAAACATAAATAGGTCATCTGCAAAACACATGTATTAAGTTAAATCTCTTGCATCTTGGATGGAAGTGGAACGGTTTTTGTTGTGCTAGTTGTTGCATTTCTCTATGAAGGTATTCCATGGCTATCACAAAGAGTTAAGGAGACATGGGATCCCCTTGCCTCATTCCCCTTCTAGCCTGGAATAGTTTAGTGAGCCCTTCATTAAGCATCAAAGAGTAAGACACAGTTGATACACATTCCATAATCCAATGTCAGCAAGCATGGCCTTAAGGAAAGGTCATTCTAAGGTATCATAAGCTTTCCTGTGGTACACTTTAAGAACACATCTAGGTGATATATTTTTCCTAGTATACCCATTGAATAGCTCATGACTAAGTAGAATATTATTTATGATAGATCTTGTTTTAATAAAGTAAGACAGTGAGCAACCAATTACATTATTCAGCGCCTATTTTATTCTGTTAGCCAGGATCTTATCAACTATTTTGTAGGTGGTGGAACAACAAGTGATGGTCTAAAGTCCTTCACCATAGTTGTTGATGGAACCTTAGGAATCAGTGTGATAGTTGTGCAGTTCCAAGCTCTCTTCATCTTTCCAGTAGTAAAATAATGTTGCACAGCTGAATAGACCTCTGTTCTAATGATAGACCACTACTGTTGGAAAAAATCAATAGGGTACCCATCCACCCCTGGGATTTTTTATTTAGGCATGGTTCTAACCATTTGGTCTATTTCCTCTAAACTCACCATTTGTACTAGCTAAATTTGTTGTTCTCTAGTAAAAAATACACTACTTTGATCACTTCTGAGTTTGGATATGGCATTTTATCAGCACAATCACTCTTAAGTGCAGTGAATGTGACAACAAATTCAGCCTCTACTTCTTGTAGGCCTGTGAGCTTTGTTCCAGTTTCTATATAGACTGATAAAATTGTATTCTGGGCAGACCTGATCTTGAGCTGAGCATGAAAATACTTTGTATTAGCATCACCACTATCAATCCAACATGCTTTAGATTTTTGTCTTAAAACTTGCTCTTCTACTAAGCTTCATTTTTTAATATCCTTCAAAATAGCCTTCTCCTGGTCAAATAAATCCTGATTATTCAATTGGGTAGTAATCTGAGCTTGTACTATTTCCAGTTGTTGTCTAGCCTGGGAAAGCTTTTGAGCATAAGAATCCATGTAAGTGTTGAGGTCCTTCACTTGTACTTTGAGTTTCTTAAGTCTCTCCTAGAGGATAGTCATAGGGTCCGCTCTCATATATCTACTCCATACTTGTTGTACACTCTGCTAAAACTGATGATGTAGCAATACTGAAGCATAAAGTCTGAAAGGCTTTAGATATAGGCATTCTTTATGTATACATTATACCAATATTAGTGAGTGATCAGACATTCTCGGGTTCAAGAAATACACTTCAGTATGAAAAAATCTTTATATCTATTTAAAATTACCAAGCACCCAGTCAATTCTGCTATATACTCTATTTGCACCCTGCTTTTGTTGGTTCAAGTAAAGTAACTACCCTTTGATATCAGTGGTGTTAGCTGCAAATTATCTATCAACTCTTAAAATCCTTTGATCTCATGGTCTGTTACTGGCTGACCTATTTTATCATCAGTACTCAGGACATTGTTAAAGTCACCACATAATAGCCAGGGTTCATGAATATTCCCACTAATACATTGGATATCAGGCCACAATGATTCTCTTTGAGACAACTCATTCTTAGCATACACAATAGTGACAATAGTTAAGAAATTTATGGACATATTCTGTACCCTACAATGCACATATTGCTCCTGCATCTGCAGTATTTGTACATGAAGGTGTTTTTTCCAAAACAACCAGACTCTACCATTTTCACTACGTGGATAATTCTTTACATGAGACCATTCTTTATTAAATTTCAGAAGTACATCCCTAGCATTTCTTTCTTTAACTCTTGTTTCTAAACAACCAAATACATCTATTTTATTCCTTTTTCATAAAGAGGATCACCTCCTTCTGCTTAAAGGGATTATTTAACCCTCTTACATTCTAGGTGCAGATATTCATGGAGGTTGGTGAGGTACAACCTGTCTTAGTCTTGAGGGACCAGCTCCATTATTTTCTATTCTATTCAATACATAAAATTTGTTACCTGGAAACTTGCTTTCCATACCACTCATAGTAGCCACTTCAGGTTCAGCTATCCCAATATCTTCCTTCACCTTATTTTGGTCCTTGACGGCAGCTTAATCTTGTCAAACTTGCCAAGTTGGTATCATTTTCTTCCTTCTTCTACCTCTTCTTCTGTGTTTGGGAGTTCCTTAAATGCCTCATCTTCTTTCTCTTTCTATTTATCTTGAATAGGTTCTTTATTCTTCAGCCAACATTCCTCATCTGTGTGTCCAAATCTAACTCAATCAAAGCAGAATTTTAGCTTTCAATCATATTCAATCCCTTTCTTGATGGTACCAAATGGTATGTCAATCTCAATAGAGTCTAGGAGCGGATAGGAGATATCTACTTAGATCAGTTCTTGAGCATACAAATTCTATTCAGTTCTGCATTGTACCTATCAGTATGAAAGGGTCTTCCAATTGCACTAGCCACCTTGCTTAGTGCCTCCACAGTCCAATAATGCACAGGCATCCCAGGTAAGTTAACCCATAGGGGAATTGTGGTGATGTATTCAGTGTCAAAAACAAAATCCATTACCCAATGCTTCAATATTAATGGCTTATTATGGTAAGTGTAAAGGCCAGCTTGCATGACCTTTTCTCTATCCTCAATCGATGAAAATTGAAATATATAATAGCCGTCAGCATGGTACAGGATTTGGGGATTTTTTACAAAGTTCCACACAGTAGTTACAAAATTATCCATAGACTTCTCATAAGGAGTATCACCAAGTACATATGAGTGCAGTCGACCAGTGATTATCAGCTACTTGCATGTCCTCCATAATCAACTTAACCACTTTCTTTCCCTCGCATTGGCTAGTTGGTTGATATGTCAGCATACTACCTTTTTTCGTACCTTTGTTCATTGGATATTTTGGGACCTCTGTTGTCTTTGTTTTTTGTGTAGCTGGATTTGCAGGTGTCGAGCTCGTTGAAGAACTAACATCTGAGATTTGAAGTCTCTGAGGGAGGGTCACCGTTGAGGTAATTGGGTTTTTCTCTTTCGATTTTTTCTCTTAAACACTATTGTATTCAACATTTTCCTCATCATCAAGTTCCTCCTCCTCGTGAATAGGTTGAAATTGAGTTGGGAGGAAGCTACCAAAAGTTAAAGAAGAATATTTCCGTTATGTTTCCATTGCCGTATTACATCGTCGTCCCATGTTTGGTGCACATTAGCTTGCCTTGGCCTATCGTGTGTCGAATTTATTATTTTTCTTTATTCAAACCGGTGTCGGGTTGAATTCGGTCCATGATTTTCTCATTTTTTGATAGGATAAACCTCATTAAGTGAAAATGAAGATGTTGTGTTGATAATTCCCCTGTTTTAATTTGTTAATATTAACTGTTTAAGCTTTGTTTTTTTGAATTGTATTATTAAGTTGTGTGTTTTGTTTCTCATGATTGTTTTAGTTTTTTGAATTTGTTGTGGTCTAAAGATTTTTCTTTGTTATTCTTCTAGTAATGGATTATATATCCTAGTCTAGTTTTTGCATCTCCTATTTATTCAACATTTCATATTTATTTTGACTTTTTATAGAGTTGTCTTGCTATTCTCCTTTCCTTGAGTCTTAGAATCACTCCCAAGTTCCCTTGACTCTCAATGTTAATGGAAACAACAGAATAGGTTCATAAGTGAAGGGTATTTAATCCAAAGACCCCTCTATGATCCGCTTGACATGTAATCTTAAACTTGTCAAAGAGAGGATGAGGATGAATTAAGGTTTTGGTTTTGCTAGTAAGTTGTTACTTTGATTTTCAAGTCCCTTTGCTATTTTTTTCTTTTTTCATATCGGTGTCAAAATGGACTTAAGGGGAGGTAAATGTAAAGAATAAAAATGAGCAAGTTCAGTCTATGACATCTCTATTTCAAACTCCAGTTTTGATTTCAAAAGTGAGAAAGTAAGTCAAGTCGAAAACTTTCCTTTAGAGTTCATGTTGGGTTATTTGAAAAGACTATATTGTTTTCTTAACTCTAGGGTCAAGACTTTGTTCACTTCCAATTTGTTTTTCCCTTTTTTATTTGTTTTGTTTGGTTCCAGTTTGCCTTTTCCCTTTTCTATTTGCTTTGTTTGTTTTCAGATAGACCTTTCCTTTTTCTTTGCTTTATTGTGTTTCTAGATTTCTTTTGTTATTTCTTCTTCTCTCTTTATTTTGTATGTCACTTAGGTTGGTTGTTCATTAATATTTCTTTATCTTTGACTAATTTTGGCTGATTTTCCTAAAACTCTTAACATTTTTCAAGGCTATTTATGCAAGAAAGGATGTTCTGACCTGTTTAATGAAGTAGTGAAATTGGTCGGTCTAAATGTTGTTTTGCTGATAATTAATTATGTTTTTCATTGATCTCTTTGATAAATGTGTTTGAAGTATATGTTTCCTGGTGGATAAAATTTAATGCGATACCTCCACAAGTGAAATGAATCAGTAGGCTGATAGAATGTCTTTCAGGTAAATCATGCTAATATTGTTCTCATTACGCACAAAAATGTTCTCATTTCATGTCATTGTTAATATGTTAGGTATTAACATTTTAAACATATCTTAGTTTCTTTACTTTTCTCTTTGCATGTGGATACATTCGAGTCCTAAATGGACTTTTTCCCATTTTTACATTATTACTATGGGCCGTTGAGGTCCATTACTCCTGAGTCAATTTCGAAGGCCCCAAAGTCAATTACATAGTGTACCATTACAAGAAGATAGAAGAAGAAGAAGAATAGGTTAAAACCCATTGATGAAGATACTATGAAGACTTGAAAAAGTCTTGATTTTATTATTGCCTTATTTTCATTTATTTCTTTATTATTTATTCATTTATTTGGGCCTAGAAGCCAAAGTTGTAATTTAATACAGGTGAAGCGGTTGTGGGCTGAAAGCCCAAAATGACTAGTTTAGGACAGGTGCAAGTGAGCTATAAATCCAAATTAGTTTAGGACATATTTTCTTGGGTTTTGTCCTAAAAGCCTAAATCTCATAATTTTTCCTTCCCTTTTCTATGTTTATTTGCTATTTGTACCTTCGAACCTAGTTAAATTCCCTACTAAATCGTTAAATTGATTTTACATAAGTTTTTCCTTAATCACTTTCTTTCCAAAAATCACTTCTCTTTTTCAAAGTTAGTCAAAGGTGGTTTTCAAATAGTTCGGATAACTGCAAGTTAGTGGACGATTTAGGTGCCTTAAAACCTTCTTAAAATGTTAATAAGAACCTCTTACCTTGGATTTTCTCAAAAAGTCTAAGTCTTTTTATGATTTAAGACTTAGAATTTTCTTTAAAAAAATTTCTTAGTTTCTTTTCAAATAAATTAAGTCGCGACTCTGTATTTTCTTAAATTATTTCAAAATTTTCTTTAAAGTTTTGAAATGGTTTAAATAGTTGAAACCAAGTGTTTTCCAACACTTCAAACCAAAAAGGGATAAAATAGATGTGCACATAGGCATATCAATATAATCATCCTCCGGCCTTGTCGGGTATCATCACATCATCATAATATCCTTCAGACTTTATGAGTATCATCATATCATCGTACTATCCTCCGACCTTGTTGGGTATCATCATAATATCCTCCGGCCTCGTTAAGAATCATCACTTCATCATAATATTCTCCAGCCTTTTCGGGTATCATCATATCATCATAATATTCAAATCAAGGTCAATAATATAGAGCGAGCCCCACGAGGGCTAAAGTAAAGAACAAGCCCCATGAGGGCAAAAGTAAATAAACATAAAAAAAGATGCAACGTAGAGTATACTTCCACAATTCATCGCTTATCATCAATATCGCATTATCAATAAGCATATGCACTAACATGAATATTATAAATTTCATTGGATTTTACCCAAAATTCATATTATCAATCCAGCATCTTCCTCCGTCCCATACAAGAGAGATGTGTATCTGGATATGATGGGTGCATGGGCTCAAGTCATGGCTAAAAGAGTATAAATTCATAAGTTTGTTGCTCGGAGTGAACTTCGGGACTAAATCATTATAAAAGTGTAGAAAGGGTCAAAATCTCTAACGATTGATATAATTAATAGTATCAAATCATAACCGAAAGTTGTTCCGGTCACATCTTTTTAAACATCATTATTAACCTCTTTTACATATAAGTTATTCATTAAAACAAGCATTTATTATGAAGAAATCTATTTTTTTAAGGTATAAAGTGGGCTTTAACCCTTTGTTAGTGACAAAAATAATAATATTATAATCTAATCGAAATCGTATCAATCATCGATGCAACGATCATGAATGTATCAAAATTATGCATGCCATCACCAATATTCATACAATGGAACCATAAGCAGTAATATATCAATAAACTACAATCACATCCTTTACAAGGATAGACACTTCCCGGATGATCAACTCATACCATATCATGACCTTTGGCCAAATAATGTATCCGAAATAATTATAATATCATAATCACAACCTTTAGCCCACATATATATCTGAAATCCATATTAAAATTATATTTATAATTCATCTCGTTTTAAATAAGTCATAGCATATTTATGAAGCATAACATCTCTCTAAGCCATAAGGAATATCAATATTCATCTCACATATAGGAGGCATCTCACTTCTAGGAGGCATAATGCATCAATAAAGCATAACTCATAACTATGAGGCATAGCACATCTATAAGACTTCTCATAGATTTCATAACTATAAGGAATATCATCTCTATAATGTAATTTTTCATATCTAAAAGGAATAACATCTCTAAAGGCCAAATACCATATCTAAGAGGAAATAACATCTCTAAAGGCTCAATATCATGGACACAAGCCATTAATCATAATCCAGGAAAAATTATTAGAATTTACCAAGCCACGAAGTAAACTTATTCTAAAGGCTTAACAGTATCAACTAGGCATAATGTCTGCAACTAAGTCCACAAGGACTAACACAAGTCTTGTCCTAAGGTGGGTTTGAGGAACCCACTCCTAATCCTCAATGTCCATATTTAGGCAATTTATACCCCAAACTAAGCTAAGGTATCTAGGTCAACTTCTAGATGTCAAGTAAGCCATAACCAATCTTAAGATAAGAATTTTGACTAGAAACATGGACATTTAAGTAAACTCAACCTAAATTACGATTTCAAGATCGACACAATAGCTCAAATAAGGTTACATATTGTTACGATCCCTTTTCGGAAAAACATTTCATAACTTTGCGGCGAACAATAAAGAAGTCAATTTGATTTTATTTTGAAAAATTAATTTAGAGACGCCACATAATTTTTAGGAAAATTAAGAAATCATTTAAAAGGTGATTTTGAAATAAAATCTTTTTTAAAAAATAACTAGAATCTATGTAAAGTTTCAAGTAAATTCGAAAGAAGGTGTTGGGCACTTTCGAAAATCCACAAAGTGTGGTTCCCGATGGATTAAACTTATTTGGCTAATTTTGAAACTTTTTAAGTTGTAAAAATCTTGAAATTATTTTATAAAGTTTTGAATTTATTCCAAAATTTCATTTAAAAGTGAATAAAATTTATTAAAACTTGTCCATTCATTTTATTTTAAAATAATGAAATAAACTAAATGTCGAAGTTGCAATTTAATTTTAATTTTAAGAATTTTATCCGGATTAAGACTTTAGGCTAAAGAATTAAACCAACTTCTTAAACGTGGATTTAGAGTCGATAATAACTATGAAAGGATATAAGTAAATCCTCAAGTTATTCTTCGAGCTTAAATTTTCCTAAAATATAGGAGTCAATTTTTTTAAAAATATTAAACAACCAACATAAACGAATAATTCCAATATAATTTGCTCCCCGATGATTCATCTAGATTAAATTAAACTATAAATAAATAATCAAGTACCAATTACAAGGAAATAGACGAAGAGACGTTGAGATTTGAGCCCCTTTTTAGCCCATTTTCAATTTTGCCCAAGCTTTGGGCCCATTTTGATGGACTTTGGGTCCTCTTTCCTATTTGTATAACAGTTGTATATCAGTAACTTAAATATCTGCATATTTGTGTATACTTTGTGTATACATGACCGAAAACCAATCATATACACATACTTTGATTCCTACGGCTGAATATTAGCACTCCTTTTCTCATATATCACTTGTATGACACATATATTTGTTGTATATCTTTGTATACAACCTTTTTCTTCATTAATTTAGTCCATTTTGGACTTGTAGGAGTCTTGGACTCGATAATGCTCAAGTGCAAAGGTACTGGGAGTCCAAGTGGATCCCAGACAGATTTTTCATGCAAAAAAAAACAAAAATAAGGATTAATACAATGGAAATGAACACAACCAACAAAAGAGAAATTCAAAAATATTTTAATATAAAATCAAACACCCAATGTAAATAAATTCGGATAATCAAAAAGGGTTTACAAATGGGCATTTGGAACAAATATTGTGGGATAGCATAGATATTAGACTTGAGAAAAAGAATTACACAAAATCTGAACCATAAAATAATGAGAATAAATAACTAAAAACAGATTCCTTTTTATCTTACAATCACCTATGAAAACATTATAATCCTAGTAATCACTATTAATAGTTAGTTATACAGTTTGGAAAAACAACTCATACTTTTCAACAAAAGGGAGATAAAGAAAAAGGAAGACTCCATAAAAAAAAATCTTATTTAAGCCTTCTTTGAATTAAATTAGTCAATCAGTAGGAAGAAAATAACATTGAAGGCAAATTACTAACTTCAAACTAGTTTTCCTTCTCCTTGTTACGTTATAGATTAGCTAAACAAAAATGTGAATATAACAGATGATATGTTATCTCTCATTGGGCACGGAAAAAATGAATTCTCAAGACAAAACAGCCAAAAATACACAGAACTCGACCTTCAATGATCTCAAACAACTACACGGGAAAAATTATGAATATAAAATAATCAGTTGAAAAAGAAAGATTCAAACCTAATAAGCAACATTTAAATGGAACTAGAAAAAGAAATATGAGACTAACAGTAGCTAACTCAATTAAGGAAAAAAATATTTATTAATCACAACTATATAACGAACACCATTACACAAGATCCTATGGCCTCCAAGGCTTCTACAAAAAACAATCCCACATTACTAAGACTACTTATGAAAATCAAAATTAACATCAAGAAGAAGAACAAGAAAAGATAATATGTGTTTACCTTTTATGGAGCAGCGAATGGGACGACGAATCGACGATGACTTCGCTTCACCACCTTTCTTGTTGAGAAAACAACAACGAAAATACCACTTGAGCTACAATTCTCACAATTCTAAGGTTGGGGACATGAAGTCCAAAATTCTAGCCGAGTGAAGAGAATGTTTTGCCCCTTTTTTTTTATTCCGAAAAATCCTCTTTGAATAGTGGAGGGGGGAGGGTTTATATAGAGGTAAATTAGGTGGAATTTTGGGACTGATTTTTGGTGTGGGATGAGAGAAAATTCTTTGAATCCTTAATGGATAAGAGAGGAGCTGGAAATAGTACAAAATCGTATGAAAAATTCAAAATTTGAAATCGGGGTATTTTTGGATTTTTGTTGTATTGATTCATCGGGTCAGTTCGCATTTGATTTGTTGGGTCGAGTCGGGTTGCTGGAGTTGTTCAATTGTTGGGTTTTTTCTGTCGTTATGTTGATGTTGTTGATATTGAACATTGTTTCCTGTTGTTGCTCTTTTGGAGTATTGTGTTGTTTTGATCAGGTTTTTTTAAAAGGCAATGGTGGATCGAGTTAAGGAAAATGGGAAAAAAGGATGGGCCGAACCAGGTCAGGAATGGGTTATAGAGTTGATTTGGGTTGCTGGAGTGGGTCAGGCGGTTGGGTTGAGGGTTTTGGGGTTATTTAATAAATAACCCCGATCAAATTAGGATTATCCATGTCATTTAAATTTTGATAATAAATTAACCAATTGCATTGCAATTGTGGTCAATTTGATTTCAATTATGATCAAATTTAATAAGTTGGCTAAATTACCTTAATTCGGATGATAATTGCCAAATTCAATTATGATCAAATTTAAGAACCGAGAAATTTGTCAAGAAAGTGATGAAATATTACCTTAATTCGGATGAAAATCGCAATAATAGATATTAAACAAGCTCCCAAGTCACCCACAAGACTCAACTTAAAGATATATCACCCTTTTAGGGTTCTTGGCTCTCAAGAGTGAGTGACAAATAGCCAAAACGCGGCCTAAAGGGCCTTTTTATACCCATACTAGGTACAAAGGTGTCGCTACAGCAGTCCATGGATTGCAATCCCAATGGTACGATCACCATGGTCTCATTGAGATCGCAATAGGGCAATCATAGAGGCTTTTGTGCGATAGCATAGGCATCAGCATCAACAAACTTGGAATTTTTTTTAAGTTTCCAATAACACCTTAGGATTCATTTGGAATCAAATTTACGTAAATGAACTATATAACCACACTAAATTTGACATTTCGAATGTGATGGCAAAGTTATATTTTCTATATGAGGTTGTTTTGACCAAATGTGGTCCCCATATCCAAATTACCAATTTTCTAACTTTCTAGCCAATAGGTCGAAATGAGCTCGGGTGCATTGGAACCCAAACCAAAGGTCTACCTAGCCTAAAATCAATATCCTGAAGCTTTTAGCATAGTCAGAATTCACATCTGAGATTGTTTTACTGGATTTTTTACCCGGTGGCCATTTGAGGCCAACAAAGACTTCTAAATAGGAAATTGGCTCTAAGAAATAAATGAACTACCCGATAACCGAATTGTCAGTCCCAGTAAGTTATAAATGACTCGGGACAGCTATAGAAAATTCCTAATGGAAAGAATAAGCAGAAATATGAAAAATGACCTGAAGGGCCATTCAATTAAATTTCTCCATCGAATCATTGCCAAGCACAATATCAGATCCACCCAACTTGATGATCTTCAAATCTTTTGTAAAACTTTTATCTCCAATTAGCAAAGTATAGTCTATGCAACTAGAACTGCAATAGACATAGTTTTTATCTACAATAGTTACTCTAATTAGATGAGAGTACACATAATAATGGTCAGTTTATCTTATAGTTTGTTCATCTATAAAACTATGAGTAGCACCAGAGTCCACCAGTATAGACAAAGACTTATTCTTTTTTTGCCCTCCAACTAGAATAGCATTGACCCCTACATTTCTTCTTAATAATGCATTCAAGCACACAACTTTCTATATTTATGAATTTAATTCACCTTTAATCTCTATATTAGGGTTGTCTATTTGGTCTGATGGCATCTTAATTTCTCCAGTAATGCGCTGAAGTTGCTTCATCTTACATTGGTGCGCAGGACTAAACCTATCCCCATATTTGAAATAAAAATGATTACTCTTTCTATATTTATACACTTTAAGACTCACCCTGAACACATTAGGTCTCACATTAGAGGTGTTTGTTCCTTTAGAAACCCCTACACTATAAACATTACTAGAAAGTTTGTACAGAGGCTTAGCTTTCTTCAAGACGACCTCTATTGCCTTATCCTATATTCAACCTTGCTTAATTACAAAGCTCAAGGTAGCCGATCAAAACATCTTAATTGCAAACTTAACCTCCTTCTTTAAAGTCCTCATAAACTAGACAAAAGATAAGCATTATTTGGGTAAGGTTCCTTATTATTATTTGAGCCTTAAGATCTTCAAATTTTCTCAAAAACTTATCTACACTCCCTATTTGAACCAATTTATTGAACTCTTCCACCACATCCTCTACTGCGACATCTCTAAATTGGCTGCATAATTTAGATTTAAACTCTAACTAGGTCACTAAACCTCTACTTAGGGCCAATGAAGGTACCAGACTTCAACATCTCCATACAGATAAAGTGCAGCATTATTAACCTTCTAGTGTTTAGCAATTTTATAGAGAGAAATATATCATTCGTATTTTTGAATCCATACCTTAGGATTATGACCTTCGAAGTTAGATAGCTCCCATCTCGATGTAGGTGCTTAATTGCCTTGTTATTGAGCTGGTCGACCTTTATTTCTAGGAATCAGAAGCAAGCCATCTCCTAAATTAGGATTTCCTTCACAACTACCATTATTGTCCCTCTTCAATCCCACTAATCATTCCAAAATTTTTTCCAATGTTTCTTGGATGCTTGTTTGAATATTTTTCACCTCAGTTTGACTAGCTAACTACTTCGCTAACAGTTCGTTGTATCGAAGGATTTTCTCATCCATAAGTTTCAAATGAGTACCCTTCGACGTTGTTACTCTTTGCAGGTTGTAGAGCTGAACTTGTCTCTAATACCAAATGTCAGAACCTGACCTAATTAATTGCACAAATTGAATTAATCAAAGATTATCAAATTATGGAAGGTTTTCTTCTTTATTGATTGAAGTAACTAAAGTACAAAATTTAACAACTAAATAAAAATGAAACTAGAATTCGCCATTGTTGCGCTCCAAGTTGAACTAATACAAAAAAGAAGAAGAAGAAATTGGTAGAGAGAGAAATCGAGCGTGAGAGAACTTGAAGGAGAGGAAATAGGGAAAGGTAGTTAGGTTATCGAAAATTTATTAATGGGACCTTTCTCTCCCCTTCTGGCCTTTTATAGGAACGTAGGGCGTCATGTCAACTGATCTGGGACTTACATCCATTTAATGAGCTTTTAATCTGGGCCATTCATTTATTCCTCTAACTACCTTCAACTAATCTAATTCTAAGGTCATAACATAAATTGAAAATAGTTCATGACCAAACGACTGATGTTGAAGTATTTTCTTATGAAGAATGCTTATGTTTATAAAAATATTTGAGTATATCTCTTATACATTAAATATTTTTTGCAACAAAAGTTTGAAGTTAAAAAAATATGACCTGATAGTTTATAAATATAAATAATTATTTTTTATAGTTATTTATTAAAAAAAAATTAAAACCATGGCTAAATGGGCAACCTTTTTTGAAGTTTCCTGCTAAATGTTTTTTTGATAACTTATATTTTGGTCACATAAGGCGTGGTTTTTTACACACCTGGTAAGGCGTGGGACAGTAAATGCCTCGTAAGGCCTGGTAAAATGTGAAGTAGTAAGGCGTGTTGTTTTCTTACGCCTTATCAAAAATAACTAATGACTCTGTTATCATTTATACTAGAGAAAATACATAACTACCCCCTGATGTTGGACCTTTTTTGAAAAAGACACTTGAACTTTTTGAGTATCCTAATACCCCCCAAAATAATTTTGAATCGATATTATTACACTATTTTTGGATGAAATTCAGTTTTAAAAAGTAGGTGTTTTACACGCACCAATTAAAATTTGACACGTCTGACTTAATAAAAAATACATATTTTTTATTTTAAATTATTTTCTTTATATTTTTTTCTTCTTTTTTTTTCTCTCTTACTTTTTGACTTTCTTTTTTTCTTTGCACCAATAATTTTACTCCACGTGTCCTTCTTCTCCACTAAATATTTTCATTCCCTTCAGCCATTACACAACAATTAGAACCATTTTCTTACAAATTTTTTTAGCACTTTCTCAACTTTGATGAAGTTATTAATATGAAATTAATCATTTTTTTATCTGAATAAACTATGATATTTTAAAGCAATAAAGATTTTGAGAAAAATAATATCAAAATTGAAATTTTTTATAAATGAATTAGTGAATTTTCTAAAATTCATAAATAGCTTATTGAAACGTAAATAAAAAAATACTCCTAATCATCTTGAAATATATTGGGTTTTATAAAATTATTCAAAATGTAAAAAAATTTGAAATAAGAACTTGAAATTGAAGAAAGTAAACATGGTGATAGTAAAAAGTGAGTAGAGTTATGGTGATGATTGAGAGGATTGAGGAGAAAGAGAGTTATGGTGATGATGATGTTGTTGTTGTTGTTGTAATTAATGTTGTTGTTATTGTAATTGATATTGTTGAGTTATGGTGATGAAGAAGAAGCTATCAAATGGGGAAGAAGACAATGGTGGAGTGGGGGTGGGATAGGGGGTATGGGATAATTTTAAAAATTAAATAAATATTGAATTTTTTTTTAAAAAAACAAGAAGATAAATTATACATCAAATTATTTACACGTGACAGCTTTTAATTGGTCAATAAAGTAAATTTTGAGTCTTTTTACGCGCCTGTGTCACTTGTATACACGCAGAGAGTCAAAATGGTGTATTTACAACGGAATAAAGAAGAATCGTGGGGATAATAGGTCGAAGTTAAAGTTTAAGTGTCTTTTTGTAAAACTCGGACAAGATCAAGGGGTCTTTATGTATTTACTCTTTATACTAAGGTGTGTCTTTCTCCTCACCTTTACCCTTTTGATTTATTTTAATTTCTAATTTTTTTGTTGCCCCTTTGAAATTTTTGATAAAAAAATTATGCTTTAGACTCCGAACTCTATGAAACACAAGATATTTACTATTTCTCATTGTTTCAAACCACAAACTATCTTTATATTCTATCAAATCATCAAATATCACAATGCAATACAAATATAATTACATAGCATCAAAATAACATAATTAAATATGCTTCAAACTAGAAATTGTCTCATATTTCGTCATATCACCCAATGCCATTAGAATTTCATCAATCCTAAATATGTAATTTTTCTTGTCAATTTTGGATGCAGATTTTCAATAATCTTTTTAAAATTGGAGAAGAATGTCAAGGGGGTCTTTATGTATTTACTCTTTATACTAAGGTGTGCTTTCTCCTCACCTTTACCCTTTTGATTTATTTTAATTTCTAATTTTTTTTGTTGCCCCTTTGAAAATTTTGATGAAAAAATTGTGCTTTAGACTCCGAACTCTATGTAACACAAGATATTTACTATTTCTCATTGTTTCAAACCACAAACTATCTTTATATTCTATCAAATCATCAAATATCACAATGCAATACAAATATAATTACATAACATCAAAATAACATAATTAAACATGCTTCAAACTAGAAATTGTCTCATCTTTCATCATATCACCCAATGCCATTAGAATTTCATCAATCCTAAATATGTAATTTTTCTTGTCAATTTTGGATGCAGATTTTCAATAAACTTTTTAAAATTGGAGAAGAATGTCATTTAAATTTAAGTTCTCACACATTAATCTAGCTTTTCAAACAAAGTAGGGACAACTATAACATTACTTAGTCACCATACTTCCATTAGTTTCTCAATTTCGGTGGTTGATGGAATCCAATTCTATTATAGGTGATTTTATGGGATGTAAAGATAGTTTGGAACAATGTAATGAATTTTCTTATTCTATGATATTATGATAATTATATTTTCTCAAGAACTTATAATTTAAATTGTATAGAATGGGTGTTAAGTTGCTTAAAATGACTCATAATGTGCTCTATGTCATGTATGAAGTTGATGAAAAATTAATTACAATTTAATTAAGTTGCAACATAATGCAGTTAGAACTAAATTAGATCAAATAAATCCTTATACTGTATAATTAAGACTCAAAGTACAAAGGATGTTTCCACATTAGAGAGAGAGGGTCTACCTTCTCTCTAGTTTCTTTCATTTTATTTTTTTCTCAAACTTTTCCTTTACTACTACTTTCCTATACTTCTGCTTTCCTATACTACTGCTTCCATCTCCTCTCACTCATGGACTCCACTATGCTTGAATTAACTTCTCCTCCCTCCGAACTCGCCACAACTCACACCGAGCCTATCTCCAACTACCTTTCTTACTGTGATGTCACTTTGGGTAAATTAGCCCCATCCACTTCCACGATTGTAGATCCGTCTGATGCTCCAACTCCAGCTGATCTACAAGACTTTATAATTATGCTTAGTTTAGAGGACAATACCCGTTTGTACTCCCCTTGGATATTCTCCCTAATTGTGAAGGCCTTTGGAGCCAAATTCACTCATAAGTATTTGAAGACGAAATTGAAATCCCTTTGGCGACTTCCGAAACCTCTTTATTTGTTTGATTTGGGCTTCGATTTCTACACCGTCAAATTATAAAACCCGGCTAGTCAGTCTAAGATCTTGCAAGGGGGCCCCTGGTTTGTTGCGGGGAGATATATCTCACTTCGGAGATGGGAATCGAACTTCGTCCCCAGTAATTCTCAAATTGACTCGACGGTTGTCTAGGTGCGTTTCCCTCAACTGCCGATAAAATTTTACGATCTTTATAATTTGGAAAGTATAGGTCAAAAGATCAGCAAATTACTGAAGGTAGATGCATGCACATCTTCCACCATTAGAGGTAGATATGCCCGCATCTGTGTTCAAATTAACTTGGGTCAACTCGTCAAATCTTTCATCATCATCGGGAAGCACCGGAAATCTCTACTGTATGAAGGGGAGAGAATCCTCTGTAAATTATGTGGCTACCTTGGTCACACCGCCCCAGATTTTTCCTACAAGGTTGCTTCTCCTCCCATGGATCCATCATTCGAACAAATCCCTCCAGTTTTACAGACAATTGAGATGGATCATGGCGAGTGGCACACTATTTCTTTTCCCCGAAATAAGAAACATATCTCCTCAACATCACTTACCCGAAGTCCTCTTAAAACTTTAACAGAGCCGGCCAGGCCGGCCCCAGGTAAGTCCCCTTCCCCTCCATGTTCCATGGATGTTCATGTCGCCTCCACCTCCAGTTGTGGCGGCCAGGGAAGGGTAGGGCTTCGCTATTTTGGGCCTTCATCCGCTATGGACATGGCTAACCTAGATCTACCTTGGGCCCAACTACCTAATTATTCTTCCGTTGGGTCAGAAGTAACCCCTGTTGGGCCATATTTTGGCCCAAAAATATCTATGGACGTGGATCCTTCACCCAAGGCCCACCTGGTTTCCACTTCTTTAAATAATCCGCCTACTACTGTTCCTGTTAATATTATATATTTATCTCTTTTTAATAATCAATTGGGAATGCAGGACTCTCAGGTGGACCCTACCTCTCCTTCGCTAATCATTACCTTCAACCCTCCTGGGATATTCCTCTCACCATGCTGACGACATTTGTTTCTTCCCCCAAGGGGATTTGATGGACATCAGAGAAGATTCAGACATTGCATTTAATGCGTCTGAATGTCTTATAGCCCCAACTCCTCCTCTTCCCGCAAATATCTCTACTTTTAAACTCACTACTGTTGCCACGCAAACTATTCCTAGCCAAAATAACCTCTAACCTTCCTTATCCGATCACCTTAGTTTCCACACCCCTCTATCCACTGCACCTTCCAACATCATAGTTGGAAATATGCCTCTTAAACCATTCATTTCCACCCCATCTCCACTGGCAGGGGATGCACTTCACTCTCTTCATTCAGGACCCATCCTATCTAGCTCAGCTAGCCATGACCTGTCTCAATGAGGGGCTCCAGTACTTCGGTCCCAATGTCTGGTTCGTGATAATGCTTCTGATTTTTAGTCCATCATTTCAGGAGGAACTCACCCCTACTCTAATATCGGAGCTAATGACCCAAACCAGCTTAACTCTCCCCTTTTATCCTCCTCTGAATTAGATTCTACTATCCCAGGGGCCTCGTTTTGTCAATTTCAATGGGTTCAGCCTGACATCAACCATCCTCACTCCCCCATTGTCTCACAACCCCAACTCTCTTTCCCTGGAGCTTCAATAAATGAAAAATACTTTAGCTTCTCTAAGGAAGAGAAACCGCGAGATGGAACTCTTGTTAGCTTAGCGAAGGGTTCCCAAGACGGATGTGCTCACTCTGGCAAATCCTATAAATCTAGAGTTTGTGGAGCTCCTACACGAGATGGTCATCCTTCTTCTACCTCAAGATCTTGATAGTTTAGAAATAGGAATCAACCTACCAAACCTTATGCTAGGAGATCCTTTCAAAGTGAAGGTTGCTCCATTATCCAGGAAAAGGAAGAACCCTTCCTCTCAGGAGCCCTCCAGCTCTTCGAGGAAAGGAAAGAAATTGGAAGCAGTGACCCCCCAAGCCTCCTACCAATGATGTAAAACAACATAATATGGAATGCTAGGGGATTCAACAATTCTAAATTCTGTAGACACTGCAGGTCTATGGTTAATATCCATTAACCCTCCATCCTTGCTCTCTTAGAAACTAGGATGGTGGATCACTCTAAGTTAGCTGATGAGATGGGATTCACCTGTTTTCTCCAATCCAGTACTACTGGACACTTTGGGGGTATTGTTATCTTTTGGAGGGAGGACACCATTTTCCTCACTAGCATTTCTATTTCCTCTCAGGCTATTCATGCTACTGTTCAGGTTAGTAATCCTTCCACCTCCTGGATTCTTTCTATAGTTTATGCTAGCACTAATGTCTTACTCAGACATAATCTCTGGGACCATCTCAGTTCCATGGCTGACTCTCTTAATCATGATATCAGTAATCCTTGGCTTGTAGGTGGTGATTTTAATGAGATCCTGAGTACCTCTGAGAAATTTGAGGGAAACTGTATCCATATGCATAGGTATAATGCTCTTTGGAGATGTATTAACTATTATGGGCTTATAGACCTAGGATTTAGGGGCAGTAAGTTTACCTGGTCCAATATGAGATATGGGAATATACAGTCGCTTATCATGGAGAGGCTTGATAGGTGCCCGGCTACTGATTGCTGGATTCAGTTCTACCCTGACTCCTATGTTTTACATCTTTCTAGGACCCATTCTGATCACTGTCCCTTTCTTATTCAACTCTCTAGGACTCCCCTGCATATCCTAAAACCTTTCATAGTTGAATCCATATGGTGTAACCATAGTGACTTTCCTAACTTAGTAAGACAATACTTCCCTGCTGGTTCTGACCTCACTGATGCCACCATGGACTTTGAGGAGAAGGCTAGAACCTGGAACAAGGAGGTTCTTGGTAACCTCTTCCATAGGAAAAAATATATTCTTGCTAGACTAGCTGGGATTCAAAAGTTTCCTAAGTACCCTACCAACTCCTTTTTACATATCCTTGAGCAGCAGCTTCTTAAGGACTACAAGTCCTTTCTCAGGGATGAATCTGATTTCTGGATCCTTAAATCTAGAATTAACTGGCTTATAGAGGAGGAACAGAACACCAAATTCTTCCATACCACTACCATTAACAGGAGGAGGAAAAATGGTATCCAATCCCTCAATGAGAATGGTGCCTGGATACACAATCAACAGGAAATCAAGAATACTATCCTCTCCTTCTATTCCTCCCTTTTTTCTACTACTCTTACCTATAGTTTCCAAGCTTGTCAGCCAAATCCCTCCAATATGGGATCCATAACCACCTCTATACACCTAGACATGGACTCCCTCCCTTTCTATACTAAAATAAAAAATGCTATCTTCTCCTTCAAACCTACAAAAGATCCTGGTCCTAATGGTCTTCACCCTTTCATGTACCAAAAATATTGGGACTCTTTGGGCCCTTTACTTGTTTCCTTTTTCACCCACACCTTCACCACCTAAACCATGTATGCTAGGGTGAATTCTACTTATTTGTTCCTGATTCCTAAGTGTAAGAATGCCTCCTTTCTTAGGAACTTTAGACTATTGGCCTTTCCAATGCTCAGTATAAAGTTGTCACTAAAATTATTGCCAATAGAATTAAGCCTCACCTCCAAGCCATCATTAGTCCTACTCAGGCTAGTTTTCTCTCTAAGAGGAGGGCCTCTGACAATGCTATTATTGTTCAAGAGTACTTAAGGCACCTTAGGACCCAAAAAGGCAGATCTCAGAGCATGATTTTCAAGATTGACCTTGAGAAAGCTTTTGATATACTTGAATGGTCATTTATTAGGCAAGCTCTCTTCTTTTTCAATTTTCCTCCTAGGATTTCTGCCCTTATTATGTTTTTCCTCTCCTCTTCCTCTATTACTATTCTTATGAATGGGGGTAAAACTAATGCCTTCCATCTCACCAAGGGCATCAGATAGAGTGATCCTATGTCACCCTATCTGCTTATTCTCTATATGGAGATCCTAACCAAAAGGATCAACCATGAGGTTGACACTCTCCAATAGAGCCCCAATAAAATTAGTAAAAGAGGCCCTCCTCTCTCCTACCTCATCTTTGCTGATGACCTAATCCTGTTTGCTAAGGCAGATAGAGCCTCTTGTCTTACCATCACCAGGGTCCTTGATAGCTTTAGTTCTCACTCTGGCCAAAAGGTCAACCTCAGTAAGTCTAAGGTTATCTTTTATACTAATTGCAGTCTAGTTACCCAATCTACTTTGTCTTCTATTCTTGATATCAAGGCTAATGCTTCTTTTGGGAAGTACCGGGGCTTCCTCATGTTTCAGGGCCCTCCTAAACTTGCTGACTTTCATTTCCTCCTAGACAACTTGCATTCCAAACTTGCTGGTTGGAAAACTAGATTCCTCAATATGACTGGGAGAGTCACCCTGGCTAAAACTAGCCTGAGCAGTATTCCCAACTATGTTATGCAATTTATCCTTCTTCCTAGCAAGCTTTACAAAATCCTTGATAAAACCCAAAGAAATTTTATCTGGGGCACTACTGAGGCTAAAAAGAGGATGCACCTGGTTAATTGGAACACTGTCACTCTCCCTAAGCATCAAGGGTATATGGGGGTCCAAACAGCCAACATTAAAAATGATTTCTTTCTTTGCATCCTTGCTTGGAGATTCTACACCTCCTCTTACTCTCTTTGGACCCAATTTTTGGCTAACAAATATGGTAATTCCAACCTCAAAACCTCCCCCTCCTCCTCTACCTGGAGGAATATTAAGAGAGGTTGGTCGTTATGCAAGGATGCTCTTTTCGGGTCTACTCATGATGGGAACAAAATTGATAGATGGCATGATCACTGGGTTCCCTCTCTCCCTAATCTTTCATCTCTTATTCAGGGCCCCTTTCCTGACCGCAAGCTACCTAAACTTTCCTCCTATCTTTCTAATGGGGTGATATTCTTAGAATCTCTCCCTTTCCATATCCCTGCTCCACTTCAAGCCAGGATTTATAATAATTTTAGGCCTGACCTTTCTATCAACACTGACTCCCCTAGATGGCTTCTTTATGGTAATGAATCCTTTACTTGTGCTTCTGCTTATCACTTTCTGCTATCCAGGATTAATAGAACTGGACATGCTCTTTCCGACTGGAAATGGATTTGGAAAGCACCTATTCTTAATAAGATTAAGTGCTTCATATGGATTTTGAGCTATAATAGCCTCTCCACTAGAGCTACGCTTTCTCATAGAGTTATCAACCTTTCCCCTTCATGTCCCTCCTGCACTCACTCTTTGGAGAACATTCCTCACCTTTTCTTTAAGTGTCCTCAAACTACCTCCTTCTGGAGTAACCTGATCAAGCTCTACAAGGGTGGGCTCTCCTTATCCCTAGACTCTTTTCACCTTGCACATTGGTTCAGCACTGTCAAGTAGCTTCACTAATCAAGCTTTGATAGTTCTCTCTCCTGGTCTACTCTTCTTCCCTTTTTTCTTTGGCCTATTTGGAAAAACAGGAACACAAACCTCTTCAATAATAAGTCCTTACCTCTTTCCTTTACCCAAGCTTATGTAGAAGCTACTGAATTTGCTCACCTCACCCACCAGACCACTCTCCCTACTAGAATTCCCATTTTCATTGCTTGGATACCTCCCCCGCGAGGTACCTATAAACTCAACACCGATGGGTTTTGTTTGGGTAACCTTGGTAATGGTGGCGTTGTGAGGTGTGATTAGGAATTCTAATGGGGACTGGGTCTTGGGTTTTGTCCAATATTTTCCTTATGCTACCAATAATTTGATGGAGCTATTGACCCTGATTCAAGGTCTTCAGCTTGTACTGCAGCATCGTTTGCTTCCAATTCATGTTAATATTGATTCTGAAGAAATAATTACGATGCTCCAGCAGGGAAATCTTATTTATAACCCTCTCCTCCATGAATGCAGGTTGATATTAGGAAAGCTGGAACCAACAACAATTCAACATTGCTATAAGGAGGAAAACTTAGTTGCTGATGTCTTAGCTAAACATGGAGCAAGGAAGGAACAACTAAGTCTTTGTAATATTTTTGTTTCTC
The DNA here is from genome assembly GCA_030864215.1 of Capsicum pubescens. NCBI lineage: Eukaryota > Viridiplantae > Streptophyta > Magnoliopsida > Solanales > Solanaceae > Capsicum > Capsicum pubescens. The sequence goes on along the minus strand of CM061544.1, from coordinate 198,085,568 downwards.
CCCCCCTTTTGTAGCTCAAAATTTATGGGCGGATATAGTTGGTACTACTAATGTGAGAAAGGTTCCAGTACTTTCTCATGGGCATAACCCAAAGGTTTTTGCTCTTGAACCAGACTAACTCCTCTGTAACTATTCCTTCTTAATACATCTCTTGATTACAAAAAAAAAATCCTTATACTGTGGGTAGGTCAAAATATGCTCTCGGCTAAGTTCTATGTGAAATAATGACATTTTTAGTCAAATAGAATAGCGACAAAGGAAATTTAACTAAGCCAACAAATACGGTGAAAATTTCGCATACTTTAGGGGCATTCAGACAAATGTATAATTGGTTTTGTTTGGGTTAACAATTAAATCAAAACTTAAATATTATAGGTTCTAAGAATTAAAATGGATCAAATCAAATAATATTATTTGCTTCTAAAATTTAACATTAAATCAAATCAAATAATTATTAGTTTATCAAGTTCATTTAACTCAATATTTGGTTTTACCAACATGGGTTGTGGTGCAATGGATGGGGTTGCTCCACCCTTAACCAGAGGTCGAGGGTTCGACCCTGGGTATGGAGAAAACTCTATTGGAAGCGTTGCCACCTTAATAGGCCCTGCAACGCGCGATCCGGATTAGTCAGGGCTCCAATGCAGGTACCAGACATCAGATGGGAAACCAAAAAAAAATATTTAGTTTTGGTGTAATTTTTTATTTGAAGAAGCTCGAGTACTCAATGGGGTGGACATGCAGTTTGTTCGGTTCGATTTTTGAATATCGGTTTGATTTTCAATTTTTGATTTGGCAAAAATGACTACCGTAACTGAACTAATATAAATTCGGTTTAGTTTGATTTTTGCAAATTCGGTTTTATTTTTTTGGCTTTTTCTTTTTGATTTTGAAGGTCAAAGTAGTGGACCTTTTTTTGTCATGACTTCACTTTTGAAATTGGTAATTTTTTTCTAGAAAAATGGCTTTTCCAAACCTGATTTTCATTTCATAATGTAAATAACCCATCATGCATGAAATGAAATAAAATAACCCATAAGTTTAACATAACTGCATTATGTATAAGTTTTTCAAAGTTATGTTGTATAACTGCATGACGTGAACTGAATAACAAGATAAGAAAACAATTTGTATAAATGCATATGTCTAAGTTCTAACAGCTTGCATAACATAACATAACTGCATTTAAGTTTAAGTTAGACTGTCTAATTGCTCCCTGCAGTCTGCATAAGTACATATGCATAATTTCATAAGTGTATAACTGCATACACAAGTGTATGTGGTCATACAAGTAATATAGAATTGAGAGTCCAGATATCATACCCACAAGGACTTGCCGATTAACTATTTTTTTTTAAATTAAACTAATCCTCATTATTTATGCAAGAAGTAAATCCCAAAATATGTATTTATGAATTCTAAACTAATAATAATAATAATAATAATAATAATAATAATAATAATAATAATAATAATAAAAGAAAATAACTAATGAACAACTAACCAAGAAGAAGAGCAAATTTTACACAATTAATGAATGGATCGATCTAGGGTCATGGATTCGCTAATAGTCATGTCGAGTATCAATTTCATCAACTTGATTGATTATCTAATTGTTGATTTACAAGGTTGATTATATGATCATGGTCTTTTGAGCCTCTAATCGTCTATTTAAATTGACCTCACAACTACACGTTTAGCGGAGATGCGATAACCAAATTTGAATGCATTTATATATATTCTCATTTTGTAACCAAATAAGACAATCTAGGTATATTCCTATCCTATCCACAAATCACATTTTTATTTTACTAAAGCAGAGATCTTACACTACTAGAAAACTGTAAATTACATGGGGATTTTACCTAGGAAATAATATCGTAGGAAATACATACAGATTTACCTATGAAACTATTAAATTCCTCCATATTAAAATATATTACCTGCGAACTATATATTTGCAGCAAATTCCGTCGGTAAATTTGACGCCATATTGCGCAAATTTCATACTTGCGACATTACCTGGGGAAATGTATCGACGGGTATTTTATCTCAAGGTAAATCTGCAGGTATATGGACAAATATATATATTTTTTAAATCCATAGAAAAATCCCCAGGTAATTTATCCTACGAATTTATGTAAAAATATTTTGGTGAAAATTTATGTAATGGATTTTATTACCTGGGAAATTATTTGGGGATTTTGTGCAGCGAATTTGTTGAAAATTTATTCTTGGGGGTTTACTTGCGAAATTATTACTTGCGACATCACCTGGGAAAATGTATCGACGGGTATTTTATCTCTAGATAAAGCCGCAGCTATATGGACAAATATATAAAAAAAGGGCAACCACCGCACTAAAGCTACCGCTATGCGCGGTGTCCGGGGAAGGGCCCCACCATAAGGGTGTATCGTACGCAGCCTTACCTTGCATTTCTTCCAGAGGCTGTTTCCAAGGCTCGAACTCGTGACCTCCTGGTTACATGGCAACAACTTTACCAGTTTCTCCAAGGCTCCCCTTCATATATATATATATTTTTTAAATCCATAGGAAAATCCCTAGGTAATTTATCCTACGGATTTATGTTGAGATATTTTGGTGGAAATTTATGTAATGAATTTTATTATCTAGAAAATTATTTGAGGATTTTGTGTTGCGAATTTTGCTAGGGATTTATTATTGGGATTTACCTACGAAATTATTACTTAAGACATTACTTGGGAAAATGTATCGACGGATATTTTATCTCTAGGTAAATCCGCAGGTATATGGATAAATATATATATTTTTTAAATTCATAGAAAAATCTCCAAATAATTTATCCTACAGATTTATGTATAGATATTTTGGTGGAAATTTATGCAATGGATTTTATTACCTGGAAAATTATTTGGGAATTTTGTGCTGCGAATTTTGCTGGGGATTTATTCTTGAGGATTTACCTGCGAAATTATTACTTGAAAAATTATTGGGGGACTGTGTTGCTACAAATTTAGCTGAAATTATTTCTTGAGAATTTACCTACGAAATTATTACTTGGAAAATCATTGGGGGATTGTGTTGCTATAAATTTAGCTGAAATTATTTCTTGGAGATTTACGTAGGATTTTTGTGACTTGAAAAATTAAAATAGGAAAAGGATAAACTTGAAGAATAAAAAATATAAAATAAAAATAAATTAGACATTAAATCGGTGGACACGTATTATCGAGCAAAATATGCTCAAGAAATTAAAATTAGTTTATTGACATAGATGGTATCACAGATGTATTATCAACAATTTTAAATTTTATATTCATAATTTAATGGTGTCTATTTCGAATTATTGTTATCATTGATTTTAAAGTAATATATTATGTGTCGTATTTTTATTTACACAATTTATTCATAACTATTTTGAGAATAATTATATTATTTATTTTACTACTATTATTATTATTATTGTATTAATCCGCAACCTTAGTCAATTTAATTTTTTTAAATCTATTTATTTTCTAGCCTGATTTTGCCAATTTATAATAATTTTAGCCTAATTTCATCCAATTTATTACAATCCTAGCTCAAATTGTGTCCAATTGAACTCAATTTCAACTTCCATTCAATTTTTTAAACCAAATTCTTAATATTTAGATCTCATCCATTGATCAATATTTATTTATTATTATTATATTTAAATAGCAGCCTAAGTCGATTCAATTATCTTCTCAATTTTATTTAAATTCTAGCCAATCTTATATATAATTGATGTCAATTTTAACCAATTTTTGAATTCAATTTGGTTCATTTTTAAACCAAATTTACATCGGGCCTTATTATTTTTCTCATTATTATTATTATTATGTTATTATTTCATTTATATCGAGTCTTAATATCCGTCTCTTTTTTTTTACGGACTATTGTGCCAACTAATTAATAAATAATTTATACTTATATTAATTTTATATAGTTACCATATTTATTAAATCATTTCCGCAATTATACATTCCCATAATTTACAAATATTGTCTATTATCATCATCATCATCATTATTATTATTATTATTATTATTATTATTATTATTATTATTATTATTATTATTATTACATCTTTCCTACATTTATTAAATAGCATCCTACTCAATTATTAAAAATAATAATTTCATTTATTTTCTAATATTAAATAACAACCTAATTCAATTCAATTTTCCTAATTTATTTAAATTCTAGCCTTTTTGTTTAAATTCTGCTAACTTTCAATTCTTTTTATTGAGTATTTTTAAAAATATTTTTTACTAGATAATACTATAAGTCTAATTAAGATTTTTATATTTTAAAGCTCACTTTTATATATTACTACTGTATATAAGTGCGAGTTATTAGCTGACACCTCAAGCAGACAGTTGGCGGTTGTCATGACTACTTTCAGCTACCTGCTTGCTCCGTGATTTTACTATATCATCCCTAATTAATTATTATATGCATCATTTACGTATTATAAAATTGATAATATTTAATAAAAAATAAAATACACATTTATGATATGTCTGCTTCAGCTTCTTCTACCGTAATTTTACTATATTACCCTTAATTTATTATTATAAGTCATTTAAGTATTAAAAAATTAATAATATTTAATAAAAATGGTTAAATAGACATAAAATATTAAATTAATTATTGATGTTTTAAATTAATTTGACATCTTATATGAGACCCACATAAACCTTTTTCACATGTATTTTTTGTAGCAATTTTGCTATATCACTTCTAATTAGTTATTATGAGTTATTTAAGACATGTCTGCCTCGCTACTTCAATCGTGATATTTGGTTAACTCTCGAAATTATATCAGTATCACTTAAATTGGAATAGAAGGAAAATATTATAAATCACAATAATTAAAAAATAAACTACTTTTGAAATATAATTGACTATCAACGCCACAAAAGTTTGAACAAGAAGAGTATTATAGATTATAATAGCTAACAACTAAAAATATAAAATTACAATGCCAAAAAAGTATTATAAATTACAATAGCTAATAGCTTTAAAAAATCTAAAAACCTATTAAAATATAATTGATTATCTAAATTTTAATTTAATTATTTTTTTTAGCCTTAATTTGTTATATATATTTGAAAGTAATGTAAAAAATATTATAAATTACAACAATTAATAATATAAATTATTTGGAGACATATAAAAAAATTTTGGTTGACTTTTTATTAGTGCAATAAAAATTGAGATATATCATTTAAAAATTTCGTGAAAAGTAATGTAAATCACAATAATTCAACATTAATTGGGATACATTATTTAAAAACTTCATGAAAAATAATATAAATCACAACAATTATCAATCTAAAATATTTAATAGATGTAAATAAAAATTTGCTTGACTTTTTAAATTCTATCGATGTCATATTATTTGCGATAGAGCGGTACTACTTGAAAATTACGTAGAAAGTCGCATACATCATTAGATAATTAACAATTTAAAATATCTAAAACTATATAACAAATTTGATTGACTTTCTTAAATAGTCCATCAGTGTCACATAAATTGAAACAAAAAAATAGCATATAGTATCCGAAATTATATAAAAAATTTATTGACTTTTCAAATTTCATCTATACAAAAAATTTGGACAAAAACGTCTCCCTTTTTTTTTTCACCTTGACAGCTCAGTGTAGACTCTTCGCCTTCTCCTCTCAATTCTCTAAGCAGAGGTCTTCTTAATTCTCAATTCTCTAAAAAAACGTGATATCCCAAAATCAGAGGTTTTCTCTTTAGCTTCGAAACATTGTTAATCAAAATCAGAGATATTCGAGGTTATTTTCTTTAGATTCTACTGTAAACTCCATAATTTTTTCATTTGCAAAGGTCCCCACTCGATCACTTCGAAGTGAAAGTTTTTGATTTGTGTGTATACTTACTTTCACCAACTGAAGACTTGGATTTCTCCTCTTTGATTTGCTTGGTAGTATGAGTAGACAATCTGCTTTGGATTACTCTATTTTGGAAACTTTTTTGATTTTCTTATTTTTGTACTTAAACTTGATTTCAGTCACTATGGGATTGTCTACGGGTTATATGTCGTTATGGTTGTTAGTGCTCCTAGAAGGTTATTAGTGCTAACTGTATAGTTTGCTCGGGATTCTGATGTAGTATGACTTCCTTTGTGATTAGTGTACTTCGATAACTTTATGTTCATCCTCTGTGATATCTTTAGATTCTTGTCTACTCTGTCATCTTGCCAAAGTAGTATACCGTGCTTTGTTACTCGACAATGCCTAATCCACCTGCCCTTTTGTGTTTGTTAATATGATATTTCCTGTAACTATTGTTTTTCCTGTATTACCTGCATCTACCAATGGAAGACCCAATCGTTTGTCAAGTTACATTACAAAAGCAGTAATTGCAATTTTTGGTATGATCAAAGGCCTCAGACCTCGACCACAAAAATCGTGGTGGTAGTACTAAGAGGGAACATAGAGATATTAAAGGAAAAGGATTTATATAACCTCTAATATTAGTTTACTCCAAATTATTTGATATTGAAATAAAGAAGGTCAATAGAAACTAAAATAGACTTCACATAGCCGACCTCAAGTATCATTTAGATTGAACCGTAGTTGTCATTTGTATAAAACTGGCACCTTTGTATGTGCTGAGGGAGAAACTTTGCATGTCAAGATATAAAACAACCCTCTAAATATGTTAAGTACAATCACTTACAAGACATTTCCCTTTAAAGAAAACTAAAACTAGCAAGAATAACCCTTTCTTCTATTCATTATTTGACGTACTACTCTTTTTATGATTGGTTTATTTTGAAAGAATTTAAGATTGATTATATTATCCCTAAAATTACAGTTACTGCTTAATATTCCCTGTACTGCATACATGAGACATGGAGTTTTACAACAATATTTCGTTTGTTGTGTTGGATCAACTATCGGGTCGAGCATTTATTAATGAAATTTATTTAATAAATCAATAATTCCTATGGATTCAACCAGCCTTTGGTTTTCCTAGTTAGACGTGGTTTGATAGTGGACAGAAAGATATAGCACAACTTCCTAAGGTCACAAGCTTATTGGTGGAATGTATCAGTCTATGTTAGTTAGAAAACAATCTAGAATCGTTGTACTAATTGATTTCTTTCATCTTCATGGGATGGTTGAACACCTCCATGATGGTAGATCCTTTGTAATAATCCATTGGATAGCTAGCTAAATTACAAGCAGGTCTATGTCAAGCTGAATTTATCATTCATAGGCTAAAGGAAGCAGGTTTCTATTTCGAATGCTTTCACTGCAAAAATGTAAGAGAAAGGTCTATGTCAAGCTGAATTATTTCATCATGTTGTTTGACTTTGAACTTTATGCTATCATCCACCTATTATTTGACACTAAACTTTATGCTATCATCCCCCTACATCTACTGGTGTATTTGTTGGTCTTAAGGACTTCGAAATATGATAATGGTCCGGAAAATGCTTTTTTAGTTGGAGTCAGGATTATCATTATTATAAAGGGACCAATAATAAGGGTAGGGTGGAATATGTAAGTTGGGGGAGGGGGGAATTCATAGGCACATAAAGAAACATGCGAAGAATATAGCCATCTAAGAATATCTAACTTCCACTAAGATCTAAGTTTATAGGAAGTTACTGGTTTACATAGAGATATTGCTCTAGCTGTAGGAACTGTATCTCATTGTGAATGTTTATTATTGTTGTTTTTTCTTGATTCCTTTTATGTTTATATTTTTATTGAGATATATTTCTGTCTTTGTTGACTGTATTGGCTCATCAACTCTTTAGTGGAAATAAAGACCGGGAACTGTTTAAATTTTATTATTATATGTTCTTATATATGGTATCTTTTGATTTAGAAATGACTATTCCGGAGCATCGAAAATGGATGATAAATAGACTTCTTCCTGGTTAAGTGGCATATACAGATGAATTTATAAAAGGAATGGAAGAGTTCATTAAATTTGCTTGTAGTCAACCGAAGTACTTGTCCGAGAAAGTCATAAGGTGTCCTTGTAAAATTTGTAAGAACATGAAGCACCTTATCCCCGATGAAGTTAATGTGCACATTTTTAAGAAAGAGTTCACTCCAGGATATTGGTATTGGATGTCACATGGAGAGAAAGATCCTTTAGTTAATTTGAATGAACATGTCCATTCAAGTACTTCAAGTACTCATCAAGGATATAGATTTGACATATCTTCAAGTAGTCAATGTAACATTCTAACGGAAGACTCTGAACACGTAAATAGGTATCAAGGTATGGTTTATGATGCTTCTAGTATAGAAATTGATCATCATGTTGAGCCTATTGTATAAGAGTCTCCAAATATGGGTGCTACCAAATTTTATGAAATGTTGAATTCAGCTCAAGAACCCTTATGGCCCGGATGTAAATATTCAGAGTTGTCTACAACTATTAGAATGATGAGTATTAAATCTGAATACAATATGTCTCATGGTTGTTTTAATGCAATGTCACAATTGATGAAGGATACAAGCTATCCGAATAATTAGATACCTCTTAATTACTACCGAGCAAAGAAGTTAGTGGTGAGACATGGTTTAACTAGACAAAAGATTGATTGTTATGTTAATGGATGTATGCTGTATTAAAAGGCTGATTAAGAGATGATAGGATGTAAGTTTTGTAAATAACCTCGCTAAAAATAATGCGTAGGAAAGAAGGATAGCAGAAAGGTTTCACACAAAACTATGCATTACCTGCCACTTATTCCTAGGCTTCAACGACTATTTTTTTCAACTCGATCTACAAAGCACATGAGGTGGCACTCTGAAAATCATAGGGAAGAAGGTGTTTTATGTCACCTTTCAAATGGATAAGCATGGAAACATTTTGATTGAACTTATCTAGACTTTGCTTCAGAGCCTAGGAATGTCAGGCTCGGTCTTTGTTCTGATGGTTTTACTCCGTATAGCTAGTCAGCATCACCGTACTCTTGTTGCCCTATGATTGTTACTCCTTATAATCTTCCTCCTGATATGTGTATGACTTCCCCATATATGTTCTTAACATTGATCGTTCCAGGTCCTTGTAATCCCAAGAATAAAATTGATGTGTATCTTCAACCATTAATAGATGAGTTATTACAATTATGGGCAGATGGTGCACTACCTTATGACGTGTCGAAGAAGCAAAATTTTCTCATGCAAGCAATATTGATGTGGACAATTAATTATTTTCTTGCTTATGGAATGTTGTCGGGATTGAGTACAGTAGGTAAATTAGCATGTCCGATTTGCAAGGAACAAACAAAAACTTTTAGTTCAAAAAATAGAAGAAAAGTTACTTGGTTTGATTGTAACCGTCAATTCTTGCCTCTCAATCACGAATTTAGAAGAAACAAAAATTCTTTTTATATAGGAAAAGAAGAAAAGTCTAGGCCTCCTCCTAGGTTAATTGGAGATCAGATGTGGGAAAAAGTGAGAGGGTTTCCTAAGATCAGTGAATCTGGTCCACAAAAATTTTATGGCTATGGAAAATCACATAATTGGACCAAAAAAAAGCCTTTTTTGGGATTTGCCATATTGGAAGACCCATCTAGTTCCCAAATATTGATGTAATGCATACAGAGAAGAACTTCTTTGATAATATTTTTCTCACTGTCATGGACAACAAGGAGAGGGCAAAGGATAATGAGAAGGCAAGAATAGATTTGGAAGAGTATTGTCGGCGAAATAATTTACACTTGCAATTGAATAATGATGGGAGATGGATTAAACCGAAATCAAAGTTTACCTTAAATGATGGCCAAAAGAAAGATGTATGTGAATGGGTTGATCAACTAAAGATGCCTAATGGATATGCTTTTAATTTGGGTAGATGTGTTGACATGGAATATTTAAAGTTATTTAGGATGAAAAGTCACGACTGCCATATTTTCATGCAATATCTTATGCCAGTTGCTTTTAGAGCTCTTCCAAAACCTATATGGAAGTCACTAACTGAACTTAGTCTATTCTTTAAAGATTTGTGCTCAACAGTATTACGGGTGGATCATCTTATGCAAATGGAACAAAATATTCCTGTAATCTTGTGTAAGTTGCAAAAAATATTTCCACCTAGTTTTTTTGATTCGATGAAGCACTTACCGATTTATTTTCCTTACAAAGCAAGAGTTTGTGGGTCAGTTAAATATCGATGGATGTATCCATTTGAAAGGTATAAAATTTTATTACTTGTCTCATTATTTATTACATAATTATTTATTTCCTAAAAATACTTGTAGGTTCCTAAACAAGATTAAAAAGACTATAAAAAACAAAGCCAGAGTTGAAGGATCTATTTGTCAAGCATATTTGGCTCAAGAAATCTCATACTTCATTTCCCATTATTTTGAATCTCTTGTCCTATAACAACAAAAAATTTGGGTGTAATGATGATGTCGTTGAAAAAAATGCAACTTACCCAACACTATCAGTCTTTAATTATCCTGGCCGAAGTTATGATAAGAAGAATGGTGATATCCAATGGCTAGATGATAAAGAAGTTACTACAGCACAATTACATGTTCTTATAAATTGTTATGAGGTGAAGCCTTTTTCTCAAGTAAGTATCAACCATGCTGTTCATTTAGTTATTATATTTGGATTAAAACTAATATGCTAGTGTAAGTACATACAGTTTGTATGAGCAAATCCTGAGAGATACTTACAGTGATCTCACTGATGATATCATTGACAAACAAATTGAAGAAGACTTTCCACGATGGTTCAAATATTATGTATGAATCAATTATTTTAATAAAGGATATATCACTAAAAATGCATATCTAATATGCTTTAATTATTTGATAGGTGAATAGTAATCCACAAGAGATGCTGCAGAATCCATATTTGCAAATCTTAGCAATGGGACCTTTAAGAAAGGAAAAGTCTTAGCCTATTTATTTTGTGAATGGATACAAGTTTCATACTTCTTCTTGGGGTGAAGGAAAAAGTACATATAACAGTGGGGTGTGTGTTAGTGGCATCGGAAAAGATGGCATTACAAGTGAATATTATGGTGTTCTTAAGGAGATTATCGAATTCGAATGGCCAATGACAATATTTATAAAGTTAGTTTTATTTTATTGTGATTGGTTTGATCTCTCAAAACATGGCATAAAAGTTGATAGTCAATTTAGTATTATCGAGGTTCGAAAAAGGGGAAGATATTCTAAATTTGACCATTTTATCTTTCCACAATATGCAACTCAAGTTTATTATGCAAATCTTCCTGAAAGAAAAGGAAATAAGGCTGATTGGTGGGTAGTTATAAAGACAAAGCCAAGAGAAGCTATAAATACAAGATGTAATTTGAAAGTTGCTTACCATGAGGAGCAATCACGTTTTAGTGCAAGTATAGAGGATGACCCAATTGATTGCTTATGTGATGACCAAGTTGATGGTGAAGAGGTTGATGGAAGTAGTTTTCAAGTTGTTGTTAATGAAAATGAACGTGATATAATTGAAGAGGAAGATGAGTATATGTCAAATAAAAAAGAAGAAGGTGATGAGGAGACATCAAGTGAAGAAGCTAATGATGAAGAGGAGGAAACAAGTGAAGAGGATGACTTTTCTGATAATGAAGATTCAGCAAGTCACTTACATACTCAAGAAAAAGATGAAGATGAATTTGAGGAGGATTGAGAATATTAGCTTGTCGATTTCTTTTGTCAATGTACAATACTATATTTGATTAAAGCTACTGTGATTTTTGTCAAAATTATTGTTATTTTACTTATCTATTGGAGGATAATTTACTTGTTTAATTTAAGTACTTATATTTTATATCATTCAGTGTATTTTTTTCTATAGGGAAAATCCTTTGTGGGTTTTGTTCTTTGTGAGATTTGAGGTTTTGGGTGTTGGTCGGATCAGTGTGTGTATAATGTCTGGAGGAAAGAGTTTAGGTAAATTGTTTACAATTGGTTTAGTAACAGTTTGGTATTCATCAAACATTGGGGTTTTGTTACCGAACAAGTATTTGTTATGTAATTATGGGTTTAAATATCCAATTTTTCTTACTATGTGTCATATGACTGCTTGTTCTTTATTGAGCTATATAGATATTTCTTAGATGAAAATGGTACCAATGTAGACTATAAGATATATGGGTTTAGTTTATGAAGATCTCTACTTTGAGTCTTGTGTTTTGCACTTCTATTGTTAGTGGATATATCTCGCTTAGGTACTTTCCAGTATCATTTAATCAGCCAATTTGTGCTACTACACCTTTATTTACTGCTTTATTTACTTACCTGGTGACATTGAAGAGAGAGGCTTGGTTGAATTATGTCACTCTAATGGGTTGATGAAATAGCACAAAACAAAAAATAAGTTGCAAATAATAGTATTAGTAGTTTGTGAAGCTAATTTTGAGCTATATTATTGATTTCTGGTAACAAGAAATTCTACAAGTCTAATACTAAATACAAATCTGGTACTTGCCGGTATCATTTAATCAGGCTATTTGTGCTACTACACCTTTCTTTACTGTTATGTGTACAATTTTCAATGCCTAATTGATTACTGAGCTAGTAATACTCTTTTATCCTAACAAAAAGAGGGACAATTCATAAGGTTTCCTCTAACATTCTTTGTGCATAAGCCAAAATCAGTTATATCATGAATCAATATATCTATTTTTTTTGTTTAAAGATGCTCTCCTCAATTAGGTTCCACTTTTCTAATGATTTCTTCAGGGTGCTTTCCTCTTCAAATAGTTCAGGGAGATGGTTAATGTCTCTTATTTGAATTTGGATTGTATCTAGCTTATCTCTAATCATCTGAACCTTGTCCTCAATACTGTTAAACTCCTTTGTATTCAGCCTCTTCTGACCTATTTTAACAAACTCCATTCTATTCCAAACACCTTTCATATTAGTACCTAATATAGGCTCTGACCAAGCTTGCTGCACTGTGCTTAAGAACTCGTCGTGATTGCCTAAAATATTAAAAAATTTAAAGGGTCGTCCTCTAGTAGATCTCTTTTCATCTAACATGATTATAATTAGAGAATGATCCAAGCATCCCGGTCCATCACCTCAGCCTCCAAATGGGTAAACTTTTGTATCCATTCAGCATTTACTATAGCCTTGTCTAGCTTGCTATGGACATGGCTATTAGTCCATGTTTAAGTTTATACTAACTATACATGGTAAGAGTTGCAGAGACTTTCATGCTTTAATTTGTCATTTATGTTGTACAATGCCACTTGTGTCAGTGGTAATCCTGGTTATTTAAAAGAAGCCTAGTTATGTGGTACAAAACTTGTAATCATTATTATCTTATGGAATTTACAAATTCTTTTGAAAATAGGCTACAACAGAAATATTTTCATATAACAAAATAGAGAAAATATCTCAACCTGGGATCTGATCTCCTAGGACTATAGGATGAATGTTTCAATTCATAAAAATAATCACACACTCTAGTCTTTGAGTAAAACCTGCAACCTGTGGTATCTGTTGTTATGGTGATCCTTCAGGTGTATCGATGACACCTTTCTTAAAACCACCTGCCAAATTATATCTACTGCATCATTAGTTTGGGATGGATATTGAAACACAAAATGTTTGCCGATCACCTTTTTCATGTGTTATTCATCATTTAAATTACTAATATATTATTTTTTCTATTTTTATTTGCTGTAGATGCTGGGTGTAGGATCTAAAAGAGCTGGATTGCCTAATGGAAAATGAGAGAAGTCAAGAAAAAAAAAACAGACAATAGAGAGACAAATAGTTCAATTGCCTCCCATAATTCTGTCAGGATCCCTTCAATCTCATTCTGGTTTATCTCATGTGAATAACTCTTCCTCACATCAACCAAATCCTAAAGTCAATTAATCCCAGACTTATAACATTAGTGTGCCTCCCATAATACCATCACAACCCCTCTATTCCCATACTAGTCTACTTCATGTAAATGAGTCTCAACCTAATCTTGGAATCAACCAACCCCAGCCTACTATTATTGAATCCCCACCTCAATATAATATGACCCAACCTACAAATCAAGATTCTAAACCATTAATGTCACCACTGGTCAACAGAACTCCAGCCGCCTCACCTAATATAGTTGACAATGTAGCTGATGATAATCAAATATGGATTGTACCTTAAGAGGATGGGTAATATGACTAACGTTTAATAATACATATATTTTGGTGGACTATTTATATGTGCAGATGTTTGATAACTACTAATGTTATATAGGTTTGATCCGCACAAGGTAGTTATTGATGGTATTGCTAATTGAATTCGGAGTAAGTTTGAATTGGCTAAACCTTCATGGAAGAAGTTTCTAGAGTCTACTCGCGAGATGTGGTTTGAGGAATTCAAGGTAAAAAATTTATACATTCTGATTCATGTATAAATATAATTGTTGGACTATATAGCTAATATTTTATTCATTTGATATATGCAGAAGAAATTTAAGTGGCTTCCTTACTATAATGATGCTATATGGTCTAATTTTAATAAAAGGGCATCTTAAAAAATGACCCAACTTTTCCAAGATGTTAGAAAAAAAATACCTCTGAAACCACATTGGATGGGAGATGTAGTATTCAATGAGATGAAGGTGTATTGGGAGTCTGATGAGTTCAAAACAAAGTCTGAATGAAATAAAGACAATCGTGATTCAAATGCCGGTGCATCACTTCATACAGGTGGTTGTATACCTCATCGATTGATCTATAAGAGAATGGTAATTATAAATCTTTTTAAATATATTTCCTTGAAGAAAATAATATCATATTCAATGTTGATAACATAATATCTTTTTTTTGAATATATAAAGAAGCTACTAGAAAAGATCTTTTTTTTTTCCAGAATTTTATTTTCGAACTCATCGCAAGAAAAGTGATGAAAGTTGGGTAAATGAGAAAGCTGAAGCTACTTATGTAAGTGTTCATTTACTCTGTTTACTAGTTGAGTTCATTTCAACCTTGTGATATTGCCATTGTACTTTGGTTCGTGTATTTAGATACAATACACTGTTTCTACTTGATATTCTGGTTTATAGTTGTTTATTTTTTTAATATGATGATGATGTTAAATGAGATCATATAGTTGATCCCAACTTGTTTGAGACTGAGGCATAATTTTTTGTTGTTGTTGTTGTAGTATTATGGTTTCTTGTTGTTTTTTTTGTATGATGATGATATGAAATGAGCTTAAAATAAAGAAGTGGGATTCATTTAGCCGATCCCAACTTGTTGGAGAGTGAGACATGGTTGTTGTTGTTGTTATTGTATTATAGCCAATCCTAGTTTTAGCGTCTGCAACCTGTTATCCCCCAGTTCTATCTGTGTCAAATAATGGGGCATTAAAACTCCCACATAAACACCATGGATCAGTAATGTTAGCTCCCACTCTTAGCAATTCTTGCCACACATCTTTTCTTTCTTCAATAGTATTCTTGGCATATATAGTTGTAATCTCGCAACAAAAATTAGAGAACTGATCATCTACTCTAATGTGTATGTATTGGATATGCACTTCTCGAATCATCAAATTGATCTCTATCTATTTCCACAAAACTAAAATTCTACCATTCATAACCTTTGAGTAATTATAAGAAAAATCCCTTCCTCTAGCAATGTTATTGATGCACTTATTAAAGTTTTGTCATTCCATATTTGTACATCACAATTACTCTTGAGTTGATCATCTTTCTGAACCAATGCTTGATTATCTTTAATTCTAAATCCCATGGTCTGTGGATGTGGTATATTAGTAGAAACAGTATGTCGGGGTTGTTTATCCATTTCTTCAGCAACATGTTTAGGCAGCCATTGTTTTACCTCTCTGCCTCAGCTATGAGCACCCTCTATAACATGGTTTTGTCTCTCTTGAGGTTGATTATTCCTTAGTTCTTTACATCGACATACATGGACAAACCTTGTACATTTATTGCAAAATAGAGGTTTCCAGTCATAAGCCACCTACTGGTTGTTAATCTTTCCACTGGGATCAGAAATATCAACCACATCTGGTAGATCTTGAGTCATGTTCATCTCCACTAAGACTCTAGCGTTGGACACTCTACTTTGTTTTGTATTACAAGCATCAACAAATAATGGTCTCCCTAATCGGCTAGTAATTTTGCTAAGAGTCTCTGCTCCCTAGTAATTAAGGGGAAGGTTTGGTAGCCTCACCCATAGGGTATAGTGGTAGGGAGCTCTTGAGTAAAATAAAAATCGTGGGTCCAATTTTGAAGGATCAGTGGCTTACTATTGATAGAATATGGACCAGAGAAGAGAACATCATCTCTATCTTGCATATTTTGGAACTTCACTATGTAAAATCCATCATCATGATAGTACAACTCAGGTTTCGCAACAAAATTCCAATAGCGAACTATATAGTTCTGCATATACGAGAAAGCATGAGCCTCTCCTAACGTGGATACTACAAGGGCATTATTCCATTTATGTGTTTGTTTTTCAATTTTAGGTGCTTCTAGTATTACCACAGGTCTTCTGTCTATAACAGTTGGGGGTTTAAAATTAAGAGTCATACCAGTAGATGTTGTACAGTTAAAGGTGAATAAGTTGGATCAAGCATTCCCCTCCTCCTTGGCAGAACCTTCCCCCAAATTGAATTGTCGAGCTACTCCATGAATCCCTTGGTGTGTCACCACAATGTTCTAATTAGGATCAAGGGTGATTAATCAGTTAATTATGGTTGTCAACAGACATGAGAATCTATACCCTTAAATGAAAATTTCAAAAAATGGTCGACTTCCAAGTCCGAAAGCTTTTCTGCATGATCCTTCACATACTGGTAGGATCTAAGACTCTGGAAGATATTCAATACTTCCTAGCCTCTATTCTCGCCTTAGATGCCTCTATTATAGTTCATACCCATGTATATATCTAACAAAATAATATGGCTAACTAGGTCTCAACATGTGTCTAGCAATCATATAACTCCTGCTACTGATCCTTGTACTATTTTAAGAACTCCTGAGACACACTAACCATTCCAAAAACCAACGGCCGAGGGGGCACTATAGAATTTAAAGCTGGGGATGAAATACCTTCAATCCCCTTACTACCTGCCATAGAATTAGCTCTACCCTCAGACTGCTTGTATCAATATCTCCAACTGGTGTTATCTTATCAGCATTCTCAGTCAAAACAAAAATCCCCTCAAAGTGGGTCGCGCCTAAATATCAGTTAGAGTTCCAGTCATCCTTCTATATAAAAAGAGAGTTGGCAGAGAAATTAGACAACCCTCTATGTGGGGATACATTGATCTAGTGTAGTTCTCAAGAATGCACCTGCATCAGTAGATAAGAATATATCCGGGATGTAAATTTTGTAATAGCAGATTAAAGAGGTCAAAAGATGTAAATATTATATTTTCTACATAATTTTTGAATAATTGTACTCGTTCACTAGATGTATCTGCGACCTAACTAACTACTTAGATATTGATGAAGTTTATAGGATTTCTTCCCTAAAGAAGGGATAGGAGCCTGTTTGCATTTACCTGATGAATATATTAGCGATCAACTACTGACTAAGAAGAAAAAGGTCGGATTACCCATACTTTTTAGGCTATCATAGCAATTTCATCAAGCATGGTTGGTCTTCAATTATTAAGCTTTAGTGTCTGGTTAGATATTATGGAGAGATCATGATATAAGTCCATAAGTATAAGTTATACAAGAGTTCTCCGCCTACAATGTATTCAGTGTCCCACTTGTTTATCTATTTATCAAATCTGTATGAGCTACCAGATATCAAGGCCATCAAGTAGTGAATGCTTGTACGAGTATTCCAGTGAATGTTTGTACGAGTTTTCCAGATATCAAGGTCAACAATATTTGTAAGCTGGGCTATTGGTCTCTGCTGTTGTCAACATATACAGACTAATTTCTGTTGTTGTCATCTGGTACATATTTAAAAATATACAAATCTCTGTTGCTGTCATCTGGTTTAATGATTTACTGTTGCTTAAGTGCTATGAAAATGAGAAGTTAGTCTATTAATAATATTGCAACAGTTAGTCTATAATCTAATATAATTTATGCTAATAATATATTTCTTACTACTTTTTATGGTCTGACTTAACATATTCTTATGCAGAATGAGTTTGAAAGAAAGAAACAAGAAATATTAGCTGCTCAAAGTGCATCAGCTGTGGATGGAGAAACTAATTCAGCTAGTCAGCCGACTTAGTTAAGTAAAATGGATATCTGGGTGCAATCTGTTGGTGGAAAGAAAAAAGAAAGAGTCAAAGGTCTTGGCTCCCTGGGTCGAAGTGTAAAGGCAACAAATAATTCAACATCAACGTTTACAAAAGAAATTGATGAGATGATTAAGTCTCAAGTTGATGCTTCAAATGCTGATTTGTATGCTCAGTTGCAGAATGAGCGAAAGAAAAATAAGAGGATGAGAAAGGAATTACACTTGTTGATGAAGCATGTATACAACAAATCTTTTTGAAATGATGAATGCCCATCTCAAGAAGACAACCAAGATTATGAGGATGAAAGTGATGATGACTCGGACAACGTGAATGAAAGTGATAATCCTGATAACGTGAATGAAAGTGATTTTGACCCTAATGATTGGTAGTTTTATTGAGGATTCAAGTTTGAAATATTTTATTTTGGACCATTTAAGAATCATACATTATTGATGTGGATGTTTTAATTATGCTTTTTTGTTAGTTGTAATGGTTTACATTAAACTTGTATTGAATGATATTTTTGAGAATTATTGAAGATTTTGAATAGATTTTTGATTAATTGTAAAATATTTCTAGTAATTTACGTGTGAATTATTACTTGAAAATTTTCGTGAAAATTCGCAGGTAAAATCCTTTTTAATGAAATTTTACCAAATAATTCATTCAAAGTTTTGCTAGTTAATCGCAAATAAATCCGCAAATAACGCACCTGCAGATTTATTTCCGCAACTAAATTACCTAGGGATTTACTTGGGAATCTTCATGGGGAATAATTTGTGATTTTTTTCATGGAAATCCGCAGGTAATTTTTTTTTTTTATGAAATTTTACCAAATAATTCATGCAAAACTTTGATAGTTAATCGCAAATAAATCAACAAATAACATACCTGCAGATTTATTTTCGCAGCTAAATTACCTATGGATTTTATAAATCCGTAGGTAATAATTACCTACAAAGGTATTTCCTTTGGATTCTAATTGGTAAGAAAATCTGTAGGTAATCAAATTACTTGGAAATTTTACCACATTATCCCTATGAAAATTCTAGTGTTACTCCCTATATTTTTTGTTCTATGTCATTGATTCTTCTTCCAGGTTCACAATAAAAATATAAATTTATTTTAATGATAGCTAAGTATTAAAATAGTAAGGAAAAGAATATAAGAACAACCATTATAATAATCAAATAAATTGAATCAAGAAATTATTTAACAATGATATTGTCAACTATCATAATCCTAGAATGAGAAGTTTAACTCCACATAGACATGGAGCAATTACAACAAATCATCTAAATAAATAACGTAAAAATAAATAATAAAAGAGAAGAAAAGATGAAATCAATTTTCTCCGGCCTCCATGGCAGCTCCTAGCTCTCTTTAGGTCAAAAGTTATCCTAGCTCTCTCTAGGTCAAAAGTTATGTAAAAAATATTTTATGAAATATTTCTAGGTGTAGAAAAAAATTTCAAATAAAACAACTGAGTCTAAAATGTACGGAGAAAAATGAAAAATGAGTTGTAGCTTTCTCCGTGACACGGCGATAACGTGCCAAATGGATGGGGTGACATAACAATAATGGGGCTAACCTCTGGTGACATTAAATTCACTTTGGTCACTTTTGAGTATTACATAAATTTATTCCATAAAGCTATCTGCTTGATTTTCTTCTTTAATCTTCTGTCTTTAATTCGTTTTGGTTCCAAATTTCTTCATCTTCACACCATTTTAATCTTATACATTAAATATAATAATAGACACAATTCATAAAATTAATGCTCAAAAAGGACAAATAAAAATAATAATTATGAAGCAAATAATGACTAAAAAACATATAATTTTGGCCTAACATCACCACCCCACACTTAAAATCTTGCTCGTCCTCAAGAAAATATTAAAGCTCATCTCAATAAATTAAGCTAAGAATGTCACCACTTTGATTGATACAAAAAATTAGATCATATAGCAATTCATGACATCAAGTACACTTCCTAATCATTATGCACAAAATACAAATAAATAACGAATCTTAACCTCT
The DNA here is from genome assembly GCA_030864215.1 of Capsicum pubescens. Taxonomy (NCBI): domain Eukaryota; kingdom Viridiplantae; phylum Streptophyta; class Magnoliopsida; order Solanales; family Solanaceae; genus Capsicum; species Capsicum pubescens. The sequence continues at coordinate 198,065,298 of CM061544.1, read as the reverse complement.
TAATCTCAAAGATTGACTCTAACTCCTCAAATTTAAGGTCGCTCACCTACTCTTGTTAAAAAAAGCTAATAACATCACCTATCTATCAAGAAACAAATGTTCTCACAAGAAAAAAAATAGCTCATACACTCAATTCAAAAGATTGATTATAATTTAATAATTTTCCATCAAAAAACAACACTCACACTCAAAAACAATTCACATGTATGCACAAAGAACCATAAGCTTACCCATTATGTACATATTCACTAATTAAGCATGCTCGAATAGAATCAAATAGGACTTTAACGGGTTGTAATGTTGGCTAGGGATGGGTAGGAAAATTATATAACAGTGACTTACACTTCCCTAAGCACTTTGCACTTTTAGACTTCATCACCCATTATTTTCCCCTCTTTATTTCCATCCCTCTCTTTAATTATTATTTTCACTAATATTCTCATATTATCAAGAATGATTTAAATATTTTTTTCTCAGTGTTTTTTATCATGTATTATTCTTTCAAAGAGGGCCTTTTCATTACTTTGCAGCTATCTTTGGTTACCTTTTTAACACTCAACCATGTCTTTTCTCCAAATTTAACAATTACAACATAGTCTATGCTATAGTGCTCAAGGAAGCAGGGCGTAAAAACTAGGAATTCAATAGAAGAGATCAAGACAAAAATACGGCTACCAAAAAATAGGTTACAGTCTCAAAGGAGTTAACTAATGATATAATATTTGAGAAGGGTCAAATTTCACAAGTCAAATCAAAGAAAGCCTATTATCATCTTCTAAATAGAGAAACACTTTTATTTCACTTTAATAACATGCAGGACAAGTTCTAGACTAAGATACAAAATATGAAATATGCAAGAAATTCTCACCTCACATGATACAAGTATCACCAAGATAGGCCAATTTCACTTCTAAGACAGACAAGATCATAGCAAACTATAAAATAAGAAAAAGTTATATACAGAGTCACAACCTTGAGTCTGGGTGTCAAAGAATCTACTATTTTATTTACACTCAAGTAGTCACAAGAAAGTACTACTCTCAGACCTAAATTGCTAGTACCACACAAGTTAAATCGGTCGTTCCTTTTCTCTCAAAAAAATAATAATAAAATTTACTCCTAAAAATAAAAGATACTTGGTTCAAAGGGCCTCCCTCAGAAAAGAATAAAAAGCAAAATCAAGGGGTGGATAAAGTATGCTCCAATAAAGATTAAAAAGCTAACACCCAACAAAAACTATTTTAAACTAAGAAAATAAAATAAAAATCTTTTTGTGTTTTTGGACTTTTAATTTTTTTTTCTAGAGCAAGAAACTAAAAAAATAAAATAGAAATGATATAAAATAAATAAAATCTAGAAAAAATATAATATAAAAAAATTCTTTAGCATACTTCACCCTAAATAAATATTGAAAGATACCTCACCCCATACATAAAATCATGCTTTGCCCAAAGTAATAAACAAAGTAAAACAAGGGTTAAAGATACTCACTGAGGCCTAACTAGAAGCATGTTTCCTCAATTTTCGTCATGGGTCGCGCGCAGCCCACACTTAGCTTTTAACGGGCTCCTTAGCATAGCTCGTAGGTACCTAGATTTTCCTAAACATGCAAAACCAAAAACAAAAAAAATAAAGGTGATACTTAAAAAAAGTAGAAACAAGAACTACTTACTACATGTTGAGTTACCTCCCAACAAGAGACTAATTTAACGTCGTAAGACGACCTATCAACTTTTTCCTCCACCTTGAGGATATGAATTTCACTCCAACATTGCATTCATCTTCTTGCTTCACTCATAGGGTGGTGGTACAAAGATGAAGGAACCAAGTAATGGATGGTGCACATTAAACCACTTGTCCTAAAGTGAGGCATATTATTTTTTTATTTTAGCACAGTAAATTCAAGAATATAGACATATTCTTCCTCCTTCTTACACTCGTTCATATGCTCAGATGTCTTGATTAGCTTCTCATTATATAATAAGCACAATGTGAGAAAATAATAAAAATAAGGTCCAATGCGACCTAACTTATGACCTTATATGTACTCTTCTCAACAGTGACAACATTAATAAAAATATGGTCAAGTATCTTTTCAACCTCCTCCCCCCAACTCATCACTAATCTATTGTGCATTCAATTCATCATTCTTTGAACTCAATATAACTTTTAAGTTATGAATATCCCAGTCAAACATGTCAACCTCTTGTATAAGCCCAACTCTTTCTTTCATGAAGTGTATCATCCCATTTACAATTGCCTTAAGGAAACCTCAAATTCCTTTAATAATTTTTTCCAAGAATACATACTATCAAAAATATAAATATTTTATTAGACTCATCATAATTAGGGTTCGGAGAAGGGGTATAACACTTAGAACAATCATTCCATTGATCACCACACCATTTACAAAAGTCTCAATTGTAGAATTTAGAAGGGTCACATAATCAATTCTATAAGATCGAAAGATTTGAACATTATTTCCATAGGTGGGATCCTCCACAAATAAACAAGGATCATTAAAAGATGAGTAACTATCATTACACACTTTGTTAGATGTCATCTCAAGAAAAGTACTAAAAAATCACAGAAGACAAATAATAAAAAAACTTATACAAAAAAATAAAATATACACAAATCATCAAATAAATAATACGAAAAAGTCTAGCCTAGACATACAATTAATTTTAAAGTCCCCAGCAACTACGCCAAAAACTTATTGAGTTCAAATACACACGCACGTGTATGCAATCGTACAAATAATATAGGTTTGAGAGTTCAGATACCGTACACACAGGGATTTGTCGATTAACTATTTTTCTAAATTAATCTAATTCTTATTATTTATTCAAGAAGTAAATCCCAAGAGATGTATTTATGAATTATCTAAACTAAAATAATAATAATAGAATAAAATAACTACTGAATAATTAACCAAGATGAAGAGCAGATTTTACACAATTAATGAATGAATCGATCTAGGATTATGGATTCGCTAATAATCATGTCGAGTATAAATTTCATCAACTTGTTTAATTATCCAGTTGTTGATTTACGGAGTTGATTATATGATCATCATCTTCGGAGTCTCTAATCATCTACACAAATTGACCTCACAACTACATTGTTGAGCGAGGATGTGTTAACCCAATCAGAATGCATTTATATATCTTTTCATTATGTAACCATGTAAAGCGATCTGGGTAGATTTCCTATCTTAACCACAAATCAATTCTTTATTTTACTGAAGTAAAAATCTTACTTCCTATATTCTTCGTTCTACCTCCTTGATTCTCTTTCCGAGTTTGCAATAAGAATATAAATTTATTTTAGTGGTAACCAAGTATTAAAATAGTAAGAACAAAAATATGAGAACAACTATTATAATAATCAAATAAATCGAATCAAGAAATTATTAATCAATCATATTGTCAATTTTCATAATCCTAGAACGAGAAGTTTAACTCCACATCAACTTGGAGCAATTACAACAAATAATTCAAATAAATAACATAAAAATAAATAATAAAAGAAAAGAGAAGATGAAACCAATTTTCTCCGGCCTGCATGGCGGCTCCTAGCTTTCTCTAGGTCAAAAGTTATGTAAAAATTGATTTTATAGAATGTTTATAGGTGTAGAAAAAACCTCAAATAAAATAACTAAATTCAAAATGGATTGAAACAATAAATGTGGGCTACAACTTTCTCCGTGACATGCCGATAAGGCGTCAAACAGACGGGGTGACACGCCAATAAGGCGGCTAACCACTGGAAGACATTGAATTCACTGTCATTTTTGAATATTATAATAAATTTCTTTTATTAAGTTGTCTGCTTGATTTCTTCTATAATCTTTCATCTTTAACTCATTTTAATTCCAAATCTCTTCATCTTCACACCATTTTAATCTTATATATCAAATATAATATTAGTCACAATTCATAAAATTAATGCTAAAAAAACACATAAAAATACTAATTATGAGGCAAAGAATGACTAAAAACATATAATTTTGTCCTAACATCACATAACAATTAATAAGATAGGAAAATAGTCTCCAAATCCTAATCATACCATATAAGAAAAAAAACAATCTCCAACTCCCCATTGGAGTTTCCAGAAGAACTTGATAAAGATATAGTCCAGTCTAGAAATACAAAATGAATTTAACATAACTACATAGTCTGCCTAAGTTCATAAAGTCACCAGCAGCACAAAGTTACAACAAAATAGTCATCAACACTGCAATAGCACAAAGTCATGACCAACTTGGAATACAATACCATATGATTAAACAAAGTCATGAAAATAGAAAGGAGAATAGAATCAAAATCAACAAAAACTTAGAACTTAGAAACTAAAGTTTTCATTCAAGAAAACTGGATTCAAATAAGAAGAAGAAGAAGAAGAAGAAGAAGAAGAAGGAAAACTCATAAAAAACACACTTACCCACTGGTCATCATCAACCACAATTCACATTTACTCACTGACAATTACATATTAGGATTAGGAATGCTAGACTCTATTTTACTACAAGCCATTTCTGAAAAAAATATGAGACACTTGCTAGTAGATATTCAATATAAATAAGAAATTATTTTTGATATAATGAATATAAAATCATAAAACTCTTACCAACTTTAAGTAGCTCAAGATACTCTAAATCTTCCTTGATATTAATTGAACTAGGTTAAACTGATGATAACTCAATCGAAGATCAATCTTAGAGAAGTATCTAGCACCCTAAAGATAGTAAAAGAGATTATCAATCCTAGGAAGAGGATGCTTATTCTTCACCGTCATCTTATTCAACTACCGATAGTTTATGCATATTTGAAGAGACCCATCCTTCTTACGCACAAAAAGCATAGGAGTACCCCATAGAGAGACACTAGGATGGATGAAACTCTTACCAAGAAGATCCTTTAAATACTCCTTAAGTTCTTTCAACTCAGCCAAAGACATTTTATAAGAAGGGATAGAGATAGGACGGGTATCCAGTAGAAGATTAATCCCAAAGTCTATTTTCCTATCGGGAGGAATACTAGGAATATCATTGGGAAATAATTTAGGGAACTTATTAACCACATGGAAGGATTGTAAAGAGAGACCCTCAAAACTAGAATCATTAACCCAAAATAGAAGATATAAATACCCTTTGAAAATCAAATTTTGGGCTCTATGATAATAAATAAACCTTCTAGGCACTAAGTAACTTTCCTCCCATCCTATTACTAGTTCATTTGGGAATTGGAAACTGACCTTACGAGTCCGACAATCTAGAGAAACATAGCACGAATTAAGATAATCCATCCCAAAGATCACATCAAAATTCAGCATATCCAACTCTATCAAATCAACCAATGACTTCCTATGAAAGATGGACACCACACAATCCCTATAGGCTTTTCTAGCCAAGACAGAATCACCCACCGAGGTAGATATAGAGAAAGGCTCAAAAATACTCTTAGGACCTAAACCAAAATGAACAACCACATACAGGGTCATATAAGAAAAGGTAGAACCCAGATCATGAAGACAATAAACATAATGAGAGAAAAGTTGTAATGTACCAGTGACAACATCAGGAGATGCCTCAAATTCCTAATGGGTGGCAAGAGCATAAAGATGATTACGACCAATGCCAGTACCAGAAGTAGCACCCTTTGATGTAGGAGCTGATGAAGTAGAAACTGGAACCTTATTAACTCCAGAAGAAAACTTAGTTGGATAGTGTCGCTGCAAATGCCTCGACTAACCACAATTATAGCACCTATTCTTACCCTTATCACACTGACCATAATAAAACTGTCCACAGAATCTACAATGAGGGTATGATGGGGCTGATTGAGCTCTACTTGCTTGAGACTGGGAACCTTGTTCCTTAAACCTACTATTAGTCTGAAAGTGATGATCACCAGATGGATAAGGATATGGAGAACTAGCCGTAGAATATGACTCAAGTTTCCCCAAGTCCTCTCCTTGACTCACTGCCTACCATTTTTACATTGTTCTGTTAGCCTCCACCCTGCTCTGAATAGCTGAACTTTTTATTCTAACTTTCTCCCATTTCTACTTATTTCTTTTTTTCATCTTCAACCTGCTACATATATACAACACCTAGAGATGTCCATGTCATTATTCAATATTGTAGCCTTACACTCTAGTACCAAGTGTCGAGACAAACCCAAAGTAAACTTACTCATTCTGTCCCTTATACTAGACACAATCTTCGGGGCATAACGAGACAATTGGTGGAATTTCTAAGTATTCTCCTTCACATTTATCCTTCCCTGCTTCAAATTAACAAACTTCTTAGATTTAGCCTCCCTCAAATCCTGAGAAAAGAAAAGATCAAGGAAAGAACTAAATAATTTCTCCCACGTAGCCAGCTCTACATTATCACCCCTCATACCACTGATATTCCATATCCTTCAACTGATATACGGCAAACTCCATACCCTCAGAATCAGAATCGTGCATCACCCTAAACATATTCTCTATTTCATTAACAAACCCTTGGGGATTCTCCTCAATCTTAGATCTTATCAAAGTTAGAGGGCTTAACCTCATAAACTGGCCAACTCTAGTGACCTCAAGAGATGGAGAAATAGAACCAACACTGTAAGGGTGACGATACTGAAAAGTGACCAACTAAGTTAGCAGATAAATAGATTGATGAAACTCGGCATTATTGATATTTTTGGGGTAGTAAATTATTGATACGCCCAAATTACAGCTCTAGTTAGAAAGTGTTAGCGGTCACTGTAAAATATAAAACCCAACTAGATTGGGGTCGAATCCCACATGGAATACTGTACAAAGTAAGTGTTATAGTTGTTGACAGACTGTTGATCAAAAGTTCCAGAGTAAAGGAGTTTTAGACTAAGTACAGTATTCAGAAGTTTGTAGTAACTAGTGTTCCAACTAGTGAGTTTTATTGGAAGTGTTAATTCAATAAGAGTAGACAAACTAGAGTTATGTTCACCAAGATTTTCAAGAAGACGGGGTTGTGAGTTATTTTAAGTTTCCAAATTATAATTTTGATTGTAAGAGTTATTGAATTCTAATGTTTACCCATTTGTTTCTCAACCTAAATGGATATTTTATCCTTCAATTCTTTCGAACTTAAAGAATATGTTGGTTCATTCAACTAGTCTCTCATGTGGGTTAATCCTTGTTAAGGCATCAACTCATAACCCAAAGGTTAAAGACCTTGGATTCCATGTAAACCTTTTCGTTTCCCAACATGCACTTTTCTACTCAAACAAGTGATGTTCTTAGGCTCACCCTTTGAGTTTTCAACCAAGAAAGGTCGTTAATATGAAGAACGGTTTATACAATCTCAATTAAGTATGTAAATTAAGAGTTTTCACAACCCCAATTAGCTATTCACATCAAGGATCCCATAACCCTAGTTATGAGAACTTAGCCACACATCTCAAGAGAAGAAGAAATAGTTATTGTGTTATTCATAAATAAATTCAAAGAATTACTTACAAAAGTTCCAATAATTATCCTTGAATCTTCAGTGAAATATGAATAAAATAGCTAGATCCATAATAGTAGCTTCAATCTCAGAGAGTACTACGTTATAATGAGTTACAAAAGATGGAAATATGATAAAGATGCCTAAAATAAAACCTGAACTGGGTATTTATATAATTCCAGGGATTGGGTTTTAAAATTGAAAACCCGAACTGCCTCTTCAAGGTTGACAGATGAGTTGGTAGCCCCTCAAGTCCCTGATGGTCCATTGCTGGGCTCGTCATAACGTGTGTAGTGAAGTTGTGTTATATTTTGGATCCGACGGCCAGATTGGCGGCCCATCAAGGGACTGACGGTTAGTCACCTGGACTGTCGCAAGGGTCTGCAACTCTGAAGCTTCTTGTTATCACTAATGAGTACCCTGATGGTTTGTCACATAGTTGATGATCCATTAGTTTGACCGTCAATGCCCTTTTTCTACTTCTTTTCCAAGTTCTTTCTCTAGCTAAGTCCTTGCCCTGAAAATACTAAAATCCATTATCAAATACAACAATAGTTTCTTAAAAATGCACTATTATCCCTTGTAAAAGATATAAAATATTCCGTCAAAAGACGGAATATCAACACCCTCAACTTAAGACAATTACTTGTACTCAAGAAACTCAACACCAAATCACATGCATGATCATCACAATGATGTGCATTTTACCATTAAACTAGACTCCTTATAACCATTCAACTGTCATCACACTCATGTGGTCTCAACACATCAGGATCTATACTTGGCATTATTAACAATTCAGTACATACACCACCATAGACATAATATCCCATAAAAAATCAGCAAACTAAGTATAACTCAAATTACCCTCACAGTCAAACAAGTCCACTACACATTATTCATTTAATTCGTGGATGCAACTAAGATTCTCACTCTCACAAATAAAGTTTCAAACATAGTAAACACACCCATAGGCTTGGCCTTATCATCTAATGCTCTTGTATTGTTGATTCATAGAGATCAAATAGGTCTTTTTAAGGCTTGTAATGAGGTTTCGGGGCTAGGTAAGGACAACTTTTTGGAAAAGTAACTTAAGATTCAAACTTCACTCTCTTTTCCCTTGATTTATACTCCAAGACTACTATTTTTCTAGCTCACTTTCGACCTCTATTATCCATCCACACTTATTCCATAACCCTTTTTTGTAAGCATTAGCCACCCTCTACTTATGCTGATGCAGTCAATTGAGGTGCACAATATCTAATTAGATCCAGGTCGGATGCTCCATTTCAACTCTAGACCATTTTTTCATTAAACTACTAACATCCTAATAGTAGCCACCCTCAACTTAGGGGTTTTGGATAATTTAAGGTAAACAATGTCCAATATTAGACCAGGGCCAAAGTTAGGTGCTAACAACCTAAAGAGAGTTAATCAGAGTTATTGGGAATGAATAAAAACTAACAGAAGCTCAAAAGGGGTTCAACAATGGAAAAATCTTTTTGGTGGGTCATTTTTTTTGGCTAAGTGGACTTCAAAGTATAAGGAGGCCTGCTATCCTATCTTATTGAATCAACCACAAAATAACATCAATGAACTGGGCAAGTTCTAGGTGTATAACTATGCAAGAACTATAAAAAATACTCACACACACATGCAATGAGTTAACACGTATTCTACCAACTCTTGGGGTTTACATCACATGGTCATGTACACTTTACATCCTAATGCCAATTATAGAATCACAAATGGTTGTTTGACATTTTTACCAAGTGACAAGAAAGAATAGTCATACAATCATGTTCAAGGTACTATGCCACAATTATTTTTCATTCATATATACAAAATGGTGCTAAAGAGAGAAAAGTAACATAAATAACATATTTATAATCATGACACGATATGTATATCACAAGAAAAGTAAATATACAACCTAGACATTCCGGTTCTACTAGAAAGAACATGGGAGTAAAAGAACACAGGCAACAAGAACCCCCATGGTACAAGTACACCCTCACTAAAAATGAATGCTTTATCCTCAATATATTAAAATAAAGTACAAAGGAGGGGAATATTTGTAAATCCTCTCAGTATGATGAGGCATCAATCAAATACAGTGAGGCTTCTTTGGCCTCACCTACGGCAACATTGACCCCAATGGTGGTAGAGGTGATCAAATCAGTGTCCTCCTGGATCGGATGTATATCAATAGGAATCGAGTCTGGAATTATCCCCCTAGGTGGGGAAAAATTGGTCGACACTCCTGCGGCTTCATCCGCAACTTTCCTCTTCCTCAACTCTTTGTATTTCTTTGACCTCTTCACGACTTTTCGCATGTGTCTCTCATACCTTTATTTAGGAGTCATTGCTTCTCTCTTTCTTCTTCTTGCATCTTTTTGGTCAGCACTTTCATCCACCTGCTTACCCTTGTCTTTGAGTTGCATACCTATCAAGTCTACAGTGCCCTTACCTTCATCACTGATAATCAAAGCAGGGTCAAAAATGGGATGCTTCAGTTGTCCTTATAGCTCTGCTATGTCCTCCCATGGATACCTGAATTCTGCCAAAAATTGAGCAAAATTTGGAATAGACATCGTATCTAGCCTTTTGTTGATACATTCCTCCATATGGTCCATCCTGGTCTGAATGTTCTAAAAAGTACAAATTCCATCTGCTATAATATGGTTAAAAAAAGGCTTAAAATACGTATCCCATGTATTTAGCCATTTCTCGAATCTCTTTTATGCTTTAAAGACTTGGAAAAATTCTCCTATGTCAGCCTGTACTCAAAATATTGAGGCGGGATAGATGCAGAGTCTGCAGTCCCACCGATTTGCGGTGTAAAGACTGAACCTATAGAAGTGGTATGCTACATAAAATCTTATGGTACATATATAGTGATAGGCAACAGTATACTTGAGGTAACATCCGAAGTCCTGGGGGCTGGAGCTGACTGAGTCTGATAGGCGGGAGGCTTGTTGACTCGTATTTCGTACGTTGAGTCATCTTTTGTTTTCTCAATGTCCTTTATGTAACTTGCGTAAACCTTATTATCAAATCCACTTATCAAAGAAACATTTTCCCATATGCACAACTCATGATAAGGCATGAAAATGGTAAAGAAATGGACGTCTTATGTGCACGGGAAAATAACTCATCAGCGATAGTCAGGCAAAAGTCTACCTTCAGCCCCTCAATCAAGGCAATAACTATTACCGCTCTTTGAATCTCCATATTAGCATCACCTCCTATTGGCATTAATCTTAACCTTACGTTTGCCCACCAGAATTTCACCCTAAAACTTAGGGATGACTTAGCTATCTGCTCACGAGGGTTATGCAACCATGATAGATTTCCATTATCTGTCAATAATCAGGCCAGCCAGGGTCTTTGCTGGTTTGATGTAAACATTCGGTGCTCCAGATCTGGGATCGCACCAAGTATCTCATACTCAGGACCAAATAGAAATCTGTTCAATATGCACTCTGAAATATCTATGTTCACTCTACGCACCAGAACCACATCCCTGTTTCCCAGGTCAATGATCTTTGAACCTTTGGGGTAATCTTTCTTTAGCAGTGCTAGATAGTTAGTAAAGAACTCATGAACAAGATTTGGTTGGTATGTCCCAGGTGTCCTACTCTTCCAAGATAACTCATATTTATTGAATCTCTACTCCAGTTCTGGGTACTAATGCAGTTCGATGGTGAAAATATGATACTCTTCGTGGATGGGCCTCCTTATTGGTCTGCTTATTGTTGGTTCCAGCCCATCCAAGAAATGATTCTATGCTCCCACTATTTTCCATCAAATTGCCTCGTGAACTTGCTGGTCCTTGTGCCTTATGACATTTGAATCCTCCTGTTCCGACGCCTTGACTTGGTCAGGGTTTAAGGTTTTAACCCTTTCCCCATCGAGACTGGAACTTGTACTGCTGCTACTAATTTCACCCTCCTTCTTAGACTGGGAGGGTTTCGGGGGTACCTTGTCTCATTGCCGAGTATTGAAGGAATAAACCTCCTCACTCCTTGATAGCTCGCCTCTTCCCTGTTGTGTTCTACCAACGCCTTTGGTTAGTGGAAGTTTTTATGCCAGATCACCTGAAAAAGAGAACAATTAATCAGTTTTTAATTTAGAACTAGACAAAAATAGTGAAAGGTTGGCTTGATGAAGGTCTGACGGTCCGTCGAGATGGCGACGGTCCGTCGGCCTCAACCAGTGCATCTTGTATCACATAGCCTTGCGACGGTCGACCCGACAGTCCGTCAGGAGTCCAACGATCCATTAGGTTACCCATCATGGCTGAACCAGTAAGCCTATGACTTAATACCATTGTAACGATCTACCAGATAGTCCGTCGGAGGTTTGATGGTCCATCAAGTTGACCGTCTGCCTTACTTTTCAGCCTCAAATTTTGACTTTGGCATTTCGTCGAACACTTGGTTCACTTGAAGTCATCATGTGTATGATTATGGCATTGTTGTAGTATTTACGCAAAATTTTTGCCACTTTTGATCCATGAGTTACTCAGACTTTACTCAGAATAGTGTACACTAGGGTTAGACTTAGAATCGGAGTCACAACAAAGTAAAAATAAGATGGAATTCCTTTCAACAATTGACAAATTTCATGACCATGTTTACCAATTCAAAAAGAAGAATAAGGTTGTGATTATGCCTTGATTTTGCAGTAAACTTCACTACTCTGACTTGCAAATTTAGAACAAAAGAAAACTTAAAGCCTTTATCAGTTATTGTTAACTTAACTTTTTATGTGAGAAAAAGAACGACAGAGTTGTTTACATAGGAGAAAAAGGGAAGAGATAAAGTTCTAAAGGGATATGAATGCCTTCAGGTACCTTGAATGCAGGGGAATTTAAATAGACTTAGCATTTGAAGAGTTTGTATCGTACTCAACCATTTCTCTTTATCAATTTAAAACCATTTGGGTTGGATAAGGACAACTTATTCAGCATTGAATTTACCTAAACCGACTCATCAGAATTAGGGTTAATTTGATGGTCTACCTAACGGTCTATCAGGAGTCTGACGGTCAGTCAGGTCAACCATCACATCTTACTCAAACCATATCAGTCTGCCTTTGTACGGAGGTCAACCCGATGGTCCATTGGGTGTCCGATGGTCCATCAAGTCATTCGTCGGTCTCATTCTAGTAGCTTAGCTTTTTTTTTTTTACGACTCCAGTGATGGTTTGTCAACACTTTGATGGTCCGTCGGGCGTCATGTCGGGCATGTCCCAACTTGTTCAGCTTCTGTTTTCCTATATTATTCTTCTTGAACACTTACCCAACATGTCAAATTGCACAAAAACAACAAATAAACTCTAACTACGCTTACAACAACACATTATGGGTTGCCTCTCACTAGCGCCTGATTTATTATCGCAGCAACACTCAGTTATCTCGATTACTCAGACTTCATCAAGATAGATGGTAGCTAAGCACTTTACCAAGTTCATTGGACCGATATATAGCTTCACTCATTGCCCATAAACCTTGAAGTCACTTTCGTCCTCATTTTCAAGTTCAACTACTCCAGATAAGTAGACTTGGTTAAATTTGAATGGGCTAGACCACTTTGATTTAAGTTTACCTGGAAAGAGTTTCAGTTTGGAATTGAAAAGGAGTACCCAATTACCTTTCTGAAAGTGGCGTTTTTCAATTCTCCGATCATGGTACCTCTTTATATTTTCTTTGTACAGGTCTGCTCTTTTATAAGCCCCGAGATGGAACTCTTCCATTTCATTCAGCTTACCCAGTTGAAGCTCTGCTGCCTCATTCCAATTCGAATTTAGCCTCTTGAGTGCCCACAGTGCCTTGTGTTCTAATTAAATCGGCAAGTGACATGCCTTGCCATAGACCAATTGGTACGGTGACATGCCAATGGGTCTCTTGAAATCCGTTCTATATGCCCACAAGGCATCATTCATCTTCCTAGACCAATCTTGTCTACTTCTATTTATGTTTTGATAGGAATAACTTTTATCTCCCAATTTGAAATCTCTATTTTTCCACTAGTCTGTGGGTGATATGGAGTTGCCACCTTGTGTTGCTTAACACCGTATTTCGGCAAAGTAGCCCGAAATACTCGGCTGCAAAAATGTGACCCACCATCACTTATGATGGTATGTGGTACCCCAAAATGAGAGAGGATGCTCATTTTAAGGAACGCAACCACTCTCTTTCCTTCATTATCAGCCAAGGCTACAACCTCAACCCATTTAGATACATAATCAACGGCAACTAAGATGTATTTCAACCCATAAAAACTCACAAAGGGCCCCATGAAATCAATGCCCCAGACGTCGAACAACTCCACTTCCATCATTTTTGTCATGGGCATCTCATGATGCTTTGAGATTGACCCTTGTCTCTGGCATTGGTCACACTTCCACACGAACTCATATGTATCTTTGAATAATGTCGGCTAATAATAACTGCTCTGCAGCACTTTTCTCACAGTACGGTCACCTCCATGATGATTATCAATCGGGGAAGCATGACACGCTTCCAGGATACTCAACATGTCCACCTCTAGGATACATCGCCTCATAATATTATCCGTACACTACCAAAATAAATATGGCTCATCCCAGAAGTAGTGTGTAACATCATTGAGGAACTTCTTCCTTTGGTGAAAGGAAAGATTCTCCGAGATAATTTCACTTACCACATAATTTGCAAAGTCCTCATACCAAGGTACTCTTTCAAGCACAACAACTAGGATTTTTTCATCCAGAAATGTATCATAAATTTCAAGCTCATCCTTGATTGCTTGATCTCCCTCAAGTCTGGACAGGTGATCTGCAACTTGATTCTTGCATCGTTTCCGATCTTTGACTTCAAAGTCAAATTCTTGAAGAAGTAGTACCCATCTGATTAGACTTGGCTTAGCATCCTTCTTTGCCATAAAATACCTCAAAACGGTGTGGTCTGTATGCACTACCACCTTGTCCCTAATAGATAAACATGGAAATTCTCAAATGCATAAACCACCGCGAGAAGCTCCTGCTCAGTAACAGTGTAATTCTTTTGAGCCTCATTCAATGCCTTTCTTGTATAGTAAATGGGATGAAACAACTTTTTTTCTTTTGGCCAAGCACAGCCCTAAGCGCCACTCTACTTGCATCACACATGATTTCAAATGACATTGACCAATATAGTGCAACAATGATTAGGAAAGAAACTTATTTCTCCTTATGGCACTTAAATGCCTTCCTGCAATTATCATCAAATATGAACTTGGCCTCCTTCTCTAAAAGCTTGCAAAGTGGGTTTGCAATTTTGGAGAAGTCCTTTATAAATCGATGATAGAACCCCACATGACCAAGGAAACTACGAAATCCCTTTATTGAAATAGGATAAGTTAGTTTCTCAATAATCTCGACCTTTTCCCGATTGACTTTGATTCCCTTGGTTAAAATTTTGTGACCTAGGAAAATGCCCTCCTTCACTATGAAGTGACATTTTCCCCAATTTAGAACAAGGTTAAACTTCTTGCATCACTGCAACGCTCTACTCAGATTAACCAAACATATCTTGAATGAATCATCTACCACTAAGAAATCATTCATAAAAATCACTAAGGTGCCTTCTACCATATCGGATAAGATAGACATCATGCACCATTGAAAGGTGGCGGGTTGCATTACACAAACTAAACGTATCCGCATGAAAAAAAGGTACCATATTGGCAAGTGAATGTTGTCTTCTCCTGATCCTCTGGATTAATAGAATTCTGGTTATAGCTTGAATACCCATCTAGGAAATAATACCAGCCTCTTCTCACCAACCGATCAAGTATTTGGTCCGTAAAAGGCATCGGGAAGTGGCCCTTCAGAGTTCATGAGTTGAGATTATGATAATCCATGCAAAATTTCCACCTAGTAACAGGCCTGAGTGGAATCAAATCATTTTTCTCATTCGCCACTACAGTCATGCCCCCTTTCTTGGGCACACATTGGATGGTTTTTACCCATTTACTATCAAAGATGGGGTATACAACTCATGCATCTAGAAATTTAATAATCTCCTTCTTAACCACTTATTGTATCGGCGGGTTAAGGTGACATTGGTGCTTAATGATTGGTGTGAAATCTTTCTCAAACTGAATCTTGTAAGTGCAAATGCCTGAAGAAATACCAATAATATGAACAATAGTCCAACTTATAACCCTTTTATATCTCCTACGAATGGAGATAAGTTCCTCAACCTAGTGCCTACCTAAATTTGCTGCAATAATCACAGGTAAAGTGTTTTCTCTTCCTAGAAACAGATACCGTAGATGGACTGGAAACTCCTTCAACTCCAATACCGGTGGCTCTTCGATAAATGGTTTAGCCGGTGGTGTTGGGCAATTTTTGAGATCTAAATCCAATTTCTCGGGAGAATATGAATATGATCCCATTCCCATCAGTACACACACGATCTCTTCATATTCTTCAATACCTTCGCTATCAAAGTTCATTAAGACTGTGGCCAGAGTTTCCATAATAAATTTCTTCTCGATCGGCACTTCTTTCTCCTCTTCATAGTAAACATTGACGATAGAGAATACACTCATCTTCTTATGTTGCTTTATAGATTGGCACACATCAAACCAAACTACTTCATCATTAAATTTAAACAGTAGCTCATTAGCCCACAAATCAATAATCACACTCCCAGTTATGAGAAAAGTTCTACCCAAGATTATGGTACCTCGAAATCCACCTTGCAATCCAGAATGATGAAATCAGTAGGAAATATAAAGCTGGCCACCTTCACTAGCACATCATACAATATACCCACTGGTCGCTTCACTGACTGGTCTACCATCACTAGTCGCATATTTATGGGTGTAAGATCCCCCAAACCCAGCTTCCTGTAAACAACAAGTGGCATTAAGTTAATACTTGCTCCGAGATTGCATAAGTCCTTAGCAAAATCAAGCGAACCGATAGTACAAGGGATGGTGAACACTCTTGGGTCTACTTTTTTTTGTACCAAGGATCTTATCGAAATGGCACCATAATGGTGAATATTATCCACTGGTTCATAGCTAATAGTTCTCTTCTTCATCATAAGGTCCTTCATAAACTTAGAGTATCCAGATATCTGCTCTAGTGCCTCCACTAAAGGAACATTCACCATCAACTGCTTTAGTATCGCCATCAGTTTGTTGAACTTTATGTCATCAGCCTTCTTTTTTAATTGATAGGGGAAAGGCAACGATGGTTTTGGGAGAGTAGTAACCACAACTTTCTTCTTTTTTCCCTTTTCTTTTTCTAACTCATCAACTTACTGATGGTTAGATGGAATCTCATCACCATCCATCTTCTCAGACTCCACTGGACGGTTTTTTCATCTTTTATATCTCCTTTAATCACATCATTAATTACAGCTTTGCCCACAGAAGGGCCCGATAATACTCTACCACTCCGAGTGGTAACTACCATGCAAGAACCATTATTTCGAGGATTTTGCACTATATCACTAGGCAATGTACCACTTTTTCTCTGATTAAATACTGCTGAGTTGGTTCATTTGCTGCTCTAACTATTTGATGGAAGTTGAATGTGAGTTAACTAGCTGACTCATGGAGGATAAGTCACTCTTTATCATTTTTACACCATCATTGGCTGCCTCAACACCTTTTAATAGCTTCTCCATCATGTCCTCCATGGAAATCTTACCTAAACTGGTAGCAGCATTATCATGACTTTCGATAGGTACATACAATTCACTCCTGTCAGTCTTATTCTTCCAGCTCCCTTGATCCCTATCTTTGTAATCAACTTTGTTGTAATAGTTCTGACCTTGATTTCTTTGGATATTGCCTCAAAAACTTCCCTGATTATTTAGATAGTTAGCCTCTTCCTCAGAATTAGATTCAGCTCTACTTTCCTAACCAACAACTTTCACCTTTTTAGTATTTCTAGATAGCAAGTTCTTAGTGAGCAGATCCATCTGGGTCTTCATGTGTGCCATATCTTGATCTCATTTCTCCTCTATCCTATGTTGCTCCATAGTCATACTGCTAGACACATTAGGTCTGTCTACCATAGAATCCCTAGTATGCCAAGCTCTACTTATCTCAGTAAATCATTCTAACATATCCGCAACTTCGGTAAAAGTAATCTCCATGAATGCTCTCTCTGCAACATTGTCTAAGTTGGTTTGATGATGGAGTTTAAAGCTCTATAGAATGTCTCCATTAAATTTTCATCCGTTGTCTTGTGGTAGGGGAACTATGTTAACTTCTTCTTGAATCGCATCTAAGTCTCATGTAGTGCCTCATTCAGTAATTGTCTAAAGTTGCTAATCTCATCCCTCAACTATAACATCCTGGAGGGCGGAAAAAACCTTTCTAGGAAATCTTATTTCAATTTCCTCTAGTTTTTTTATAGAATCGAGAGCCAATTCATTCAACCACATTGTTTTCTCCCCAAACAAAGACAATGGGAATAACCAAAGATGAATTGCATTTTATCCAACCCAAGGTTGTCAAAGGATTTGTAAATGTTGATGAAGTTCACCAAGTGCATATTCGGGTCATCCCCTGGAAGTCCTCCAAATAACCCCTTAAGATTAAGAAGTTGTATCATGGTACTTGTTATGTTAAACTTCACCCCGAGTTCCAAAGGTGGTGGAATAATTTCTCCAGTAGTACCAGCGTCATCCAAGTCTGTGTAATCTTCCTCATCAGGTGCAAACTGTATAGTAGGTTGGCGGTTTGCTCATGCTCTAGCCGCCTGATTTCTATTCACTGGCACAACTACTTTCTCAGCACGCCTCCTATTTTCTAGGTTGATTAAATCATCATCCCACAAATATTCCTCATCAGGATTAGGAACACGGGCTGGTTGACCATTATTCTGTTGATTAACTTATTCTCTAGCTAAGGTAGCTAGTCTCTCAGCTTTTTGTTGTTCTTTCATTCTGGTAATTAGATGAGGTTCAGGATTGAAGGGTATAATAGTTCTCCTGAACTTCTGGTGCATGGCATAAACAACAATGAACGTGTAATAACAATGAACGTGTAATGTACAAAAAAAACAAATAAAGGTAAAATTAGGAAAACTTGACCAAAGGTCAATTAACAATCACAAACTTAATTGATAACCGTATTCCTCGGCAACGACGCCAAAATTTGATATGCCCAAATTACAACTCTCGTTAGAAAGTGTAAGAAATCACTTTCAAATATAGAATCCAACTAGGTTGGGGTCAAATCCCATAGGGAATACTGTGCAAACTAAGAGTTATGGTTTTTAACAGACTGTTGATTGAAGGTTCCGGAGTAAAAGGGGCTTTTGACAAAGTACAGTATTCAGAAGTTTGTAGTAACTAGTGTTCCAATTAGTGAGTTTTATTACAAGTGTTAATTCAATGAGAGTAGACAAACCAGAGTTATGTTCACCAAGATGTTCAAGAAGACGGGGTTGTGAGTTATCTTAAGTTTCCAAATTATAATTTCTATTGTAAGAATTATTGAATTCTAAAGTTTACCTATTTATTTCTCAACCTAAAATGGATAGTTTATCCTTCAATTCTCTCGAACTTAAAGAATATGTTGGTTTATTCAACTAGTCTCTCATGTGGGTTAATCCTTGTTAAGGCATCAACTCAAAACCCAAAGGTTAAAGCCCTTGGATTCCATGTAAACCTCTTTTTTTCCCAACATGCACTTTTCTACTCAAACAAGTGATGTTCTTGGGCTCACCCTTTGAGTTTTCAACCAAGAAAGGTCGTTAATATGAAAAGGGTTTATACAATCTCAATTAAGTATGGAAATTAAGAGTTTTCACAATCCCAATCAACTATTCACATCAAGGATCCCATAACCCTAGTTATGAGAACTTAGCCACACATCTCAAGAGAAGAAGAAATAGTCATTGTGTTATTCATAAATAAATTCATAGAATTACTTACAAAATATCCAATAATTATCCTTGAATCTTCAGTGAAATATGAATAAAATAGCTAAATCCATAATAGTAACTTCAATCTCAGAGAATACTATGTTACATTGAGTTTCAAAAGATGGAAATATGATAAATATGCCTAAAATAAAACCTAAACTGGGTATTTATATGCTTCAAGGGACTGCGGTTTTAAAATTCAAAACCTGGATTGCCGCTTCAAGGTTGATGAATGAGTTGACGGCCCGTCAAGTCCCTAATGGTCTATCACTGGGTTCATCGCAACGTGTTCAGTGAATTTGTGTTCTATTTCGGCTCCAACGACCAGGTTGACGGCCCATGAAGGGACTGACGGTCCGCCAGCTGGACCGTTGCTTTATTTCTCAGTATGATGCTTTCTATTTCTGATTTGACGGCCAGGTTGATGGCCCATCAAGGAACTGATGGCCCATCACCTGGACCATCGCAAGGGTCTGCAACTCTAAAGCTTCTGCTTATCGCTGACGTGTACCCTGACGGTTCGTCACATAGTTGACGGTCCGTCAATTTGACTGTTAATGCCCTTTTTCTACTGTTTTTCCAAGTTCTTTCTCCAACTAAGTCCTTTCCTTGAAAACACTAAAATCCTGTATAAAGTATAATAATAGTTTCTTAAAAACGCACAATTATCCCTTGTAAAAGATATAAAATGTTCTGTCAAAAGTCAAAATATCAAGTATGAACATCATCCGCTCAAGAAGCCCGAGGAGGACTGGTAAGGATTGGTGAAACTCTATGAGCTGTAGTACAGTCCAGAGAAGGGACCCTAGACCGGGTATAAACTCCATAAATGGGGCGAGTTCCATCCACATTGTCCTCAAGAGGGATAGAGGAGTTTCCACGAGCATCAAATTTTTTAGGAGGCATAATCTGAACTGCGAACAAATGGAGATTAGAGGAGCTTTTAAGGCCTTAAACTCTATAGCCCATAATAAATCACAAGAAAGAAAAATATTCCTAAGTACCTCATAGACTCTCCGTTATAAGTGAGGCGTGCTACACTCTCATAAAATAGAATCTACTTGACACGACTTTTTGGAGACCCAATAACCATGAACCTATGCTCTGATACCAAGCTTGTCATGACCCAAACTAGGGCCTAGTCATGATAGGCATCTCACGTATGCAAGGACTAGAGACCACCCCAATTAACCTAGCCAACTAGAACACGATACAACTAGCAGCGTATGAGTTCCAAACATATCTATAAAATTCGATAAAATCCATATTTGCAAAATAAAGAAAGGGGAAATTCATTTATAGTAAAAAAATTCTGTCATTTCAGTTATTTCTCAAGAAGAAAAGAGAGGATCTGTTGAATTTCAAGTATTAAATTTCACCAATAAGATACGAAGACTTACTTCACATTTAGAATTGCACAAAAAAGACTATTTATCTCAGAGAGGTTTGAAGCAAATTTTGGGAAAACGTCAACGATTGCTAGCTTATTTGGAAAAAAAGAATAGATTACGTTATAAAGAATTAATTAATCAGTTGGACATTCGAGAGACAAAAACTCGTTAATTTGATTAATTTGAAGAGTCATTTTGTTTTCACTTATATGTTTCGATTAAATTTTGATGAACTTTTTTTCACTTTCAGTAATTCATGGAAGAATGAATCGTTAAAAAACTTATGACTGCACCAACTATAAGAAAGTACCTCATGATAGTCAATATGGAGCCTCAACACCCATCAATGCATGGTGTTCTTTGACTCATCGTTACTCTAGATAGTGAAGATGTTGTCGACTGCGAACTAATATATAACAAGGTAGAGAAATACAAAACAAGATGGATCTAAGAATCCACAACACAACCCACCCACTCTTTGTCCACAAAAGTATCTAAGAAACCAAACATCAGTATAAGTCGAGGCATACCCCTGACTATAATAAAAATCCTACCGAAATAGTCTAAGATATAAGCAAAGACTCTATGAAATAAGGGGCTTCCGGAGAATGAAAGTTCACCACTTCAAAATTGACTCATGGATAATCCGGAAAACCCCTATCAATGTGTAAAAAAATAGAAGTGTCTTCGCCGTGCATCGCATGTGGATACAACATTTGGGGATGGTTAGCAGGGTAAGTGCTAGCATGTAACTCAGGAAAGGGATAAAATAAAGCCATAATGAATCAGTCCCTAAAAAATCATTCCAAAACCATATGCACACAATCATATACACATATATATACATAATATGTCAGGGTAAGGGACAAGGTTTAGCCTGAGATTTAAAATATTAACCTGGACCGTGTAGCTCAAACAATCATCTATACCCATGGGCTATATGAGTCCAGCTCTTACCCTGTTTAAAGGATTTCAGTATGTGTTATCCATATGAACTGAGGTATTGAGGAAGGATGAGGAATCCACAACCCTTCACCAATACAAGATACAAATATATATAGTGTGTCACAAGCACACAGTCATTAAGACCAACCCTCACACCGATAAATGTGGGTTTCTAGTATCATTCCCTCGGGACCTCTACTTTTATGGATTAGATACATAACCACCTTTAAGTCCAATTAAAACATTTACGCATTCTCATTCATTAAACCAAGGACCGTCTAGTAAGGTACATACCATTGGTATTGTCATACCAATTATGCTTGCAAGCTAATATCATTATTCCATTTTTATTGACCATCAACTTGGGGGAATCCACGATCCCCAAAGTTTAATTAATAATCAAGTGATGGACATAAAAGCCTTTCAAAGCCATTTATATCCCATTTGCCTTTTGTGCAATGCAATAGCTTCAATTTGGTTTTAATATGCATTTACCCATGTTTCAAAGACAATTTCATAAGGTTGGATTGAGGTCATTACCAATTCAATTACTAAAATCCATAAAGTTAGGGGAATCTATGACCCCCGTAAGTTTATAAAATCAGTTTAGGGGAATCCATGACCCCATACTCCTATTTACCATGCCCATACACCTAATTAGTTCAAAATTCATCAATTCAAAACATGAATGATTCACAAAAGCCATAGGAAAAGTTATTCAATCAACAACATCCAAAAGTATTCAACCCAAATTCAAAATCAACAATTAAATTCACGTAGGTAATAATTAAACACATGTTTTTAGCAAAAAAAGTTTTAGGGAAGAGATAAATGCCTGAGATTTCAAGAGTTATAGAGAGAAACAACCAATTAAAACTCTAGATGACCAATCCTTAGAAACCCTAGCTTATTCTTGACTTGGAGATTTTAAGTGAAGAATACTGTTTATATTATGATAATTTGATGATAATAGGGCTACAAGACTATTTTAAGTCATGGAATTGAAGTTCTATGGGAGAAAAAACCGATTTTCCCTTAATGAGAATGTGTAGAAAAACTGTCCCTAGTCGCTTCGGGTCACGTCATGACTCATGATGACTAGGTACAAGTCATTCCCTGGACACGTAGTCTGGGCAGTGACTCAAGGCATCCTTCACTAATTTGTTCATAAGTCATACCCTACAACTCGTAACCAGATCTTATAGTTTGCAAGGTCCTTGAAACACCCCGGAATAGGACCCTCGCAAATTTTTCTTTGGTTTTGGACTCACTGGGTTTGGTATGACTCAAAGGTATGATTTATACCCTTAGATACAGGTCATAAGGTAGCTTGAGGGTGAAGTCGTACCCTAGGCAGTGTATTTGGCTTAGTTACTACCCAAGGTATGACTTATAGAGGTATGAGTCATATCCAAAGATACGAGTGGCACAAGTCAAGTTGTATGGTACTTGATTATCTTGTGAAGTTTGTCCAAGGTATAAGATGTGGGTATGATTTGGTATACAACTTGTACCCTTAGGTATGAGTGGATGGTTGAGTCGATAAAAACCAGTAGGTAGGGGGTCTTCTCAAGGTCTTAGGTATAAGTTGGGGTACCACCTGTACCCTTGGATACAGATGGTATAAGTGAGTCGTACCCCTAGACATGGATTGTTTTTAATTTTAAGTCAAGGGTAGTTCAGACATTTCCTAATTCAAACCCTTTATATGCTATTGTTATATCATCCTTAGTGTCCTTCTATAACACTTGTTAAAAGACTAAAACACTTCAAATACTCTATCAAACACTTTCTTGAAGATTGGAGGCTAGGGTTTCTTCATGTGTTCTTCAAAGGGCTCAAAGGTCAAGATTTATATCGTGAATCTTCATGTATAAGTCATGGTCTCTTCCCTCATTGTTAATTCTATCTAAAAG
This sequence comes from Capsicum pubescens, assembly GCA_030864215.1. Classification (NCBI taxonomy): domain Eukaryota; kingdom Viridiplantae; phylum Streptophyta; class Magnoliopsida; order Solanales; family Solanaceae; genus Capsicum; species Capsicum pubescens. Next base: position 198,041,635 of record CM061544.1, on the reverse strand, counting down.
CATGGTTTTATTAATGTTTTCATGACTTCATTGATTGTATGATTTTGGTTTTCAAATATAAATTGGGGGTTTTGATATTAAATGGTTGGTTATGGTTTTCTCATGGTTTTAATTATGCTTTATGTGCATTAATGGTGGTTTTGGAAAATTAAATTGCATGGGAATGGTTTAATGGTAATTGGAATTGGTTTTGGCTATATTATGACCCAATGTGTTCGACAAAATGTGTATAATAATGTTTTCATTGCACATGGTTTTTTAATGGAACTCTCGCTTGTTTTAAAACTTGGTAAAGGAATTATACATGATTTAAATGGTTTGAAAAGGTAAATTGCTAATTTTTTATTCTTCTGGGGTACATGGAATCCCCCAAGTGGGTTAATATGGTAAATAGAAGGGCACTTGGAAGTCCCCTTAAACCTATATATGGGTGGCTATGGATAGTACTTGAAAGTATGGTCGGTATGAAGATACCACCACTAACTGGCCCTGGTTAATAAATAGTAATTGGATTGGTTGGTTGATTGTTAGTGGTTTTAATTAGACAATAATGGCGGAATATGTAGCAAAGCTGTGGAAGGTGAAGGTCCCGGGGGACCAAAACTGGAAACTCATATTTGCCGATGCGAGGTTTGGTCTTAGTGACCGTGTACATGATGTCACACTATATTTTAGGGATGTACTAGTCATCCTAGGTTTTCTTCCCTAGTCATGCGGCTACACGCATGGGGCCTTTTCAGCAGGGGGAGCTGAACCCATATAGCCTGTGGGTAGTTTAGGACGGCAGAGCTATACAACCCAGGTAAAGGTTTTAATGGCATGTTAAACCTGGTTCCCTTTCTCGACATGGTTATACATATATATATGTATGGTTATGTGCATATGGATGGTTTTACTTGGATTTGTAAATGACATTATTTTATCCCTATTCTTAGTTCATGTTAGAGTTCACCCACTAACCCATTTTCGGGATGCTGTATACCTATGCTATGCAGGGATCGACCATTCTATTTCTCCTACCTAGTGATCAGATTCAGGGACAGTCGATGTTTTATTAAAGTGCTGAGCTTTCATATTTTGGAAGGCATATATTTCATGTCATGGTTTACTTACATATTTCTCGTCTTTCATAGACTTTGTATTTGGATATGGTCGGGGAAATGTCCCGACTAGGTACTCTTTGGTTAGTTTAGATGCTTTGTATGGACAACTGTGAACTTGGGTATAGTATTGATGGTTTATGTTATATATATATTCATACATCGGCTTATTACCATGATATTGGCTTATGGTTTCCGCATTGGCTTGGGTTGGTTATTGGTGGTTGGACTTGGTTGGGTTAGTCTCGGATATAGACTTATCCCAGAGCCACCACATTAGTGAATACACTATCTTGTTATATGTTCGAACATCAGCCTACTCAAGGTATGCATTTGGTGGTCGGGTCGGGTAATGAGGTGGTTCTTTGTCCTGGTTGGGCTTGGGATTGCCCATTTTGACGAGTTGCTGGTTTGGGTTATGTCAGTCCTAGTTGTACTCAGGATAGAAACAATGGCTACTCTACTGGTTTAGTCACGAGTCCCTCCCTACGACTCATGACCACACCTTATGTCTCGTGTGGTGCTAGTCCTAGCCTAGTCAATAAGATCAAAACTAAAAAATTTCAAAGAAAAGAAAATCTAAGGTGTTACAATAGAGTTCCATCGAGTAGGAATATCTAAACACAATTATTTCTTACAAGTTATCAATTGTGATTCACAACATTCTTTGAACTTCTTAATTCTCGCGGAAGATTGTTTAACGCACTTCACAGCTTGTCTCACTTGCTTGATAGGTTTATCAATTTCCTCCAGCCTATATTGCACAATAAGATTAAGGAATATGTCATACACCTCACATAAAGATGTTGACCCTCCATTATGTTAGTTTTTCAATTACTTAATTATTTATACATTTCTATTACTGTAACATCGTTGGAACTAGCATAATCAATTGTAACACTAAAAATGACATCCAAACCCCATCAAGCAAACAGTTAGTAATGGGAGCAGCCATATCAACACCCTTATGACTAGAAATTGGACAGAAATTTATCACTCTTTTATGCAATTTCCAATTTGTATCTATAAAGTGAGCGTTAGACACATGTAGTTAATCTTTTGTATAGACGTCCAAGTATCTTTCATAAGACAAACTTTTGGACGTACTTCTTTGAAAATCTTTTTCAAAACTTATTTTTCTTTATTATAGAATTGAGAACAATTTCTTTTCAAGGTTCAACGAGAAGGAATATAAAAGCGTGGGGTTGTGACTCTCATGAAAATTTTAAAATTTTTCTTCTCAACAAAATTAAACGGCAACTTATCAACAACTATCATTTGGTTAAAGCTTTCCTACTTTGTTCTTGATCAAATTTTCAAATGCCCAATGCCTCTTTTTTTTAACCCACAGAAGACGGTAGATAAACTAACTTTGTTTGACTATCATCAACAACAACATTACAATGGTTAGGACATAGCCCGAGCATATGATTATTCATTGACTAAGTACCATTAACGCCTATAGCAGTTGCATTAAGTTTCCTACAATACCTATATTTTACTTTATTAACTTTAATTTTTTCGTCTATGGTCTTGTCACACCACTGCCAACATTTTGCCCTAGGTTCCATGACCTTTCCTTTCTTTGAAATTTCAGCTTCAACAAGAGCTTCAACTTCATTTAGAGATGAAGTTGAAATGTTTTCATTTGACATCCCACCTTCACTTATCCCACTTTCAATTTCTATAATCTGTGAAAGTGAAATAATTTCTTTCATTAAATATCAAGATTGAGCCTTAAACTACCAATTTAATTGAAAAATAAAAAGAAATCAGATCGACATTGCTAGATATCTTTTTGAGGTGAGGTGTCTCCAGATCAAAATAACAACAAATCAACGACGATGATGACTGCGACTAGATGGTGATGAAAACTAGACTATGAAAAGGACTAGAAAATATTGAGGAAGGGAGTGTGAGTGTGTGAGACAGACTTGTTTTTGATCGATCAAAGCCTTGAGATTAAGGCCCTTGAGGGAGAGAGTGTGAGGCAGTGACTGAGATGAAAGGATAATAGATATAGAGATGGTGTGAAGTGAATTTGGGTTGGGGTCTTGGGAGTTGGGGTTATATATAATAACGGGTATTGGGCTTGTTGGAGTTGAGCCTGTTGTTGGGTTGGGATTTCTTATTTGGGTTGAGTTATATACTTATATTGTATATAATTTACATAAAACGGAAATATTAATATATTATATATATAATTTTAGTTTTTTGTTTAACCAAATTATTTTATTGAAAAGTCAAAAACCCAACAAATTAACCAAATCTCTAAATTTTGAAACCAAAACCAATCAAAAACTCAAAACCAAAATTTAATTTTGGTTAGTTTTTTGGGTTTTTTCAGTTTGAACCAAAATATGTCCAGCCATAATCCTCAACGTACCAGGTTGAACAATCAAATACAGTTGCTTGTTATCTTAATCTAGTTCCAGTCTAACGGTAAGACTCCTTCTGTCCCTATTTTTTTGTTTTCCCATCCGAGGTCCAATATTCACAATGCAATTTGTTTAATCTAAATTCGATGTTTAGGTTCTATTTTGAAGAAGCACTCCCTACTAAGGATTTAGCTTCAAGATCAAGACCTCTCATTATGAGAGGAGCAGTCCCATCCGCTACATCATATTCTTTAGTGGTCTCTTCATGTCCCTCATTTATTTCACTAAACTAGAAGGCGATTTTTTCTTACAAATGTCGCTAAAATGAGATTGGAAAATTAAAGACACGAAATTACTATTAAATTTCAACTTTACACCATTACCTAATGAATGATTGACATCAATAGTTGATATGTCTTGAAATATCAATACTTAAACTATAATGTTAAGGAAACTGAGAAATGAACAAAAACAAGTCGTTGATTTAAGAAAGTTGAAACTGCCTTGACACTAGAACCTAGTACTTCCCATCCTGTATATTCAAATAAAGTTTTGAGAAGTTGAAAAAAGAAAAAAGTATTTGTTTCTAAACTAAAGATTAGGTTTTTCGTAAAGCCATTCTCTTCAACTTTTTTCTATAAGCTTGGTTCCAAATTCTACCAGAGAGAATGCCAACAACACTTTGGCATGCTATGGTGCACTTTTTCTAGAAATGAGGAACAAATGATGTCAAGACTGAAGACACCTCTATGAAATAAGAAAAGAAAGAAAAATAAGACGTGTTCTTTCTCAGGTCAACTTTACAATAGCTAACAGACTAATGCAAATGAATAAACACACGTTTTTTCATTTGCAATGTATTTTACAGTCCTGTTTGTTTTGAGAAATAAAAATCAGAAAACCAATACTTCTAATCAATTTAAACTTCCTTCTCCATATGACCACTCTTTCCTATCCTAAAAATCTCAGGCTCTGTTATCAACTCTCAAATTCTACTTTTTTCAACATGTATCACATGGTAGATAATGCATGTTGACTATTCACATAAGGATCTATAAAAACAAAGGAGCTTCTTGACCAACAAAATTCCTAAAGCACTCCTCATAGAGAGTTAGAAAACATTATTTTGCATAGTGAGGGTTAGGCCAACTAGGTAGGGCACGATTAAGGAGTTAGTTCTAAACCAAATATACATCTAGCAACTAGCAGCAAGGAGAACATCAAAACTATTCCAGAAGAATAATACATTAAAGACATCCTTCACATGCACGTCTTGTTCTATATTTGAAATAGCAAACATAATTTGAAAGAACATGAGAAGAAAGTACTCTTACAAGTTATTTGTTACTCAATTTTATTGATTTAAGCTTTTTCAGCCTTCCTTTGGTTGTGTTCCGAGTCCTTTAGATAAAAAGGACAAACTAGGCTTTCAATGTAGATTTCAGCATCATGAAAACCACCATAGTTGATAATACTCAAACATTTAAATGAGTCATCTTTTGAATTGTATACCATGAAATTTGATTTAAACATAGATAGTATTTCACTTTCATTTGTATGAAAAAGGATGGATAAAAATTTTGATCGTCAGGATACTTGATGGTAAGTGTCTTTATCCAAAATTCTTTAACCCCGTACTCCTTCATAACCCAAGTACCTATATGAGTTTCCTTATAATCACGAAAGACACAAAGATCACTTCCCAACTTTTCCATACACAAATTAGTCTCTCCTACCCCATAGGAGGGTTTCTCCATTTTTTCCTATTTCTCATTAGCTAAATCAAAATAAATATTGTTCCTGCCCAAACATAAATTACGATTAGTAGCAGCAATAGTTATAGTATCCCAATCAGTAGCGACTCAAGCGTATTGGAGGCCTAAGGCCAAAACTAAATTTGAGACCTTAGATTAAAAAAATAATATTTTTTTTAAAATTTAAAACCTATTTTTCTAGCTTTTTGAGATGCAAAGTTGTTAATACCTTTTTTTATAATTAATTTCTTCTAACAATTATTTTTCAATTGATAATATAGCCAATTCACTTAATTATTTTTGAGACATTGTTATCCTAAATAAGATTTTATAATTTTTAATTTTGAAAAGCTTCTTTTCGTGGAAGCGACTATTACAAGAATTGTTAACACTATTCTATAAGCAATATAAGCATTTGGAAAAGAATCAAGTCTTTTTATTTGATTGAGTATCTCGATTAGAGTATTATCTTCTATTTGAGTGATTTTCCTTAATACTTTTAATTCAGGATACAAGTATATACCATCAATATCAGAGTGAGTATTATATTTTAAGGAACATTCAAGATTAAGATAATATTTTTTAAAATTCTTGGCATCTAATGATCTGAATTTCTTTTCCATTAAATAAAAAACCAAAAATACTTTCATATGCTTCAAATAGTTCAAATCTATTTTGAAGTGAAGAAATGACTTGGTCTACTATATATAAGAAGTAATCAACTCAAAAAGATTCTTCAAGAAATTTTATTATTTAATTATCAACATTCTGATCAAATTGTTTCTTTCTGTAAATTACACGTTTACGATGAAATTCAGGTTCTGTATTCATCTCCAATAAAATTTCCTTAGTTGCAATCATAGTAGTCATAAATCTTTCTCCTCTATACTTTTTAAAAAAGAAACTAGACCTCTTAATTGATCTATGGCAACATCAATATGCATATCTTTTGATTGCAAACTTTTTCCAATTGAATTACCAACAAATAGTACATTATATCAAATAGTCATACCTAATAAAAATGTAAAATTTTCAAGCTCATAACTTGCTAAGCAATTAGCTTCACTTTTAATTATTCGATCATGTGACACCCAAGTCCTTGTGATCTAGACCCTCCAAGATATGAATAATTGAGTTAACCAAATTGGAAAAATAATGTCAAACCTGCCAGTGAAAATGGTCCTGACAACAACTCATTGTCAAACATAATGAGTCATTAGGAGGGACTCATTGTCACAACAGAAGGTTACCCAGGAGTTCATCCCCTGACCACAAGTCTTTGTCATGACTCGTGATGTCAAATAATGAGTCGTGATAAGAGACTCATCATCATAATAGTGAAGGATTAGATTGTTGACCCTCAAGTAATGACTCTAGGTCACGACTCGTGGTCAGACCTCACAAGTCGTTACCCAAGTCGTGACGATTATTTCTAACTTTTCCTGCATATTTTAATTAGGGTCTTGTTGGTCCTTTTCTCCTTTCAAACTCTTTACCATGACTTAAAAATACTCAAAGGACCTCTTCTCCTTTAGTTATCAATATTAAACTTACTTTTTTTCCTTTTTAACTCCCAAGGCAAGAGATACTAGGGTTTTATAAAGAGATCTAACATCAAGCTCCAAACTTTAAATTTTTTTTAATTTCCTCTATATTTAAGGCATATTTCCCATCCCTAACTTATGTTTTTACATCATGGAATTTATTTAATCATTATTCATGTGATTTAATTGATGGATTTGAAATTAGGTTGAGGGCTTATGATTGTTCCTTAAATAGCTTTTTCCTATGTTTTAAAAGGATCCTTCATGCTTTAATTTATGATTTTTGGGATTTAATGGGTGCATGGTTATGGTGATTGGAATGGAGAACACGGGTTTCCCTAAATTGATGGATTTTTAGCTTAGTATTGGTATTAACCTTAACACCCCTTGTGAACTTGGTTTAAAATATAAAATTTACATAGTTTAACTTACCTTTGAAACATTGCATTGCATTAAAGGATGAATGGATGACGAAAATGGTTTTGGAATGCCCTTGGTGGCAATGGTTTGGATTTTAAATAGAACTTAGGCGTCAAATAGTTATATGGATTGGTTTGGCATAATTGAATTATCTTGCAAGTATATTGGTATGACTGGTTCATATTTCCATATAGCCCATAGGTGCCTTCTTTGACTCCCAAAACAATCCATATAGCCCATAGGTGCCTTCTTTGACTCCCAAACCAATCCATATAGCCCATAGGTGCCTTTAGGATGGAGCAAGCTATACAGTTCAAACTAATGGTTTAAACTCTCATGTTCATGACCCTTGTCCATATCCCAACATCCTATATATATACATATATATATATATATAAAATATTATGCATGTGGTTTTGATTGGTTTTTGGAAATGACATTATTTTATCATATTCCTCTAAGTTACAGGCATTGCTTGCCCTACTGACCGTCCTTGGACGCTGCATCATTTCATGATATAGAGTCTGAAGGCTTTTTTGTTACTCTTGTGCAACATTAGGTGGTATGGTACATTAGTTGGATTATTGTGAAGTGGTAAGACTCCATATTTCAGAAAGACTTTCCATTTTATTAGGTTTATTTTCATTTTTGGGGAATTGTGAATTCTCTTTTGTCATGGTTGGGGGCATGTCATAACCTAGTTTGGTACTTTTAGTTTTAGAGGCTTTTGTGGACAGTATTGGGATGTTTTTGTCATTGTATTTTGACTCTTAGAGATATGTCTATCTTTATTATATATTTTTGTTAGCTTTCGCTATTTACTTTATTTTGCTTTGGAGATTAGGCTAAGGGGGTGGTCTTCGGCCCATGGTGGGCTTGAGATACCTATCACGGCTAGGCCCTGAATTGGGTCAGAACAAGCTTTGTATCAGTGAATGATTTAGGGTCTTTAGGTGTCCACAAAGCCATGTCGAGTAGAGTCCCTTTATGTGTGTGTAGAGAACTACACTTATAAGGGGGAGGATATATGGCATTTAGGAATGTTTCCCTATCTTATGTTCTAGTTTGGGCTATAGAGTCTAGTTACCTTGAATATTTTTTAACTCTTGGACTACTCATATTTCAGATCATGCCTTCCTAAAGATCTGACGGTCATAGAAACTCTGTTGGAACCTCTGTCCCACTTGGGGAAGATATGGAGGGAACTCGCTCTGCTTACAGAGAGAAGACTCGGTCTAGGGTCCTTGCTCCTAACTGTACTACTCCATGTGGGGTTCCATCAGTTCCTAATAGTCCTTCTTGGGATTCTCAGGCTGGTGATGCTTATGCTCAACCGCCTTAGGGAGATATCTCCAATGGGGAGTTCTGTCAGTCAATTCATATGCTTGGTCAACTAGTAGCATCTTAGTCTCATCGACCTGATCATGTTGGTTTTGTTGTTAGCTCATGTGAAGTCACTCAGGTTAGCCAGCTTATGAGGTTGAACCCAACCTTTATAGGCTCTAAGGTTGAGGAGGATCTTAAGGGGTTTATTAATAAGATGGAGAAGATTTTCAGGGTTATGTATGCTACTAATTTAAAGGGTGTGTAGTTTGTTGCCTATTAGTTGAAGGATATGGCTTACTAATGGTATGAGGAATAAGAGGTAATGAGAGGTGATGATGATGATCTGGAAGTGTGGGATGAGTTTTAGAGTACTTTTATTGATCACTTCTTTCCTTAAGAGTTGAGGGAGGCCAAGGACAAAGAGTTTGTGAACTTGAAGCAGGGTAAGACGAGTGTTATGGAGTGTGCTCTGAAGTTCTAGCAGTTGTCCCATTATGCTCTGGAGTTGGTGTCTAATATGAGATCCAAGATGAGAAAGTTCACTTTTGGGTTGTCCCGTGATTTAGTGTAAGGGTGTAAGGCTGCTATATTGAATAATGATATGAACATCTGTTGGAACCCTGGGGGTTGCACCACATAGTGAGGGACCAGATCCCTCAAAATCATTCATAGGAAAAAACACAGTAAACCAACCAAGAACATAATGCAGTGCAAGAAATGTAAAGAACACCAGAGATAATGTGGAAACCTCCATGCTCAAGAGAGGAAAAACCATGGCTTGCCCTCACAAGCTCTCAAAAGTTCACTATAATCAACCTCTTGATTGTAGACTCAAACTTAAACCTAACTCTAGGCTCCTCCTGCTTGTAGTAACTCTACTATAATCTCAACTTGACAAATCTGCCAAGACTCCTCAATACTGGTTAACTCGAACTAGTTTCAAGCTTAGGCAACTCTACCTAAGGCACTCTTAAAGTAAAAAGAAAAAACCATTACTCTTATAGAATGAGTAATTCAGTTACAGACTTAAGCTGAACTCAGGAACATTTGGAATTTTAGCACATAAGAAATAAGAACTTGATCAATGTTAAAATAGAGTTTTTGCCTTTCTTTCACTCTTCAGCTTTCCGTGTTTGCAAAAATACTTAATAAAAAAACATCCCTTTCCTTTTATAGATAAGTGATGATTAGGGTTGAAATGTCATTGGACTAGGTGTCCTAAATAGTACAAGAAATACCGGTACAGTTTTTTACACAAGAGGACAAAACTGTGCAAACACATGCCATCTGTACTACAACCTTGAACATCCAGGGACCTAGTCCTTTGAAGTCAGCTGCTCATCATCAAAACAAGATACGATAATTTTCCCTCTTTATGATGATGACAAACTAACCATAGAGTTTTGAGCATCAATGCTCATGCTCATTCACTATATTTAATCAGTGTGATTACCACTACTGAAGATGAATGTCCACCATATGATGCAACACCATGCTTACACAACTTAGGGACTTGGTCCCTTGTTAGAAATTGCTATCAAGATTTAATTACTTTCCCTATCATCACGCACCATTATTAATTTAGTACATTACATATTTTCCCCTGTCACTATGCCTCCAGATTTTTTCCTTAAACACATCACACATGTGTACTTGGTACCTAGTCCCTAACATTATCAGTATATTCCTTAAACACACACACCTAGTCCTTAACACATGAAGTCAGTATTCCCTCTTTTAGAATCATTGAAATGTGAAAATAGTAAACCAAGAGAAAAGCTAAGCACAGTGTAGTTAACTCATGGTCATTGGGGCAACACTAACATGAAGAATATCTTTAAGATAAAGAGAAACTAGAAGAAGCACATAAATAGAAATTCATTTATTATATAGTAGGATCAATACCAGTATAATATACAAAAAAAATTATAAAACAATTATTTGCAAAAGCCACTATAGGAATAAGAACAAGAAACTGACACAAGAGACTAACACAACAGGACTCAGGTAGAAGGAGGCTTAGGGGAGAAGGATTTAATTAACATTTACATTCTTGCATTTTCAGTAGCATAGGAATCCAACAACTAATTGGTGAGAATTTTCACTTCAGCATTCATTCCTTGACCTTCACTAGTTAATTGTGCAACCTTGCCCTTGAGCTTTGTATTTTTTTCTGCAAGTTCCTCAGTGGCACCAGGTCCTTTTGAGGATAATTTTTTATTCTGTAATTTCAGGTGAACTATTTCATTGTCCTTTACAGCTAATATGATCCTTAACTCCTCTATTTCTTTGTTTATACTTGCTTGAGCAGCCAAAAGTTCTGATACTTGGGATACAGTTCCCACTTTCCCTTCAATACATTCATTCTCCACTACAGTTGTCATATTGAACTTTTGTTTGACTGTTCTAGGGGTTCCTTTTTTCCCAATTATTTCAACATGCTTAAACACTTTGTTTAGGAAGTACCTATATGGCATCCTATGTTTACCTTCATTTTTATAAATAACATTTTTCATGTGCTCAATCATAAGAGCAGGTAAGCTTATCAACTCAAACTTACTCAAATATTTTATTAAGAACAAGGCAATACCAGATGCAATGTTCCTCTTTTCTAATCTAGGCAAGAGAACTTTGTTCACAAATTCAAATACCAACTGGAACTCACTTGTGAGAAATTTCTTTTTAATCCCATCTATTGAAGTCCCAACTACTTTTGAGGTTTCAATCATGAACTCAGTTGTGGGATGTTGCTTTACAATAGTCCTTACACCCATAATAGGTGCATTCAAAATTCCTCCCAAGATTTCTTCATCCAGTTTTATTTATTTTCCTTGCACCTATACAGATAAACTAAACCCATCTTCTAAGAAATAAATTGAGTAATTTGTCTAACTTCATTTTCAAAAACTAATGGTTCTTCTTTCTCAAATAGATGTAGCCATCCTTGGTACCTGATATACTCTACCAACTCCACCATCCCAGGTTTCTCATAGACCTTGGGATCAAACACTCTCTCTGATAAGACCTTTTGTGTTTTCAAGCTTCCAATCCTTCTTTCTTTAGATATGACTTTCTTTTCTCCCTCTCTTTTCATTCTTTTAGGCTCATTACATGGCTCTTTCTTTTCATCAATTTTTCTCTTTGTAGGACCAGTCCCCTTAGAGACTTTCTTTCTTTTGAAAACAATATGTTTCTTTTTGCTTACAACAGGACTGCCACACTTTAGAACAAAGGACTTGGTCCTCTCAGCTACATGAACTTCTTGTCTTCTCTTCTTAGTTGCAGCAGTAACATCATAATCAATATACTCATCTTCTCTAACCTACACAACTTTTAAATTTTCTTTTATTCCGTAATAGATTTCTTGAGTCTTCTTTGTTTAGTGGTGAAGACTTACTTTCTTTAAAAGCATCTTCTAGCAATTTATTTTTAGACCCCTAGTAGAATAAGATCTTGCAACTTGTACTCCAGTATTAATTATTTTCCCTTTTTTCTTTACTGTCCCTTAGTCTATTCATTTTCCAACTCAGAGGTTGTTCATCCTTATCCTCTCCATCTTCCTCATTTGGAGGTAATATAAACTCCCCATCCTTTGTTAAATCATTCTTTTCTCTTTCTATTTTCTCTTCTGTACATACTGAACTTTTGTTGGAATAATTTACAAGCAATATTAAATTTTAGCTAACCAATTTACGCTATTGAATTGATTAGATTTCTTTACAGGAATCTCTTTGTCAACCAGTTGGGTAAATATGGTGTTTGACTCAGAAGGAGTTGAGAAACTACATACTCATAAGTTTTTTGAAATTTCAGTGCCTTTGAATTCTTTAAATGGGATATAGATTTGAGAAACATTAGAAGACTCTGGATTTTTTTAGGACAGAGTTCTTTCAGATTGAAGAGTCTCTTGTTCAATTGGAGAATCAAAGCCTTTGTCTTCTAAACTAACTCACCACGACTTTTATTGGAGCTTAAAATTTCTACTAGAATAATTTCACTTAGGGTTTCAAGAATTTCAAGAGAAGGACTAATGGTTAAAGCACTTTGTGACTCTTGAGGATGATCAGAGGATAATTCTTTCAGGTTTGAGGAAGATAGGATTTCAGCAATTTTGAATTTTTTAGAGAGAAAAAGAAGGGACTAGTTTAGATTAAGGAAGGAAACAACTTAGAAGAATGCTTTGAGTAATTTAGAAGAGAGTGAAATTAAAGGATTTGATTTTATAATTAAAGAGGTGACTGTGTGACATTTAAGAGATACCCTTTTTGAATTGAATTGACAACTTTTGTTCATGTAAGAAAAGACATGTGGCCTTTTTAAACAGAAATTTTATGAATTTTAAGGCACATTATTTTGGTACTAACCTGAGAGATGGGACCAGGTCCCTTCTTTTTCTTGAGTGAGTTCTCAACTTGTGTTAGATTCAACTATTTTTCTCCAAAGTTGTTCCCATGGGTGTATACCTACAAAGATATGATATAGAGTTAGACTAAATATTCACCTACCTTTTCATGGATACCTGTCTCTTTATCATAGGCATATTTGAGGAGATACACTAATTCACATGTTAGGTCAGGTTAGTTTGATTAGTCCATTCTTTACCCTTTGCACACCCTTTATATTTTAGAACTTTTTTTCTCAGAGCAGGACTGGGGACTAAGTCCCAGACTTAAATTTATTCATGCTATTGAAGCTTCTCCTACTGAGATAAGTTTCCTAGGGACCAGGTCCCTGAGAACCATGAATCCTTCTTATCTGCAACTTTCAACCTTTTTCCCATCATCTTCAGCATCACCAACCCTTTATCTTTGCTTTAATGAGCTTTTCTTGTCTTGGAAATTTTAGCTATGTTCTGCAGTGGAGCAGGTTCTTTGAAATCAACTATTTCAAAATGAGACACCTCTACTTAAAATGTCTTGAGAGAGAGAATACAGTCAGACCTTCCAAAATTATGCTTTGAGCACATACTAGTAATAGCCCATTCCTAACTGCAATCCCATTTCTCATACCTAGAACCATGATCACTTGTTGGATTTGGGAACCCACTTGAGCTTGAGTTCCCAATAGGAGTACAATGGTGTAATCAAAATCTTCTTATCCTATCTAGGTAGAGAGTTGTTGTTTTTTTACCCTTTTTAGAGTTTCGAAGCTTTTAGAATCTGAATTCCTTCGCTGAACATATCTGGAACCATTAATTTTAGCTCTAATCTATCTTTGACAATTTTCCTTCATGTGCCCATCTCTTCCATAATGAGTGCATAGTGGTTTGTGAACTTTGTTTCTAATATTAGGGACAGCCTTTCCTTGAGACCCAACTGGTTCAAATTCTCCTTGATAGCCTGGGACTTTGCTATTATTAACACCTTGACTAGTCAAATTAGAAAGGATCTGTAAAGAAGTAGTCTATTTAAAAGATTTGTTGAGCTCTTCTCTGAAAAAAACCAGGTCCCTTTCTAACTCTTTATTTTTGTGAAGTACAGACATAAGGTGTTTTTGAGAATCCCTAAGTTTCTTTTCAAGCTCAATCTGAAGTCTTGAAGTTTTTTCTTTTATTTACCATCTAAAGAATTTAACTTCTCCAGCTGACTCATGCAACTCAGTTTTTCAGCTTCTACTTTAGTGACCATTTCTTTAGTTTCATATATTTGGAGAGTTAGAGAAATCAATTCAAGTTCTTGATTCTCTACTTTCTCCTCTAAAGCATTTTTCTCACCAGTTAGTTCACACACAAAGTATATCAGAACACTTGCAAGCCTTTTCATCTTCCTAGAACAGTAGTTATCAAGATTTTCCTTAATGTTAAGAAGAGTTACCATTTTTCTTCTTAATCTTCTGTGTTTGCCATGAATACAAATAAGGAATCATAGAAAACTTCATTGTCTTCCACTGCTAGCATAGAAATATCTCCAGACTTTTGATCTTCATTAGATTCACTGGAAGAATCTCCCCATGCTTCCAGATCTTACTTTACTGCATACTCAATTCCAGTCTTCCTTCTTGATTTTTGGGGACCAGGTCCCTATTTTTTACCTTGTCACCTCCATTCTTGAGATACTCCTAATAATCCAATTTGTGCATTGGACGGTTCTTAATAAAATATTCAGGACTTCACATTTGTGACACACTTCAACATTGCTTCCTTCTTTGCTGTTGCTTTCTCTTCTTTGGAACTTACCACTCATCCTCATGGATTTTACAATCTTTTTTGCCAAATAGGTAACATAGGTGTCCTTCTTTGCTGAATCATGTTTTGAATCTTCAGTGCTAGAGATTTTTCCCTTTTTACTTTATTCTTCTTTAGCCCTTGCTGCTTCTTAAGCTTATAGGTTTTTAGATTTCCAATCAGTTCATCCATAAAGAGGGTCTTTAAGTTTCTTGCCTCAATTATAACATCCACTTTTCTTTTCCAGGACTTAGGAAGAACACTAAGAATCTTTCTCACCTGCTTATACAATGGAATCACTTCTCCCAAGTAGTGAAGCTCATTTGTGATAGAAGTGAATCTTTCATGCATTTCTTGGATTTTTTCTCCTTCTTTAATGGTCAAGGTTTTATACAGAGTAGTCAGCATGTCTACTTTAGAATCCTTCACATCTGCAGTACCTTCATGAGCAGTCCTCAAGCAATCCCAGATCTTCTTGTGATTTTCACAAGAAGAAATCCTATTGTATTCATCAGGTCCTATGCACAAACTAATAGTTTCTTGGCCTTGTAGTTTTTCTTAATTTTCTTTCTATCTTCATCATTGAACTGTCTCCTACTTTTGACAACCATTATTGTAACTTCTCCTTCTTTGACTTCTCTAACAGGAACTGAGGACCATCAAGAATTATGTCCATCAGCTCAGTATCCTCAGCTATAATGAAGCCAAACATCCTGGTTTATCACCACCCTTAATACTTCCCATTAAATTTAAGTGGTATAGCGGTAGATTAACCTTCTTCTAAGTTAAGTGGAGCAACCATGCTAATTAGAAAACTCTAAGTGTGAACTTTGTAGAGTGAACCCTCTCTAATCTAATTGTTAGAACCCTGAGGGTTGCACCACATATTGAGAGACCAGGTCCCTTAAAACCAATCACATGCAAAAACACAATAAACCAACCAGGAACATAATACAATGCAAGAAATATAAAGACCACCAGGTATAACATGGAAATCTCCTTGCTAAAGGGAGGAAAAACCACAACTTTCTCTCACAAGATCTCAAAAGTTCACTATAATCAGCTTCTTGATTACAGACTCAAACTTGATCCTAACTCTAGGCTCCTCCTGCTTGTAGTAACTCTACTACAATCTCAACTTGACAACTCTACCAAGACTCCTCAACACTGATTAACTCTAACTAGTTTCAAGCTTAGGCAACTCTACCGAAGGCACTCTCAAAGAAAAAAGAAAAGAGCATTACTCTTATACAATGAGTAATTTAGTTACAGAATCAAACTAAACTCAAGAACATTTGCTATTTTAGCACACAAGAAATAAGAGCTTAAGTAATGTTAAAATTAAGTTTTTGCCTTTCTTTCACTCTTCAACTTTTTGTGTTTGCAAGAACTACTTGATAAAGAAGCCTCTTTTTCTTTTTATATATGAGTGATGAATAGGGTTAAGGTATCCTAAATAGTATAAGTAGCACCTGTGTAGTCTGTTACACAAGAGGACAAAATAGTGCAGACACGTGCTAGCTCTATTATAACCTTGAACATCCAGGGACCTAGTCCCTTGAAGTCAATTTCTCATCAACAAAACAAGATACAAAAACATCTCAAGGATGGTGGTTTATATGCAGAAGGTGAAGGATAAGAAAAAGAAGTACGTAGAGATGGGAGAGAGGTAGAATTAGAAGTTTAGATATTCAAAGTAGGGTGAAAATTAGTAGAACGGTGAGAGAGATGGTAGGCAGTGGACTGATAACGCTCAACTTACACGTCAATTAAGTGCAAGACGATCTTCGTTAATATATTTATCCAACTTTAGAGTCGAGGTCGAATCCACAGGGAATAATGTGAGTGGCGATTAAACTAATTTGAAACTATAGCTATAAGTTGAATTCAAAAAAATGATACGAAAAGATAAAATGGGGTTTTTTGATGATCAAACAAATAATTGTTGGTCACTTTAGTTTCAATGTTTGTAATCAAGAGTTTATGAAAAACCAAAATTATGTTCCCTATGGGTTTTGGTACTTGACAGATGCTAATAGTGATTCAAGATTCTCATAATAGGTAGGAACAACGAATTGTCTTTATCGAAGTTATGCCTAAATGTATCTCGACCTACTTAAGCATTTAATTACCTAATCCCCTCGTACTTAGGGAATTTATATTCACTGACCAGACTTCACCTCAGGTTAATTAACCTTGTTACAACGTCAATTATTAAACGGAAGGTTGGTAGCTTCCAAGTCATTGTTAATAATTCACTTCCTACTATAGTTGATTTCTTATCTCAAGCAAATCAAAGCAGGTGATATCTATCGTTTGCAACCAATAGAAAATAATTAAAACCTCGGAATTATCAAGAAGTGCTATTACCTTTAGGATCTTGAACACTTTGCAACTTACCAAGACCTAACCTATAGATCCCATAATTCGGGTTAAAGGGATTTAGCCACTCATAATGTAATAATCGATACAACAAGTTGAATTCATAATTTGAAAGATGAACTTACAGCAAGATGAATAGCAACGAGTGTTTCTCATATTAGATTAAAGTAGAAAACCTAAAATATTGATGATAATCTCTTCAAAGTTAATTGTTTTGTTCAAGCCAAGAAAATAGAGTAAAAATAACAAAATACGTGCATTCCAAAATAGGTTCAACATCCTCCTTAGAAAACCCTAAACCATGTTTTAAATACTTCAGCCTAATTATGGAAACAAAATCACAGAGTTCAGTGTTCTTCTCGGATTAGGTGACGACATGCATGATTCCTTATTAGGAGGCTGATGACTTATCACGGATGTCGTCAGCTTCTCTTCAATTTTGATAATTTCTACTTAAGGCTGACGGTGAATCCTGATGGCTTATCAAAACTATGATTCATATCAAACAATTTCGTCACTTCTCCACCTCAGCTCCTATGTTCTATCTAAGGCTGACAGCGACTCTGACGGCTTATCACAAGGTTGACGGCTTATCACATGTCGTCGTCACTTTTTCCAATTGAATCCCATTCTCTGTTTAAGGCTGATGATGAAGCTGATAACTTATCAGAGTGCTGACGACTTATCAGGAATGTCGTCAGCCACACTTCTCTTATTTTTGCTTCAGATTTCAACTCTTTTACTTTCATCATTTTTGGTTCTCTTGCCTCTTGACTTCCACTGCAAAATCAAAGATAAAACAATCAAAAGCGATAAAAGTTGCTTAAGACTTTGCAATTATTCTCAGTTAAAAACCTCAAATATGTTAGCATCTACTCACACATCAACACCCTCAACATAAAATAATTGCTTGTCCTCAAGCAACTAAAACATAACCAAGAGGATACAAAGTACATTTGGCAGTCAACCATCCATATTATCTCAAAACATCTTCACCATCTCCAACGTCAATTAATTTAAAAACAACTATGCATATTATTGAAGAATAACAATGCGACACACAGGAATCAAGATATGGCATCAATTCAACAACAACAACCATGCATGTATCAAGCTTACACTATCCAAAAAAGTTAGCAACTAGCAACGTAACCAGTGTTCCCTCACTACAAAGAAGTCCCACTTCACTTATATCAGACATTACATATGTAACCATGGGGATAATCACCAGACACTCAGTCTCAGAATGAAGTTCCAATTAATGTATGCCAAATACCATAGGCTTGACCTTATTTTCATTACCAAGACTTTCAAATAGGTCATCTAGGATCACTATAGGTCTTCTCTTAGGCTTGTAATGTAGGCTAGGGGCTGGTATGATACTTGATGATATTTAAAGTGACTAAGCCTCCTTGACACTACACTAGCTTTTGGGGTTTCACTCATTAGACTTTTTCTATTATTCTCTTTTCTTGATCACACTTATTCAGGATGGGTGCGGTTCTTTTCTACAATCACTTTTTTTTCACAACTTTTCTTTTCTTGCTCTTTTCCACTGCACCCAGCTTTTTATTTTCTTCTTTTATTCTACCTTTCTCTATACTCATTTCATATCACGCACCCCTATGATAGCCACCCTCAGCTTAGGCCATTTGCCTAAGTCAAGTTGCACAGTGTCCAAGGAGGACCAGGGCCAAAACAGGTTCATTATGATACAAATAGGAAGGTGATAGTTATAATTAAAAGAATAGGCATTCAGGCTCAAAATCAGGATCAAGGGATATTATTTACACATGGAAGGTTATTTAGGCTAAAAGTGGACTAATATCAACAACGACCTATAATCTTTTCCTAACCGTTGTCCTACAACCAAGGCAAGACCAACCAAGCAAGTTCTAGATTTAACATACAACAGGAACTAGGTAGTATCTCACACACACATGGCACAAAGGTATATCAAAAGCTACTACCCATTCGGTTCATGCAATTGTTTAGCAATGGTTATCATGTCACCAGTACTAATGCTATAACAAGATGCACAGTGGTCACTCATAAATTCATATCACACAGTTATAAAATAGACCATTGGAGAGGTGTTCAAAAATCAACAAAAATATGTTAACTACCTAAGGTACTTGTCTTTCTCCTAGTCAACTATAATCTTTTATAACAAATCACAATACGCCTAAACATTTCGGCTCTACTAGGAACAAGACTCCGGGGAAAAGAGGACCGACAACAAAAATCCCAAGAGGACATCAACACCCACAACTAGCCCCACCCTCAACTTAAAATCATGCAATGTCCCCAATGCGTCAAACCAAAACAAGAGAGTTAGAAACATACCTTTGGAACCATGGGTGTGAAGATCTGATATCAATCATATAATACGAATACAAATAACAAAATACCTTGGGTTGCCTCCCAAGCAGCGTCTGATTTAATGTCACGACACGACCCAACTCAGTTTTTTCCTCCACCTTAAGGATATGAATTTCACCCCAACTTATAGTCTATCTTCTTGCCTCGATCATAGGGGGTGGTACAAAAATTAAGAAGACGAGTAATGGATTAAGCGTGGTAAACCCCTCGAACTTAAAGTGAGGTATGTTTTAATGTTGCTTATCAAGTGTAAAATAAAGAATATAGGATTCTTGTTCCTCATCTTCACACTCTTCCACTATTTTAGATGATTCCACAGACAAGATATCATCTAAACGTAATATGCAAAAATGCTTCGAGTGAGGCCCAACTAATTCTACTTTAAAAGTTACACTATCTACTACACACTCACTTTTATGAACCTTCTCAATGTCAGTCTTAAGATTAAGATGACAATCGAGTGGTTGTGATTCTTGAGTTTTCTCCTCAAATTGGCTAATGTCTTCTTCATATTCTTCTTTGTTTAGCCACTGTAAACATGGTGGGAGTGGTAACTCCTTTAGATCTGCCCACAACTGTTCTTGGTTCTCTAAAATTCGTTTCATCAATTTGTTCGCTTGAATTGTGACAGCATACATATCTTCAGTATGATCACTTTGACCACAAGACAAACACCAAGTAACAGTAAGTAGGACAGTATCTGTATGATATTATGAAGGTCTAGTCCATACACTTCCAGGTAAATCTGGACAATAAGCCTCAAAATAAGTTCCCCCATAATAATAACACGAATCGTCACCAGAATTGTCATCACTCAAAAAACCATCTATCCAGGCTGACATCTCAAGAAAGGTGTGATAAAAATAAAAGAAAATAAAAATAAACTAAACAAATATTTACAAGTTTGAATTCAAGCAAGTAAACTAAATTCTAAACCAACTTAATATGACAAATTATTGCTCGGCAACGACGCCATTTTTTTATAACGCTCAACTTACACATCAATTAAGTGCAAGGTGGTTGTCGTCAATATATTTACCCAACTTTAGAGTCGGGGTCGAATCCACAGGGAATAATGTGAGTGGCGATTAAACTAATTTGAAACTATAGCTATAAGTTGAATTCAAACAAATGATACGAAAAGAGAAAATGGGGGTTTTTGATGATAAAACAAATAATTATTGGTCACTTTAGTTTTAGTGTTTGTAATCAAGAGTTTATGGAAAACCAAAATTATGTTCACTATGGGTTTTGGTACTTGACAGATGCTAATAATGATTCAAGATTCTCACGATAGGTAGGAACAACAGATTGTCTTTATCGAAGTTATGCCTAAATGTCTCTCGACCTACTTAAGCATTTAATTACCTAATCCTCTCGGACTTAGGGAATTTATATTCACTGAACAGACTTCACCTCAGATTAATTAACCTTGTTACAACATCAATTATTAAACAGAAGGTTGGTAGCTTCCAAGTCCCTGTCAATAATTCACTTCCTACTATAGTTTATTTCTTATCTCAAGAAAATCAAAACAGGTGCTATCTATAGTTTGCAACCAATAGACAATAATTAAAACCTCAGAATTATCAAAGAGTCCTATTACCTTTTGAATCTTGAACACTTCGCAACTTACCAAGACCTAACCCATAGATCCCATAATTTGGGTTAAAGGAATATAGCCACTTATAATGTAATAATTGATACAACAAGTTGAATTCATAATTTCAAAGATGAACTTACAGCAAAATGAATAGCAACGAGTGTTTCTCAAATTAGATCAAAGTAGAAATCCCAAAATATTGATGATAATCTCTTCAAAGTTAATTATTTTGTTCAAGACAAGAAACTAGAGAGAAAATAAAAAAATATGTGCGTTCCAAAATAGGTTTAGCATCCTCCTTAGAAAACCCTAAACTATGCTTTAAATACTTCAGCCTAATTATGGAAACAAAATCACAGAGTTCAGTGTTCTTCTTGGATTAGGTGACGATATGTGTGACGCCTTATCAGGAGGCTGGGGACTTATCACGGATGTCGTAATCTCCTCATTAATTTTGACAATTTCTTCTTAAGGTTGATGGTGAATCCTGACAGCTTATCAAAACTTTGATAAAATATCAGACAATGTCGTCACTTCTCCACCTCAGCTTTCATGTTCTGTTTAAGGCTGACGATGACTCTGACGACTTATCATAAGGCTGATAGCTTATCACATGTCATCATCACTTCTTCTAACTGAATCCCATTCTCTGTTTAAGGTTGACGATGAAGCTGATAACTTATCAGAGTGCTGGCGACTTATCAGGAATGTCGTCAGCCACACTTCTCTTCTATTTTCTTCAGATTTCAACTCTTTTACTTCCATCATTGTTGGTTCTCTTGCCCCTTTACTTCCACTGCAAAATCAAAGATAAAACAATCAAAAATGACAAAAGTTGCTTAAGACTTTGCAATTATTCTCAGTTAAAAGCCTCAAATGTGTTAGCATCTGCTCACACATTATGGACTAAAAAAAGAATTAGGGAAATGCTTATTTGACAGCTAGTGCTCATTATCCTAAGCCTTTAGGTGATCATCTCTTTCAGGCTAACAGTGGTCCCAAGGCACAAGGTGCCCAATCTTAGGATAGTAGAGCTCGATCAGCCGTACCTTACCCTCCTTACTATTTTTACAGACACCTTCACCATGGATATTGTGAGAAGAAAATGAACTTGTATTTTAATTATGGTTATCCTGGTCACATATAGATCTAGAGTTACCATTAGAGATAATAAGGTCCCGATAGCCACTTCTTCAGCTCCTACACCTAAAGGCACCACTTCAGGTAATGATAATGGTCGGAATCATCTTTATGCACTTGTTACTCATTAGGAATCCAAGGCATCACCAAATGTTATCACAAGTGTGTTACAACTCTTTCCCCATGATTTTTATACTTTCCTTGATCTGAGATCTACCCTAACTTATATGACTCTTTATGTGGCTGTGCACTTTGGTTTTGGTCCTGAAAATATTTCCGACCCATTTTTAGTGTCTACTTTGGTGGGTGATTCTATTTTTACTAGAAAAATCCACAAGGGTTGTAAGGTGTCCATCTTTCATAGAGAGACAATGGTGGATTTGATAGAACTGGATATGGTGAATTTTGATGTAAGCTTAGGAATGGATTAGCTTCATTCATGCTATGCTTCGCTGGATTATAGGGCCGAAAAGTTCAGTTTCTATTTTCCTAGTAAACTGGTGATTGTATGGGAAAGGAGTTCCTTAGTACCCAAGGGGAGGTTTATTTCCTATCTTATAGCACAAAAAATAATTTCCATAGGGTGTATGTATCATTTATTTCAATTTAAGGATTCTAATTATGAGATTCCCTCCTTGCAGTCTGTCTCTGTGGTTAATGAGTTTCCTAAAGTGTTTTCCGATGATCTTCCTGGAATTTTTCCTGATAGGGAAATAGATTTTGGGATTGAACTTTTATCGGATACCCATCCCATTTCCATTCTTCCTTATCGGATGGCGCCGACTGAAATAAAGGAACTAAAGTAGCAATTGAAGGATTTTTTTATAAGGGTTTCATCCGTCCTAGTGTTTCTCTATCGGAGGTCCTATGTTTATCATGAAAAATAAAGATGGGTATCTTCAAATGTATATAGATTAATGTCAACTGAATATAGTCACAATGATAAACAAGTATCTTCTTCCTAAGATTGATGACCTATTCAATCAACTTTATAGTTGAAACACCCTGGTTTCTGGACCTTAAACATTTTTTGGAATTCTGGTCTCTGGACCCAATACAACTCATGGGTATGAGCCATAGGTTGGGGTACGAATGGTATGGTCCAGTTGTAGGCTAGCTAGTGTTGATTGGTGGAGTGGATTTTTGTTACTGGAATGGGTACGACTTGAATGGTATAAGTCGTATGGTTGGATATAAATCATTTGGTTTGGGTTTTCCTTAGTTTAATCTTAGACTTGGTAACTTAAGTTAGATCTGAGTATGAGTAGATCACCATGAGACGTAAGCCAGGGTATGAGTCATACCCAGGACTCGTATGGTGGTCAGTGTTCAAACCTCATATGGATTCTATTCTGCTAGAGATACAGGTGAAGGATACAGATCGTATTCTACTAATACAACTTGGGTCGAATAAGTCATACACTGGACAGTATTAGGTCCAAGGTTTGAGGCTTTGGATGTGAGTGGTAGGTACCACTCATATCGAAGGGTATGACTCGCAAGGGTCACTCGTACCTCTATGATGGGAATTTTATGCAACTTAAGTGGGGGTAATTTGGTCCTTCTTTATAGTCAGTCCAGGTGGTAAATGAGTTTCTTGAGGTTTTTTGGATTATCTTCCTTGTGTTCCTCTGGATAGGGAAATAGAGTTTGGTATTGATTTGGTTTTGGACACTCGTCCAATATCTAATCCTCCTTACAGAATGGCCTTGGCTGAGTTGAGGGAACTCAAGGAGAAACTTAAGGATCTTTTGGATAATGGTTTTATTCATTCTAATGTATCTTCGTGGGGTTCATCGGTGTTGTTTGTGCGCAAAAAGGATGGTTCCCTTCGGATGTGAATTGACTATCGATAGTTGAATAAGGTAATGGTCAAGAACAAGTATCTTCTTTCAAGGATAGATCACTTATTTGATCAATTGCAAGGTGCCAAGTGATTTTCTAAGATAGATCTTCAGTCCGAGAATCATTAGCTTAAGATTAGGGAGTAGGATATACCTAAGACGGCTTTTCATACTTGGTTTGGGTACTTTGAATTCTTGGTGATGTCATTTGGTTTGACTAATGCCCTGGCAACATTTATGGATTTGATGAATAGGGTTTTCAGGTAGTTCTTGGATCTTTTCATCATTGTGTTTATTGATGACATTCTGGTTTATTCTAAAAGTGACGTGGATCATGATAATCACCTTCGTGTGGTATTGTAAACAATGAAGGAATAACAGTTGAATGCCAAGTTCTTCAAGTGTGAGTTTTGGTTGAGCGTTGTAATTTTTCTTGGTCCTATTATTTCTAGTGAGGGGATCATGGTGTATCCGCAGAAGGTGACTGTGGTTAAAAGGTGGCCTAGACCCATGACTCCAATTGATATTCGGAGCATCTTGGGTTTGGCTGGGTATTATCGGTGGTTTATGGAAAGCTTCGACGATAACTGCCCCTTTGACTAAATTGACTTAGAAGAAGGTTAAGTTTTCTTGGTTGGATGCTTGTTAGGGGAGTTTTGAGAAGTTGAAAGATAAGGTAACTTTGGCTCTAGTTTTGACATTGCCTGAGTGCAGTGAGGGGTTTTTGGTTTATTGTGATGCATCTAGGGTGGGACTTGGTTGTGTCTTGATGCAGCATGGGAAAGTTATTGCCTATGCTTCCAGGTAGCTGAAGTTACATAAGATTAACTATCCTACTAATGATTTGGAGTCGTTGGCGGTTGTGTTTTCTTTGAAAATATAGCGGCATTATCTGTATGGAGTGCACGTAGATATTTTTTTTAATCATAAGAGTCTACAGTATGTGTTCACTCAGAAGAAGCTAAATCTCAGGCAAACAAGATAGTTGGATCTTCTAAAAAACTATGAAATGAGTCTTCACTATCACCCAGGTAAGGCTAACGTGGTTGCTGATGCTCTTAGCAAGTTGTCCATGGGGAGTTTGGCTCATGTGGAGAAATAAAAGCAAGAACTGGTGAAGGATATTCACCATTTGGCTAATCTTGGAGTTCACCTCTTGGACTTTAAGGATGGAGGTTTAATGGTGTAAGAAGTGGTTCATTCATCTCTTGTTGCAGAGATCAAGGAGAAGAAAGTACTATATCCTATCTTGATGAAAATCAAGAGTAATGTGGGTATGCAAAAGGTGATGGTGTTTGAGATCAGTGGCAACGATACTTTATAGTACCAAGGGAGGTTGTGCATTCCTGATGTCGATGATTTGCAATAAAGGATCTTGGCTGAGGCATATGAACTACACTACGTTGTATATCCTGGATCGACAAAAATGTATCATGATCTCAAGTAGATATATTGGTTGAATGGTATGAAAAGAGATGTGGATGATTTTGTGGCCAAGTGCTTAGTGTGTTAACAAGTTAAAGTTGAACACATGAGGCCTGGTGAGTTGTAACAAGAGACTGTTTATCCTGAATGGAAATAAAAGATAATCAATAGGGATTTCGTTACCGGTCTTCCTCGGTCTTGGAATCAATATGATTTGATTTAGGTCATCATGGATAGGATGACAAAGTCTGCTCACTTCTTGCCAGTGAGGACTACCTTTTTGGTGGAGGATTATGCAATGTTATGTGTTCGAAAGATTGTAAAGCTGCATGGGGTACCTATTTCGATTATTTATGATCGTGGTACATAGTTTTCATCCCATTCATGGCGTCTTTTCTGAAGGGATTAGGTACTAAGGTGAGTCTGAGTACTCCTTTTTATCCTCAGACGGATGGGCAAGCAAAAAGAACTATGGAGACATTAGAGGATATGCTTCGCGCATGTGTGGTTGATTATAAAGGCAGTTGGATTGAGCATCTACCTTTTGTAGAGTTTTCTTACAATAGTAGCTATCATTCTACTATTAGTTTGGCTCCTTTTGAGGCATTGTATGGTAGGAGGTGTAGATCTTTTATTAGTTGGTTTGAGCTCGATGAGGTGGATATATTCGGTCTGGATTTGGTCTATCAGGCTATAGAAAAGGTGAAGGTGATTCAGGATAGGCTTAAGGCTGCCCAAAGTTTCCAAAAGTCCTATGAGGATGTTAGGCGTAGAGACTTGGAGTTTGAGGTTGGGGATAAGGTGTTCCTCAATGTATCTCCCATGAAGGGAGTAGTGTGGTTTGGTAAGAAGGGGAAGCTCACTCCTCAGTATGTTGGTCCTTACGAGATTTTTTGGAGGATTGGTAATGTTGCTTACAAGTTGGAGTTACCTTCTAGCTTAAGCTCGGTTCATTTAGTATTTCATGTCTTTATGTTGAGGAAGTGTCTTGGTGATCCTTCTTCTATTGTTCCTTTGGAGGGGTTAGGTATCTCAAACTCTCTGTCTTATGAATAGGTCCCGATTGAGATCTTGGATAGGCAGGTTCATTTGTTGCGAACCAAGGATGTGGCTTCGGTTAAGGTTCTGTGGTGGAACCATAAGGTGGAAGAAGCTACATGGGAATCAGAGGAGGACACAAAGTCCAAGTATCCACATCTATTTTTTCGCTTTTTGGGATTCATGCGGAAGGTATGTGTCTTCAACACATCTTTATTTTATGAGTTTGTTAAAGAAAAGACTAATATCTTTGCCTCTTTGTTTTCAAACTTTGTTAAATATTGGATATATATTTTATAATGCAAATGACTCGGGCGTGTGGTTACCCATACCTTGTCCGTCATTCGGGGATGAATGTTTCTAGTGGTGGACGAATGCAAGAATCTACAGAGATCAGCCAAATTAAGTATGACTCAGGTTACCCTCATAGTCAAGGAAATCCACCACTTATTTTATTTTGTGGATACAAATCAAAACTCTCACACTCTTCAAAGAAGTTACAAACATAGTACACATACCCATAGGCTTTCCCGTATCATCTAACGCTCCCTTATAGTTGATTCACCAAGATCAATTAGGTCTTTCTCAGGCTTGTAATGAGGTTTCGGGGTTAGGTGAGGAAGGACTTTTGGGAAAAAGTGACTCAACACTAGGATTTAACTCTCTTTACCCTTAAGTTCTACCTACCAATGCCATTTCTGAACTAGCTCATTCACCTTTTTCTCATTCATTTACACTTTACCATAACAACCCCCCCCCTTTTGTTTTGTTTTTTATACATAAGCATCAACCACCCTCAACTTATGCTGATGCAATCTGTCAATGTGCACAATGTCTTGAGTAGACCAGGGAAATATGCTCTAAACCATGCTCGAAACCAACTTTCCCTTAGACAGCTAACAGCTTTGACAATTGCCACCCTCAACTTAGGTGTTTTGCCTAAGTTTAGGTTCATAATTCCCACTATTGGGCCAGGGCCAGAGCTAAGTGTTAACAACTTAAAGAGAGTTAACTAAAGTGATTGGTGATGAAGAAAAAATTAACATAGGCTCAAATAAGGGTTTAAAAATGGAAAATTATTTTTGGTGGGGTTAATTATTTTGGCTAAGTGGACTAAAAACACAAGGCGGCCTGCTATCACTTCTTATTTCATGAACTACAACACAGTATCAATTGAACCAGGCAAGTTCTAGGTACTTCACTATGTAAGAACTAATACAAATACTCGTACACATAGGCAACTGAGTCAAACTTATTCTATTGTTCTTAAGATTTACACCACATGCAATACATATTCTATAAGTTAATGCCAACCACAGATTCACTAACAGTTGATTACATATACTAGGAGACAAAAGTAAATAATCAAACAGACATAGCTATAGCCTAATGCCAACATCATTCATCATCCATATTCACAACAAGGTGCTAACATAAATGGGTTTTATTTAATGGACCAACATTAATAACAAAACAGGACTTAAGAAATGAAAGATGCAAACCTAAAGTTAAACCTAGAAAAGAAAAAAAATGTGAACTTAAAGTTAATCCTAGACATGCTAATTCTCCTAGATAGAACATGGGAGGAAAAGAATATCAGAAACACAACCCCCTATGGTACAAGTATACCACCCCCACAGAAAAATATATGCATTATCCTCAAAGCATCAAATAAAATTACAAAGGAGTGGGTATACTTGTAGTGCCTCTTATTCATCTGAGGCATCTGTGAAGTGTGGTGAGGAACCTGTGTCCTCACCTTCTGCAATGTTGACCCCCATGGTGGTGGGGATACTCAAAAACTCTCTCTCCAAAATTGGAGGTACCACATCTCGAATTGGGTTGGAAGTTTTCCCCCTAACTAGGGCGAAACTCGTAGATACTCCATCCGCTTCATCTTCTACTCTCTTCTTTCTAGTCTCTTCATCTTTTCTCAACATTTTCTTGGATTTCTTCATATCATGATGCTCTCTCTCCTCCAGCATCATAGCTTTTCTCCTTCTTCTCTTTTCAGCTTTTTATTTGGCACGTTCATCTACCTGTTGTTTTCCCTTGTCTTTCACTGGTCTTCCTATCAGGTCAATAATTCCCTTGTGTTTGAGAAAAATGCCCTCTTTCACCATGAAGTGGCATTTCTCCTAATTAATCACAAGGTTGAGCTCCTCACACCGCTGCAAGGCTCTACTGAGATTCACCAAACACAACTCAAATGAATCTCCTACCATAGAAAAATCATCCATAAAAACCTCCAAGGTGTCTTCAACCATATCTGAGAAAATAGACATCATACACCATTAAAAGGTAGCGGGTGCATTACACAATCCAAAAAGCATCCACTTAAAAGCAAATGTACCATATGGCCACATGAATGTCGTCTTTCCTGATCTTTAGGAGAAATAGAAATCTAGTTATAACCAGAGTACCTATCTAAGAAACAGTACCTACCCCTTCTCGCTAGACGATCAAGCATCTGATCCATGAAAGGCATTGGGAAGTGATCCTTCAGTGTCCACGAGTTGAGTTTTCTGTAATCCATTCACACCCTCCACCCAGTAATAGGATTGAGTGGGATCAAATTATTTTTCTCATTAGCCACAACTGACATGCCCCCTTTCTTGGGCACTACTAAATGGGACTCACCCACTTACTGTCTGAAATGGGATATACCACCCCTGCGTCTAGCCACTTGATGACTTCTTTCTTTATCACCTCTTGCATAGATGGGTTTAGACTACACTGGTGCTCAATAGTCAAGACACAATCCTCCTCTAGATAAATCTTATATGTACATATACCGGAAGAAATGCCAATGATATCTGCAATCGTCCAACCAATAGCCTTCTTATATCTCTTAAGAACAGAGGTAAGGGCTTCCACCTGTTGCTCACCCAGTTCATCCACAATAATAATAGGTAGTGTATTCTCACTACCCAGGAACACATACCTCAAATGATCGGTCAACTCTTTCAACTCCAAGGTAGGTGGCTCTTCTATAAAAGGCTTAGCGGGTGGACTTGGACGATTTTTCAAGTCCAGATCCAAATTCTTAGATGCATATGAATAAGATCCCATGCCCGTTAAGGCACACACAGTCTCCTCATAATCTTCGATACCATCATGATCAAAATTCATCAATATAGCGGCTAAAGTCTCCACAATAATTTTTTCTTTTATACGCACTTCCTGCTCCTCCTCATAATAGACATCCACAATAGAGAATACGCTCATATATTTATGTTTTTCATGGACTAGCATACATCTAATCGAAATACCTTATCATTCATCCTGAATAGTATCTCATTTGCCCTTAAATCAATAAGTACACTCCCGATTGCGAGGAAAGGTTGACCCAAGATTATGGGCACCTCAAAATCCACCTCGCAATCGAGAATGACAAAATCATCCAGAAATATGAAAATGGCCACCTTTACTAATACGTCATATGGAATCCCCACGGACCGCTTCACAGACCTGTCCGCTATAACTAGTCTCATGTTTATGGGAGTAGGATCCCCCAAACCCAAGTTCTTATACACAGCAAGTGGAATCAAGTTTATACTAGCTCCCAAATAACATAGAGATTTTGTAAAATCAAGAGACCCAATAGTGCACGGGATGGTAAATGCTCCTAGTTCTACCTTCTTCTACACCAAATACCTTGTGGAGATAGCATCACAATGATGGAGATTGCCCACCGGCTAATAGCTAACCGTCTGCTTCTTCGTGACAAGGTATTTCATGAACTTTGCATACCCAGGCATTTGTTCCAATGCCTCCACCAATGGAAAATTGATCGTTAACTGCTTAAGCATGGCCATAAATTTGTCAAACTTTATGTCATCGTCCATCTTCTTCAATCTATGAGGAAAGGAAGGTAGTGGTTTTTGTAGAGAAGTCACCACTGCTTACTTTTACTTGTCTTTCCCTTTTTCCAATCCATCAACTAGCTGATGATTAGAAGGAACATCAATGTCATCCTACTTCTCAGACTCTATAGGATTACTTTTTTTAAGCTCGACATATTTTTTGATCACCTCTTCACTAATAGCTTTGCCCACAGAAGGGCCTGGTAATACCTTACCACTAATTGTCATGCAAGATCCATCATTTTGAGGGTTCTGAACTGTATTACTTGGCAAAGTTCCACTCTTTCTCTGATTCAATACTGCTGAGATTTGGCTCATTTGCTGCTCCAGCTGTTTGATAGAAGTAGAGTGTGAGTTTACCAACTGACTCATGGAAGTATTTATTTCTATTGTCTCTATCTGGGGAGGTGACAATAGAAACAATGGAATATGATGGGCTGACTCCCGACTCCATTCTAAGTAACTGTAATAGAGTTGTTCCAACTAATAATTCTTTCTGCTAGTAATAATTCAATGATATTAAACAAACTAGAGTTATGGTTACCAAGTTGTTTAAATAGTTAGGGTTACGAATCACTTTTGAGTTCCACTTAATAACTTCAATTGCAAGAGAAGTTGAATTCTAGTGTTTACCCATTAGTTTCTCAACCTTAATGGATAGTATATCCTTTAAATCTCTCAACTTAAAGAATATATTGATTATTCAACCATTTTTCTCATGTAGGTTAATCCTTGTTAAGGTATTCTCCATTAATCTAAAGATTTAGGTCTCTAGATTTCATGTAAACCCTTTCTTTTCCCAACAAACACTTTTCTATTCAAACAAGTGATTATTCTTGGGTTCACTTTTCAAGTTTTCAACTAAAAAAAGTTATTAGAGTGAAGAAGGGTTTATACAACATCAATTAACTACAGAAACTCAATTGGAATCACAACCCATATTAACTATTTACATAAAGGCTCCCATAACCCTAGTTATGGGAGCTTAGCCACTCATCTCCATAGAAGAAAGAGAAAGAATACTTGTATTATTCATAAGAAAATTCAAAGTTCACTTACAAAGGTTACAAGAATTAATTCTTGATCTTCAGTAGCAATGCAATTATTAGATCCACAAATGTAGTTTGATTCACAAATTTCTACGTTAAAAAGAGTTTCAAAGATGAAAACCTAAGATAAAACAATATCCAAGATTCTGAATATCCCCCAATAAAACCTTAACTGGGTATTTATATGCTCTCGGGTTTAGAAGATTTAAATTTAAACTTAAAAAATGCTGCGTCCAAGTTGACGGTCCAACTGACGACCCGTCGGGACTTCGATGGTCTATCACACGGACCATCGCTGAGAGACTCATGATGTCGAGTTCTATTTAATATTGATGGATACCTTGGCATACCATCGATGGTCTAACGATCCATCACATAATCTGTCGATAAGTCATCTGAAGTCCTGCATTCTATTTAAACCTGATGGCCAAGTTGGAGGTCCACCGCAAGCTTGATGGTCTACCATTTGGACCGTCGCATGGGTCTTTCACCTGGAACCTTCTGTTTAACTCTGTCGATCCTCCCAGTGGTCTGTCGAATGAATGATGGATAGCCATTTGGGCCGTCAGTGACCTTTTTCTGTTATTTTTCTAAGTTTTCTACTTCAGCTAACTCCTTAACCTGAAATCACTCAAATCCACCATTAAATACAAATTTATTTGCTTAAAAACACACAATTTTCCCGAGATAAAGATGCAAAATATTCTGTCAAAAGTCACAATATCACTGAAACACCTTGGTTTATGGACCTTATAAAGTTCCTGGAATTCTGGTCTCTGGACCCAATATGACTCATGGGCATGAGCCGTATGTAGGGGTATAAATGGTATAGTCTAGCCATATAATGGCTAGTATTGGTTGGTGGGATAGATTTTGGTCACTAAAATGGGTACGACTTGAATGGTACGAGTCGTATTGTTAGATACAGATAGTTTGGCTTGAGTTTTCCTTAGCTTAATCTTAGACTTTGTAACAAAAGTTAGATTTGAGTATGATTTGCTCACCATGAGCCATAAGCCAGGGTACGAGTTGTATCTAGGACTCATATGGTGGTTAGTGTTTGAACCTCCTATGGATTCTATTCTGCCAGGGATACGAGTGAAGGGTACGAATCGTATGTTGTCAATATGACTTGGGTAGGATGAGTCATACACTAGGAAATGTTGGGTCCAAGGGTTGAGTCTTTGGATACGAGTGGTGGGTACCGCTCGTATCAAAAGGTACGACATGTGAGGTCAGTCGTACCCCTGTATGGGATTTTGTGCAACTTGTGGGGGGAGGGGTAATCTAGATATTTCCCCACTTACCTTAATAAGGTCCCACGACTTCTAACTCACTTGGGAGGTTATTTACCCTATTATTCTATTCATTAATACTTATAAACTCTTCTTAAACACTCTATAATTCTCTCAAGAGCTTTTGGGCAAGGAAGCTAGGTTTTTAACTAGAGGACTAAATTGGGGATCTTTTTGGTAGTTTCTCTCTGTCTACTTTGTCAATTAAGGCAAGTTCTCTTCCCTCACTGTTAGTTTCAACTAAGGCATAGTTTTTATGAATGGTTTTCATGGTTTCATTATTCTATGATTTGGTGGTTTTATTTATAAATGATTGGTTATGGTTTTCCATGATTTTAATTATGTATTTACATACTTAATTGGTGGTTTTGAATAATTGGATTGCACGGGAATGGTTAAATGGTAATTAGAATAGGTTTTGGTTATATTATTCCCATAATGTGTTTGACAAAATATCTATAAGGATGTTTTCATTGCATTTACTATTTTTAATGGAACTTTTGCTTGTTTTAAACTTGGTAAATGAATTATGCATGGTTTAAATGGTTTGGAAAGGTAAAAAGGCTAAATAGTTATGCTTATGGGGTACATGGGAATCCCCAAGTGGTTTAATATTGTTAACGGAAGGGTACATAGAATCCCTTAAACCTATATATGGTTGGCTATGGAAAAAAATTTCAAGTATAGTCGATATGATGATACCAGTACTAATGGACTTGGTTAATCAATGGTTAATGAATTGGTTGGTTTCTTGGTAATGGTTTTAATTGGGCAATAATGGTGGGTTATGTAGCAAAGCCGTGGAAGTTGGAGGTCCCGGGGGGCAAAACTGGAATCTCATATTTTTTGATGTGAAGTTTTGTCCAAGTGACCGTGTGCATGATGTCATACTTTATAGTGGGGGGATGTACTAGTCATCCCAGATTTTCTTCCCTAGTTATGTGGCTTCATGTACTGGGGCTCTTTTAGCAGGGGGATCTGAACCTATATAGCTCGTGGGTGGTTTAGGATGGTAGAGCTACATAAACCAGGTAAAGGTTTTAAAGGAATGCTAAACTCAATTCCCTTTCCCAGCATATATATATATGTGTATGGTTTTTATACATTGTGGATGGTTTTAATTGGTTTTATGAATGGCATTATTTTATCCTTATCCTATGTTCATGCTAGTGTTCATCCGCTAACCCATCTTTGGGCGACTATATACCTATGCTATGTAGGAATTTGTCGTTCTACTCCTCCTACATAGTGATTGACTCTAGGATAGTTGTTGGATTGAAGTGGTGAGCTTCCATCTTTCTGAAAGGCTTCATTTCATGTTATGGATATTTTTAGACATTTGATCTATTTCTAGATATTGGTTTTGGCTATGGTTGGGTGCATGTCCTAATCAGATATTCTTACTCTTTTGGTTAGAGGCTTTGTGGTACTTCTATGGGGATGGGCGAGGTCGGTATGGGCGAGGTCGGTATGGGCGAGGTCAGTATTGGGGTCAGCCTTAATATTGGCATTGGTATTGGGGATGACATCATTGGACATAATTTCTCAATGTTTCATCATATTTCATTTCAGGATTAATAATATTATGTACTGGATCTTATATGGTTATGGCTCTAGGTTCGGTATTGGGTTGGCTTGGTTGTTTAGTTAGTACAATTTGGTAAATGGGATGACTTGGTAGGGTTGTTCTAGGAATAGACCTATCCCAAAGTCAGTTCTTGTCCAGTTACGCTATCTTGTTATATGTTCAAAATTCAGCCAACTCAAGGCAGACGGATGGGGGTTGTGTTGGGTAATAGGGGTGGTCTCCGATCTTAGTCGGACTTGGGATGCCTATTACGACAAGGCCTCGGGTTGGGTCGGGTCAAGTTGGTATCAGAGCCTTTGGTTCATGGTCAATTGAGAGTCCCTAAAGTCCTGTCTAGTAGAGTCTCTATTAGGGGGGTGTAGCACCCCACACTCATAAGAGATATGCTACAAGGCATTTAGGAATGTTTCACTTTCTTGGTATTCTATTTTCAAGCATGGAGTCTAATTCCTGGAATTATTCTCTAATCCTTGGTTGTTCACATTTCAGATCATGCCTTAACGATATGAAACACAAAAAAACTCTTTATTCTTATTTGGGGACAATGATGATGGGGTACATCCTACATCTGGAGTTCGTCTTCGATCTCAGGGTCCTATCCCTAGTTGTTTTAGATTTCCTCCGATTGCTACGAGTCCTCCTCAGGGTGAGGTGATGAATGCAGAATTTTGACAATTTATTCATACTATTGCTCAATTGGTTCCTACTCCGGCTGAGCGAGATGCATCTAGTGGGTTATCTATTGAGGCCAAAAGGGTTGGTCAGTTTCTGAAACTGAATCCTTCTACTTTTACTGGTATGAAGGCGGAGGAGGATCCTCATGGTTTCTTAGATGAAATGGAGAAGATATTCAGGGTGATGCAGGCTACAAATATGGAAGGTGTAAACTTTGCAGCTTATTAGCTCAATGATGATGCGTACCAATGGTACGAAGAGTGGGATAGAAATTGAGATGATATGGAGGAGTCAACCTTATGGGATGCTTTTTTTGGTACTTTTCTAGATTATTTATTTCCTCAAGAGCTAAAGGAAGAAAAGATGGAGGAATTTGTGAATCTCAAGTAAGGTAAGATGTCTTTTAAGGAATATGCCTTAAAATTTCATCAGTTGTCAAGGTATGCTCCTGATTTGGTGGCCGACATGAGAGCAAGGATGAGAAAGTTTACTTCTGGGTTAAATTGAAATTTGATCTTGGAAAGCAAGACTGATTTTCTAATTAAGATATAGACATTTCCAGGTTGTCCATTCATATGCACAGGTGGAGGATGAGAAGAAGAAATAGGCGGAGTTCAGAGATCGGCAGGGTAAGAGAAACAAATTTTCTAATCATGAAGGTGCACAGCCTCAGGGTGGTCAGGATGGTGGAAAATGGCAGAAAGAGAAGTGGGGGAGTTTTGGTTCCTTCTCTACTGCTAGCGCTCCTTACCCAAGGCTGTCGGATGACAGAATTCATCAGGGTGGTGATAATTTCTGAGCATCGGGTGCCCAATTGCAGGCGAGTGAAGGTCAATCAATTTCTTTATGCCCTCTTTATTATTTTTGCGGTCGTCTTCATCGGGGTTATTTCGATGAAGGGAGGGAAAAATACTTCAAGTGCAACCAGGCATGCTATCAGCTCAATGATTGTCCGATTAATTAGGTTACTGCAGAAGAAATAAGGTACTAGTGGCTTCATCTTCTTCTCCTGCAACCGATGGTGTCATATCTACTTCTATCACTTCTCCTGGTTCTAGTATTGGTTGGAATAGGTTGTATGCTTTGGTATCCTGATAGAAACTGAGGCATCACCTGATGTCGTTACTTGTACATTATAACTTTTTTCTTATGATGTTTATTGTCTACTTGATTTAGGGTCCACTCTTTCCTATGTGACCCCATATATGGTTATATGTATTGGTTTTGAGCCTGAGGTTATTTCATTCTTTTTCAGTTTCTACCCTGATAGGTGACTCAATTTTTGCTAAGAGAGTTTAGTGTGGTATTTGTTGGTGGAAGGCAGACTTTCGTGGATTTGTTTGAATTTGATATGGTGGACTTTGATGTTATTCTGGGGATGGATTAGTTACACACCTGTTATGCATCCTTGAATTATCAGACCCATAAGGTGATCTTTAAGTTTCCTGGTGAATTTATTATAGAGTGGGGGATGGCTCCCTAGATCCTAGGGGAAGGTTTATTTCTTATCTTTGAGATCAAAGGTTAATCTCTAAAGGTTTTCCTTATCACTTGGTCCAAGTTAAAGATTCTAACTCGGAAGGTCCTTCTTTAAAGTCAGTCCCAGTGGTAAATAAATTTCTTGAGGTCTTTTCGGATGATCTTCCTGGTGTTTCTTCAGATAGGGAAATAGAGTTTGGTATTGATTTGGCTATGGACAGTCGTCCAATATCTATTCCTCCTTATAAAATGGCTCCAGCTAAATTGAAGGGACTCAAGAAGCAACTTAAGGATCTTCTGGAAAAGGGGTTTATTAGTTCTAGTATATCTCTGTGGGGTGCACCTGTGTTTTTAGTGCGCAAGAAGGACGGTTCCCTTCAGTTGTGCATTGACTATCAGTAGATGATTAAGGTTATGGTGAAGAACAAGTATCCTCTTTCAAGGATAGATGACTTGTTTGATCAATTGTAAGGTACCAAGTTCTTTTCTAAGATAGATCTTCGGTCCAGGAATCATCATCTTAAGATTAGGGAGGAGGATATCCCTAAGATGGATTTTTATACTTAATATAGGAACTTTGAATTCCTGGTGATGTCATTTGGTTTGAATAATACCCCGACGACATTTATGGATCTGATGAACATGATTTTCAAGTAGTTTTTGGATCTCTTCTTCATTTTGTTTATTGATGACATTCTGGTTTATTTCAAACATTAGGTGGATCATGCTAATCACCTTTGTGTGGTATTACAGACCATGAAAGAATAGTAGTTGTATGGCATGTTCTCCAAGTGTAAGTTTTTATTGAACGCTGTGACTTTTCTTGGTCCTGTTATTTCTAGTGAGTGGATCATGGTGGATACGCAGAAGGTGGTTGTGGTTAAAAGGTGGCCTAGACCCATGACTCCAACCGACATTCAAAGTTTCTTGGGTTTGGCAGGGTATTATCAGCGGTTTGTGGAGACCTTTTCAATGATAGTTGTCCCTTTGACTAAGTTGAATCAGAAGAATGTTAAGCTTTCTTGGTCAGATGCTTATTAGGAGTTTTGAGGAAATTAAAATATAAGCTAATTTCGGCTCTAGTTTTGACATTTCCTGAGGGCAGTGAGGGGTTTGTGGTTTATTGTGATGCATCTAGGATTGGAGTTAGTTGTGTCTTGATGCAGCATAGAAAGGTGATTGCCTATTCTTCCAAGCATCTAAAGGTACATGAGAGAACTATCCTACTCATAATTTGGAGTTGTTGGTAGTTTTGTTTGCTTTGAAAATATGGCAGCATTATTTGCATAGAGTGCACGTAGATATGGTCTCCGGTTCTAGTAAGACTTAGGTAACGGGGGTGGTCTTTGGTACTGGTTGGACTTGGGATGCCCATCACGACAAGGCCCTGAGTTGGGTCGTGTCAAGGGTGCCAGGTGTTTCTCTATGATTGATCTCCGTTCGGGATACCATCAATTGAGAATTAGGGAGGTTGATATTCCAAAGACTGTTTTCTGAACCTGATACGACCATTATAAGTTCTTAGTTATGTTATTTCGGCTGGCTAGTGCTCCAGCTAATTTCATGGATCTTATAAATTAGGTGTTTAGGCAATTTCTGGATTTTTTTGTTATAGTCTTCAATGACGACATCTTGGTGTACTCCAAAAGTAGGGAGGATCATGCCAATCACCTTCAAATTGTGTTGCAGACTCTTAAAGACCAAAAGTTTTATGCAAATTTTTCTAAGTGTGAGTTTTGGCTGCGCGTTGTAACTTTTCTTGGGCATGTGGTTTCTAGTGAGGAGAACAAAGTGATATCCACAGAAAGTTAAGGCAGTTAAGAAATGGCCTAGACCTATGACTCCAACTGATATTAGGAGCTTCTTGGGCTTTGTTAGGTATTATAGGAGGTTTGTGGAGAGTTTCTAGTCTATTGATTCTCCACTAACAAGGTTGACTTAGAAAAAGTTTAAGTTTTTATAGTCCAATGCTTGTGAGGGTAGTTTTGAGATGTTGAAGGATAAGTTGACTTCTGCGCCAGTTTTTACCCTGCCCGAGGGTACTAATAGGTTTGTGGTGTATTATAATGCATCTCGTATGGACTAAGTTGTATGTTGATGCAACATGGTAAGGTTTTAGGCTATGATTCCAAGTAGCTTAAGGTTCATGAGAAGAACTACCCGACTCACGATCTAGAGTTAGCGGCTGTGGTCTTTGCTTTGAAGATTTGGTGTCATTATTTGTACAGGGTGCATGTTGATATTTATTCAGACCATAAGAGCTTGCAGTATGTGTTTATGCATAAATAATTGAATCTTAGGCAGAGGAAGTGGCTAAATTGCTTAAGGATTATAACAAGAGTCTTCACTGTCATCCAGGTAAAGCTAATATGGTTGTTGATGCTCTTAGCAGGTTATTGATGGAAAGGCTATCTCACATCGATAAGGAGAAAAAAGGGTTAGCAAAGGATATTCCCAGGCTGGCTAACTTGTGAGTTCATATATTGAACTTTGAGGATAGGGGAGTGATTGTTTTGGAAGTGGTTATGTCATCTCTTGGTGCTTAGGTTAACGAGAAGCAGGATTTGGATCCCATAATTATACAGATTAAGGATGGTGTCGGCTAACAAAAGGTTATGGTTTTTGAGATTAGGGGAGATGTCATCTTGAAGATTGTGTGTTCCTGATGTTGATGGGCTACGGGAAGGATTTTTACCAAAACTTATGAGTCTAGATGTGCAGTTTATTTGGGTTCAACAAAGATGTACCATGACTTGATGAAAATCTACTGGTGGAATTATATGAAGAGAGATATGGCAAATTTAGTTACTAAGTGTATGGTTTGTCAACAAGTTAAGATAGAATATTTGAGTTCTAGTGGAATATCTCAAGAGATAGAGTTTCCCATATGGAAGTGGGAGATAATTAATATTAGATTTCATTATAGGTGTTTCATGATCTCGTAATCAGTATGATACTATTTGGGTCAATATGGATAGGATGACTAAGTCTGCTCACTTCTTTCCTGTGAGGACTAATTACTCAAGACAAGATTATGCTAAGTTTTTCATTCAGCAGATAGTTAAGTTGTATAGAGCGTCAGTCTCTATCATCTCAGACCAAGGTATGTAATTTTCTTCTCACTTCTGACGTTCATCTTATAAAGGTTTGGGTACTCTTTCACCCTCAAAGAGATGGAAAAGCGTAGCGTACTATTCATAATTTGGAAGATATGCTAAGAGCCTATGTGATTGATTTTAAGAGAAGTTCGGTTGATCATTTTCCTCTTATTGAGTTTGCTTACAACAACAGTTATCATTCTAGCATTCAGATGTCTCCTTTTGAGGCTTTTTATGGTAGAAGATGTAGGTATCCTATTGGATGGTTTGAGGTTGGTGAGACTAGGTTGTTTGGTCCTGACTGAAATTCAAGAGGGGGTGAATTAAAATTTTATGTAAGTCGACTACTCACTTCTCATAGTCGAATTGCCTGCAGATTAGTATGCTTCACAAAACAGATTAGATTTAAAATAAACAAATAAATAGATAACTAAATTCAAAAGCAAAGAACACAAGAATTTATCCT
This sequence comes from Capsicum pubescens, assembly GCA_030864215.1. Lineage (NCBI taxonomy): Eukaryota > Viridiplantae > Streptophyta > Magnoliopsida > Solanales > Solanaceae > Capsicum > Capsicum pubescens. Next base: position 198,001,620 of record CM061544.1, on the reverse strand, counting down.
TGTTCGAAACAGCAATGTGGTTCCTACTTCCAGTTCCCTTGGGTTTCAACGTCTCCTTATATCTTTCAATATTGGCTTGAGTACAATAATGAGAAACAAGTTTCGAATACTTATTTTACTCTTAGGATCTTGTGACACAGCATCAGTTTATATCACAAAGTTGACTCGATCTTATTCTTTGTATAACAAATGTAAGCTAAAGATTACAAAGCCTTATTAGACTAAGATTAAGACACTTTGAGTTTTTCTTCTTGAAGTTGCGTGACCCGTGTCCATCTTCAGTCTTCCTCTTTTATAGTCTTCGGTTTTAACTTTTCATAAGGAAACCCAAGAGATTTATTCTAAATCAATGATTTGAATTAATTCCTTGATTGAGGAATGTAGTCATATGATATGTCCATATACGACTTTTACTCATCTCCATATAAGATATTTCCGTGATCTATTGTTCCTTTTGGTCTCATAGAGATTTATGCCTTTCCAAATATGTTTATGACCTTTCTCTTCTTTTACTTGATCATGATTGATCTGATTTTCTTTGACTTTTAGGGCTGAGACTCTCTTTCCATTTGTTCTCATTATGATTAATTTACTTGGATGTTGTTCATCGTGAATTGATGTCCTTCTATTCCTGGAGCCGGTTTCCTTTATCCTTCCAATATTAGAAGTCTTCAATATCCTGCAAAGATACACTTGTTAGTTTGTCATTCTTAAAACATAGATTTAGAAGGCTAACAATCTCCCCCTTTTTGATAATGACGAACAAGAGTAAACATCAGTTTACTCCCCTGTCTGTCAGCTTGCTCCCCCTGACTTGTACAAGTATTAGTTAACTTTCATGTAACATCAGTTAACTTTCTCTGCTCTCTCTGACTGGTAGGTGACTCTGATGTTCCTGCTTTCTACCCCTTTGACATAATAAAAAAGAAACAACACACGGGAAACATGCAGACAAAGAAATCCATAAATAGAGATACAACGAGCAAAAAAAGTAATATCAATGTTTTTCTTAACATTCTTGAACAAGGAGAGGTAATGATGACTCCTCTTTCAGAAGAGGTGTACAAAAAATGTATATTTTTTATATATCAAAAATCGTGGCAAATTACTATCCAAAATAAGGCTTAAAAATCATTAATGCTAAGAATACCAAGCGTTTTCCTAAGGGAACAAAATCTTTCTTCTAGTAGTTGTTTTGTAAAAATATCTGCTAGTTGATTCTCGGAGTCAACAAATTTAAGAGTAAAATCACCATTCTCTACATGATCTCTAATAAAATGATGCTTAATATCAATATATTTAGCCCTAGAATGATGTACAGTATACTTAGATAAGCTAATAGCACTGGGGTTATCACACATAATAAGAACAGATTCAAAAGATAAAGTCAAGAAGCTGATGCATAATCCACAAGATTTGAGTACCATAACTTCCGAAAGCTATGTATTCAGCTTCAGTGGGTGAAAGAGCAACGAAAGTTTGCTTCTTTCTATGCCATGAGATAAGGGCATCACCAAGAATTTAACATGTTCCACTAGTGCTCTTTCTATTATTTTTATCTCCTGCAAAATCAACATCTGAATAACTAATTCAATAAAAATGTGAGGAGCAGGGAGAGCATAGTCCAAATTTTTGAGTTCCTATTAGATATCGGATGACTCGTTTAACAACAGTGAGATGAGACTCCTTGGGAGTCAACTGGAACCTAGAATATTTACACAGACTGAACATAATGTCTGGTCGACTTGCAGTCAAGTAGGGTAAAGATCCGATCATCCCCTAGTACATCTTTTCATCAATGTCTTTTCCAAACAAGTTTGAATCAATTCTTGTGGATGCGCTCATTGGTGTTCCATGGGCCTTTTCTTTTTCCATACCAAACTTTTTGATGAGTTCTTTTGTGTACTTGGCGTGATTGATGAAAGTTCCTTTGGGAGTTTGTTTGATTCGTAATCCCAGAAAGAATGTGAGCTCACCCATAATACTCATTTTGAATTCTCCTTTCATCAAATTAGTAAAATTCTCGCACATAGAGATGTTAGAACTACCAAAAATGATATCATCAACATAAATTTGCACAATGAGAAGATTTGAATCAAGTTTTTGTATGAATAGAGTTGTATCAATTTTACCCCTTTGAAAATTTTTATTTAGTAAAAAAGTACTCAATCTCTCATACTAAGCTTTTAGAGCTAGTTTGAAGCCGTAGAGCACTTTTGATAATTTGAAAACATGATTTAGATATGATGGATCTTTAAATACGGGGGGTTGTTTTACAAAAAATTCCTCATGAATAAATCCATTTAACATAGCACTTTTTATGTCCATTTGATATAACTTAAAATATTTGAATGCTGCAAAAGATAATAAAATTCGTATTGACTCTAACCTTGCCACGGGGGAAAAGTCTCATCAAAATCAATACCTTTCTGCTGGGAGTAGCCTTGAGCTACAAGTTTGGCTTTATTTCTAATAACTTTACCTTCTTCATTTATTTTATTTCTGTAGACCCATATGGTTCCAATTACTGAGCAGTTTCTTGGTCTTTCAACTAGAGTCCAAACTTGATTTTGTTCAAACTGGTCCAATTCTTCCTTCATAGCTTAAACCCATGATTCATCTTTGAGGGCCTCATCGATTTTCTTTGGTTTAATTTGAGAAACAAGGGTGACAGTTGCTTGTCTCCTTAATGATGTTCTTGTTTGCACTCTATCCTCTGGTTTTTCGATGATGAGTTTATTTGGATAACTAGCATCGTGATTTCATTCTTTTGGAACACTTGGCTTTACTATTTCTGCTTTAGGAGTCGACTCTTGTGAGGGTATAGTTGACTTGTCTTGTGATGGCTGAGAGATTATGTATTACTTTTTTCTGAATGTAGATTATCCACCTGTTCTTCATCAGCACTCAAAATCGTAGAGATGTGATTATATTCATCAAATATAATATGCATAGATTCCTCAACACACAAAATTCTTTTATTAAAGGCCATGTAGGCACGACTGGGGGGAGAGTACCCAAGAAAAATACCTTCGTCACTTTTTGGATCAAATTTTCCCAAGCTATTCTTACCATTGTTGTGAATAAAACATTTGTAGCCAAAAGGATGGAAATAACTGATGTTGGGCTTCTTTTCTCTCTAGATTTCATAAGGTATTTTCTTTAGAATAGGTCGGATCAGGCACCTATTGATGATGTGACATGCGGTGCTTACTGCTGCTACCCAGACATAATCTGGGAGATTATGTTCTAACAACATTGTCCTGGCAGTTTCCTTGAGATAATGATTCTTCCACTCCACTACACCATTTTGCTGAGGTGACTAAGGTGAAGAGAAGTTCTGAGAGTATCCATTCTGAGCACAATACTCCTCAAATACCTTGTTTTCAAATTCTCCTCCGTGATCACTGTGGACGTAAGTGATGAGGTTTCTAACTTCTCTCTGTACCTATCTCAATATTTGTGAAAGCCTCATGTTTATAAGCAGGGAACATTACCCAAGTAAAACATGAATAATCATTAACTATGAAAAAAACATCTCTTTCCACCGATGCTTGTGGTTTTGGTAAGGACAAATAGATCCATGCAGATTATTTGAAGAGGTTTGGTAGTGGAGACAATGTCTTTGACTTTGAATAATGTCCAGGTCTGCTTACCCAATTGGCAGTCATCACAGATGTGATCCTTTTCAAACTTGTGTTTTGGCAGACCTTTCACCAATTCGAGTCTGGACAACTTTTCAATGATATGCATACTAGCATGCCCGAGTTATTTGTGCCACTTAATGTGTTCACCGATAAGAGAGATGTCTCTTTTGTCATATTTAATTGAACAATTTTTGGCTTTGAAGAGTACTACGAATCTGGCATTACAGAGCTTACTGATGCGGAGAAGATTGTGTTTGAGGTCGTATACTAGATATATTTTAGTGAATTTGCATGATGAGCCAAGTTTTACTGAGCCAACTTTGATGACGTTGCCTTTAGCATTGTCACTGAACCTTACTAATCCCCCATATATTTTCTCTAAAGCAGAAAAATTTTATTTCTTTTTGGTCATGTGTTTGGAACATCTGCTATCAATGACCCACATTCCATTGTTACAGCTCTTGGAACCTATTCCTGCAACACAAGAAGATCAATTTTGTTTAGGTACCCAAGTGGTCTTGGGTCCTTGCAGGTTAGATGTTCTTCCTTTGGACCTCCAAACCCACACACTTTTAGGATTATGACTACATCTGTATGATTTGTGTCCTCTCTGTCCACATATAAAATAGACAGGTCCTCAAGAAAAAAAGGAGATCTTAGCTTATTTAAATGATTCTAATGAGAAACTTGATTTGCTTTTAAAAAAGTTGGATCTCACAAAACTGTGACTAGGATATTTCTTAATATTTTTTAGCTTTATTTCTACATCACCAAAATCTCCATGAATGTAACGCCCCGAGAGCACACCATGGGCGTCACACGGTGCTTATAGTCCTGAGGAACCACAAGTTAACCCATGAGATGGTACCTTCTATGAGCACTGGATAACATGATCATAAATGCGGAAGAATACTGACATTCCATAAGGTTTTAATAGCTAAATTCAAAACAAAAATATGAGTCTATAGAAATAACTAACTGAATATGATAAAATACTGATAAACTAGATAACTAACTGAAATGTCTGAATACTGAATAAGTAACTCTAATGTCTGATAAGCCTCTAAAACTGAATGACTGTGAGTTGATGGGATAGGCCCCAAATAACTCCAACTAACTACTAAACTGAGACATGAAATAAAGTAAGCCTATCCTCGAAGTGTGAGGACTCACCACTGCTACTGCTGAGGATCTGATAATTCTAATAGCGAGATGGGAATTGAGCATCAAAACCTATGATATAATACACCATATCGCAAAATAAAAGGTATGCGATTAGTACTTTAAATATACTGGTATGCTAAATGAGGTAGGCTGATATGCATGGTGTCATGAGCGCAAATAATAACTATCTGAATAAACATGTCAAACATGGAGTACTGAATAGGATGCATGAAATCAGTAGGTAATGGGAATATATGGAAATCTATAAATATTGAGTATGCATGAAAATCTGTAAATACTAAAGATACATGACAATCTATAGATACTGAGGATGCATGACCAAGCATATCATATGAACTGAGTAAAATCTATAAACTAAAATCTGTATGCTTTGGTCAAACAACACTAAGACTGAATAACTAAACTGGGACTATAACTGAGACTGTATCTGAGACTGTGGGAGGTATCATCTAACCGACATTCCCCAATTTGAGCTAATCGAGGTCCAACCTGTAACCCCAGTTGGAAGGGTGTTAATACCGTGCCATGGGTACTAATGCTGGCTGTGTGGATCCATTAAACTGATATAAAGTCCAAAGGGCTAAGGGTGTCAAGCCTGAACTGACGGGTGACCCCTGCGAGATAGTCAAGCTTAATCTGACGGGTGACTTCTTATATCCTACGTTGTCTATATAGTTCTAGAGTATAGGGACTACTACTAATGACTCTGCCTATCTGACGGGGAAGCCGTCATCCCTACACTCGCTCGGTGCTAAATCCTACTCCCAACTGAAAGCCACTGAAATACTAGACTATTCTGAGTTTAACAGACTAATATTTGACTATTCTGATAATGCTCATAGTATGTTTTAAAGACTATTTTGTAATATTCTAAGACTAGACTAAGTAAAGAGATATGGTTTTAGGGTATTCAATACCCAGGACTCAAAAAATAACAATGGTAAAATGACACTAACGCTTGGGGGACAAAGCATGAAGGCTTTTATTAAATCACTCTTGTAGGAATTTTATCAAACACTTGTACTTCTTAGTTTAGTCAATTCATAGGAATAGTATAAAACTTGAAATAATAGCATGAATTCAACATTTATAACTCTAAATCATGATCTAATTCGAAGAATGATAATAGTAAAACATGGGGGATTTGATAGAAACAATAATTTCATTAAAGTATGGTATAAAATAAATATTCATGGAAGTTCATGGAGATTCATAGTTTAAAATCACAATTTAATATCATAAATCTTGAAAAGATGATATATTTGTAATTAAAATGGATACTTGGACTCCATGGATGAAAGGAATCCATGGATGAACATCTAACATACCTTAATCTGATGAGTTCTTGAAGAAGTTCTTGGGATTGACCTTGATTCTTGAGAGGTAGGGTTTGTATTTTAGAGAGAAAGCTCTTGAATTTGGGGGAAAATTGAGTGAATAATGAAGTAATAGGTTAATTAAGGGGGAATTTCATGTTAAAGGCTGACTGGGGTGAGGGAAAAAGACTTTAATGCCCTCAGATTTAAAACTCATAATTACTAAAAAAATCCTGATTTTGAGGGTTGGTGCGATGTGGCGCTATAGCGTCGTGTCACTGGAATTGGACAATTGGGAAAATGCACGGTGTCACGATGCGGTACAATCGCGTTTCCACCTTGTTTGCAACCTGGAATCTCACCGCAATGCGGTGGTATCTCGTGGGATCACTGGAAATAGAAAATTCTAAACTGAGCCTATGTCACAATGCACCAACATCACGGAGGCCCACTAGTTTTTGACAATTATCATTTAGGCTGGTTCTGTGACGCGCTAAGGGTTAATATGACAGTGTTTAATGACTGAAACTTAAAATAGCAATAACTTCTTAGTCGGTTATCGAATTTGGGCGAATTTTATATCTTTGGAAAGCTAATTTAATTTCCTACACAATGGCGGGACGTAAACTGAAAAATAATAAGTATTTCAACAAATTTATATATGAATACTCATATATTAGGACTTAGATTATGATAGGGAAATACGGGGTATTACAATATCTCCACCTTGGTATCATTCGTCCTCGAATGAGACTGGTTAAGCTAAGGAAAACTGATGGAATGAGCTTACACACTAAACATGCATATTTGATACATGGAATACATGACTAAACTGATTTGTAAATGCACAACTGACATGAACATGATGTGCAACTAAAACTGAGCATGATAGAGAGAAATCTTAAGAAGATTAGTACCTTATGCTGAATTTGGATTCGCGAAGAAAAGATGAGGGTACTTGGTCCACATATCTGCCTCTGTTTCCCTAGTGGCTCCCTCAACGGACTGATTTTGCCAAAGAACTTTGACCAATGGAACTTCTTTGTTCCTTAGTCTACGAACTTGATGATCAAGAATTTTGACTGGAACTTCCTCAAAGGAAAGACTATTTTGAATATCTACACTTTCTAAGGGAACTACTACAGCTGGATCACCAATACACTTTTTCAACAATGAGACATGGAACACTGGGTGTACTGAGGCTAAAATTTGAAGACAACTCAAGCTCATAAGCTACCTTTCTGAAATGACTTAAAATTCTAAAAGGACTGACATATCGGGGACTGGGTTTCCCTTTCTTGCCAAATCTCTTCACTCCCTTCATGGGAGAGATTTTCAAGTACATAAAATCATCGACCTTAAACTCGAGATCCTTTCTCCTCACATCTGCATATGATTTTTATCGGCTCTGGGCAGTCCTAAGACTTTCTTTGATCAACTGAACCTTCTCTAACGCATCAAACACCAAGTCAGGCCCTACTATTGCGGTCTCACCTACTTCAAACCAACTAATTGGAGATCTACATATCCTATCATAGAGAGCCTCAAATGGATCCATACAGACACTGGAATGATAGCTGTTATTATATACAAATTCAATCAAAGGCAAGTGGTCATCCCAACTACCTTTAAAATAAACTACGCATGCTCTTAGCATATCTTCTAGAGTATGCATGGTTTGTTCTGCTTGACCATCTATCTGAGGGTGGAAAGTTGTACCTAGATGGACTTGGATACCAAGAACCTTTTGGAATGCTTTCTAAAAGTGAGAGGTAACCTGGGTACCTCTATCTGAGATGATATATAAGGGAACACTGTGCAACCTAACCAACTCTCTAAGATAGAGTTTGGCATAGTCCTCTACTGAAAAAGAGGTATGGACTGGAAATAAATAAGTTGATTTGGTCATCCAGTCTATGATAACCCAAATAAAATCATGCTGATGACGAGTACGAGGCAAACCCATCACAAAGTCCATGTTAACTGCTCCCATTTCCAAGTGGGAATACTGAACTCCTATATGGACCCACTAGTCTTCTGGTGCTTAATCTTAACTTGCTGGCATGTAGAGCACTTAGCCATAAACTCTGTAATATCCCTCTCCATCCTACTCCACCAATAGATCTCCCACAAATTATGGTACATCTTTGTGTCCCCTGGATGAATAGAGTAACTTGCACCATGCTCTTCTGCAAGAATTCATTTCCTCAAATCTTCTACACCAGGCACACATAATTTACCCTGACAAAGCAACACAACATCCCCCCTTGGGAGAAAATCTTCACTTTCTGGTCTCTGGCTGATTTTTTCAACTTAACTAGACTGGGATCTCTATCCTACTTTTCCTTCACCTCCAAAATAAGAGATGATTCTGAGCTACTCTGTACCCATACACTACCTTCTGCTGAATCGAGTAAGCGGACACCTAGTCGGGAAATCTGATGAACTTCTTGAACTAACTTCTTCTTACCATCCTCAACATGAGCAACATTACCCATAGACAACCTATTGAGAGCATTAGACACTACATTGTCCTTGCTAGGATTATATAGAACACTCATGTCATAATTTTTTAATAACTCTAACCACCTTTTCTGACGCAGATTTAAATCTTTCTGAGAGAACACATACTGCAGGCTCTTATGGTTAGTGAACACATCAACGTATACCCCATATAAGTAATGCCAGCAAATCTTTAAGGAGAATACTACTGCTGCTAACTCAATATCATGAGTCGAATAATTCTTCTCATGGGATTTAAGTTGTATGGAGGCATAGGATATGGCCTTACCTCTCTGTATGAGGACACAACCCAAACCTACTCTGGATGCATCACAATACATAACAAACCCATCTGAACCATCTGGCAAAGGAAGAACTGGAGTTGAGGTGAGTCGAGTCTTCAAATCTAGAAAACTCTTCTCACAGAAATATGACCACTGAAACTTAACTTTCTTCTGAGTCAATCTAGACATGGGGGATACAATAGTAGAAAATCCTTCAACAAACCAATAGTAATAGCCAGCTAAACCCAAGAAACTCCTGATGTCTGATAGAGAGATGGGTCTAGGCCAGTTTCTCACTGCCTTAGTTTTTTTAGGATCAACTCTAATGCCATCACTGGAAATAATATGGCCAATGAAAGCTACTGATCTTAGCCAGAATTCACACTTACTGAATTTAGCAAATAACTAGTGAGCTTTAAGAGTTTGTAACACTATTCTGAGATGGTCTGTATGATCAGTTTTGCTACGATAGTAAATAAGAAAGTCATCAATAAAAACTATGACGAACATGTCCAAGTACTGCTTGAACACTCGATTCATCAAGTCCATGAAGTCTTCTAGGGCATTCGTGAGACCAAAGGACATGACTAGAAATTTGAAGTGACCATACCGAGTTTGGAAGGCTATTTTCAGAATGTCACATTCCCTGACTCTAAGCTGATGATAGCCTGATCTGAGGTCTATCTTTAAAACATAGTTGGCATCATGAAGTTGATCAAACAAGTCATCAATTATAGGAAGTGGATATTTATTCTTGACTGTGACTTTATTCAGATGATGGTAGTCTATGCATATTCTGAGATAACCATCTTTCTTACATACGAATAGAACTGGTGCGCCTCACGGGGAGATGTTGGGTCTGATGAATCCCTTATGTAGGAGATTTTTTAATTGTTCTTTTAAATCCTTGAGTTTATCTAGAGCCATTCTGTATGGCGGAATAGATATGGGCTGAGTATCTAGAAGAAGGTCTATTCCAAATTTAATTTCCCTTTCGGGAGAAACTCCAAGAAGATCTTCAGGAAATACATGTGAGAATTCATTTACTACTGGAACTGATTCAAGATTTGAAGTTTCTGAGTTAGAGTCTTTGACTTGCACAAGATGGTAAATACACTCCTTTAATATCATATTTCTCTCTCTAAGGTACGAAATCAACTGACCCCTAAGAGTTGTAGTACTACCCCTCCATTCAAAGACTGGTACTACCCTTCCATTCAAGGACTGGGAACTAAAAATGAACTATTTTGTTTCTACAATCAACTAAGGCATAGCATGAGTGGAGCCAATCCATGTTGAGAATGACGTCAAAATCTTTCATCTCTAATTCCACGAGATCAACTGAAGTAACTTTCTGAGATATTGTGACCGGACAGTTCCTGTATACCTATCTGGCTACAATGGAAAAACCTACTGGGGTAGACACTGAAAAGGGATTTGCTAGAGTTTTAGGACTGACTCCGAAATTGACGGCTATTTATGGAGTTATAAAAGAAAGAGAAGTTCTAGGGTCTAGTAAGGCATAAACATATAAGTGAAAGACCAGAAACATACCAGTAACTACGTTAGGAGAATTTTCCTGATCTCGGCGGGACGGAAGGGCATATAATCTGTTCGGACGCTGACCACTGGTAGCACTGGAAAAGGCACCCTGCTGAGTTGGGCAACCGGATGGAACTGACGACTGATGGGACTGGACCTATTGGCGCACATCCCTACCTTTTTGAGAAATTACCCGATACTCCAAATCTGATGGCCTAGCTTTCCACACCCGAAGCACACATCACTACCCACTCTACACTCACCCTGATGGTATATGCCATATTGATGACATAGATGATTTATACGAGCACTACTAACACTGACCTGGGACTTAGAGCCTAGTGCTCTATCCCTATTATCATTTCTAAATTTGGATACGAGAGCACTAGCTGAAGAGGGTGTTGGGGATGAAGACCTCTGATGAAACTGAGGATGGCTACCACTCTCTGACTTTGGCTGACTGAAGTTAAAACTGCATGTTCTATCCCCCTTGTTACCTATCTCCCTCTCCTTAATATTCTACTCTTCTATCTGTTGAGCAAGGACCATCAACCTAGACAAGTCCATCTCACTAATCAGCATTACAGTCCTGCACTCCTTGACCACACTATCAGATATGCCAGACATAAACTTACTCCTCTTGGACCTATTATCAGCTACCACATAAGGAGCATATCTAGATAATTGAGTAAACTTGAGGGAATACTCCCTCACACTCATGCTTCCCTACCTTAATTTAATTAACTCTAACACCTTGGCCTCCTTCAACTTCAATGGGAAGAATCTGTCTAAGAAAGCTATGGCAAACTCTTCCAATTCTACAGGCCCTGCATCTACACCCCTATCAACCTTCCACTACTTAAACCAAGTATGGGCTACATCTTGCAACTGGTATGTAGCCAACTTAGTACTCTGTCTAAATATTACCCCCATAGCATCTGTGACCTTCTGAACCATATCTAAGAATTCCTGTAGATCCTCTTCAGACTTAGATCCCGTCAAATAAGGAGGATTTATCTAGGTGAAATCCTGAATTCTTATTGCAGCAGTATTGGCCACTGGGTTAGCTGGAACCACAGCTGGTCTTTCATTCTGTGCTACTACGGAGTTCGCTAAAGTATTAAATACAACTCTAAATATTGTGTGGGAGACATGCTCGTCTAGAGGATCTACCTGGATGGGCTGAGGGGCTGGCTGGTTTCCTGTTCTTCTTCTACTCTTCTTGAGAGGCATGTTCTATAAATGGAAAGAAGAAATGGATTAGACAGGGGGTTTAACTTGAGCTCATGCTCACTAGAACGACATAAATACTGGAAGAAGGGAAACTGTTTCCTAAACGCCTTGTAGCCTCTCATCCATAAGTGTGATGCACTACATACCCATGAACAAGACTCTAATTGACATGGTTTTCCGACTTACTAGGACACTTTAAAACCTTAGGCTCTGATACCAAGTTTGTAATGCCCCGAGAGCACACCCTGGGCGTCACACGGTGCTTACAGTCCTGAAGGACCACGAGCTAACCCATGAGCTGGTACCTACTATGAGAACTGGATAACATGATCATAAATATAGTAGAATACCAACATGCCATAAGGTTTTAATAACTGAATTCAAAACTAAAATATGAGTCTATAGAAATAACTTATTGAATCTGATAAAATACTGATAAACTGGATAACTAACTAAAATTTTTGAATACTGAATAACTGACTCTAATGTATGATAAGCCTAACTGAATGACTGTGAGTTGATGGGATAGGCTCCAACTAACAACTAAACTGAGATATGAAATAAAGTAAGCATGTCCTCGAAGTATAATGACTCACCACTTCTACTGCTGACAATCTGATAAGTCTAATTGTGAGCTGGGAACTGAGCATTAGAACCTATGATATAATACATCATAGCGCAAAAAAAAGGTATGCGATCAGTACTTTGAATGTACTAGTATGCTAAACGAGGTAGGCTGATATGCATGGTGTCATGAACATAAATAATATCTATCTGAATATACATGTAAAACATGGAGTACAGAATAGGATACATGAAATCTGTAGGTATTGGGAATATATGGAAATCTATAAATACATAGTATGCATGAAAATATGTAAATATTGAAGATACGTGACAATCTGTAGATACTGAGGATACATGACCAAGCATATAACATGAATTGGGAAAAATTTATAAACTGAAATACTAAAATAACTAAAATTTGTATGCTTTGGTCAAACAATACTAAGACTGAATAACTAAACTAGGACGGTAACTAAGACTGTATCTGAGACTGTGGGATGTATTATCTAACCGACATTCCCTAATTTGAGCTAATCGGGGTCCAACTTGTAACCCTAGTTGGAAGGGTGTTAATCCCATGCCACGGGTACTAACACTGGATGTATAGATCCACTAAACTGATATAATGTCCAAAGGACTAAGGGTGTCAAGCCTGAACTGACGGGTGACCCCTGCGAGATAGTCAAGCCTAATCTGAAGGGTGACTTCTCATATCCTATGCTGGCTACATAGTTTTGGAGTATAAGGACTTCTACTAACGACTCTGTCTATCTGACGGGGAAGCTGCCATCCCTACACTCGCTCGGTGCTAAATCCTACTCCGAACTAAAAGACACTGAAATACTAGACTGTTCTGAGTTTAACTGACTGATATTTGACTATTCTGATAATGTTTATAGTATGTTCTGAAGACTATTCTATAATATAATGAGACTAGACTAAGTAAAGAGCTATGGTTTTTGGGTATTCAATACCCCAGGACTCAAAAAACAACAATGGTAAAATGACACTAAAGCTTGGGGGACAAAGCATGAAGGGCTTTATTAAATCAATCACTCTTGTAGGCATTTTATCAAACACTTGTACATCATAGTTTAGTCAATTCATAGGAATAGTATAAAACTTAAAATAATAGCATGACTTCAATATTTATAACACTAAATCATGATCTAATTCGAAGAATGACAATAATAAAACATAGGGGATTTGGTAACAACGATAATTTCATTAAAGTATGGTATAAAATCAATATTCAAGGAAGATCATGGTGATTCATAGTTTAAAATCACAATTTAATATCATAAATCTTGAAAAGATGATAGATTTGTAATTAAAATGGATACTTGGACTCCATGGATGAAAGAAATCCATGGATGAACATCTAGCATACCTTAATCTAATGAGTTCTTGGAGAAGTTCTTGGGATTGACCTTGATTCTTGAGAGCTAAGGTTTGTATTTTAGAGAGAAAGCTATTAAATTTAGGGGGAAATTGAGTGAATAATGAAGTAATAGGTTAATTAGGGGAGAATTTCTTATTAAAGGTTGACTGGGGTAAGGGGAAAAAGATTTTAATGCCATCAGATTTAAAACTCGGAATTAATAAAAAATTTCCAATTTTATGGGCTGGCGCGATGCGGCGCTATCATACCGTGTCACTAGAATTGGACAATTGGGAAAATACATGGTGACGCAATGCGGTGCAATCGCGTTGCCACCTTATTTGCTACCTGGAATCTCACCGTGATGCGGTGGTATCGCGTGGGATCACTGGAAATTTACAATTCTGAACTGAGCCAATGGCACAACTCACCAACATCGTAGAGGCCCACTATTTTTTTGACAATTGTCATTTAGTTTTGCTCTGTGATGCGCTAAGGATTAAAATTATTGTGTTTAACAACTGAAACTTAAAATCGCCATAACTTCTTACCCGATTATCGTATTTCAGAGAATTTTATATCGTTGGAAAGATAATTCAATTTACTATGTAATGGCAGACGCTAAACTAACAAATAATGAGTGTTTCAAAAATTTATATATGAATACTCATGTATTAGGACTTAGATTATGCTAGGGAAATACGGGGTATTACAATAAAGCAAGTCAACTTCAATTTGGCATGCTTTAATTCTATTTGATGACTTCTCTTTCCCTCCTCTGGTTTTTATTTAAATCAGGCTTCACAAATTTTCTTCTCTTGAGCAAGTTTATTATATTCATCTATAACCTTTTGAAGTTTAGCAGTTATCAAATCTAAGTTAGATTCAAGAATACTACAGTTGTGACAATCATCTATTCTTACCTCGCTAGATTCACCTATTGCCATGAAGCACATATTGGAAGTTTTTACTTTTTCCGCGGTTTCATATTCATCACTCCAGGCTCCAAAGTTTTGATTTTTTCTGGACGATCTTCTTCTTAACTCAGGATAGTTTTGTTTAAAGTGACCAGGCCTTCCACAATAATAACAATGATCATCGTTTTAGGTGGAATCATCATTCTTGGCTCCTTGGGATCTTTGTTGTCTCTGTATCATGATTCTCCTTACTCCATGATTTATAGAGCCATTCCTTCACTATTAGTATCTTCCAGAAAGTCCACTTCTTTGGTTAGAGAAACATTGAAGGCTAGTGGTTTCTTATTATCTTCTTTGTGGTGCCTATTTATATAATTGTGTTCATATGCAATGAGGTTACCTCATAGTTTTCCGTATATCATGTTATGAAGATATCCATCTCCCAGAATAGCAGCGTTAGTTTCCTAAATTTTTGGGAGACTCCGAACTAGCTTCTGGACTTGCAGGATGTGTGGATAGATCATCCCCCAGTGATTTTAGTTTGCATACAATCTATAACGACTCGATTTGCTGAACCGGAGTGCTACACGGTGCTCATGACCCCGAAGGACCACAAGCTAACCCATGACAGATATTTGTACCTGTATACTACATAAGATAACAAAATAATGTGGAAACATGCACTAAAAGGACATAAGGTTCGATCATGAATATAACTGAATAACGTAACATCTATGTGGGGTAATAGAATGCCCAAAACAAAATTGAAATCTAAATCATAAGAGTCTATATCTAGTCTGCATCTAGTCTGAAGGCCTCTACTGTCTGAAAAATCTGAATAAGGAGTTGATGGGACATGTCCCCAACTAACTCCAACTAATAAGATAATCAATGAGATACTAGAAAATCATTATGTCCTCGAAGGATGAGGACTCACTCCTACTCTGACTGCTGAATCTGGAATCTACTGCTGATCTGGAATTCGTGTCTCTGAACCTATAGTGTAACATAAAAAGAAAGCACCATAGCGCGAATGCTTCAGTATATATGTACCGAGTATACATGTGAGGTAGGCTATATGTAATGGTTCACGTGCATGAATAATGCTAACTGACTATCTAATATAAACGTGAGAATACATGCATAAATACTTAACTGTAACTGAAAACATGATTTCGTGATTTCTGAGTCTGTATACTGATAACATGAACTAATAATGTGGGTGACTGTAGATGACAGTACTGAATCTGATGGAACTATCTGAGTTCCGTACTGTATCTGAGTTGACTGTATCTAACAGTCCTGAAATCTAAAGAACTATCTAAGTTCTATTACTAAGACTGATTGACTGTATCTGACAGTCCTGATTTTATAACATGAAACTGTGGGAAATAGTATCTAACCGACATGCCCCAAAGGTGCTATAATAGCTGAGCTGGGTCCAATCTATGCCCTGATTGGAAGGGTGACAATACCGCAACACTGTTAAGGACAACATTTGAGTAACCCTTATATAACAGGTAACTCTAGCGAGAAAGGTGGAACCCTCACATAACAAGTTAAGCCACCTTATCTACCCTCATATAGAAGGCTACGATGTCTCAACCTATGTTGGCTACATAATTTTGGAATGCAAGGATTGCTTCTAGGAATCACACCCTC
This sequence comes from Capsicum pubescens, assembly GCA_030864215.1. NCBI lineage: Eukaryota > Viridiplantae > Streptophyta > Magnoliopsida > Solanales > Solanaceae > Capsicum > Capsicum pubescens. The sequence continues at coordinate 197,985,384 of CM061544.1, read as the reverse complement.
GTAAAAAAGGTGAGTACCCATCCTTGGGTTCACTCGGCTCTAATTCCTACTCCCATCTGAATGGATACTGAACATGATTTACTGAACTGAACTGAGCATGGACTGAGTTACTGAATTTCTGTGGCTGATGAAATACTACTGATATCTAACATCTGACTGAGTCATGAGATCATGGAGATTTTTCCTAAGTCATAAGACTATCTGAAGTCTAAGAGTTCATAGCTTGACTGAGAGTATCGTTAAAAAATGACATGGCTCTAGGCATACAACTAATATTTCGGGTACAAGTACCCCTAGGACTCGATAGAAGGAAACTGACATAGCATGATTTACTTGAAGACTTGACTAACATCATAATACATACTACATTCATAGGAGCCTTTCATCAAACATGTAATAGGCATAAACTTGTACATACATGGCGAGTTCATGATATCAAGTTAGTTAGACAATTTTTCTTCATCTAGGCATTTAATCAAACATATTGTAGGCATAGTACATGTAAAGCACATTATACAACATATAAACATCATGCTTCAATTCCAATTCCATCATACAAGGTTTTAGTCATGAGATTTCGTAAATATTTATCTATACTAATCAACCCACATGAAATTTAACATCAAATCATGGAATAGAAATCAAGTCCTCATTTATCAATATGAAACAGAACATACAAAGCATGAAAACATGAAGAAAGTGCATAACTTGTTGTTAAAAAGGATTCTTGGACTTCATGGATGAAAGGAGTCCATGAATAAACACTATGCATACCTTAGATCATGATTTCGTGAAGATTGATGGTGAAACCTTCTTGAAATTGGACCTTCTGTTAAAACCCTAGCTTGAGTTCTTGAGAGTATTTGAGAAAAACATCAATATTTTGGATGAATAAGGGCTAAATCCCATGTTTGGAAGCTTATATAGGGGGGGCAAATTGACCCTTTTAACCCTGGATACGTAATTTAAATTTTCAATTAAATTTCCCGAATTGGGTCTTTGGCGCGACGCGGCATTATCGCGCCGTGTCACTGGAAATTAACAATTAGGAAATTGCACGGCGGCGCGACGCGGAGCTATCGCGTTTCCACCTTGTCTACGACCTAGAAGTTTGGTACAATGCACCAGTATCACGGAAAAATACTGGAATTTGACAATTGCCATTTGAGCTATCTCCGCGATGCGCTGAAGGCTCAGGTCAAACACTGTCTCACTAAAAAGGCTCTAACTCTTTGCTCGGGTGTCGGATTTGAGCGAATTATATATTGATGGAAAGCTTATTCAATTTCCCACGTTATAGGAATTGAAAATTATGGAAATACCATGTTTATAAGAATGAATTATTATTTCAAAGAAAGTTCTAACATCCTTGAGATAATTTTCAAGCTAAGAAAAAACATGGGTATTACAATATCTCCCCCTTGAGAACATTCATCCTCGAATAATACTGATTGAGAGGGGGAAAAATGAGCTAAACATGAATAACTGGAACCTGATCTCATGACGGACGTGACTGACAAGCTGAACATAACATACTGAACATGCATATCTTATGCATGCGTAACTGATTCATAAATGCATAACTGAAAGTTCTAAAGAACTAAGTTTTCTCACAATGAGAATGCATATCTGATGCATAACTATATAACTGATCTGATACATAAATGCATGACTAAATATGCGGTGGTACTTGATACCAAGCTTATCATGGGAACATGAGCATGAGACTGAATACTAAGTTAGTGATGTACACTAATCATGAAACTAAGTAAGCTTAAGGAGAACTATTACCTTGAACTTGATCTGAGTTGGCGGGGAAAAGGTGAGGGTACTTGGTACGTATATCTACTTCTGCTTCCCAAGTAGCTCCCTCGACGGACTGATTTTGCCAAAGAACTTTAACTAGAGGGACTTCTTTGTTCCTCAATCTACGGATCTGATAATCTAGGATTTCAACTGGAATCTCTTCATAAAAGAGGTTGTTCTGAACATCAATTCTATGAATAGGGACTACGAATGATGGGTCACCTATACACTTCTTGAGCAAAGAGACATGAAATACTGGATGAACTGAGGCTAGATCTGAAGGCAATTTGAGCTTATAAGCTACCTTGCCGAAACGACTGAGAATCTTGAAGGGACCGACATATCAGGGACTGAGTTTTCCATTCTTGCCAAATCTTTTCACTCCATTCATAGGAGAGATCTTGAGGTAGACATGATCACCAATCTCAAACTCGAGATCTTTTCTACGGGCATCTGCATAAGACTTTTGTCGGCTCTGAGCAGCCCGGAGTCTTTCTTTGATCAACTGGACTTTCTCTAAGGCATCAAACACTAAGTCAGCCCCTATGACTGAGGCCTAACTAACTTTGAACCAACCGATTAGAGATCTACATCTCCTACCATAGAGAGTTTCGAATGGAGCCATCTAAATACTAGAATGATAGCTATTATTGTATGCAAACTCAATTAAAGGAAAGTGGTCATCCCAACTACCCTTGAAATAAATTGCACACGCCCTTAGCATATCTTCTAAAGTCTGAATGTTCCTTTCTACTTGACCATCTTTCTGAGGATGAAAGGTTATACTAAGATGGACATGGGTACCAAGACCCTTTTGGAATGCTTTCCAAAAATAAGAGGTCTGGGTACCTCTGTCTGAGATAATAGTCAATAGAACACTGTGCAATCTGACCAGATCCTTAATGTAGAGCTTGGAGTAATCCTCGGTTGAATAAGAGGTATGAACTGGTAGAAAAAAAGCTGATTTGGTCATTCTATCTACAATGACCCAGACTGAATCATGCTGACAAAGAGTTCAAGGAAAACCCATCACGAAGTCCATGTTCACAACTTCCCACTTCCAAGTTGGAATACTAAACTCCTGCATAGGACCACTAGGCTTCTGATGCTCTATCTTAACTTGCTGATATGTAGAGCACTTAGCCACAAATTTTGCAACATCTATTTTCATCCCACTGCACAATAGATCTCCTACAAGTCGTGGTACATCTTTGTGGCCCCTGGATGAATAGAGTAGTGCGCACCATGCGCTTCTACAAAAATTCTCTACCTTAAGTCATCCACACCTAGAACATATAGACGACCCTGACAATGGAGGACGACATCTCCCCCTTGGGAGAAAACCTCTATTTTCTGATTCTGAACTGACTCTTTTAGCTTGAAAAGTCTAGGATCCTTATTTTGCTTTTCTTTTACCTCAGAAACTAGAGATGATTCTGAACTACTCTGAACACATACACCGCCCTCTGAAGAGTCGACTAAGAGAACGCCTAGTCTAGTAAGCTGGTGGACTTCCTGGACTAACTTCTTCTTACTATCATCAATATGATAAATACTACCCATGGACAGTCTACTGAGAGCATCGGCCACTATGTTGGCCTTGCCCAGATGATAGAGGACACTCATGTCATAATCTTTTAAGAGCTCCTACCACCTTCTCTGACAAAGATTGAGATCTTTCTGAGAAAAGACATAAAGAAGGCTTTTATGATCTGAGAAGACATCTACATGAACACCGTATAAATAATGCCTCCAAATCTTCAAGGCAAATACTACAGTTGCTAATTTAAGATCATGAGTATGATAATTCTTCTCATGGGGTTTAAGCTGTCTGGAGGTGTACGCTATGACCTTACAATGCTGCATGAGGACACAACCTAAACCCACTCTAGATGCATCACAATAAACTACAAAACAGTCTGAACCATCTGGAAGAGCTAGAACTGGAGCTGAGGTAAGTCGAGTCTTCAATTCCTGAAAACTCTTCTCGCAAGGATCTGACCACTGGAACTTGACTTTCTTCTGAGTAAATCTAGACATAAGGGATGCAATAAAAGAAAATCCCTCAACAAACCATCTATAATAACCAGCCAAACCCAAGAAACTCCTGATATCTGATAGAGAAATAGGGCGAGGCCAATTTCTTACTGCTTTGGTATTTTGAGGATCTACCCTAATGCTATCACCGAAAATGATATGACCAAGGAATTCTACTGACCTTAGCCAAAATCCATACTTACTAAATTTGGCAAATAACTGATGATCTCTGAGGGTCTGAAGTGCTATTCTGAGATAGTCTACATGATCTCGCTTAGTATGGGAATAGACCAGAATATCATCTATGAAGACTATGATGAACATATCCAAGTACTGCTTGAACACACGGTTCATCAAGTCCATGAAAGTGGCTGAAGCGTTGGTAAGACAAAATGACATGACTAAAAATTCGAAGTGACCATACCGCATATGGAAAGCTATCTTCGGGATGTTACATTCTCTAAATCTGAGCTGATGATAGTCGGATTTGAGGTCTATCTTGGAGAAATAACTGGCACCCTGAAGTTGGTCAAATAAGTCATCGATTCTGTGAGGAGGATACTTGTTCTTGACCGTAACCTTATTGAGTTGACGATAATCTATGCATATTCTGAGAGAACCGTATTTCTTGTGCATAAATAAGACTGGTGCACCCTAGGGAGAAATGCTGGGTCTAATGAATCCCTTATCTAAGAGATTCTTCAAATGATTTTTTAGTTCTCTAAGTTCTTCTGGTGCCATTCTGTATGGCGGAATAGAGATAGGTTGAGTGTCTGAAAAAAGATCAATACCAAAGTCTATTTCCTTTTCAGGGGGAATTCATGGAAGATCTTCGGGAAAGACATCTGAATATTCATTCACTACTGTGACTGATTTGAGACTGGGAGCCTCCGAACTGGAATCTCTGACATGAACTAGATGATAAACACATCCCTTAGATATCAATTTCCTTTCCTGAAGGTAGGAAACAAGTTGACCCCTGAAAGCGGATATGTTACCCTTCAACTCTAGGATGGATTCATTTGGGAATTGAAAATAAACTATTCTGTTTCTACAGTCGACTGTGGCATAGTAGGAATGAAGCCAATCCATGCCGAGAATGACATCAAAATCAGTCATCTCTATTTTGACTAAGTCTGCTGAAGAGACTTTCTGAAATATCATAATCGGGCAGTTCTTGTATACCCGTCGGGCTATGATGGTTTTACCCACTGGGGTAGATACTAAAAAGGGCTCTGCTAGAATTTTCGGACTGATTTCAAAATAAACTGCTATATAAGGAGTAACAAAAGATAAGGAAGCTCTTGGATCTAGCAAAGCGTAAACATGCGCATAAAAGATTTATAACGTACCAGTAACTACATCAGGAGAATTTTCCTGATTATGTCGGTTCTAAAGAGCATAGTGACGATTTGGACATTACACACCAGTAACACTGGAAGTGGCACCTTGCTAATTTGAGAGACCGGACTGAGCTAAAAAATGATTCTATTGACCCTGAGGACCTGGCTGCAGACAGTCTCTAACTTTATGGCCTGTCTTGCCACAACCAAAAAAAATGCCACTACCTGCTCTACACATACCTTGATAGTGCTTACCATAAGTCTGGCAAAGATGATAGGTGCAGGCACTACTAACACTGTCCTAGGTCTTAGAGCCTGGCGCTCTATCTTTGTTACCCTCTCTGAACTTAGGAACTGGGGCACTGGCTGTAGAGGAAGATGGAACTGATGACTTAGGATGAAACTTGGAATGGTTTCCTCCTTCTAATTTAGGCTGAGCGAAGTTGAAACTACCTATCTTCGCTCTCTTATTCTACTTTTCCCTCTGCTTAATTTTCTGCTCTTCTATCTGCTAAGCATGAGTCATGAGTCTAGCTAAGGTCATGTCACTGTTTAGCATGGCGGATTTGCACTCATTAACCATGCTGTTGTTCACCCCTGAAGCGAACTTACTCATCTTGGATCTACTGTCTGCAACCACATGAGGGGCATACCTAGCTAATTGAGTAAACTTAAAAGAATACTCTTTCACTATCATATTTCCCTACCTGAGGTTGATGAACTCTAGCACCTTGGCTTCCCTAAGATCTTGGGGAAAGAATCTGTCTAAGAATGCAGTGAAAAACTCCCCCCACTCTATAGGACCTACATCATTTGATCTTTCAGACTTCCACTGTTTGAACCAAGCATGAGCCACATCCTACAACTGGTATGCAGGTAGCTCAGCACTCTCAACAGTAGTCACCCCCATAGAGCCTGTCACTTTCTGAACTTTATCTAAGAATTCCTGAGTGTCTTTATCTACCTTAGACCCAAGGAAGGTTGGAGGATTCATTCGGGTGAAGTCCCGAATCCTCGTTGCGGATGAGGTTGCCTGGGTTGGCTGGAATGACTGTTGTCCATTCATGATGAGCAGCGACTGATTGAGAAAGAGTGGTAAATGCTATCCTGAACTCCGCATGAGAAACATGATCGCCCAAAGGTTCTTTAGGCTGAGGGGTTGACTAATTTCTTCTCTTAGGAGGCATGTTATTAAATAAAGAGAAGAAAGAGATTAGACTGAGAGACTGACTTATGATTATGCTCATCGGCACGACATAAATACTGAAAGAGGGGAAACTATTCTTAAAATATCTCATAGCACATAAATATGGAGCGCAACACACCCATGTACAAGACTCTACTAGATACGACTTTCAGACTTCCTAGGACTCTATTGAACCTTAGGCTATATGAAATGGTTCACGTGCATGAATAATGCTAACTAACTTTCTAACATGAACGTGAGAATACATGCATAAATATGTAACTGTAACTGACAACATGATTTCATGATTTCTGAGTCTGTATACTGATAACGTGACATGCTAGTAACTGATATGACTGATAACATGAAGCACTATATCTGAATAATGCTGATAACATGGGTGACTGTATCTGAGTATAACTAATAATGTGGGTGACTGTAGCTGACAGTCCTGAATCTGATGGAACTATCTAAGTTCCCTACTGTATCTGAGTTAACTGTATCTGACAGTCCTAAAATCTGAAGAACTATCTAAGTTCTATTACTGAGACTGATTGACTGTATTTGACAGTCCTAATTCTGTAACATGAAATTATGGGAAGTAGTATCTAACCAACATGCCCCAAAGGTGCTATAATAGCTGAGTTGGGGTCCAATCTATGCCCTGATTGGAAGGGTGTCAATACCGCGCCACTAGTAAGGAGAACATGTGAGTAACCCTCATATAACAGGTAACTCTAGCTAGAACAGTAGGAACCCTCACATAACAGGTTAAGCCAGCTCATCTACCCTCATATAACAGGATACGATGTCTCAACCTATGCTGGCTATATAGTTCTGGAATGCAAGGATTGCTTCTAAGAATCACACCCTCATATAGCAGGTGAGTCCCCATCCTTGGGTTCACTCAGTTCTAATTCCTACTCCCATATGAATGGACACTAAACATGATTTACTGAACTGAACTGAGCATGGACTGAGTTACTAAATTTCCATGGCTGACAGAATACTACTGATAGCTGACATCTGATTGAGTCATAAGATCATGGAGATTTTTCCTGAGTCATAAGACCATCTGAAGTCTAAGAGTTCATAGCTTGACTAAGAGTATCGTGAAAACATGACATGGCTCTAGTCATACAACTAATATTTTAAGTACAAGTACCCCCAAGACTCGATAGAAGGAAACTGACATAGCATGATTTACTTGAAGACTTGACTAACATTATAATACATACTACATTCATAGGAGCCTTTCATCAAACATGTAATAGGCATAAAATTGTACATACATAGGGATTTTATGATATCATGCTAGTTAGGAAATTTTCCTTCATCTAGGCATTTAATTAAACATATTGTAGGCATAGTACATATAAAGCACATTATACAACAATTAAATAGCATGCTTCATTTTTAATTCCATCATACAAGGTTTTAGTCATAAGATTTTGTAAATATTTATCTATACTAATCAACCCACATGGAATTTATCATCAAATCATGGAATAGAAATCAATTCCTCATTTATCAACATGAAAGAGAACATACAAAGCATGAAAACATGAAGAAAATCAATAACTTGTAGTTAAAAAGGATTCTTGGACTTCATGGATGAAAGGAGTCCATGAATAAACACTATGCATACCTTAGATTATGATTTCGTAAAGATTGATGGTGAAACCTTCTTGAAATTGGACCTTCTATGAAAACCCTAGTTTGAGTTCTTGAGAGTATTTGAGAAAAATATCAATATTTTGGATGAATAAGGGCTAAATCCCATGTTTGAAAGCTTATATAGGGGGGAAATTGACTCTTTTAACCCTGACACGTAATTTTAATTTTTAGTAAAATTTTCCGAATAGGGCCCTTGGCGCGATGCGGCGTTATCGCGTCGTGTCACTGAAAATTGACAATTGGGAAACTGCACGGTGGCGCGACGTGGAGCTATCGCATTGTCACCTTGTCTAAGACATGGAAGTTTGGTGTGATACGCCAGTATCACGAAAAAATACTGGAATTTGACAATTGCCATTTGAGTTATCTCCGCGACGCGCTGAAGGCTCAGGTCAAACACTGTCTCACTAAATAGGCTCTAACTCTTCACCCGGGTGTCGGATTTGGGCGAATTATATATCGATGGAAAGATTATTCAATTTTCCACGTGATAGGAAGTGAAAATTATGTAAATACCAAGTGTACAAGAATGAATTATTATTTCAAATTAAGTTCTAACATCTTTAAGATGATTTTCAAGCTAAGAAAAAGCACGGGTATTACACAATCTTGCTGAATTTGGAAAATATTGTTTCAATGTTCTCATTTTCTTCCATTTTGAAAAACTCATATTCATTGACCAGGGCAACAGGCTTTGACTTTTTTACTTAGGTGGTTCCTTCATAGGTTACCTCTAATTAATCCCATATCTCTTTTGTAGTCTCACAGGTTGATATCTTATCGTATTATTCTCCACTCACTGCAAAAAGAAGTAGACTTATAGTACTTGCATTAGTTTGAATTAGCTCTTGTTGTTCTTTGATGACCTCAAAGCTTTCAAGGTCTTTTATGCCAGAGCTTTTAGATTCTTTGTATTCTTCCTTTGACTTCTCTTTTAAGTCCTGGAATCATCTTTGGACCCTTCTTGATGACAACCCATGCTTGGAAGTTATTTGATTGGACAAAGATTCTGAACCTAATTTGATTGGACAAAGATTCTGAACCTATTTTTCAAGTAAGAGTGATGTTATCCATTAAAGTATGGTGGTCTTGTGGAGGAGTGGCCATCCTGGAGAAGAGCACTGGGGATTTGATAATTTGCTATTTGATCTTTTCTCACTTGCGATTAAGCAACACTATTGGTGAGACCTGCTCTAATACCAATTGAAATTCAAGAGGGGGTGAATTGAAATTTTCAGTGAGTCAACTACTCACTTCTCACAGTCGACTTGCCTGCAGATTAGTATGCTTCACAAAATAGATTAGATTTAAAATAAACACATAAATAGATAACTGAATTCAAAAGTAAAGAACGCGAGAATTTATCTTGGTTCAACACACAATGTGGTGCCTACTTCTACTCCCCTTGGGTTTCAACATTTCCTTAGATCTATCAACATTGGCTTCGAGTACAATGATGAGAAACAAGTTCTAAGGACTTATTTTTCTCTTCGAATCTTGTGACACAGCTTCAGTTTATATCATAAAGTTGACTCGATCCTATTATTTGTATATCATTTGTAAGATAAAGATTACAAAGCCTTATAAGACTAAGATTGAGACACTTTGAGTTTTTCTTCTTGAAGTTGCACGACCCGTGTCCATCTTTAGTCTTCCTCTTTTATTATCTTCAGTTGCTACTCTTCATAAGTAAACCCAAGATATTTTTTCTCAATCAAAAATTTGAATTGATTCCTTGATTGAGGAATGTAGCCGTATGATATGTCCATATATGTCTTTTACTCACGGCCATATTAGTTATGTCTGTGATCTATTATTCCATTTGGTCTCGTAAAGATTGATGCCTTTCCAAATGTGTTTGTGATATTTTTCTTCTTTTACTTGATCATGATTGATCTGATTTTTCGTGACTTTTGGAGCTGAAATTCTCCTTCTATTTGTTCTCATTGTGATTGATTTACTCCGATGTCGTGGATTGTGAATTGATTTCCTTCCATTCCTGGAGCCGGCTTTCTTTATCCTTCCAACATTAGCAGTCTTCAATATCCTGTAAAGATACACTTGTTAGTTTGTCATTATTAAAATGTAGACTTAGGAGGCTAACACTGACTTGGTTCACCAAGCCATGAAGAAGGTGAAAATGATTAGATAAAAACTTTAGACTTCTCAAAGTCGCCAAAAGTCTTATGTTGATGTGAGGTGGAGAGAGTTTTAGTTTGGGTTAAGTGATTAGGTATTCTTGAAGGTTTCTCCTATGATAGGAGTCATGAGATTTTGGAAGAAGGAAAAGCACAGTCCCCGTTACATTGGTCTATATCAAATTGTGAGGAAAATTGGAAATATCACTTGTGAATTGGATTTGCCAGCAAGTTTGGCTTTGATTCATCCTATTTTAAATCTGTCTATGCTGAAAAAGTGTGTGGGTGATGCTTCTTTGATAGTGCTTATTGAGGATGTTGGTATCATGGATTCATTATTTTTTGAAGAAGTCCCAATTAAAATATAGGATAGGCAAGTTCGTAAATTGAGAACTAAGAATGTAACTTCGATAAAGGTTCTTTGGATAAATTAAAAGATGGAGAAAGCTACATGGGAATCTAAAGAAGATATGAAAACCAAATATATGTCCTTGTTCCCAGCGATGGTTGGCAATGCTTAAGGTATAAGTTTTATTTCCCTCTTATCACATTTAGATTTTCTCTTTGGATTCTATTTGTATTCCTTCTTCTATCGTGCTAAGGGTTCCCTAACTTCTTATTCGAGTATGAATGATCCAAAGAGGGGAGGGGTAATGTGACATTCCAAGTCATTGAGATCTAGACCCTCCAAGAGATGAATAATTATGTTAACCAAATTATGAAAATAATGTCAGAACTACCAGCAATAACAGTCCTGGCAACGACTCATTGTCAAGCATAATGACTCGTTAGGAGGGACTCGTCACAATAAAAGGTTACCCAGGAGTTCAACCCCTAACCATGAGTCTTTGTCATGACTCGTTATATCAGATAACGAGTCATCATGAGACACTCATCGTTATAATAGTGAAGGACTAAATTCTTGACCCTCAGGTAACGACTCCAGGCCAAAACTAATCATCCCTAGTAACGACCCTCAGGTAACAACTCTAGGCCAAAACTAGATTCTCCCCACTAATCTCCCTGGACACTGCAATATTTTATGATGTAGGATCTGAGGACTTTTCTATTACTGCTATGAATCATTAGGTAGTTTGGTACGTTGGTTGAGTTGTTGTGAGATGGTGAGCCTCTTTTTTTTTGCAAATCTCTGCTATTTCATTAGGTTTCTTTTCATATTTTGAGAATTGATTCTCTTTTGTCATGGTTTGGGGCATGTTCTAACCTAGTTTGGTATTTTTGGTTTTAGAGGCTTTTATGGATAGTGTTGGAATATTTTGGAAGTTGTGTTTTGACTCTTAGAACTTGATTAGACTTGTCTATCTTTATTATATATTTTGGTTGGTGTAATACCTCGTACCTTTTCTACCTAAAATATGTCCCAAGAATGTTAAAGAATAGCTTTCAAAATGGATGATAATTATTTTGTGTGAAATTTCCTAGATTTGGACTTTTCATGGTGTGAGAAATTAATTAAGCTTTCCATCGATACCAAATTTGCCCAATTCCGACACTCACTGAAGGAGTTATGGCACTTTTAGGTTGGCAGTGTGTCACCTGGACCCGTAGCGCATCGCGGAGATGAGAAAATTCACATTTTTCAATTTTCAGTGGCGCATTGTGGAGAGGGCAAAATCCCCAATTGTCCGATTCCAGTGAAGGTCCGCGATAGTGGCGCGTCGCGTCGAGTTTCCAGGTCCCATCCAAGCTGGCAATGCGATACCTCCGCATCGCGCCACTAAGTATTTTCCTAGCTGGCATTTTCAAGTGGCTTTGCGTGATAGTGGTGCTTCACGCTAAGGCCAAAAATTGGGACCCCAGATTATTTTTCTAGTTTTGTTTAGGAGTTAAAGAGGGGTATTTTGGACTTTTCCCCAACCCCCAATCCGTCCAAACACACGGTTAAAGCCTTTTAGAAGCATTATATGCTATGTTTCATCAAAATTACTCCCATTCAAAACCTTAGGCTTCAATATTCATCTCTAAGAAACTCAAGATTCCACCATCCTTTTTCCAGATTATTTCAAGATTTAATATCCCTAGACCAAGAGCTTCAAGAATCTTCATTCAAGAGTACAAATAGCATCTCAAAAAGCAAGCTTATTCATTTAGTTCATCATCTAAGGTATGTGGGGTTTCAACAAGGACAATCCTTTCGGTCTTGTGCCCAAAATTATATTTTTAAGCAAAATTTCTTATGTTTGAGATTGGGTTTATACCCAAAAGTATCTTATTAGTGATTTTGAGCATGATATTAGTGAATTACAAAATTTCACATTTGTTTAAGCAAAATCCTCCATGTGCTAAGTGTGGTAGGGACCATCCCGGTGAGTGCTTAAATAGGCAGAAGGGTAGTTTTGGTTTTGGTAAGTTGGGTCATGTTGTTTGAGATTGCCCGCATGCTAGACAGGAAAATAAAGATGTTCGTCCCCAGGATCAGGCTAAAAGTGCACCAGCTCTTTTAGGTCGCCCAGCCTCTCCTCAGGGTGCATCATCCAGTACTGATGGCGGTCAGCACCAAAACAGGTTTTATGATTTACCATCCCATCAGGAGTAGGAAGATTTGCCAAATATTGTTACTGGTATGCTTTGTATCTTTCATTTTGATGTTTATGTGTTGTTAGACCCTGGGTCAAGTTTCTCTTATGTGACCCCGTTAGTTGCTTTGAATTTTGAGATAAGTTCTGAAAAGATTTTAGAGCCTTTCTTGGTTTCCACCCCTGTCGGTGAGTCAGTCATTGCTAAACAGATTTACAAAAAGTGCCCTATCATTGTCCATCATAAGGTCATATTCGTAGACTTAATAGAATTAGATATGGTTGATTTTGATCCTATTCTTGGTATGAATTGGCTCCATTCCTATTATGCTTCTATAGATTTTCGCACCCGAGTGGTGAAGTTTTAGTTTCCAGATGAGCCTTTCTTTGAGTGGTCAGGTAATTCAGTATCTCCTAAGAGTCATTTCATATCTTATCTTACGGCCAAAAAGTTGATTTCCAAAGGTTGTATTTATCATCTAGTTCGAGTTAAAGATACTAAGTATGAGACTCTAACAGTTCAGTCAGTCAATGTAGTAAATAAGTTTTCTGATGTTTTTTTTGGAATATCTCCCAGGGGTTCCTCCCGATAGAGAGATAGAATTTGAGATTGACCTTCTTCCCGATACTCAGCCTATTTATATCCCTCCTTATTGTATGGATTCCACAGAGATTAAGGAGTTGAAGGAGCAACTCAAAGATCTTTTAGATAAAGGTTTCATAAGGCCTAGTGTTTCTCCATGGGGCGCTCCCATCCTATTCGTGCGAAAGAAAGATAGTTCATTACAAATGTGCATTGACTATCGTCAGCTAAATAAGGTCACAATCAAGAATAAATACCCTCTTTCTAGAATTAATGAATTATTTGATCAATTACATGGTATAAGTTATTTATCAAAGATAAACCTTAGATCCGGCTATCACCAGCTTAAAGTTAGGGAATGTGATATTTTGAAGACTACTTTTAGAACCCGTTATGGTCATTTTGAGTTCTTAGTCATGTATTTTGGGCTAACCAATGCTCCAGCAGCCTTCATGGACCTCGTGAATTGAGTGTTCAAAGAGTATCTTGATATGTTTGTCATAGTGTTCATATATGTTATCCTTGTATACTCCCGTAGTGAGGATGACCATGCAGATCATCTTAGAATTGTCCTGCAAACTCTTAGAGATCATAAATTGTTCGCCAAATTTAGTAAATGTATGTTTTGGCTAAGATTAGTAGCCTTTCTTGGTCATATTATTTCTGCCGACAGCATTAGAGTTGATCCCCAAAAGATAAAAGCCGTAAGAAATTAGCCTAGACCTATCTCTCTGTCAGATATTAGAAGTTTCTTGGGTCTAGCTGGCAATTACCGCTATTTTGTTAAAGGTTTCTCATCTATTGCGTCTCTTATGTCTAGATTTACCCAAAAGAAAGTTAAGTTCCAATAGTCAGATTCCTGCGAGAAGAGTTTTCAAGAGTTAAAGACTCGAGTCACTTCAGCCCCAGTTCTAGCATTACTCGATAGTACGGATGGTTTTGTTGTTTATTGTGATTCCTCTAGAGTTGGTTTGGGTTGTGTGTTGATGCAGAGAGGTAAGGTCATAGTCTATGCCTCTAGACATTTAAAGCCTCATGAAAAGAATTACACAACCCATGATTTGGAATTAGCTGTTGTTGTGTTTGCTTTAAAAATCTGGAGATACTATCTTTATGGTGTTCATGTTGATGTGTTCACGGTCCACAAAAGTTTGCAGTATATGTTCACCCAAAGGGAGTTGAACCTTCATCAAAGAAGGTGGTTAGAGTTTCTAAAGGATTATGATATGATTGTGTTGTATCATTCGAGCAAGGCTAATATAGTGGAAGATGCCCTTAGTAGGTTGTCTATGGGTAGTATTGCTTATGTGGAGAAAGATAAGCAAGAGTTGGCCCGATAAGTGCATTGTTTGGCTAGATTGGGTGTTAGGTTGCTTGATTCAACTGAAGGAAATGTTTGGGTTCAGAGTAGTTCCAAATCCTCTTTAGTTTCCGAAGTAAAGGAGAAGCAAGATACGGACCCTAGTTTAGTCAAACTGAATGAGTCAGTTAAAGACCAAAAGATAGAGGTTTTCTCCCAAGGCGGAGATGGCGTGTTCAGATGCCAGAGTAGGCTGTGTGTTCCCTGTGTTGATGACTTGAGATAGAGAATTATGGTTGAGGTGCATGGTGTGCGATATTCGATTCATCCTGGTGCTACTAAGATGTACTGCAATTTGCGAGAAATCTATTGGTGGAATGGTATGAAGAAAGAAATAATGGAGTTCATAGATAAGTGTGAAATTTGTCAATAGGTTAAGGTAGAGTACCAAAGACCTGGTGGTACGTTGCAAGAGTTTGGTATCCCCACTTGGAAGTGGGAAGAGGTGAATATGGATTTTATGAATGGTTTACCACAATCGCGTCATCATCATGATTCGATATGGGTTAGTGTAGACAGATTGACTAAGTCAGTGCATTTCTTGCCAGGTCATACGTCCTATACAACTAAAGATTATGCTAAGTTGTATATCCGAGAGTTAGTCAGATTACATAGAGTTCCCTTGTCTATTATTTCGGATAGGGGTACTCAGTTCACTTTCTAGTTCTGGAAAGCTTTTCATAAGGGTCTGGGTACCCAGGTTCATCTCAGTTCCGTCTTTCATCCTCAGACAGATAGTCAAGCAGAGAGGACCATCCAAACTTTAGAAGATATGTTGAGGGCATGTGCTCTTGATTTCAAGGGTAGTTGGGATGAGCATTTGCCATTGATTGAGTTTTCTTATAATAATAGTTATTGTGCTAGTATTCAGATGGCCCCATTTGAGGATCTGTATGGGAGGAGATGTAGATCACCCATAGGTTGGTTTGAAGTGGGTGAGGCCACTTTTCTTGGGCCTGATTTTGTATTTGAGGTTGTGTAGAAAGTCAAGCTGATTAGAGAAAGGTTGAAGACAGCCTAGAGTCGTCATAAATTATATGCAGATGTGAGGAGAAGGGACCTCGAGTTTAAGGTTGGTGATTTAGTGTATCTGACGATTTCACCCATGAAGGGGTGAAGAGATTCGGAAAGAATGGGAAACGTAGTCCTCGGTATATTGGCCCTTATAGAATTCTGAGTCATGTTAGGAAAGTAGATTATGATCTTGTGTTCCCAGCAGACCTGTCAGCAGCCCATCCTGTATTCCACGTCTCTATGCTTAAGAAGTGCATCGGTGACTCCACCGATGTAGTTCCATTAGAAAGATCAGATATTCAGAACAACCTTTTATACGAAGAGATTCCAGTTGAGATTTTAGATCATCAGATCCGTAGATTGAGGAACAAAGAAGCTCCCTTGGTCAAATTTCTTTGGCAGAATCAGTCGGTTGAGGGCGCTACTTGGGAAGCAGAAGAAGATATGCGATCCAAGTACCTTCACCTCTTCTCCGCAACCTCATATTTAGCCGAAGGTAATACTCTTCCTTGATTTAGTTCTTTTCTAATCAAATATTCATCTATATAGTTGTCCTCGTGTAATTCATGCACTCACAGAATTAGTCAGAAGCTCAAAATGATATAGATTTAGTTATTCAGTTCATTCTAGTTGTGCATGCTATCTTATAATCCCAGGTTCCTTAGAAATTTCAAATTAACTAGTAATATTCGAGGACGAATATTTCCAAAGGGGGAGATATTGTAATACCCCACACCTTTTCAAGCAAAAATCCATCCCAAGAATGTTAAAAAAAAGCTTCCAAAATGGATGATAATTATTTTGTGTGAAATTTCCCAGATTTGGACTTTTCATGGTGTGAGAAATTGATTAAGCTTTCCATCGATACCAAATTCGCCCAATTCCAACACTCGGTGAAGGAGTTATGGCACTTTTAGGTTGGCAGTGTGTCACCTGGACCCTTAGCGCATCACGGAGATGAGAAAATTCACATTTTTCAATTTCCAGTGGCCCTCCGCAATTTTGGCGCATCGCGGAGAGGGCCAAATCCCTAATTGTCCGATTTCGGTAAAGATCCACAATAGTGG
This sequence comes from Capsicum pubescens, assembly GCA_030864215.1. Taxonomy (NCBI): domain Eukaryota; kingdom Viridiplantae; phylum Streptophyta; class Magnoliopsida; order Solanales; family Solanaceae; genus Capsicum; species Capsicum pubescens. The sequence goes on along the minus strand of CM061544.1, from coordinate 197,968,636 downwards.
CACGTCGCGCCGAGTTTCCAGGTCCCATCCAAGCTGGCCACGCGATACCTCCACGTCGCGCCACCAAATATTTTCCCAGTTGGCATTTTTCAGTGGCTTGGCGCGATAGTGGCACATCGCGTCAAGGCCAAAAATTAGGACCCCAGTTTATTTTTCAATTTCGTTTAGGAGTTAAAGGGGGATATTTTGGACTTTTCCCCAACCCCCAATCTGTCCAAACATATGATTAAAGCCTTTTAGAAGCATTATATTCTAAGTTTTATCAAAATTACTCTCATCCAAAACCCTAGGCTTCAACATTCATCTCCAAGAAACTCAAGATTCCACCATCCTTTTTCCAGATTGTTTCAAGATTTAAGATCCCTAGACCAAGAGCTTTAAGAATCTTCATTCAAGAGTACAAATAGCATCCCAAAAAGAAAGCTTATTCATTTATTTCATTATATAAGGTATGTGGGGTTTCAACAAGGACAATCTTTCGTCCATGTGCCCAAAATTATGTTTTTAAGCAAAATTTCTTATGTTTGAGATTGGGTTTATACCCAAAAGTATCTTATTGATGATTTTGAGCATGATATTATTGAATTACGAAATTCCACATTTGTTTTGAGTTAAAGAATGCTTTCTTATGATTTTGAATACCACGAGTATGTTATGAGATATTGATTTCGGATTTTTGATTGAGTTTAAGCATATATTTATGATTCTTGATTTTAGTATTTTGATATGATTGAAGTGTTTTAAAGAAAACCTGTTGAGCATGATGATTTACTATGAAATTTTCATGAGTTTGAGACATGGTTTATTAGACCCTAATTTGAGCATTTATATTTCAAGAACTTGTGCTTTGAGCACCCTGAGATTAGTATATTTTGAGTTGAATAAAAAGTATTTGATCTTCGGATCCTGAGTTGAGTTTTGGAATCCACTTTTCAGAGTTTATTTCAGATTACAGATATATATATAGTTGGTTTACATTATAAACCATGAGATTATTTTTAAAAGTGGATTTCCAATGAGATGAACGTAGCAAATAAAAAGGGAGTAGTATTTAGCACCAAGTTGGGTACGTTTCCAAGGTTTCATACCCCAGAACTACATGCCACCATAGGATTGAGATTAAAGTGCCCATAGAGGCAGAGATAGTGATTACTTAAGCTGAGGTTATACTCCCTGGCAAGAGTATGACACCTCTCCCCCAACATGAGGTTTCCTCCTTAGGAGGACGAGACGTTGGACTCCATGTAGCTCGCATGGTTTATGTCGGTTAAGAGAACCCCCTACTAGTATTAAATAATGAATAACTTTTAAGATAAAGTATATTTTCTTAAAGTTTTAAAGCTTATAGACTATAGATTCTAGAAAAGAAAAGCTTTTAGAGACTAAGTGTTATGACTCATAAGAATTAGATTGCATGTTTTGCTATTTATGCCTTATACTTTCAGATTTCAGATATGTCAAGCCTATGTGAGTCATTTACATTTAGCATGCATTGTTTTATAAACTTATATGATATTATTTACTTGTTACATACACCCTCATATATTTAGTACATCCTCAAAGTACTGATCCACATATATGTCTATGTACTACATTGTCTCATAATGTAGGTTCAGGTGCTCAGTCTCGACAGTGCAAGTGATTTCCGAGTACCTCATCTACATCCCTGCAGCTGGTGAGTCCTCATAGTTCGGGGACTTAGTATTCAGATTTCTAGTCTCATTAGTAGATGTTTCTTTATCATTATTCATTCTAGACATTTTGAGTCAGCTGGGGCCTGTCCCAGTGGCTCTCCAGATCCAGTCATTAGAGGCTTGTCAAACTACTAGTTTTAGTTGTAGCCTATGAGTCAGCATTCAGATTTTATTTTCAGTATTGCTATACTAAGACTTGAGAGATTGAGATGTTTTAGATAAGTATTCCGCAGTTATTATGATTTTATAATTATATTTCCTTACTTTGAGATTCAGAGTTAGTAGAAAGCAGTCAAGGTTAGCTCAGGATTACTCCTAGTTCTGAGCACCGTGTGGCATTCCGGGAACTAGATTTTGGGGTGTTACAGTTGGATTCCATTATTTAATTTTTTTGTGCTCAGGAAGTTAGTCTAAGGGGGTGGTATCAGGCCCATGGTGAGCTTGAGATACCCGTCACAACTTGTCCCTGGTTCAGATCATGACAGATCATCACTAACTTCCACTAATTTCAATAAAGCATCTCTTATTTTTGGAGTTTGAAATCTTATTGCTTTAATACTTTCAATACGACTTTCTCAAGGTGTTTGTGACAATGATTTAAGAATTAAATTGGATACACATTCTTTTAAAATCGTCCACTGCTTAGTGGAATAAGAAAATAGTGAATATATGCATTATACCACTCCAAAGAATGATATAGCTTTTGTACAAGAATTAACCATATCGCATATTACTAAATTTAGATTATGACAACCACATAGTGTATAAAATTATTTAGGATTTATATCAAGAAGTCTTTTTTGCACTCCTTGGTGTTCTCCATTCATATTAGATTTGTTATCATATCCTTGTCTTCTTAAGTTATCAATGTTAAGTCCGTTACATTTTGTTTCATCTAAAATAACTTCAAAAAGATCTTTTCCACTTGTATCATCCACTTTTAAGAATTCTAAAAATATTCGATACTTTGTATTGGTTGTTGAAATATCCACACTCAGTAATATAAAAGATATTTTCTCCTGATGACTTGTATCTGGTAGAGGTGTACATAGGTCGGGTTGGTTTAGTTTTTTATTAAATTATTGCCAAATCAATAATGTCGGTTTTCTAAATCTATAAACCAAATCAAACCAATATACAATCGATTTTTTAATTTCAGTTTTAGTCGGGGGTTTTCGGTTTTCTCGGTTTTCTCGGTTTTTTACAATTATAATGTGATTGAAGAAAAAAATTAAATATTTTCACTAAAAAGATAAAAAAAAAAAAACAATGGTCATAGAGTAGTTTCAATTAAAATTATGTTGGCAAATTACTAAGACGTCTAAACTGCTATCTCTCAAAGTAATATTATGTGGATACCCAGTGGTTCAATTTCTTAGACACTAGTCACAGTATCGTGTCTGAAAGTTCCCTTCAAATAAAATGTGAGCATACAAAAGAATGAAGAATTGGAGACAACTTATTAAGAACTTGACTCCATAAAGTAATTAACTATAACATAATTCCATAAAAAAAAAAACCTAAATCACAATTTGACGAATGAATGAACAAAATGTAAAGTGAAGCAATGAAGAGTATTAGGTTTTTATATGCAAAAATTCAGATATAGGTAAATTTTAGTCAATAATTACAAGACATGGTTAATGTTTGCATAGTTACAAAACATAGATATACCTTAAATTCCTCTCTTTCTCTCACTCTTTCTCGCCTCTCTCCTCCTTCTCTCTCCCCTCCTCCATTCCTGTCCCTCTATTAGTCCCCCCCCTCTTTCTCGCTTTTTTATTTTTTATAATTTCAAGAATTGTATATTTGTATATAAACTATGCAAAATGTATATGTACACACTCAATATAAATTTTGCAAACTGTATATATACAGATATATAGTTATTTAATATACAAACATTCAGATATACAATTGAAAAAAAATGTACATATACAATTAACAACTTATACATATATGACTTATACATATACGACTTATTCAATTGACTTATACATATACGACTTATACAATTATATCACATATACAATTAATATACAATTTATACATATGCGCATATATATATATATACAATTAACAACTTATACATATATGACTTATATAATTGACATATACAATTGACATATATGACTTATACAATTGACTTACACATATACTACTTATACAATTACATCATATACACAATTAATATAAAACTTATACATATACGCATATATAATTGACACATAATATATAATTGATAACAATTTAGTTAAATTGAGAAAATAATGATTGAACTAAGTTATCTCAATCAAAATTTATGATAGAAAGGATTGCAAAATATAAAAAATCAAAAAAAAATTAAATCTAATATCAAAAATACTGAAAATTACCTCAAATCTTCAACAAATATTCTAAACGGATTTTATGTGGTGACAAATCCGCAAAAAAGGTTCTCCAAAGTAAAATCAAGGATGATATCTTGTGATATTAAAGTTATTTTGAGAGAAAAATAAGGAAAAAAAAAGTTGAAGAAGGTCTCTTGAAGAACACTATTATGATGTTGCCAATGTTGTTGTTTCTTCAATGTAAAATCAAGGATATTAGAGTGATTTTGAGAGAAAAATAAGAAAAAAAAAGTTGAAGAAGATATCTTCAATAATCGTGCGTTTTGATGTTCCCATTGTTGCCTTTTTTTTTGCCAACAGAACAAAAAAATAATTTTAAACTACCAAATAACTATGAATTGTAATTTGTTAAAACATTAACCATACCATGTAATTATATTAATATTGGGCTTTATATTAATTTGTTACTAATGGACAAATATTATAATTAAAGGCCCAAAAATATATATCTATTTTCTGAATATAAAAAAGTAATAAAAATAATTAGAAAGTAGATTATAAGTAATATTTTTTTACGTATAAAAAATTAAAATTATATATATATATTATGTCGGTTCGGTTTGGGTTCGGTTTGATTTTATTTTTGCTAATACCAAACCAAATCAAGAATGATCGGATTTTTTTGCCAACACCAAACCATAAGTCAGTTTTTTTCCTTGATTTGATTTGATTTATTGGTTCGATTTGACTTAACGGTTCAATTTGTACACCCGTAGTATCCGGGTGCAATCAAGTATGATAGAGAAATACTTTATTCTATATTTTTTTCAATAACTTTATTCCTCATTTCACTTGCCAACAATTTTATTAATTCCTTTTGCATATTATACCCAAGATAACGGTTATGAATTTCATCATGTTTGATTCTACATATATGTGCTTGCATGATTGGATCAAATTCTACAATCATTTTAATAAGACTTAAGAAGTTTTGATTATTTTCTTGACAAATCTTTTCATTCTTTTCCCTAAATGCTAAACTATTTTTTTCAAGAGTTTTTATGATAGAAATGATTCTTGACAGTAATTTGGTGTTACACATATTTATCAATTATTTTATTATTGCGCAATCCAACTTTTAAATCAATACATGAGCTCATATCGATAATATGTTGTTTGGTTGTTTCATGAGTTCTAAGTTTAGTACTAAGATTTTTCATTCTCTACTACCCTCATTAGCTCATTTATTGTTCTTAACATTAAAAGTGGTATTAAATAATGTGCAACAAAAAAATACTTTATTAAAATCTTTGAAATAAACTAATCATCTTCTTTCATGTTTTTCTCCATTTGCCAATCTTTGAAAATAAAATTTAGTAGAAAAATGTATTGAAGATTCATTCTTTGGAAAATCTATATAGGTAATTATAATTGGCTCCTTTTTTATTAATAGATCACTTAACTTTGTATCAACATTATTCCATTGACTAAGATCATAAATGTTTTTTGGAATACAATTATTCGATTAATTTATAAGTTCTTGATCTTCTTGAGAATCTATATTCGATTTTCAACAAATTTCCTTTCTTTCTTCTTATATTTGGATTGTTTAATCATCTAACTCAACTAAGTTAGTGACATTCATCTAAATAACATTCTCCTACATTTTTTTATCTAATTTTGGTATTATCTATAAAAAATTTATCAAGAGCTCCTTCTCCTACATTTTTTATCAAATTATCAACTTTTCTTTTTCTTCTAAGTTTTGAATGACCAGATTCATACTTTCTAGTTGACATTTTAAATTCTAACAAATATTTTAATTATACATTATCTACAATATCAATTAAAAAGAAAACAAATATAAGAAACTAAAGTAATATTAGAAAATTGGAATAATATTACCCGATTTAAGAAATATAAAGATTTGATTCCAAAATATTTTTTGGATGCTCTCTTCAAGTTAAAATTATCAAAAGATTTATTCTTTGAATTGTCCAACTAAGAACTCTTGAACTTAAGAGGAAGAAAGTAAGAAAGAATTAAGGATAGAGAAAGTGGGAGCAAGATATGAAAATTGAGAAAGAGGTAAAAAAAAGATGATAATTTGAAAAAAAAAACAAAAGACTAACGTTTTTTGATGGAAAGGGTAAAAAGTGTGGTCATTCATCCATCATATCATTTGTCCTTCAAATTTCCTACTTTTAAGCTATATGTACTTTATTTACCATCCAAAAACTTCTTTCCTTTTATTTTACATAAAACAGTGTAAGTAGTAATTTTTTTTTTTTTAAAATCTACTTCAATAATTATAAGAAAATGGGAGCCCCCAAATTTGGGGGGACTAAGGCAATGGCCTTTTTAGTAAAGTTGTTCAGCCAATCCTGATCCCAATGAAGCTTTCCACTCACAAACAAAACTGAAACATTTAATTTCATTTTTCTATAAGAGCCAGAAGTACTATTTAATATCTCAGTACAATAATCAACACTAGTCTAAGAATCACTCTTAAAACTATATATTTTGACCTCAGAGTCGCTAAAACTTCATAAATATACTTATAAAAGATATCCAGTACCTTATAAAAAAATCATGGAGCTCATCATATCCAAAATCATATAAGGGAAAGATATTCTTCCGTCTATGACACGACCCGAACCGGGGCCTTGTTGTAATAAGCAATCTCAAGTCCAACCCTAACCGGAGACCACCCACGATAATCAACCCAACCAACCAAAATGTACCCTGATTCGGATGAACTCTGAAGATATAACAAGATAACATATCCACCAGGTGGTGAATATGGATAACATATCTGAGGCCAACCCAACTAAGTCAATCCACCCAACAAGAAACCAATCCAACAAAACCAAAACCAAGATAATAATTCAATGTATGTTTATATATATATGACATAATCCATCTATACCATACCTAAGTCCACAGTTGTCCATACAAAGCCTCTAAACCAAATCGAAGAGTACCTAGTCGGTACATGCCTACGACATAGCCAAAAACCAAGTCTTATGAAGGACGACGGTACATAAAGTAATCCATAACATGAAATAGATGCCTTCAACTGTGAAAGCTCACCACTTTAATCGGATAGCAAATCCCAAATCCGATCACTAAGCAGGAGTAGTAGAATGACCGTTTCCTGCATCGCATGGGGATACAGCCACCCAAAGACGGGTTAGTGGGTGAACGTTAGCATGAACTCAGGATAAGGATAAAATAATGTCATTCAATAAAACCAACTAAACCATCCATATGCATACAAACCATACATATATATAACTATTCCGAGAAGAGGACCGGGCTTAGCATTCATTTGAAACCATTAACCTGGGTATGTGTAGCTTAACCGTCCTTAACCACCCAGGGGCTATATGGGTACAGTGTAACCCTATGAACGGTCCCCGATGCAGGTAGTCACACAAACCAGAGATACCATAAGAGCAAGGGATTATCAAGTACCCTTACCCTCCATGATACATATGTAAGGGTACTTAGAGGAATCCCATGTACCTTGTAGTATCATAAAAAGGTCTCCATTCCTTACCCCACATGTTCGCAAACATGAGTTTCCAGTATTCGTTCATTGAACTCCCACTTTCATAGTTAGCTATCACACCCCTCCATTATTGCCCAATTAAAACCATTTTCAACCAACCAATCCATTCTACCATTTATCATTTACCAAGGCTATTAATGGTGGTACTGTCATATCGACTATAACTTGCAAGTATTATCCGACTATAACTTGCAAGTATTATCCTTAGCCAAACCTTTTAAAGTAAAGGGATTCCCGTGTACCTATTTACCAAGTTAACTTGGGGAAGTCCCATGTATCCCACAAGTGTTCTATTTTGTTTGCTTGGGGGATTCCATTATACCCCATAAGTATGCTATTATTATATTAGTTTGGGGCATTTCGTTGTACCCCACAAGTGTTCCTTTAACTTGTTTACTTGGGGGATTCCATTGTACCCCACAAGGATGTTCAATTAATCCATAACCATTATTCGAACCAATTTCATAATTTCAATCACTTAGGGGATTCCAACACACCTCGCACAATTTTCATTTAAACCAACCATAACCACCAAGACGTTACCCTTTAACCATTCACACCATTTAAACCATTTTAGACCGTTCCAAACATTTAAAGCATTATACCATTCAAACCATTTAAACCATGCAAAACTATCCAAATCTATTTAAGGTTCCATTACCAAACCATATCGTGCAATAGTTCCAATGAAAGTTCAACAATAGAGTAAAAACATTCTTTTAGGCATTTTATCAAACATGTTGAGGGCATACATTTACCAAAACCAAAACCAAAGCATAAACCATCATAATTAAGGTTACCCATGACCCATTTGTTAAACAATAACCAACAATCACTCACATGTGCAAACAGTTACCAAAAACATAGTTTAAACCAATACCAAACAACATGCATCAAGACCCTCAACATTCCTTCAAAACCACCATTTATGATTTCACAAATCAATGTTTAAAACACATTAATTATGCCTTTAGTTGGAACTAACAATGAGGGAAGAAGTACATGTCTTATACACAAGGATTCTAGAGAGTAACTTGACTCTTGAGCCCTTTGTAGAACACATGTATTAACCCTAGCCTCTAATCTTCAAGAGAGTGTTTAAGGAATATATTTGGAGACCTTAGCCTCCAATCTTCAAGAGAGTGTTTAAGGAATGTATTTGGAGTATTTCTATTCTTTTACAAGTGTTATGAGAGGCCACCAAGGGTTAGATAACGTGGGTACATAACGGTTTTAGGGTAGGAAATTTCTAAACTACCCTCGACTTGAAACTTAAAACAAGTCACATGGGAGGGTATGACTCTCCTATGCAATCCGTACCCTAGGGTATGAGTGGTACCCTAACTCATACCTAAACCCCCCCATGACCCTCCACACTGGTTCCAATACGGCTACACCAACCCAAATCGTACCTTAGGGTACGAGTGGTACCCTAAACCATACCCCCAAATCATATCAGGGATAGTTTCTACAAGACCAACCAACCATGCACCATACGACTTGGCATTGTACCCCTTGTATCCAAGCATATAAATCGTACAATGTTGAGTTGTATCTTGGACAGTAAACAAGCCAACTCTACTTCCCAATATACTAGTGAACCATCAAGACATCCCCCAGCCCATATCCAAGGGTACAAATGGTACCCTTGAGTCGTACCAAGTCCAGTAAGTCAAAAACCTAAGAAATTTTGCAAGGGTCAAATACCCGGGGTGTTATAGTCTCCCCCACTAGAATTATTCATTCTCGAATAACGAGTACGAGTAGGAACAAGCACGAGGTAACACACAAACTTTCCCTCAACCAAAATAGAAGATAATGACATAAACTAAGATGATAAGATCATCCCATAACCCCAAACACGATTTATACCTCAATCCCTACCTCTAAGTTAGAAAACAAAGATACAAGAGAACCATTCCTTACCTTTAACAAAGTTAGAAAACAATGATGTGTCAAAGATCACATACCCTTCGGACAAATTTTCAAAATGAAGAACCAACGCGGATCCTTGGACTCTATGTCCCCTTCCACATCCCAAATGGCTTTCTCAGACCTTTGGTTTCACCATGGAACCTTTACCGAAGCCATACCTTTCGTTCGCAATCGGCGAACTTACCAATCCAAGATCCTTACTGGGACTTCCTTAAGGAACAAGAAATCTAAGATACTTGTACCACCCAAAGGAACCAACCAATGAAGGACCATCCACTCCTTACCTCCACACAACCACATGGAATACCGGATGAATGGACTCATGCCAGGGAGAAAGTCTAATTTAACTCACAATTTCTTGAGACACATAACTATGAGAGTTTGAGTCTAACTATACACTACCACTTCCATGTTCAAACCTATTCAAAAAAAAAATTACCTTAGGCCACTGGGCTCTACTTTTTACATCTATCCCAAAACACTACTCCACTTTCATACCAATATAATATGAAAACCATAAGTAAAAGACAAGGGAAAAACCATAACCAACCATTATAATCATAAACCCCAACATATAATTGAAAACTCCAAAAATCATAACACAACTATGCCATGAAAACAATTATTAAATCATGTCTCCCCGAGCCTCTTAAATATCCAACACAAGTATTGGTATGTGTACTAATCACAACATTCAAGCCTACCATTTATATACCTGTGGTATGATCTATCCTTCCAAAGATCTAGTATCCTTTATAATTTCATAAAGATATCCACCACCTATTCTCTTTCTAACCATTTCTCATGACAACAACTTTACCTTACTCTCCAAAACCTTAGTTCTAGTAGTCACCCCAGACTCTCCCCCACGTAGACACTTCTACATTCCTCGTTTACAAAACACCACTATGCTTTCCAAGCCACTACTACCCTAATCATGGGAAGGGTTGTTAAGCCACCGAATTACAAGAATTACCCATACCATCCTAGGCAAGATCCCCAAAACAAGATACGGCACCATAGGGACTAAGTACTTTATAGAAACCACCTAGACCATAATGAAGAACTATCCCGACATAACCATACCATAAAAGGATTCCTTAAAACAGGAAACCAAAAGAAACACAATTGTATATACCATAGGTAATCTAATGTAAAGCCAAGATTCATATCCAGTGAACAAGGAGGATGCAGAATTTGAAACTTAGGCATATGTTCTAATAGAACGTATGCAATACTAGTAGAGTGCTCTCTTAGTCAAGATAGAAGAGAACCACTAGATTATGAAGCTCGGCCTTCCCTTAAATTCCACCACTAAAGGGAAAATTTTAGATTAACCACCAACATTCATCCCATGCCACCTATAAGCACAACACTCTACTCTAATTGGTATCACTAAGGATGTACACTAGGGACACTTGGTTTTCCTATACCCAAAACCTTATTAATCCATATGTTACCTACAGCTCGGCATAGTCATATAGACTTCATTCTCTAATCTGTCCATTGACTAAACCTTCAATCCATTCGTTCAATCTGAACTTCTAGCCTATATGTCACACTTTACCACTATTAAATTACCCGAGCCACCAACCTTACCCATTCCGCACACCTCATTCAACCTACCAATTTACCTTCACCATGCCCATATTGCTATCCCCGAATTAACATACTCCTATTATCACAATTAATACCTAGGATCAAACCTAACATTCATCAACCATCACGCATTACCAACAAGCACCCTATATAGAATATACACATCACAGTCCACCTCATAAGGAGGACACTAGGAAAGATAAAACCATTTATCTAAGAGATTTCTTAATCTCTCTCACGTGCCTTTAACCCAATCGAAACCATTCTATAAAGAAAGAATAAAAATTAGACAAATGTCCGATATAAAACAAGTCCCAAACCGACCTCCCTATTAGAAAGATTCCATGAGGGTCATCAAGTAGACCTCAGGAAATTCATCCACCACCAAATTCAAATGCAAAGAAGGACCTTCTGAGTTAGAATCTGTAACCCGAACCAAACGATAATAGAGGCATCCCTTTAGAGACTAATCTTGGATCTCTAAGATATGATATAACATTTTTCCCTTAATATCCAGGGAATGAAACCATCCTCTCATTCCACAACTGACTCACCAGGGAATCTAAAAACAACCTGTATGGACCCGATAATCTAACAATGCATAGAACAAGTAGAACCAATCCATCTCTCAAATGATATCAAAATCCACCATACCCGAGTCAAACCAATCCACCAAGACCAACAGATACCACACACCTCAATAGGATCTTTTAGAAATTATGGAGTCACCTACCAGGGTAGAAATAAAAAGAAAAAGAGCTCAAAACAACCTTAGAACCAAAACCAAAATACACAGCCACAAATAGGGTGACAAAAGAGAGGGGACCTTGAACCAAGTAAACTATTCACACCACAAGAAAGGAGTTTCCAATATAGCCATATCGATATTAGAAGATTCCCCAGACTCCCAAGGGATAGTAAGAGCATTAAGACAATCCTGGACAGAGTCGAAACCTGTAGTAGCACCCCTTGGTGCAAGAGCTAAGGAAGTAGCAACGGATATCCTATTTTCTCAAGCGGGAATCCTTATGAGATATTTTTGTTGTATGTGACCCAACCAAATATAACTAAAATAATGATTTATTCCTTCCTAGAAACAACCATGGTGCGACCGACCACAAAATCTACAAAGAGGACGGGATGATATAGATTGGGACCCAATAGCCCGAGATTGGACACCTTATGCCCTAGAAGCATTACCACTATGAAAACATCTTTCTCTCAATGGATTCATGTAGGGAGCAGTAACATTAGCCATAGAACAGGAGTTAGGACTCAGCCAACTCTTCCTTTTGGACCACTTACCACCATACCATTGGCCTCTCCTTTATTCAGAGAACTGAGACCCCTTACCTTGCCTATTTCCCAACCTTGCCTTATTCTTCTCGTATCAATAAGATCGGACCGGCGTGATAGAGTTATCACTATCTGGGTCAATAGATTAATAGAATAATGAAACTCAACATTGGTAACCTTTCCTTTGGATAACTGAGAATTAGTGCCAAGTACCAAAATAGGATCAGTGGAGATTGATGGGATTTCATGGGAAAAATAAGAAGCAGCGACCCTTGATTGAGTCTGTGCCCCATTAGTTAGACTAGATCTATCTATGTTATCCTCGAGTAGGACAGGTGAGTTTCTATAAACTTTGGATCGTTGAGAGGACATGATCCAAAAAGTGAACCAAAAAAGATTCATGGGAAAGTTCATGACCTTAGACTCCATATCCCGAAAGTAGAACAATAAGAAAGTGAAAATTTCTTAGATACCTCGTAGCCTCCTGATTATAAGTGTGTTGGACAACACACCCATATGAAGACTCTACTCGACACGTCTTCATAGACACCCCATGATACTGAAACCTAAAGCTCTAATACCAACTTGAAATGACCTGAACCGAGGCCTTGTCATAATGGGCAATCTCAAGTCCAACCCAAATTCCAGACCACCCCTAATACCCAACCCAACCAACCAAAATATACCCTGAGTCAAATAAACTCCGAACATATACCAAGATAATATATCCACCATATGGTGACATTGGGATGAGCCTATAGCCGAGGCCAACCCAACCAAGTCAATCCACCCAATAACCAACCAATCAACAAATCCAACCAAAATAATAATTCAATGTATTTTTATATATATATGACATAATCCATCCATACCATACCCAAGTCCACAGTTGTCCATACAAATCCTTTAAACCAAATTAAAGAATACCTAGTCGGGGCATGCCACCGACAAACCCATAAACTAAGTCTTATGAAGGATAACAGTACATAAAGTAATCCATAACATAAAAAAGATGTCTTCCAAACTATGGAATCTCACCACTTCAATCTAATAGTTGATCCCAAATTCGATCACTAAGTAGGAAGAGTAGAATGGCCAATTCGTGCATCGCATGGGGATACAGCCGCCCAAAGATGGGTTAGCGGGTGAATTCTAGCATAAACTCAGGATAAGGATAAGATAATGTCATTTAATAAAACCAAGTAAACCATTCATATGAATACAAACCATACATATATATAACCATGCCAGGAAGGGGACCGGGCTTAGCATGCATTTGAAACCATTAACCTGGATATGTGTAGCTTAATCGTACTTAACGACCCAGGGCTATATGGGTCCAGTGTAACCCCCTGAATGGTCCCCGATGAGTATAGCCGCACGAACCAGAGAAACCATAAGAGTAAGGGATTCTCGAGTACCCTTACCCTCCATGATACATATGTATAGTGTACTTAGAGGATTCTTGTATACCTTGTAGTATCATAAAAGGGTCATCATGCCCTACCCTTCATGTTCGTAAACATGAGTTTCTAGTATTCATTCATTGAACTCCCACCTTCACGTTTAGCTATCATACCCTGCCATTATTGCCTAATTAAAACTATTTCCAACCAACCAATCCATTATACTATCTATTATTTACCAAGGCTATTAATAGGGGTATCGTCATACCGACTATAATTTATATGTATTGTTTTTAGCCAAACCTATTAAGGTAAAGGGATTCTCGTGTACCCATTTATCAAGTTAACTTGGGGGAGTCCCATGTACCCCACAAGTGTTCCATTTTGTTTGCTTGAGAGATTTCATTGTACCCTACAAGTATGCCATTATTATATTAGTTTGGAGTGTTCCATTGTACACCACAAGTGTTCCTTTAACTTGTTTACTTGGGGGATTCCATTGTACCTCACAAAGATGTTAAATTAAGCCATAACCATTATTCAAACCAATTTCATTATTTCGTTCACTTGGGGGATTCCAACATACCCCACAAGATTTTTAGTTAATCCAACCATAACTACCAAGACCTTACCCTTTAACCATTCACACCATTTAAACCATTTTAGACCGTTCCAAACATTTAAAGCATTTATCACATTCAAACCATTTAAATCATGCAAAACCATCCAAATCTATTTAGGGTTCCGTTACCAAATCATACCATGTAATAGTTCTAATGAAAGTCCAATAATAGAGTGAAAGCATTCTTTTAGGCATTTTATCGAACATGTTAAGGGCATACCTTTACCAAGACCAAAACCAAAGCATAAACCATCATAATTAAGGTTACCCATGACCCATTAGTTAAACCATAACCAAAAAGCACCCACATGTGCAACCCATTACCAAAAACATGTAAAAATATAGTTTAAACCAATAGCAAACAACATGCATCAAGACCCTCAATATTGCTTCAAAACCACCATTTATGATTTCACAAATCAATGTTTAAAACACATTAAATCATGCCGTTAGTTGGAACTAACAATGAGAGAAGAAGTACTTACCTTATACACAAGGATTATAGAGAGTAACTTAACTCTTGAGCCCTTTGAAAAAAATATGTAGAAACCCTAGCCTCCAATCTTCAAGAGAGTATTTAAAGATTGTATTTGGAGTGTTTCTATTCTTTTACAAGTGTTTTGAGAGGCCACCAAGGGTTATAAATGTGGGGATATAAGGGTTTTATGGTAGGAAATATTCAGACTACCCTCGACTTAAAACTAAAAATAAGTCACAAGGGAGGGTACGACTCACCCATGTAATCCATACCCTAGTGTTGAGTGATACCCTAACTCATACCCTAGACCTCCCTAAGACCTTCCACACTGGTTCCAATACGACTATACCAACCCAACTCGTACCATAGGGTATGAGTGGTACCCCAAACCATACCCTCGAACTATATCAAGGACAGTTTCCATAAGACCAACCAACCAAGCACCATATGACTTGGAATTGTACCCATCGTATCCAAGCATACGACTCGTACAATGTTAGAGTCATATATTGGACAGTAACCAAGCCAACTCTACTGCCCATCATACGAGTGAACCATCAAGTCATCCCCCAACCCATATCCAAAGGTACGAATGGTACCCTTGAGTCGTACCAAGTCCAGTAAGTCCAAAACCTAAGAAATTTTGCAAGGGTCAAATACCCAAGGTGTTATAATCTAGGTCTAAAAATAGACAAATTCTTGTGCATTCTAGTTGTTGGATTCCATAAAAGCAAACATTCTGAATGATGAAAAGGAAAACCCATCTAGTGTAAGAACCCACAATCCTGATCCAAGTCGAAGCCATAAAAAATAAAGACCTAAGAGGACATTCTTTAATATTCCACTTAGTTTCTCTACGACCCAAAATAATATACGATACGTGTCTTATTATTATTAAGAGATAAACTGAGATGGGTCTTGATAAATTTGGGGCTAGCTATTAAAGTGGGTCAAGATTTTGAAATGGACCTGAATTTCAAGAGAGATTTGACTAAAATTATTGAGAGGATTTCTGTGATGAATTCTATTGCCTGAATAGGGATCCTCAAGTTCGAATCTTGAGCTCATTTTCTCTATTTACTCCAATTTAAGTGTCGATTGGAGGCTTCAGAATCCATTTTGACTACTGAAATTTAAGCTCTTTCGAGTTTGATTTTGCAAAATTTTGAGACCTTTGAAGGTCGCTATTGTTGTGAACAACCTAGTACACTGGTTATAGCGTGCTATTATGATATTGGGACTAATTTATCCGCCTAGATGAAATAAAATAATATTGAATTATATAACATAAAAAATATCCAATTAGATCTAATAAAATGAATATTTTTCGGGTTAGCTTGTTTGGCCAAACTCTTAAAATCAGTTTATTTTAAGAAGTAATTTTTTCAAAGTTCTTTTCCAAAAGTACTTTTTGTAAGAAATAGTTTGTGTTTAGTCAATTATTTTTCAAAATATTTTGAGCAGCAATTAGTGCTAGACCAATCTTTTAAAATTGCATTTAACTATATTTTTCTCAATAAGTATTTTTTTTAAAAAGTGTGTTTAAAGGAAAACTTTTTTTTTAGATTATGAAAACTATTTTTTAAACCCCTGAAAGCACTTATTTTCTTTCATAAGTTGGCCAAACACCTCTTTTTTAAAAAAACTAAAACACGTTTCGGAAAAAAATAAATACATTTTGAAAAAAATAAATTTGCCAAATAGGCTATAAGTATCTCACCTTATTAAGAGTATCCCATGGCGCCTCATATTCTTCAAGTAAGATTATTATTAAATTTAACATAACTATTTTGAAAAAATTAGATTGATAATATAGCAATTATTGAAATATCTCAAAAAAAAAATGCTTTTTTTTTAATGTGAGAAGTTAGAATTATACTTACCGAATCAATACAAAGTAAGTAACAACAACATATCGCGTTTAATTTCATAAGTAGGGTTAAGAAAGGATAATGTATACAAAGTCTTTTAAATCTACCAAAATAAATAAATAAATTATTTTCAATAGATGTTCAAAACGAAATTCAAAAAAAGAGAAAAACTAGAAAGAGAATGTCAAAACACAATGCTAAAGCTAAGTGTTAAGGGCATCAAATATGTGGGTTAAACTTTATTTTGGAGTGATAAAATGAGTTGATTTAATTATATTAATTTTTTAACTGTTCAGTAAAAATAAAAACGCATACTTGGTCCAATTTAGTTCCTAACTGTAATTATGCAAAAAACTTGGAAATTGCATTTATGAAGAAACTGTATTAAATTGTAAATTATACTCGCTTCATTTCAAAATAGGATAAATTACACAAAACCACAAACTTAAGAGACCATATTACTTAAAATCTCTTACCTTTTAAACAATTACTTAAAATCCCGGATTTACTATTTTACTCTTGATACATATCAAAAAAATCTCACATCCTATTTTTAGTCCACCATTAACGTATGCAAGCCATTTTTTTCAAAGATTTCCTTCCCTAAAATCTCTCCCAAATTATCATCAGTTAAAACATCTTCCATCTCCAAGTCGATTTTTTTTTCAAAGATTTTCTTCTCTAAAATCTCTCCCAAATTATCATCAGTCAAAACATCTTTCATCTCCTTTACTCCATCTTCTTCAAATTATCAATTTACTACATTAAATTATAAATTTTTACAGTTGTTTCAAAATGCTGAGTTAATTGTTTAAATGTATTTTAAGTTAATATTTAACAACACAGATCATTTTCTTATATGTTTTAATCTTTGTTGGGTTAATTTTTCTGATTTTCAAGGGCTAATGAAGATTCACCCTCATTCAATTTGGGGATTTTTCAAATTAAAACACAAAAAGGTGTTCCTGCAAATTATCAAATTATGGATTTTACTCCTGGTAACTTTGATTACACAGAGAAAGGTTTTTGTGAAAATAGGTCAAAACACCACAATAACTTGAAAAAGATGAAGGTTCTTAGAAAAAATTTTGGTGCAATAAATCAAGAATCGGACATGCACTTGGAAGATCGGGAGGAATTTGAGCAGATCCCTAATTTTTCACTGAATCAGGTATGAAATTCATCGATGATACATATTTTTTTGCTAATACTCTTGATACATATATAAAATATTAATTTCTCGATACATTTTTATAGTGTAATTGTGATTCATATGAATGATGCTTTTGTTATCAGTATATGGGTGATATATATGTTGACTGTGTATGAGTGATATATTTTGTTGTTAGATTATTGGTGATACATTTTATTGACAATTTATGAGTGATACATTTGCGGTCAAATTATTGGTGATACATATATCCTAAATATTTCTATATCTATTAGAACCGCCCACAACTTAAGGTATGGACATGCACACAACCTCAATATAGTAGAGAGTCTTATAGAAGTTCTGAAAGATCAAAGAATCAGAATCTTTTAAATATATGGATTTTACATAACTGACCACTATCACTCCTAAACTAATCTATTGATACGTTGTAGGGATTGTAGATTATTTGTTATGGCATATGCTAAATTTTTAAGTGATGTGCTTTAAATATATTTTTCATATTTTAATCCAGAGATGCATCGTACCAGATACGTTTCATAGTTATAAAATTATGGGTGAACAAGGCATCTAATGGATATATTAGTGACAATCAGGATCCTCCTAGGCCTAAATGCACCTTCATTCCATCAGAGGATACAGAGATAATACATGTCGAGCCGTAGTTGTCGAGTAGTTATTGTTTGACAATTTGATTTAACCGTTTGTTATATGGTCAGATTTCTTGGATATTTCAAGTCTACTAGTTTCAAGTTTTAAGATTTTTGAATAGATATTGAGACTATCATTAGTTGTTGTAAGTTTTAAGTTGTCTGGTAGTTACTGTCATGACATTTTAAATTATGAAATGAAGCGTTGTCATCATTTTAGATTATATTTTTATGCTATATTTATGTTATGATTGTGTTTGACATTATCTATTATATGTTTGATACATATGTTTGATATATTTTAGGTAATGTAAATATTTGTATAGCATATTGACTACAAAAGTTAGTGAAACACATATATAGTTAATTCATACATTGCAAATTTGTTATAAGTAATATGAATCACAATTATAATATTTTTTTCATAATTAGTTTAAGAGTTTAAAACATATTATATATATGTATCACAGTTTTTTCTACTAGAAAAATGTTATCACTAATATATCAGATATATCAAAATGTCCTAAAAAATCATTCAGGCACTATTAATATGAATGACATAACTTTCATAAATGTTTAACAAGTATCATAAAACATTCACAATTATATGAATCACAAATATATTGTTTTTTATAAATAATTAATTAAGGAGTTTAAAACGTTTGATATATATGTATCACATTTATTTCAACTATAAAAATGTATCACTAATGTAACAGATAACCTCTTAAAACTAATTCAGACAATATTAATATGAATCACATAACTTTCATAAATGTTTAATATGAATCATATAACTTTCATAAAAGTTTAATATGTATTAACCACAAACAATTATTTGATATCTCATGAAACATATTTTTGAGAGATTAACTCAAATTTTTGAATTCATAACATTGAACTTCATAAACATTTTGTATTCCAATTCAAACAAAAATATCACATCTTCTTTGGGAAGTAGTTGTAGTTGCGTCTGTTATGACCTTCACGCCCACACTTTCCACAATAATTTGAGGTTGATGAAAACTTTTCATTACTTTTCTTTTGGCTCCCTTTCTTAGATTTTCCTAGTGGTCTTTCATATTTTGGAGGCAAAATCACTTCTTTCAACACCTCCACTGGTACATGACAATTCAGTTTATTGGGCATTGGACAAAGTGGTATTTTATACGTCTTGAATAATGTCTACCCATAGTGTCTCCTTTTTGTCCTAATCAGAACAATATGACTACATTTTCTTTACATATTTGCTTTTCAAAACAACAACTGCATACGTGCAAGGTATCTCATCAAGCTAAAATATCTTACTTTGAAAGTATCAGAACCAAGCATACATAAAGCCTTGAATAGACAACTACATTCTGAAGATTTACACATCAAAACATAACTGGAAATAAAAAAAATTAAAATATATCATATATATGAATCTCTATTATACTGTTATTAAATGTATAACATATGTTCTAAATGTATCTCTCACAACTTTTACGCAGATTGATGAAGTCTTCTTCTCAAATATATATGATACATCAGAACAAACATATTAGCACATGAAACATAGAAATTAAATATATGAGTCACAAAAATCAAATCTTAATTACCTTAATCCATAAGAATGAGAACTAAGAAACATTAGAACAAACATATTAGCACATCAAAACAAAGAATTTGAATATATGAGTCACACAAACTAATCTTGATTACCTTAATTCATAAAAATGAGAACTAAGAAATAACATAACACACATAATAGCATATCATAACACAAAATTTTAACATGGAAATCATAAGAATATAATCTTGATTACCTTAATCACAGGAACTTCACCACCAAACATAATAACAACACTCATCTGAAGTATAATCCTAAAAGTATCACGAATATTATTTGCATTAAACTCCTAAAAACTCTCAGCACAATCACCACCTTGCAACAAAAAAGCTTTCCCTAATGCAACTTCACCAATCTTCTTTTTCCAAACTCATCTAAATTTTTTTTTACATGAAGCCTTCTTCTCAAGTATGCTAAATGTATTATATATATTGAATATCTAATTCTGAAAAAAAAATCATAGAAATACAACCAAATGTATCACACAAATTTCAGATGTATCACATAATTTTTTTAATCTAATTCAACAAATATAGCAGACCAAAACAACAATATCATTTGCGTCGGAAGTATCACTATCAATTACAACATCAGTTGTTGTAATACACAATGGATACATTTTGAATTCCGATGCATGTTCTGAAATTTCAAAAAAAAATTCACATCCATATCATTACGAATCTTCATTACTGATGAATTTCCTTCAACAACGTATTTGGCATGAATTTTTTTTTAGATTCATCAATTTTTAATTGAATTGATATAGCATCCATTAATTTTTTGTATGAAGCTTCTTCATGAATCACAATACCGTCAACTCGATAATTGTCATAGTTAGTCTCTGAAATTCAAACACTGAAAATTTGAAAAAACACAGATATGATCGCCATTGAAAATAATCAAAAAATTGGAGACAGAAGAAGGAAGAAATTTTGTTGTTTCTGAAATTTGAAAGTTGGAGACGGAAGAAGGTGAAACTCAAGTTGATTCGATGGTTTGCTTGAAATTTGAAAGCTGATTGGGGGTATTGTTGATTTTGTAAATCTCATTAATTTAGTGTGTAACTGATTGTGCGTGATTTGCTCCATAGAATAAAACAAAATCCATTACTTCCTTAAAAAAATAACAAATTTATTTTAAATGTATCACAACCTATATGTATCACGGTATAACAGATGTATCACAAATCTAAAAATTTGGGATATGATGTAATTAAACATAGTTATGGGATAAAGTGTTAGAACCCATAAAAAATTTGGAATTTATGTAAGTTACCCTTCAAAATAAGTGATGATTTTATCTTTTCATTTTTACTTAAAATAAGTGATCAAGAATTGATGTTCTTTCAATTTCACTCTTATTCAAATAAAGAGAGTTTCACATAACTGAGAAATCACTCAAGAATTGCATCTTTTTTCAAGGTATTTATTAAGGATAAATTAGTAAAAATACGTCTTACTTTCTAGAAATGAATAATTTTCTAAAGGGGTTTGCCCAAACTAAAAACACCACTTATTAATATGAAGCGGGTAGTGAATTTTCTCATAAATTTTAACTAGGCGTATGAGATCATGAAAATCACAATTTTTTTCAATTGGAGTTGAAGTTGTGTTTGTCCACAAATATAAATTGAAGTTGTTTCTGAATTTTTGTGAGAAAAGTAGGAGCAAAAACAAGTTTCACTTGTTTTCACTTTTCCAAATATAGCTCCAAGTTGTATTTAGAATTCTTATGACCAAAAATTATTTTTGAAATAAAGTGAAAAAAATTCTTACGGCCAAATGAGCAATGCATTACATAGGCACTCTGAGCCATTTTTAAGTATCAAGTTACTAGCTAATATGTCATTTTGAACAATTTAAATTAGAGCTTCTAGGTAAAAATACATGATATCATGAAACAAGAAATTTAGTATATTATTTCAAACAACAACATATCTTTATACTCCATCAAATCACCCAATGTCATAAGATTCCTTCAAATCACTATTGTACATACATAACATCAAAATAACATAATTAAACATGCTTCAAACTAGAAGTTATTTTTATATTTCATCTAAATAGTATTAGATTGCATCAAGCCTAAACATGTAACATTTTCTTTTTAATTAAGGATTATAACAAACTGAAAGAATTTATTTTTTAGATTTTTAACAATCTTTCTGTTTGTTGAGGAAAATGTCATTTAAATTTAAATTTTTACGCTTTAATCTTATTTTTGGACAAAAGAGGAACAATCATAGTATTGCTTACGGATCCTTCTTCCATTAGTATCTCTTAATTTTGTTGGTTGATGGAATATAATAGAATTTGATGATTTGAGAGTAAAGATATTTTTTGATATAAAACAATGTAATGAGCTTTCTTGTTCTATTATGACATTAAGATTGTTGTATTCTTATTTAAAACATTTAATTTAAATTGTAGAAAATGACTTATTAAGTTGTTTAGAAATGGCTCCAAATGTGTGTTAGAGTTGTTGCCCTGATTTTCTTACTATATTTAAGTTTTACTTTTTCTTAGAAGGAAAATAAAAGTTAGCATAATTACTTTTACTTTTCCTGAAAGAAAAAATATAATTCTTTTCCATATTTGGCTAACCTCTTTCTTGGAGGAAAGGTTTTGAACATCTATAAATAGAAGACCCCCTTCTCATACCATAACACAATAGCATCCACAATGTAGTCTTTTAAGATTTTCATTTAGGGGGAGATTTTCTCTCTTATTAGTTTTATGTTTTTAATATTAGGTTTTATATGTAGGCCAATTGGCCAAATCATATAATAAAATTATGTTTTTAGTATTGTTTTTCGTTGTCATCTTATTTATCGTCTCATAGTTTGCAACTAATAGCTTCCGTATGACGCCCTCTCGATTTCAAACCCAACAAGTGGTATCAAAGCTTACGGTTCAATGGTCCAATGGTGTGGTGAGACGAGTTTAAACAGGTTCAAAGTGATTTCAAAATCAAGCTGCAACCAATTTGATGATAATGAAAATATATGTCCAAAGGTATATGTGGAGATAATTGTCAATCATATTTTCAAAAATCCTGCTGTCACATATTTGAAAATAAAGCTCACTTTTAACCCTGCAAAAGGGCTCTAATATTTTTAAACCGAAAAGGGCTAATATATTTTTTAACCCCAAAATCTCCATTTTTAAACATGCCAAACAACAGTGATATATGAAGAATATATATGAAGAACGAATATCATGCACATGTAGAAGGAGGATCAAGAATATTTTAAAGAAAATCAAGCCAAAAAAGGGAGATTTGTTAGGATTTTTGCCCTGATTTTCTTACTATATTTAAGTTTTACTTTTTCTTAGAAGGAAAATAAAAGTTACCATAATTACTTTTACTTTTCCTGAAAGAAAAAATATAATTCTTTTCCATATTTGGCTAACCTCTTTCTTGGAGGAAAGGTTTTGGACATCTATAAATAGAAGACCTCCTTCTCATACCATAACACAATAGCATCCACAATGTAGTCTTTTAAGATTTTCGTTTAGGGGGAGATTTTCTCTCTTATTAGTTTTATGTTTTTAATATTAGGTTTTATATGTAGGCCAATTGGACAAATCATATAATAAAATTATGTTTTTAGTATTTTTTTTCGTTGTCATCTTATTTATCGTCTCATAATTTGCAACTAATAGCTTCTGCATAACGCCCTCTCGATTTTGAACCCAACAATGTGTTCTATGTGATGCACTAAATTGGTGAGAAAATGCATTATAATACAATCAAATTATTGTATAACTAGTAAACAAAATCGTTCATGGTGAGAAACATTTATTTTTATAAATTTAGTCATATACAAATTTTTAATATTAAAATAAAATAAATATTTAAAATATATATTATATACTGATACCTATTTCTTGATCTCAATAAATTGAGAGAAAATATAAACTAAAAGTACTATAATCAAATGTCTAAGAATAAAAATACATTAAGAAAAAATAAAATGTTAAAGGACAGTCTTTTAATTGGACTAGTTTAGGTGTACGTGCCTTGCGCGTGTATCTCACGTTAATGAGTTCAAACATTACACTAAACAGGATATTTGTTTAAATAATAAAGATGAACATAATAATAATTAAATTTAATATCTTTTGAGTATGTAAAGATGGAGAATTATTTATTAAACCTAACCTTTATCAAAAATATCTTAAAAAGTCGATCGATATTCATCTACCATCTATAAATTGCAACAAAATAATACAATGATAGAGACATCAAAATAATACAATTAAATCTAATCTTTACACACAAAAAAAATTTCAAAGTCATCTGACACTCATTTACCACCTGTAAACAATAACAAAATAATACTATAATAGATATAATAGAGATATTAAAATAATACAACTAAACCTAACCTTTAAATAAAAAAATTCCTCAAAACCGACCAACATTTATTTATCACTTGTAAACTGCAACAAAATAATACGATAAAAGTGATATCAAAATAATACAATTAAACTTAAATTTTACATACAAAAATTTCTCAAAGCGGATCGAGATTCATCTCCAAACTGTAAACTACCACAAAATAACAAACTAATAGAGATATTACGATAATATAGTTAAACCTAACCTTTACCTAAAAAAATTTCAAAGCCGACCGACATTCATCTAGCATTTGTAAATTAAAATAAAACAATAAGATAATAAAGATATAAAAATAATACAATTAAACCTAACTTTTACACAAGAAATCCTTCAAAGCTAACCAACATTCATCGACGACCCGTAAACTATAAAAAAATAATATAATAGTGATCACAAAACCTCGATTTTTATTCAACTAATTCTTGTCTGAGCGAAAATTTTGACCCTGAAGAATGATCTTGAATGAAAACAAAGAAGATATATATATACACACATGTTGAATTCTATTATGCTAACAAAAACAGTGAAGAAGTTGAGGGTTAGAAAATAGACATGCAATAGAATCAAGTTAGATGAGCATCAATCTTATTCTCCCAATAGGCAAACCGGTTTGTTCTCTAGTTTAACGTACATCGCAATATAAATATATGTATTTCCTTAATAGAGTCCTATTTTAGGAGTATTTTTCTTATTGAATAGTAGAAAAGAAAATATTAATTAATTCTCCTACCATATATTTTAGGAGTCCCATGTATTTTAGGAAGTCTAGTAGAAAGAAAAATATTAATTAATTCTCCTACCATATATTTTAGGAGTCCCATATATTTTAGGAAGTCTAGTTAATATAATAATAAAAAAAATTAAATAATAAATTAAAAAAAATAGTGAAAAGATAATTTTGTCTAAAGAAGAGTCTTTTAACGAAGGGCAAAAAGTTCAAATCACTTTTCTGAGGTTCTTCACACTTTTAATATATTATAGATATAGATGTTGTAACGTCTCTTCCGAGTAAATATTCTCTCTAAATTTTTTTTGTTTCATATATTCAAAATAATGTCCAATTTTACTTTGTTGATTTAATTTTAAAAATCAAGAGATAGTTTATCATTTTGTGCTTATTTTACCCCTAAAATTATATACAAATTATATTTTTATGTCAATTATTATTTTCTTAATACGCGTGCTAAGTTCAAATGTGATAAATAAAGTAAGCGGAGAGAGTATAGTTATCATAGTAACTATATTTGAGGGATATCTATAAACAAAATTAGTGGGGGAAAAGATTCTTTTTTTGTTTTTGTTTTTAAAAAAAAAAAAAAATTTGTTAGTCTAGTCTATAAGAAAGGTGTCATATTCCTCTGTAGAAGTATTTCGTGAAAGGAAAACATACTTCCTTCATTATTCTTTACTTATTCAGGATATTAAAAATATTTCCTCCATTTCATTTTACTTGTCTCAAATTAACTTGACAAATTGATTAAGAAAATAATTAATAATATTTTCAGTTTACCATTGTATCCCTATTAAATGATGTTTACATTTTAATTTAAAAAAAAATAATTAATGCAAAGAATAAAATATGGAATAAAAAATTTATCTCTTCTTGATTTGTGAAAAATAAAAGTAAAATGAGAAATCAAACTAAAAAATTTGGGACATGTTATAAACTAATAAAGAATAAAGAAGAAGAGTAGAGAGAATAGAGAGAACAATTCTTATTTCTCTTGAAGGATGAATTACAATGAGAAAAATCCCTTTATTTATAGGGGGAAACTAACCTTGGGGTTTGTAACTTTTTCATAAATAGATATATACAATATATGGTAAAGTAGGTATTCACGATATATGGTAAAGTAGACATTCACTATATATGGTACATTTATAACCCCCCCCCCCCCTTGAATGTCTAATTGATAGATAATGTGCCTCGTTAAAACTTTTAGAAGAAAAAACCCAGTGGAAAAAAAATCTAGTGAAGAAAAAAGAGTACACATTTTTAACAATACGTATATAGGTTTCCTCATTAAAAACCTTTCAAGGAAAATCCAGTGGGACAAAATCTCGTGAGGGAAAAAGAGTATAACGCGTATTAACTCCCTCTAATGAGAACATCCTTGAACCTTTGCATTCCGATATTGTGCACCATCTTCTTGAAAGATGCAGTTGGAAGAGACTTGGTGAATAAATCAGCCACATTGTCATTTGAATGAATCTGTTGCACGTTAATATCACCATTCTTTTGGAGCTCATATGTATAGAAAAGTTTTGGTGAAATATGCTTCGTTCTATCTCCTTTTATGAATCCTTCCTTAAGTTGTGCTATGCATGATGCATTATCTTCATATAAAATTATGGGTTATCACATTTCAAACCACATTTTCTCAAATGAGATGTATTATGGACCTCAACCATACACATTCTCTGCTTGCTTCATGAATAGCTATAATCTCAGCATGATTCGATAAAGTGGCTGGATAGACTGGTTTGTATATCTCCAAGATATGGAAGTATCCCACATGTGAACACATTGCATGTTTAAGACCGAGCTTTATGTGGGTCAGATAAGTACCCAACATCAGTATAACTAATAAGATCAAGACTACAAAAATAAGTCCATATCGATAGTTCCTTATAAATACAGTAATATGTGTTTGATCTCATTACAGTGTCTCTTAGTAGTAGTAGAACTATACCTTGCTAACAAATTAACCGAAAAGGATACATCAAGCCTTGTATTATTTGTAAGATACATTAGTACATCAATTGTACTAAGATATGGTACTTCAGGACCAATCCAAATTGGTATATTTCTCATTTTAGCAAATAATCTATTGCTTTTGAAAACTCTCCAAGAGTTTCAAAAATTTTCAAGCTATAAGATTATACAATATAAGGATTATAAATAAGTTTTCCAGAAACTTTTATATGCTTCAAACATTTTGAATCCTTAAAAGTTCTCATGTAAATTTTGTCAAGTGACAATATTCAACATTTCATGAGTAACATCTTCAAATGTTTGGATTGTAAATCAAATAAGTTTTATGCTTACCAAGATGCATCCTTTCATGTCACTTGATAAATGTTTATACGTCAGCATGCTTAAATAAACGTAGAACTCAGATCCTCGTAATCTTTTATAATATTGCGTCAATATTATATCAAAGATATCATCGATGGTTTCTCATTTTTTGTTGGTTCGTAATGTGACATAATATTTTGAGATTTCATCAATTCATTATTTTCAGGTACCTAAACCTCTCATAAGGTTTCATGAAGTGTTATGTCGTAGGCTCTTCAAGAGCACATTGTCTTTTTATTATGATTGTTTGCTCCTTATCCTTTTCAAGGATTATTTTATTTGAAACCGATTGGTCTACCACTCTTCAAACATGCATAGAATTTGTCCTTCATGGACACAAAATAAGAGCACTTGCAGCTTAAATATGAGATACTTTCGGCATTTGACTTGAATTATCTTTTGAATGAGGATTTGATGATAATTCCTAACATATTTTATAGTTGCTTATTACTCCCCCTTATATTAGAAAAACTAGCATACATCCTCCATCTTCTTTGAGGAATCCATCTTTGTACATTATGGTATATTCATTAATCGTATACCGCACATTAAAACTATTAGATGGACAACGTGTGGTTCTTGACTCAGAACCAACTTTGAGGGAGAATTAATCATAATTTATTGGTTTGATTCATACAAGTACTTTTGTATATAATATTTCAAACCAACACATGAAGCTTTGTTCTCATTAGTAATGATTCAACGATTTATCGAAGGTATTCAATGCCAAACCATCATCATCAAGATGAATTGTCTTGATTATACAATCTGAAAATTATGTTCTTAACTCAATTTTATTGAGCAAACAACTTTATGAATGTCAAACTGCAGGTTGACAATAAACTCACATGTGATCATCTTATATCGATGCATCGTAATGGATCACATGACAGGTGAACGGGCCCTTATTCACCTTTTATACTTTTCAAATTTTAATGGATTCAATCCTAAAATTAGTTGGTTCAACCAACTTATCATGAGAACAAGCAACATTAAAACTAAAGAATTTTCTAATTCTTCAATATATGCTCAATACTCAGTATGCACATCTTTGAGATGTTGCAATCATTCATGTTAATTTATAAACTTTTATACTAGTAAACTCCAAGTTTGCCGTGACATGTGTCTTTTTGCTTTAGTAAATTTCAGATCTACTGTTACATGAATAAATTTTCAAATTTACTACTTCAGAAGTAAATTTCAAAATAACTCTTCTCAATTATTTTGCCTCTTTCGGAGGTGAGTTATGATACAACCACAATCAAGTGCATGTTTGTATTGAAACAATCAAAATTCTCATTCCCCGGGAATGAAATATAATCGTGCCTTAAGTCTATCAAATTTTGATAGTTTATAACCTCTTTCATGATATTGCTACTTCAGGAGCAAATCGAGGCATACATATAATGTAGAGAATTTTTATCTAACATATCTTATGATCATAATATGCCTACGAAAATATCATCACTTTTGATGATCATTATCATATTGTCCCTCCACGCATATATTCGTGCATTCAATCACTTGCCTTCTTTCAGACATATTATGCGCTGCTACCATATTCACTTTAAGAATAGGGCAAATTGTCATCTTTCAGACTTATCACATATTGCTACCACATTCACTTCATGGAATGAAGCATTTTCAATGGGTTAGATATCACGACTTTTTACCACATACCCATTATTTTGCCTTAGCCATCATAATATCATCAATATGATGCATTGAGATCCAAACTCAATGTCTTATCCATATAAAGACGTCTTAGACATAAATTAATGGGACTTGAACCCAACATATTATCATCCTTTTTGATAATAGTGTTCTTGAGGAAGAAATTTAAAACATAAATAGTTTCAAACCAATTATTTTTTCTCAAATACAACAATAATTATATTAGTAGTAGCAAAAGACAAATAATATAAGGAATCACTAACCTTGAAATTACCTTTAGATTTATAATCTCACCTTGTTTGGCAGAGTCTCATGTTGATAACGTGTTATAAACTAATAAAGAAGAA
Organism: Capsicum pubescens; assembly: GCA_030864215.1. NCBI lineage: Eukaryota > Viridiplantae > Streptophyta > Magnoliopsida > Solanales > Solanaceae > Capsicum > Capsicum pubescens. Next base: position 197,938,894 of record CM061544.1, on the reverse strand, counting down.
AGAAGAAGAGTAAAGAGAATAGAGAGAGCAATTCTTATTTATCTTGAAGGATGAATTACAATGAGGAAAACCCATTTATTTATAGGGGAAAACTAACCTTGGGGTTTGTAACTTTTTCATAAATAGACATATACAATAAATGGTAAAGTAGGTATTCACTATATATGGTAAAGTAGACATTCACTATATATGATACATTTATAATAGGACAAATAAAATGGAACAGAGGGAGTAGTTGTCTAATTTAAAAAATATTAAAGAGATAATTTATATTTTTTGTCTTTTTATACTAATTATTAAATACTATTCATTTTCCAATATTTAAATAACTTATGGAGTAATTATTACTCATTACTCATTTAAAGAAAAGTTGTTTTCTATTTCCACATATTACTCATTTATTCATTTATTCTCACTATAAATTCTTTTCAGACAAAATAAAATAGCGCAGAAATACTACTACATTTTTTACTTAAGTAAGATGATCAAAATTAAGTTTTTCTTTTCAGGTGGGCACTAATTAACGACAATTTTTTTTTTCCAAAAAAGAGTTTATATATACTGCACGGTAGTTCAACGATCATTTTTTTAAAATTAAATTACTTATATACAAGTTAAACCTATACCAATAACTTTGATATGATAAATAATGGAGTAAAAAAGATACTAAGTGCCCGCAAGGGCCTGGTTAGGTGGTTGGGAGATGGCCTCCCACGTGGGAGATATGAAATGAAATTTAACCTCTGTCTATCTCTCAACCACAAGCTTGTCACATGAGACCTATCTAGTGCAGTTTACATGTGTGGTTTGCGAGCTATACAATGAGCAGATTATCACAAATTAGTTCTCACCACAAAGTGATGAAATAATACTAATTATCATATTTGCAATAAATTTTCATAAGATTAACTCGTTATCACATAACAATATGATTTTACTCAATCATAGATTACTTCTTTCTTTTCTTCTTAAATTATTGTTGCGACTGTCACTTTTTTATATAACTATCGGTAGAAGCATAATTAAAAAACTAAAATCTTCACCAAATTTTTTTTATTGTTGCCACCGCCATTACTTTAATATTGATAGTTTGATGCTGTACAACAATGATTTTAATCTATTGAACGTATAGTTATTGCTATTCAAATGTCTTGAATTTCTATAGAAAAAATAGATTGAAAAGCGTTTGTTAGGATAGGAACGATACATAATGAAGAAATCATAGGTGAAAACTAATTGTTTAATCAAGAGGTATTTATACTGATATTTTTTCTCAAATTTTCTCTTGTTCCGATGCATAATTTTATGTCTTTTTATTCACTTGTCATACATATAAAATTCTTTATTCACTTGTCATATATACAAAGAAAACTTTTTTAGCACATGTATATTTATCAAATAGACAAATAATGTCATAAAGTTATTTTCGAGAATCCATAAAAAGAAAAAAAAAAAAAGCGAAGAGCTTTTATCAAGATAGAAAAGGCATACAATTAATTTCTTTTAAAAAATTGCCAAGCATAAAAAAGAAAAATATAATACCGCCTATGAAGTTTATAAAAAATAAAAAACATAAGGAAAAAGCTAGACTTTAAAGGAAAAACTATTTTTTTACCATTAAAATTTGATCAATGAAAAAATTGATACTTTCGAACTTTAGAGAGGTTCTCCAATACCATACACAAGCCATATACTTGTTTAAGGTGGGTGCATGCTTGATGTTGGTCATCAAAATTTCTTTGAGTCCTTTCCATGGATGACTATTTTAAGCCTTCCAAGCACCTAAATTAATAAAAATCATGATTCATAATAATACACAAAAACACAAAGCAATAAAATGAATTAATAAAAATCATGATTCATAATAATACACAAAAACACAAAGAAATAAAAGTGAATTGAAAGTAATAATTGTATATGAACCATAAAGTAAATACCGAATCAATTTTTAAGGTTGCAACACTTCTCTGCCAACTTGTGCAATATTTGTTGAAGCATTTGATATTTAGTTTAATTTCAACATGTAATATGAAAAAAATTAATTTGAAACTACCACAATGTAATTTAAATGGAACCCGAGATCAATATATATGGTTAGATTAGAAATTATCTAATTAAGTGGAGAATTGAAAACGACAAAAAATTAACAATAAATTGAATACTTACAATTTAATGTACATAATTGTATAATTACTTCTAATAATGATTCCATTTCAGATTTAGAGATGCTAATGGCCCTTGCCAGCTTTATTTTTATATATTTTCCTTTTTAAATTATTTCAACTGTTTGTTTTACTCCATTCAATTAAATCATTATGACCTTTCAACTCTTCAGAAACAGTTACGGAAGAATTAATGTGTAATTAATTTTTCACATAAATGAATAAAATAAGAAAGAGGAAAATTCTTTAAGAAAAAAATAGTAGAAAAAGTTCAAAAAAATAAGAAAAAAGATAAATAGGATTCTAGGCTTTTGAGGCATGCCACATCAGCATGCCTCTAATCCTCTTGTATATATATATATATATACTAGTAAAATAAGTCGCGCTTCGTGCGGTATTTAACCACATTAATTACTTAAAATTTATCATAAATAAAATGAGAAAATGGTCTGTTACCCCCTCCACCCTTTAGTCGAAATCTCAACTACACACTCAACATTTTAATGTGACCTATTACCCCCCTGAACTTATTTTTACCGAATTTATTACCCTCCCAGTTACTTACGTGTCACTGTACATGACTACACGCGCCCATAGGCGTGTAAGTTGACTTTTTTCACTTTAAAATTATTATTTTTTTATTGCCACATCATTATTTTTTCTTAATAAATATTGGCTTCTTCTTCTATTCTTCTTCTTCAATGGCTTCTTCTTCTCCTTCTTCATTTTCTTCTTCTTTTTCTATTCTTCTTCTTCAATGCCTTCAATGGTGCAACTTCAATGATGAAATGCCGATGAACAGTGACAGCGCCGAAAAATTCAAAATTCCGTCGACTTTTTTTTTGATGAATTTTACGTAATTCGATTCAATATTTTAATTCAACACGTTGATTCAACATTCGATTTAGCTTCACGTAATCAATGGCATTCAACTTTTTTGATTCAACATTCTCACATAATTCGAGTTCTTGGATGCCATTGATGATGAAGAAGAAGAAGAAATGCCATTAATGAGTTCTCACTTGAACTAAGATCTTCGATTCAAAAAACTTGAAAAAAATTAAGAACTTGAATTCTTGAATGAGGAGATGAGGAAGATGATAAATTAATCTTGAATGCCATTGATTAGTTCTTGAATGCTATTGAAGAAGAAATGCCATTGAACCCGAATTAACTTGAAAAAATTTAAGAACTTGAATTCTTGAATGAGGAGATGATGAAGATGATAAATTAATCTTGAATGCCATTGATGAGTTCTTGGATGCTATTGATGAAGAAATTCCATTGATGGGTTCTTGGATGTCATTGAAGAAGAAGAAGAAGAAGAAGAAGAAGAAGAAGAAGAAGAAGAAGAAGAAGAAGAAGAAGAATTGAAGAAGAAGAGCTGAAAAGGAAGAAATGAAAAAGAAGAAAGAAAAATAATAATTGCCATTAATGGGTTCTTGGGTGCCATTGAAGAAGAAGAAGAAGAAGAATTGGAGAAGAAGAAGAATTGAAGAAGAAAGAAAAATAATAATTGGGAAATAATAATGTTAAATTATTTTTTTAGAGTAAAAAAATAATAAAATAATGTGGCAATGATGTGGAAATGATGTGGCATGACGTGGCGGCACGTGCATCACACCATATTTGCAATGACTGGTTGTCAGTTTTGGGGGGTTTAATAATTCCACTTTAAAATAGTTCAGGGAGATAATAATTCCACTTTAAAATAGTTCAGGGGGGTAATAGATCACCTTTAAAGGTTGAGTGTGTAGCTGGGATTTGAGGTAAAGATTGGGGGGGGGGGGGGTAACAGACCATTTTCTCGAAATAAAATAGATAAAAATTTTGAGGTACATTTATATGCTAACTATTTTTTATATATATTTTATTAAATCATTAGATATAGATATTAATTGAACGTTATTTTTTATTGACATATATTAAAAAGAGACAAAAGAAAGAGAGTGTTGTGCATGAAGAGTCAATCTCACTTTATCCTTATAACATTTAATAATTTGAAAATAATATCTCCTTCAGATAGAATTGTTCTTGGTGTGATTTTGATATTTGAAAAACATTTAATTAATCTTGATCGAGATATATTTTTGAATTTGTAATAATAATTCAAGCTTAGGCTTTGTATTTGTGCACTAATTTTATTGTACGCATATTCTTTCAATTCGATTCTTAGAAGGTTACTAAATGAATGATAAAAATTTATCTTTTTTTTTACAAAAGATGATATATATATATATATATATATATATATATATATATATCACCAAAGTATTGGATAAGGTAAGGGTTATCGTTTGCTTTCAATATGTAGAGAGAAATTATTTGGATTGACTGTGCATGAATAACTAAAAATTGTAATAATGTGTCAATTAAAATTTCCCTAAATAGTTTCACTAAATCTTAGTTAATGAAATATTTATACTAATAAGGTAACCGCTCATATATATATTGTTTGCGTTGTAAACTTCAAAAGGCAATTTTTTTTTCATTTTATTCAAAGTCATAACACATTATTATCTATTTTCTCATAATTTTAAACTTTTTTTCATTTTCTATTTGAAAACCTTTTAAAAAAATCTCTTTCTTATTATTAGCCTTTATTATACTTATTTATTCCTTCCAAAAGAAACTTTGAAATGGCTAAGTACATAATGCTGCATTAATTTCTCTAATTAACCATTTTTCACCTCACATACAATCATCTTTTCCTTGATGCTTAATCACTGACAATTAACAGACTAATTTTTTCCTCTACCTAGTCATATTCTGTTTTATATATGTCTTTTACTTTTTTTGGTGAATTCTCATGTAAGTTTTTTTTTCTTTAGTGAAGCTGTGAAAATTAAAGAACACACACACACACACACACACATATATATGTTGCATTGACAATCGTCATAAGTAAATTAAGTGTGTAATCATTTTCTGTAGAAACAAAATGTAAACTTCAATATTAGGAAAAAATAATAATAAAACTTAACCTACGTAGCTCCTCATATTACTCCTTCATAAAAACTTGCTTCCTGCATCACAACAACAAAACAAGAAGCATTGGTAAATTTATTACCTACCATCTAATTCAATAAGTACACGTCATTTCAATGTAAGAAATTGATCATTATTTTTTGAAAATTTTAGATGTGAAGAAAATAAAAAGATAGAAACAATGTTTTGTGCATGGTTTAGATCTACCAATGAACGTGTTATTTTAAAGAAAAAGAGGATCAACAATATCTACAGATACTCATCGTAAAATTTTGATTCTTAGATAAAATTGTCTGATGAAATGAGATATATTTCATGAAATTAACTATCACATCATATATATATGAAATAACTTAAAGAATTTAAAAATACAAAAACAACAAAACAAGCAAACTCAATGTAACAATAGCCTGCCTTATGTTATAAAAACGAAATAGCCAACTTTCTGGAGGAAAACTTCACATGTTTGCTCCTCCTCACCTCATAGCAGTGGCATTAGGTTGAGAACTCTTGTTCATTGTGGCTGCCCAGGTTTCATCCATGTCAGTGGGCGTTATTACTGCCAAGTTTAGAATGAAAAGCTTAGCTTATAATTAGGTGATTTAATTTAGAATAGTCTATCAACTCACCTTCAAGTTTGATTAGTACATACTGTGTTGTTCCAAGAATTGATCTCCAGGAAAGACAAGAAATATTGATTACAATAAACCAAAAAAAGATGACCCTAAGTAAAACCACCAAAAATGAGTACGGGCAGAGGAAAAAAATGCTAAGTTTCTTCGTGTGTATATGTGCAAGAAAGAACGTAAAGGAGTTTAAAATATTTTGTAGCATTATTGTGTAGTTATTAGCTTATAATTTAGTGTCATTGATTGATAGTATTTTATAAATTTATATAAATGATGAAAAATTAAATAAAATCTCAAAAAATCCACAAAAAGGATAAATAGGTTTGGAGGCTTCTAAGATTTGCCACATAGGATTGACTATTGATATCTTTTATATATATAGAGAGAGATTGCAGTTAGGAACTAAATAGGACCAAAATAAGCCCTTATACTTTGCGTGTAAGTCCAAATCTGTCCTTGATAAAGTTTTGTGAGAAATAAATACATTTATGATCCAATAAAATAACTACAGGGGCATAATTAAACCAAACCATTAACGGAGGACAATTATGATGAATTTCAAATAGATTGGAGGTATTTTGATCCTTTTTCAAAAAACATATACATTAATTTTGCTTTGGTTAACTTCAATCAAATTGTTTAAAAAAATTCAAATCAAACATAAATATTAAAATTTTAACACTAACAAAAATAATTAATAGACAATGGAAAGTAGCTTGAAAACTCATTGAGAAAATAGAGGATATATGGTACTGAGTACAATTAACACAAGCACAAATCAAGCATGAAGGCAACACAGTAGCAAATGCTTTAACAAATAAAATAATTAATACACAAAATAAAAGAACTATCATAGTTTTAATGATTTTCCAGCAGTAATAAAGAATCATATAAACTTGGACAAGTCCTAAATATCAAAAATTAAGAATTAAGACGCGAAAAATAAGCGTTCGATGAAGAAAAAAGAAAATATGCAAAGAAAAGAGAAGAGGCCATAGCAAAGCAAAGACTATAGGAGGTCCCATTAAATACAATCTCATGGTCAAAGATAAAGCATAGGCATAGAAAAAATAGATTTTTCTAGAAAGATGGCAATAAATTTGTGCTAAACCTTGCTAGCTGCTCTAGCTACCAAGAACTTCATCGAAAAGAGAGGTATATGGAGCCTCCCACCACAAAAAATCAACCTTAATAGATTCATGGAGGAGCACAAAGATGAAACACCGATATCTGAAGAATAATAAGCAGAGTTTAAAAATAAATAAGGAAAATGAGGTAGAAAAAAAGGATAATCCAGAAGATAATGACTTACGAAACTTCAAGAATCTGAACATACGCATTCCATTACTTCAGTCCCTTGGGGATAAACTCGAACCACCTAAAAAGATGAAAAAAAGGTCAGATTGAGCATTAAAAACAAAAGAAAATAGAAGATTCATAGCTCACCAGATGCAAATGGAGATGATAGAAAGAGCTTGACCAACATAAAAAGGGATGGTGATTGAAGATAACCAATAGGAGAAACAAGATGAAGTATCCATTCCAACTCAAGAAAAACATTACACAAAGGCGAGGAGTGATAGAGATGAAGTGTATCAAGTACTCTTGAATAACAGACACATATTTGTATATTTTTAGGAAACTCTTCGCACTCCTTCGTTTTGAATCGAGTTTTTGCATTGGGCCTGATTTTTTTTTTGTACAGACTGAATTTTGATTTTTTATTTCAATTTTTTATTAATAAAAAAAAATTCACACCATAGACAAAATAAGCTTTTAATTATATGGCATGGTTAAGGTTTAAAATGAGTATCTTATATAGTTATTTGTTAGTTTTAAAATTATTTTTTATTGTCCCTTATATAAAAATATTATATGCAGTATATATAGCCAATACAACTCTCTCTCTCTCTCTCTCTCTTAGATAATTGGCTAATTTAGCAGCTTATACTTTTCACGCTTCTTGATAATATTTTAAAGAAAATATTTTTCCCAATTCATTTGCATATTGTTTTTCCTAAACATCTATTTTGGGTTTATAAAAGATTTTTAGAGTGATTGGTGATCCCTAAACATCCTTTTGGATATGCATTGAAGATTTTGCATAAATCTTAGTATTTTCATGTATATAGATTTATTTTCTTTTGATTTTTTTTGTGTATTTTCTAAATTTTTATATATGAGTAGCTAAGTTTTTTTTCCAATTTCTCTATTTGTAGTGGCAATTAGTATTTCAAGTAATCAATTACCTGATTCAAATGACTGAAGAAATTCCTTATAGGAGATTGACAAGAGGTATTGAATCTGTAGCTTCGATTAACAACGATACTCCATCATTTGTTTGGGTGTTTCTCAATTAAATAATTACAATGCAGGATTTATAACGGAGTTAGAAGAGGAAAAGTTGAGGCCAGAGTCACGTACAAAAAATTATCATGACCACGTTAATATGCACTATAGCATGGTAGATTTACAATCAAAAAATAATTTAACTGACACTTTCAAACTATCAATGGACGGTACATGTGTATCGAAAAAAAGGATATTGGGTCTACTAGCAAGGATAAAAAGGCAAAAAATTTCAAATATTCTCAATCCGAAGGGGGGGAGTAATGATGTTGTAATCATTCCAAGATATTTTTGTATATTCACTAATCCATTCTCATACATGCTAATTATTTTGATGTATATATGTATAGAACTACATTTTTAACATATTATACATTTTAAGGAGGATACAATGTATTTACATATATACATTTTAAACATAATATACATTTAAAAACTATTTATACTATATCTGAAGTTAGTATATAGATATATACATTTTTAACATAATATACATTTATGTGTGAAATTAGTATATACTTCTTTTCTGAAGCTAATATATGCATATATACATTTATACATTGCATATAAGGAAAAAAATTATGTGTTTCTATATATGTGTGTGTGTGTGTGTGTGTGTGTGTGTGTATGTTTTAAGATATGGAATTTATTTGTATAAATTAAGTTGGTTATTTTGTTTGTATAGATTGTAAAATCTGTTTTTGCTTTTTATACACTTGTACTAAAAAGATTGATTTCTATCATTGTCTAAATTTTTATTAGACATTTGTGATATTTTGATTTAATAGGATATTAAGTTTGTCATCATTGATCTTCCTAAGAAGTCCCCAAAAATGGAATGTTACAAGGAGAGACAAATATTTGATACTTTAAAATAGAAGCTATTAAGTGAACAACTTAAAAGATTTATGCATACATGCTTTGGTCAATACACCTCCATGTTAGATCTATATGTTCAATTGTAAATATTTCGGTGCGCTATGTCCCTTTAGTTGAAAATCAATTTTACGAATGTTCTCATGATGTGATTTAATGAGTACACATTAAGGTTTACATTAAGAAAAATTGCAATTGTATCTAATCTAAACTGTGTTGCTTCTAAATTCGATTTTATATTCAACACAAGTATGCCAAATAGATTACTTCAGATATATTTTGATGGTAAAGAAGAACCTCACAAAGTAATATATTTCAGACTTTTGAGGACAAAGTATGAAATCAGAATGACGATGATGCTTTGAAGATTTTTATTCTCTATTTTATTCTTTATTTTATTATGTATGGCGAAATGCATATCATTCGAGTACCAAGACTTTATTTTGATTTGGTCGAACAAAAATGGTACATGAATTATTGTTGGGGAAAGGAAGCTTTTGACAATTTGTCAAAATCATATCAAGAAAGCTGACCTCCGATGGATAGTACTGCATGCCATACGCTGTGCAATTATGGATGTAGGAATGTTGTTCAAATGTAGATAGGAAACATGCTAAAAAATTGGTGATCAAATTTTTAGGTTGCATGATTGAAAAACCACAAACGACCATGTACAATACAAATGACTTATGTGGAATATGTTTATGTGCCACAAGGTAAAAGTCACTGCCTAAGTAACTTTCAAATAAAAAATTTATTTTCTAATGTTTAACTTTCTGATATATACAATACAACCTATTTAGTTAATCATAATTGACTGACGGGTTGTTTTCTGCAACATTAAGGCTTTCGCAAGTGAAATTAAAATATTTCAACTTTTACCAAAAATTATTGATGATGATATAATCTAGAACTCTTCCATCAATCATGTTGTTAATTTTGATGATGACTTTAAAGTATTTCCCCCAACCTCAATTATTGACGGATTGCCTTTGAAAAAAAAATCGCTAGGCCTTCAGAACAAAGGCGATTATGTTCATGCTTTAGATGATCTGGCTAATTCTATATACAACTATCTAATTTTCTTCTGTTATATAGAAATGCTTAAGGGAGAAGGCCTAAGAAAAGGTCAAAATAGCTATCTCAATATCACCCGTAAAAAAAAAAAGCAAATATTATCGGGTGCGTCAGTATCAATCAAGAGTCCGATAAAAATTATTTCAAATGTGAAAGTCGCTAGAATACCACTAAGGTCTGTTATTAAAACAGTAAAAAATACAACCTTAAATAGAAAAAAAGTAGGAGAGTAGATCAAGTAAATGGGTATTACTTCACCCAAGTCTGAGGCAACAATATAGAGAATCATGTCGCCTGATGATCAGACTATTCTTAATCAAAAATTCAATGCGCTTAAGAATTATGTAAGTCCATTTTAATCATCTATAAAATACAATAATTATTATATAATTTTTTCTCTACTGCCACTTTTATATAATATGTAGGTGAAGGCTTAATTTTAATGTTTGCACATTTTAATAAATAAAAGCAAACAGATGGTCATGGATGCTATCAAAAGTAACAATGCTCATGAAAAAATATGAATTATACAAACATTAATTTCGAATAGATTATACGTTACAAAACATAAACAATGATATGTTAATACATATTATGATCCCATCAAAGAGTCATCTGTTGCAAGAAAATGATAATTTTCTATCATGCAAGTGCATTGTACTGTAGAAAATAGCAAAAATTCAGAGGTACCAATTATGTGTTGTTACCATATTCAGTTACACAATGTTAATTCTAGTTATTGAGATGTTTTCTTTGTATATATAGAATTTTGTATAATGTATATGATTTTCAAACTTACTTAATCAATACAGATAACACTCATTGTCTAAAATGATGACAATATTGAAGTCCATGGTATTCCTAGCTGCAACAACACATATTTATTGACTTATGTATAAAAAAATCTTTGTATATGCATTTAATATACATTACTCACAATTTTACCATTTTTTAGGTTATGTATATGTTGACTCCTAATTTTTATCTTCCACAATTAAGTTTAATTCTAAGTGTCTTCGGTGTTAAATAAAACTACAATATTTATTTTATCTGAATAAAAGCTTTTCAAAACATTTTTGTACGTAATTTTGACATCCTAAGTATCGATTATATATTTTCGTATTTACAAGATTATATAATTTTGTTACTTAAATAATTATTTTTACGAAAAATAAATTTTAATCAAGGGCTATCAGGAAAATGGTTTCAAATAGATAAAACATTGATTTAAATCTAGTTTATTCTCAAAAATAATTTATTTGGAGAAGTACTTGTTGGATTTTATTAAATCAAGAAGTCCAAGATTAAAAGAGGTATTAATTCATATCAAATTTCAATTCAATTAGTCAATCTATTAAATTTGGCCATAATTGAAATTAAATTGGCCACAATCGCAATGCAATTGGCCAATCAATTTTCAATTTGGTCAAAAGTTAAATAAAATTGGTTAAATCCTAAATCAATTGGGGTTATTTTTTTTAAATAACCCCATAACCCCCTTTTCAACCCAAAAAGCAACCCCTCTCTTATTTTTAAATTGGGCCAACCCAATACATTATAACTAACCCATTACTCTTTTCCCCTTAATTAATTTCATCCCACCAACACAGCAGCCCACTACCCTTTCCTTTTCCCCTTCAATATCAACATAACAGTAGCCTAATTTCCCTACACCTTCAAACACCCTTATACAGCCTACTCCAGCCAGAGGTGGAGCCAGCCCTCTTTAGGGGGTTCGTCCGAACCCCCTTCAACGAAAAAATATACTATTTATACATAATTAAAATTATTTTTTATATAGTTATAATAGGTGTTGAACCCCCTTCGACTTAGTTTTCTTAGAATATTGAACCCCCTTACTTGAAATCCTGGCTCCGCTTTTGACTCCAGCCCACAATCTGACCAAGCCCAAACCTTATTACCTTTTCCCCTTAATCAGCTTCAACAGAAACACACAATACCCAACAATCGAAAACAATAGAAGCAAAAACCCGATGCTCAACAGTATAACAACGGCAAAAAAAAGCTCAGCAATAATATTTCAATTCGTACAAATTCCAGTCAAGCCTTATTTCAAAATTTGAAATTCAAATCTCAATTTGTTTTCCCTTTTTATCCCTCCGTTCCCCCCTTCCCCCAAAAATCAGTCCCAATTCTCCTATAAATACCCACGTATGTAGAGTGAAAGAAGGGAGAGGATTTTGGGAAATTTTTTGGGGGTTTTGGAGGCGCATGCTTCTAACCTCACGCAACCAAAATTCTTGAAGAACATTATTCAAAGAAATCTACATCGGAGGAAATTATTTTGAGTTCCTGTGAATTAAAATTGGATTGAGTGTTGAAAGTCGTTGTCGACTCGTTGTTCCGATTCGCTGCCCAAAGAAAGGTAAACACACATTTTCTATATTTAGTTATTTCTTTTTCTTATTCTTATGAGAAATGATTTCATTGTTATCGTAGTAATCATGGGATTATTCACTGGTATTATTGATATTATTTGTCGTTGATGTGATTGTATTCACAAGTTGCCTGTTATATCACGTTTTATGCTTGTTTCATGATTAATTTTGGGTAATTTAGTTGTTTTGATTGTATGTAATTTTAGGATGCTGCTAAAATTGGTTCTTACGTATCTTGGTTTTAATAAAGCACCTCAGATTGTTCATTCTTTCTTGAGTAACAGTATGTTGCATGTGATTTTTTTCTTGCTATGTTGTTGTCTATTATCCTCGTGTGTTACTTTATAATTAAGAAAGAGATTTACAATATCTGTCAATGATCTATACCTCTGTTCATCCTTTTCATTTGACTTGTTCTTTTTAGGAAATAGATGATTAGGAGTTGTAGATTTATCTATCTTTAATTGTATATACACTGCTATAGGTTACTTATATAATCTCATGTTTTAATTCACCCATCTTGTTTGAAATACCAAATGTTGTTTTGTGTGTGTTATATTTTGGTATTACCAAAGGTTCAAGACTGAATCGCTGGGATATTTTCTTTACCAAAGGATATGATAGCTACTCTAGAAAGTGTTTAAATTTTTCCATGACAAATAATAGTGGCTGAATTTTATTTCTATGGGGATTTACCTATGAGTTGAAATTGCCAAATCTTTAAGATTAAACGCTTTTTTTTCTATTGGAACTTTTTTTTATCTCTTTTGTATATTCTGGAAAATCTACTATTGATACTTTAGTACAAGAATACAAGCTTTCTTTCTTTTGATGGTGAAACACCCTAGTTTCTGGACCTTAGAAAATTTCTTGATGTTCTAATCTCTGGACCCAATAAGACTCATGGGTACGAGCCGTATGTTGGGGTACGGGTGGTATGGTCTTGTTGTATACTAACTAGTGTTGGTTGGTGGGATGGATTCTGGTTACTGGAATAGGTACAACTTAGGGGTACGAGTCATATTGGTGGTTACGGGTCGTGTGGTTCCTTAACTTAATCTTTGACTTGGTTAGTTTGGTTGGATCTGAGTATGAATGTCTCACCATGAGCCGTAAGACAGGGTACAAATTGTACCAGGTGCTCGTATGATAAACAGTGTTCAATTCCCCAGCTATTTTATTCTGCCAGGGATACTGATCGTATGTTGTAGTTATGATTTGGTTGAATGAGTCGTATACTGGACAATGTTTGATCCAAGGGTTGAAGCTTGGATACGAGTGATGGATATCAATCATATTGGGAGGGTACGACTCGTGAGGGCCAGTCGTATCCCTGTGATGGGATTTTGTGCAACTTAAGTAGGGGTATTCTGGATATTTCCCTACTTATCCTAATAAGGCCCCACAACTTCTAACCTACTTGGGAGGTTATTTACCCTAAGATTTTATTCGTTAACACTTAGAAACTCTTCATAAACACTCTGTAATTCTCTTAAAAACTATTGGGCAAGAGGAACTAGGGTTTCATCTAAGGGGTCAATTTGGGGCTTATCTTGGTGATTTCTTTCCGTCATCATCTTGGTTTAAGGCATGTTTCTCTTCCCTCATTATTAATTTAATTAAAGGCATGGTTTATAGGAATGTTTTCATGGTTTTACTATTGCATGACTTTCGCTTTCAAATATGATTGGGGTTTTGATGTTAATTTCTTGGTTATGGTTTCCCATGGTTTTAATTATGCTTTTATATGCATTAATGATGGTATTGGAAATAGTAATTGGAATTGGTTTTCGTTATATTATGCCCCCAATGTGTTTGATAAAATGCTTATAAAGATATATTCATTGCACTGACTTCTTTTAATGGAACTCTTGCATGTTTTAAACTTGGTAAAGGAATTATGCATGGTTTAAATAATTTGTAAAGGCTAAAGGATAATTGGTTATACTTGTGGTAAACATGGAAGTCTCCCTAGTGGTTTAATATGGTAAATGAAAGGGCACTTGAAAGTCCCCTTAAACCTATAAATGGTTGGCTATGGATGATACTTGCAAGTAAGGGTTGGTATGATGACACCAATATCAATGGCCTTGGTTAATAAATGGATAATGGTTTGGTTATTTAGAAATTAGTTTTAATTAGGCAATAATGGCGGGAGGTGTAGCTAAGCCATGAAAGGTGGAGGTCCCGGGGGGGACCAAAATTGTAAATTCATATTTGTCAATATAAGGTTGGTCTTAGTGACCATGTGTATAATGTCATATTTTATTTTGGGGATATACTAGTCATCCCATGGGATACTTTCCTGGTCGTGCGGCTATACGTACTGGGGCCCTTTCAGCAGGAAGAGCTGAACCTATATAGCCCATGGGTGGTTTAGGACGACAAAGCTACACATCCCAGGTAAAGGTTTTAAAGGCATGCTAAACCCGATCTCTTTTTCCCAACATGTTTATATATATACATATATATATATATGTTTGGTTGTGTGCATATGGATAATTTTTACCTGGTTTTATAAATGGTCTTATTTATCCTTACCCTGAGATCATACTAGCGGTCACTTGCTAACCTCGTCTACTAGAAGTTGTATACCCATGCTATATAGGAACCAGCCGTTCCACTCCTCCTACATAGGGATTGACTCGGAGATAGCATTTGGACTGAAGTGGTGAGCTTCCATCATTTTGGAAGGCTCCATTTCTTGTTATGGATATTTCTAGACATTTTGGTTTTATTTTGGATATTGGTTTTGGCTATGGTTGGTGGAATGTCCCAACCAAATTTCATTACTCTTTTGGATTGAGGCTTGTGGTACTTCTATGGGTTGGTATGGACGAGATTGGTATAGATGTTAGCCTTTGCATTGGAATAGGATAGGAGGTTGGCATCAACAGACATAATTTCTCACTGTTCCATCATATTATATTTTGGGATTAATTATATTATGTTTCAAAACATCTTTGGTTATGTCCTGGTTTATTTCTTTATTTGGTATAGTTTGGTATGGTTGAATTATTGGTATGATATGGGTGGACTCGATTGGGTTGGTCACGGTTGTGATCTATTCCTAGAGTCCTTATGGAAGTTTTTATACTATTTTGTTACATGATCAGAATTCAACCAACTTAGGAAAGGAGGTTGGAGGTTGGGTTGGGTAGCGGGGGTGGTCTTCGATCCTGGCCAGACTTGGGATATCCATTATGACAAGGCCCCAGGGCCGGTCGTGTCAAGTTGGTATTAGAGCCTAGGTTCATGGTCAATTGGGAATCCATAAAGCCATATAGAGTAGAGTCTCTTTTAGGGGTGTGTATCATGCCACACTCATAAGGAAGAGGCTACAAGGCCTTTAGGAATGTTTCACTTTCTTGGTATTCTATCTTAAAGTTTGAATTCTCCTAGAATCTTCTCTAATCCTTATTTGATCATCATTTAGATCATGCCTCATAGATCTAGAACTTAAAAAAATTCTTCTATCTCATCTAGGGTAATACTAAAGTGGTGTATCCTACTTCTAGGGTTCATCTTCGATCTCATAGTCCTATCCCTAATAGTTCTGGAGTTCCACTGGTTGCTACTAGTCCTCCTCAAAGTGAGGTGACTAATGCAAAATTCTGTCAGTCTATTAATATTATTACTGAGTTGGTTGCTGCTCAGTCTAAGCGGGATGTGTCTGATGCCTTGTCTACTGAGGCCACAAGGGTTCGCCAATTTATAAAGATGGGTTCTTCCACTTTTTTAGAGTAAAAGTGGAGGAGGATCCACAGGATTTCTTAGATGAGATGGAAAAGATATTTTGGGTAATGCAGGCCACCAATATGAAGAGGGTAAAACTTTATAACTTATCAGCTTAAAGATGTTGCATATCAGTAGTATGCAGAATGGAACAGGGATAAAGGAGATATGAAAGAGTCATCTTTATGGGATCTCGTCTTTGGTGCTTTTTTGGATTATTTCTTTCCCTAAGAGTTGAGAAAAACAAAGATGGAGGAGTATGTGAACCTCAAGAAGGGGAGGATGTCTGTCATACAATATGCCTTGAAGTTTCACCAATTATCAAGGTATGCTCCTGATTTAGTGGATGACATGAGGGCTAGAATAAGGAAGTTTTTTTCTGGGATGAATCGAGATCTAAGTTTGGATAGCAAGACTGCCTTGCTATTTAAAAATATTGACATATCTAGGTTGACTATTCATATGCAGCAAGTGGAGAATGAAAAGAGAAA
Organism: Capsicum pubescens; assembly: GCA_030864215.1. Lineage (NCBI taxonomy): Eukaryota > Viridiplantae > Streptophyta > Magnoliopsida > Solanales > Solanaceae > Capsicum > Capsicum pubescens. The sequence continues at coordinate 197,922,188 of CM061544.1, read as the reverse complement.
GAAGATAGAGTTTGGTGATAGGCAGGATAAGAGGAACAAATTTTCTGATTAGGGAGGTTCTCAATATCATGGTGGTAGAGATGGTGGAAAATGGCTAAAGAAGAAGTAGGGGAGTTCTATTTTCTACTCTTCTGCTAGTGCTCCTTATCAGTCAGGCAACAGGCGTCACCAAGGTGGTGATAATTCTCGGGCATAGGGTGCCCAATCTTAGGTGAGCGGAGGTCAGTCAATTTTTTTCTGTCCTCTTTGTCGATTCTGTGGTCGTCCTTATAGGGGTTATTACAATGAAAGAAACAACAAATGCTTTAAGTATGGACAGGCAGGCCATCATCTCAGGGATTATCCGGTTAATAAGGTTGCTATTGGGGCGAATAAGATTCCTGTGGCTTCATATTTTGCTCATATACCTGGTGGTGTGGCATCTGCTTCTGTTAGTGCTCCTGGTTCTAGTATTGTTCAGAACAGGTTTATGATTTGGCATCCCGACAGAAATACGAGGCATCACCTGATGTCGTTACTGATATGTTACAGATTTTATCTTATGATGTATATCATTTGCTTAATCTGGGGTCTACTCTCTTCTATGTTACTCCTTATATGGCTGTATCTTTTGGTTTTAATTTGTAAGTTATTTTGGATCCTTTTTCTATTTCTACCCCGGTAGGTGACTCGATTATTGCTAATAGAGTCTATAGAGGGGTATCTATTAGTGGCAATCAGACCTTGGTTGATTTGTTTAAGTTGAATATGGTGGATTTTGATGTTATTCTGGGTATGGACTGGTTACACTCTTGTTACGCGTCTTTGGATTATTGAACCTGTATGGTTATCATTAAGTTTCTTGGTGAGCCGGTTATTGAAATAGGGGGTGTTTCTTTAGCTCCTAGGGGGAGGTTTATTTCTTATCTTAGAGCTTGGAGGTTAATCTCCAAAGGTTGTATTTATCACTTGGCTCAGGTTAAAGATTCTAACTCGAAGGGTCCTTCTTTCAGTCAGTTTTGGTGGTTAATGATTTTCCATAGATCTTTCTGGATAATCTTCCTGGTGTTCCTCTAGATAGGGAAATAGAGTTTGGTAATAATTTGCTTCCGGATACTCGTCCAATTTCTATTCCTCCGTATAGAATGGCTTTGGCTGAGTTAAGAAAACTCAAGAAGAAACTTATGGATCTTCTAGATAAGGGGTTTATTCATCCAAGTGTATCTCCTTGGGGTGCACTGATGTTATTTGTCCCCAAGAAGAATGGTTCCCTTCGAATGTGCATTGACTATAGGCAACTGAACAAGGTGACAGTCAAGAACAAGTATCCTCTTCCAAAGATAGATGATATGTTTGACCAGTTTCAAGGTGCCAAGTTCTTTTCTAAGATAGGTCTTTGGTCTGGGTACCATCAGCTTAAGATTAGGGAGGTGGATATCCCTAAATAATTTTTTGTACTCGGTATGGGCACTTTGAGTTTCTGGTGATGTCATTTGGGTTGAGTAATGCTCCGAAAGCATTTATGGATCTGATAAATAGGGTATTTAAGAAGTATTTGGATCTCTTTGTCATTATGTTTATTGATGACATTTTAGTTTATTCGAAGAGTAGGGTGGATCATACTAATCACCTCCGTATGGTATTGCAGACCTTAAAGGAACTATAGTTGTATGTCAAGTTCTCTAAGTATGAGTTTTGGTTAAACGATGTGACTTTCTTGGGTCATATTATTTTAGTGAAGGGATCATAGTAGATCCGCAGAAGGTTGTTGTGGTGAAGAGGTGGCTTAGACCTATGACTCTATTGGATATTTGGAGCTTCCTGAGTTTAGCCAGGTATTACAAATGGTTTGTGGACAAATTTTCATCAATAGGTACTCCTTTGACTAAGTTAACTCAGAAGAAGGTTAAGTTTTCTTAGTCTGATGCTTGTGAAAAGAGTTTTAAGAAGTTGAAGGATAAGTTAACTTACTTTGGCTCCAATTCTAAACTTGCTAGAAGGCAGTGATGGGTTCATGGTTTATTGCGATGCATCTTGGGTAGGGCTTGGTTGTGTGTTGATGTAGCATGGAAAGGTGATTGCCTATACTCCAGGCAGTTGAAGATACATGAAAAAAATTATCCTACTTATGATTTTGAGTTATTGGCGATTGTGTTTGCTTTGAAAATATGGCGGAATTATTTGTATGGTGTTCATGTAGATATCTTTTCTGATCATAAGAGTCTACAGTATGTGTTCACTCAGAAAGAGCTTAATCTCAGGTAGAGGAGATGGCTTGAGCTTTTGAAGGATTATGATATGAGTCTTCACTACCACTCAGGTAGGCTAATGTGGTTGCTGATGCTCTTAGCAGGTTATCCATGGGGAGTTTGGCTCATGTGGAGAAAAGAAAGTGGGAGTTAGTGAAGGATATTCACCATTTGGATAATCTTGAAGTCCGTCTCTAGGATTCCAAGGATGGTGGTGTGGTGGTGCAAGAAGTGGTTTGATCATCTTTTGGTGCAAAACTTAAGGAGAAACAAGTGCTAGATCCTATCTTGATGAAAATCAAGAGTGACGTTGGTAGGAAAAAGGTAGCAGTGTTTGAGATCGGTGGTGATGGTACTTTATAGTACCAAGGGAGGTTGTGTGTTCCAGATGTCGATGGGTTGCGATAGAGGGTTTTGGTTGAGGTGCATAGTCACGCTATGTTGTTCATCCTAGCTCGAATAAGATGTATCATGATCTCAAGGATATCTATTGGTAGAATGGTAAGAAGAGGGATGTGGATGATTTTGTGGCCAAATGCATGGTGTTTCAATAGGTTAAGGTTGAGCACATGAGGCCAGGAGGGTTGTATCAAGAAATTGATTTTCCCGAATGGAAGTAGGAATTGATCAATATGGACTTCGTTACCAGTTTTCCTCGATCTCGGAGTCAATATGATTTGATTTATGTCATCGTGGATAGGATGACTAAGTCTGTGCACTTTTTGCCACTGTGGACTACCTTTTTGGTGGAGGATTATGTGAAGTTGTATCTTTAGAAGATTGTGAAGCTGCATAGGGTGCCTGTTTTGATTATTTCTAATTGTGGCTCACAGTTATGTCTCACTTCTGGCCATTTTTTCAAAAAGTGTTGGGGACTAAGGTTAGTCTGAGTACTTTTTTTCATCCGCAAATGAATGGGTAAGTGGAGAGAACTATTCAGCCATTGAAGGATATGGTTCGGGCCTGTGTGATTAATTATGGTGGCAATTGGGTTGAGCATCTACCTTTGGTGGAGTTTTCTTACAATAATAGCTATAATTCCAGTATTGGTATGGCCCCTTTTGAAGCATTGTATGGTAAGAGCTGTAGATCTCCTATTGGTTGGTTTGAGCTTGGTGAGGCGGATAAGTTTGGTCCCGACTTAGTTTACCAAGCTATGCAGAAGGTGACGGTGCTTTGGGATAGGCTTAAGGCTGCCCAAAGTCGCCAAAATTCCTATGCGGATGTTAGACGTAGAGACTTAGAGTTTGAGGTTGGGTATAAGGTTTTTCTCATGGTATCTCCCATAAAGAGAGTGGTGCATTTTGGAAAGAAGGGAAAGCTCAGTCCCCGGTATGTTGGTCCTTGTGAGATTCTGCAGAAAGTTGGTAATATTGCTTATGAGCTAGAGTTACCTTCTAGCTTGAGCTAAGTTCATCCGGTCTTTCATATTTCCATGTTGAGAAAGTGCATTGGTGATCCTTCTTCGATTGTTCCTTAGGAGGGATTGGGTCTGTCAGATTCCTTCTCTTATGAAGAAGTCCTAGTTAAGATCTTGGATAGGTAAGTTCGTCGGTCATGGGCCAAGGATGTGGCTGCGATTAAGGTTCTTTGGCGGAACCATAAGGTGGAAGAAGCTACATAGGAAGCAGAAGAGGACATGAAGTCTAAATATCCGCATTTATTTTCTGCTCCTGGGATCAGTGCGGAAGGTATGTGTCTTCAACACATCTTTGTTTTTAGAATTCGTTAAAGGAAAGATTTATATCTTTGCCTCTTTGTTTTTGAACCTTGTTAAAGATTGGGAATATGTTTGATAACATAATGGAAATGGCTCTAGCGTGTGGTTACCCCTACCTTGTCTGTCATTTGTGGAAGAATGTTCCTAGTGGGGGAGACTGAAACACCTTAGTTTCTGGACCTTAAAAAATATCCTAGAATTTTGATCTCTGGACCTAATATGACTCATGGGTATGATCCATATGTTGGGATACAGTGGTATGGTCCGGTCGTATACTGACCAGTGTTGGTTGGTGAGATGGATTCTGGTTACTGGAATAGGTACGACTTAGGGGTATGAGTTGTATTGATGGTTACAGGTTATTTGGTTCCTTAAATTAATCTTAGACTCGGTTACTTAAGTTGGATCTGAGTACGAGTGGCTCACCATGAGCCATAAGCCAGGGTACGAATTATACCAGGGTTTCGTATGGTAAACAGTGTTCAATTCCCCAGGTATTTTATTCTACCAGGGATACAGGTTATGGATATGGATCATATATTGTGGTTACGACTTGGTTAGATAAGTTGTATACTGGACAGTGTTTGATCAAGTGTTGAGGCTTGGATACGAGTGTTGGATACCAATCGTATTGGAAGGGTACAACTCGTGAGGGCCAATCGTATCCCTGTGATGGGATTTTGTGCAACTTAAGTGGGGGTATTCTGGACATTTCCCTACTTATCCTAATAAGGCCCCATGACTTCTAACCTACTTGGGAAGTTATTTACCCTAATATTCTAGTTATTAACACTTAGAAACTCTTCCAAATACTCCATAATTCTCTTAAGAGCTATTGGGCAATGAGGGCTATGGTTTCATCTGAGGGATCAATTTGGGGCTTATCTTGGTGAGTTCTTTTCGTCATATTCTTGGTTTAAGTCATGTTTCTCTTCCCTCATTGTTAATTTAATTGAAGTCATGGTTTATATGAATGTTTTCATGGTTTTACTATTGCATGAGTATGCTTTCAAATATGATTTGGGAGTTTTGATGTTAATTGATTTGTTATGGTTTAAATGGTTTTAATTATGATTTTATATGGATTTATGGTGTTTTTGGATAACTGGATTGTATGGGAATGGTTTATTGATAATTGGAATTGGTTTTAGCTATATTATGCCCCCAATGTGTTTGATAAAATGCTTATACAGATATGTTAATTGCATTGACTTCTTTTAATGGGACTCTTGCATATTTTAAACTTGGTAAAGGAATTATGCATGGTTTAAATGTTTTGAAAAGGGTAAAGGCTAATTGGTTATGCTTGTGGAGAACATGGAAGTCTCCCTAGTGGTTTATTATGGTAAATGGAAGGGCACTTGAAAGTCCCCTTAAACCTATAAATGGTTGGCTATGGATGACACTTGCAAGTAAGGGTTGGTATGATGACACCAATATCAATGGACTTGGTTAATAGATAGATAATGATTTGGTTATTTGTAAGTTGGTTTTAATTGGGCAATAATGGTGGGAGGTATAGCTAAGCCGTGGAAGGTGGATGTCCCAGGGAGACCAAAACTGGAAACTCATATTTGTCGATATGAGGTTGGTCTTGGTGACCGTGTGCATAATGTCACACTTTATTTTGGGGATATACAATTTATTCCATGGAATACTTCCCTAGTCGTGCGGCTACATGCACTGGGGAACTTTCGGTACGGGGAGCTGAACCTATATAGCCCGTGGGTGGTTTTGGACGGCAAAGCTACACAACCCAGGTAAATGCTTTAAAGGCATGCTAAACCCAGTCCTTTTTTCCCAAAATAGTTATATATATATATGTGTGTGTGTGTGTGAGTGTGTGTGTATGTGTGTGTTTTTGGTTGTGTTCATATGGATGATTTTTACCTGGTTTTATAAATGACATTATTTTTATCCGTACGCTGAGATCATGCTAGCGGTCACTCGCTAACCTCGTCTACTAGTGGATGTATACCCATGGTATGCAGGAACCAGCTGTTTCACTCTTCCTACATAGTGATTGACTCAAAGAAAGCATTTGGACTGAAGTGGTGATCTTTCATCCTTTCGGAAGGCTCTATTTCATGTTATGGGTATTTCTAGACATTTTGGTTTTATTTTGGATATTGGTTTTAGCTATGGTTGGGGGCATGTCCCAACCGAATTTTATTACTCTTTTGGATAGAGGCTTTGTGGTACTTCTATGGGTTGGTATAGGAGGGATCGGTATAGATGTTAGATTTTGCATTGGAATAGACTGGGAGGCTGGCATCATCAGACATAATTTCTTACTATTCTATCATATTACATTTTGGGGTTAATTATATTATGTTTCAAAACATCTTTGGTTATGGCCTTGTTTGGTATGGTTTGGTATGGTCGAATCATTGGAATGGGATGGGTGGACTCGATTGGGTTGGCCACGATTGTCATCTAATCCCATAGTCCTTATGGGAACTGTTACACTATTTTTTTATATGCTCGGATTCAGCCAACCCAGGGCAGGCATCTGAAGGTTGGGTTGGGTAGCGGGGCTGGTCTCCGGTCTTGGCCGGACTTGGAACGTGTAAGACCCCGCAAAATTCTCAGCTTAAATCAGTTATTTAGTCTTGACAAGAGGTCGTAGACTTAGAATATTTTAACTAAGTATTCAGACTTAGTGCTATTTTAGCCTTCGAAAGTTGGCAATCTTATTTCGCAACCTTTACGTCCATTAAATGTTAATGTTTGAGTTAAGTCATGATCAGGAATGTCAATAGGTATTTTCGGACAAGTTTTGGATTTTTCGGACCTCGTTTAGATCATGTTTTAGTGCCCAAAACAGTGGGTCGACGCACTCTCGACGCATCGCGTCGATCATCACATCGATAAGATAGTTTTCCCTCAGCTCAGTTCAATTTCTAATGAATCGACACGGATTCGATGCGGTGTGTTGGTAATCGTATCGATGCCAATGACGCGGTGCGTTGGCCTGTGCATCGATGATTCAACTTTTCACTAATTAAAAGGTCGTGTCCTCAGGGCTAATTAAGTCATTTTCCCACGCCTTTCATCCCCCATAACACGAAATTTAGCCCTCTTTTAGCAAATTATAATCATTAGGTCACAAATTACTCAAGAATAAAAACCCTAGGTGAATTAAATTCAGACTCAAGGCTCAAGATTCCACCGTTAGTTTTCCAGAATTCACTAACAAAGGTATGTGAAGTGTTCATCCAAGGGTTCCTTCCACCCTTGGAGTCCAAGAAACTCTTCTAAAGTTCATGTAGAGTGATTTCATGATTTCCATGATTTGAATTAAAGTGTATTCATGATTTATTGCAAGATTCATGTAGTGTTAAATGATATGTTTTCTTTATCATGTGAATCTATGTTGAAACTCTTGGAATTGTTTAATTGGAATTGAATCATGATGCCTACATGTTGTTTTAGTATTGTGTACATATATTATGCCCCACGAGTGTTTGATGAATTGTCCATGTGAGTTGAATAGTGAAATTATATCATGTTAGTATGTATGCAAGTTCATGTCATGCAAGTGTTTGCTTAAATGCCCAAATGAATGAATGATGACTAAGTAGTTAATTACCATGTCTCAAGATTATGCCATACCTTTTAATTTTATGCTATCGAGTCCTACGGGCATTTAATACCCGATAATTTAGCTGCTTGTCTAGAGCCGTGGTCAGTCACAGAATAGAACCAATCATGTCTCGATTAGTAGAATTCAGTCAGTTACAGAACGTAGGAAAACTCACTGAACTCAGAATCAGTCCAGTTCAGTTAAGTAAAATCAGTCCAGTTCAGTTATACAGTATGATTAATAACAGTTCAGTCTAGCCTAGTACAGTTTAGAGTTCAGTCCAGTGTCTATTCAGTTGGGAGTAGGATTCAGCATCGAGTGAACCTAAGGATGGTGACTCACCTACCAGTAGAGGGTGAAATCCTTAGAAGCAGTCCTTGCATTCTAGAACTACATAGCTCACGTAGGTTGAGACATCAACCTGCCGGTTAAGGGTTGATGAGGTGATCTACCTGCCAGTTGAGGGTACCACCGTTCTTGTTCAGAGTACCTGCCAGATGAGGGTGACTCAGTACTTGTCCTTACTTGTGGCACAATATTGACACCCTTCTAAATGGGGCTATAGGTTGGACCCTAAATTAGTTAGAGAATGGGCATGTCGGTTAGATGATTACTTCCCACAGTCTCAGTTTCAGGTTCAGTCTCAGTATGGAACTCAATTTAGTTTCACAGATTCAGGACTGTCAGGCACAGTCACTCAGCTCAGTACGGAACTCAGTATAGTTCTACAGAATCAAGACTGTCAGATACAGTTATTCATTACCAGTAATCCAGTATTCAGTGTTATTATGATCTCAGTACAGCTTACATATTCATGCATGTACTCTCATTCAGTCATACTTAGTTATTATTGTTCATGCATGTGAACCCATTCAGATTTGGTAATGAGATACCATATTTAGTACATTCAAAGTACTGACGCATGCTTTTCTTTTGTGCTATGATGTCTTATATCATAGGTTCAGACGCACGGGCTCCAGAGCATCCTTAGCAGTTCAGATTTTCAGCAGTCAGTGTAGTGGTGAGTCCTCATAGTTCGAGGACATAGTTGTTTTCAGTATTTCAGTATTATTTTTAGTAGTCGGAGTTAGTTGGGGGCTTTTCCTATCAACTCTATAGTTCAGACAGTTTAGAGGCTTTTCATACTAGAGTATTTTCAGACAGTAGTTCAGTTTTCAATATTGATGTTCAGTTTTGGTAATGAGATACCATATTCAGTATTATTTAGAGTATTGAACCTTATGGCTAATTTTTTTGCCTAATTTCCGCATATTTCAGTATTATTGTTATTCAGTTATTATAGCAGGTACCAGTCATGGGTTAGCTTGTGGTCCTTTGGGATTATGAGCACCGTGTAGCGTCTGATATACAGACTCGAGGCATTTCAAACTTAGTATTAGAGTGTAAGGTTCAACAGTTTCCTAGTAAGTCTGAAAGCCACATCTAGTAGAGTCTTGTTCATGGGTGTGTTGTGCGCCACACTTATGGATAGGAGGCTATAAGATGTTTTAGGAAAAGCTTCCCTTCTTTTAGTATTTATGCCATGCGAGTGAGCATGAGCTCCAGTTAAACTATCAGTCTAATCCTTTCTATTCCATTTACAGAAATATGCCTCTAAAGAGGACTAAGAGAAGAGGAACAGGAGATCATCCAGAACCCCATCCCGTCCATTCAGATCCACTGGATGAACACGTCTCCCACGCTGAGTTCAGAGCAGCCTTCACCGCCCTAGCTTATTCTGTAAAACCCAGAATGAATGCCCAACTGCCGTTATGTCCAACCCAGTGGCCAATAATGTTGCTTCCAGGATTTGGGACTTCACCCGAATGAACCCTCCATCATTTACCGGGTCTAAGTCAGATGAGAACCCTCAGGAATTTCTTGATCAGGTGTAAAAGTTTACTGATATTATAGGGGTAACTGATGTTGAGAGCGCTGAGTTAGCCGCATATCAGTTTCTGGATGTGGCTCACTCATGGTTTAAACAGTGAAAGGTAGAGAGGGCCGTAGATATAGGGTCCATAGAGTGGGAGGCATTTGCCCCTACTTTTCTGGATAGGTTCTTTCCACTAGAGTTGAGAAAAGCGAAGGTTCTAGAATTTATCAATCTGAAGCAGGGCAATATGAAGTGAAAGAGTATTCTCTCAAGTTTACTTAATTAGCTAGATATGCTCCTTACGTGGTGGCAGACAGCAGATCTCGAATGAGTAAGTTTGTGTCAGGGGTGTCTAGCAGCATGGTCAAAGAGTGTAGGATCGCAATGCTTATTAAGGAGATGGACATATCCAGGCTCATGGTCCATGCTCAGCAGATAGAGGAGGCCAAGAATAAAGAGAAGGAGAGGGAGAGAAAGAGAGCGAGAATAGGTAGTTTCAACTTTGCTCAGCCTAAGTCAGAGGGCGGGAATCGTTCTCAGTTCTGCCCGAAATCTTCAGTCCCAGCTCCGTCCTCAGCCAGTGCTCCTATGCCAAAATTCTAAAATGGAAATAGGGATAGGACACCAGGCCCTAAACCCCCGGACAGTGTTAGCAGTGCCTAAACCAATCCCATTTATCAGAAGTATGGCAGAAACCACCAGGGTATCTGTAGAGTGGGTAGCGATGTGTGTTTTGGGTGTGGCAAGCCAGGCCACATAGTTAGATATTTTCTCCAGTCAGGTTCTCAGGGTCAGAATAACCATCCCCCAGCTCAGTCCGGTCGCCCGAATCAGCAAGGTGCTGCTTCCAATGCCACTAGTGGGCAACGCCCAAATAGTCTCTATGTTCTTCAGTCTCGATAGGATCTGGAGATTTCTCCTGATGTGGTCACTAGTACGTTACAGGTTTTCCATTTGTATGTTTATGCTTTGCTAGATCCAAGAGCTTCTTTGTCCTTTGTTACTCCTTATATAGCTGTCGATTTTGGAGTCAGGCCCAAAATCCTAGCAGAGCCTTTCTCAGTCTCTACCCCAGTGGGTAAATCCAACATAGCCAGGCCGGTATACAGGAACTGCCCGGTTATGATATCTCAGAAATCACTTCAGCAAACTTAGTTGAATTAGAGATGACTGATTTTGATGTTATTCTTAGCATGGATTGGCTTCATTCCTGCTATGCCTCAGTCGAATGCAGAAATAGAATTGTCCTATTTTAATTTTTGAATGAACCAATCCTAGAGTGGAGGGGTAGTACTTCAGCACTTAGGGGTCAGTTTGTTTCTTACCTTCGGGCTAGAAAAATGATATCTAAGGCATGTGTCTACCATCTCGTTCGAGTCCAGGACTCTAGTTCAGAAACCCCTACTCTTGAGTCAATGTAAGTAGCATGTGAATTCTCAGATGTATTTTTCGACGATCTTCTCGGAGTTCCTCCAGAAAGGAAAATTGATTTTGGAATCGATCTTCTTCCAGATACTCAGCCCATATCTATTCTGCCATACAATATGGCTCCATCAGAACTCAGAGAATTAAAAGAACAATTAAAGAATCTCCTAGATAAGGAATTCATCAGACCCAGTGTGTCTCCATGGGGCACGCCAGTTTTATTCGTGCATAAAAAATATGGTTCCCTCAGAATGTGTATTGACTATCGTCAGTTAAATAAGGTCACGGTCAAGAACAAGTATCCACTCCCCATAATCGATGACTTGTTTGACCAACTTCAGGGTGCCAGTTATTTCTCCAAGATAGACCTCAAATCAGGATATTATCAGCTTAGAGTCAGGGAGTGTGACATCCCAAAAACATCTTTCAGAACTCGATATGGTCACTTTGAATTCTTAGTCATGTCCTTTGGTCTTACCAATGCTCCATCATCCTTTATGGTCTTGATGAACCGTGTGTTCAAGTATTACTTGGACATGTTTGTCATAGTCTTCATAGATGACATTCTCGTCTACTCCCGCAGTGAACATAATCATATAGACCATCTCAGAATAGTATTACAGACTCTCAGAAATCATTAGTTATTCGCCAAATTCAGTAAGTCCAAATTTTGGCTTAGGTCAGTATCTTTCCTCGGCTATATAATTTTTGGTGATGGCATTAGAGTTGATCCCCAAAAGACTGAAGCAGTAACATACTGGACCAGACCCATCTCACCTTTAGATATCAGGAGTTTCTTGGGCTTGGTTGGCTATTACCGAAGGTTTGTTAAGGAATTTTTATCTATTGCATCCCCTATGTCCAGACTGACTCAGAAGAAAGTCAAATTCCAGTGGTCAGATTCTTATGAGAAGAGTTTTTAGGAGATGAAGACTCGACTCACTACAACTCCAGTTTTGACCCAACCAGATGGTTCAGACGGCTTTGTTGTGTATTGTGATGCCTCCAGAGTTAGCTTGGAGTGTGTTCTGATACAGAGAGGTAAGGTCATAGCCTATGCCTCTAGGCAGCTTAAACCCCATGATAAGAACTATCCTACTCATGATCTTAATCTAGCAACAGTAGTGTTTGCCTTAAAGATTTGGAGGAACTATTTGTATGGTGTGCACGTTGATGTGTTCACAGACCATAAGAGCCTGCAGTATGTATTTTCTCAGAAAAACCTAAACCTCTGTCATAGAAGGTGGTTGGAGTTGTTAAAAGACTATGACATGAGTGTCCTGTATCATCCGGAAAAGACCAATGTAGTGACCGACGCTCTCAGTAGAATGTCTATGGGTAGTATTACTCATGTCGAGGATAATAAAAAGAAGTTAGCTCAGGAAGTTCATCAGCTAGCCCGACTAGGTGTCCTCTTAGTCGATTCAGTAGAAGGTAGTGTATGGGTATATAGTAGTTTAGAACCATCCCTAGTTTCCGATGTGAAGGAAAAGCAGGATAGAGATCCCAGTCTGGTCAAGTTGAAAGAATCAGTCAGAGATCAGAATGTAGAGGTCTTCTCCCAAGGGGAGATGGTGTTTTGCATTACTAGGGTCATCTATGTGTGCCAGGTGTAGATGATTTGAGACAGAAAATTCTTGTAGAAGCGCATAGTGCGCGCTACTCTATTCATCCAGGGGCCACTAAGATGTACCGTAATTTGCGTGAGATCTATTGGTGAAGGGGGATGAAGAGAGACATTGCAGAGTTTTTGGCTTAGTTCTCAACATGTCAGATGGTTAAGATCGAGCATCAGAAGCCAAGTGGATCCATGCAGGAGTTCAGTATTCCTACCTAGAAGTGGGAAGAAGTGAACATGAACTTTGTGATGGGTTTACCTCGTACTCGTCGCCAACATAATTCAGTTTGGGTCATTATAGACAGGATGACCAAATTAGCTCATTTCCTACCAGTCCATACCTCTTATTCAGCCGAGGATTATGCAAAACTCTATATCAAGAAGTTTGTCAGATTGCACGGTGTTTCGTTGTCCATCATCTCAGATAGAGGTACCCAGTTCACCTCTCATTTCAGGAAAGCATTCCAAAAAGGTCTTGGTACCCGATTTCACCTCAGTATAGATTTTCATCCTCAGACAATGGTCAATCAGAAAGGGCTATTCAGACTTTAGAGGATATGCTGGGAGCATCTATGATAGATTTTAAAGGTAGTTGGGATGACTACTTGTCTTTTATTGAATTCACACACAACAACAACTATCATTCCAATATTCAAATAGCTCTGTTTGAGGTGCTTTATGGAAGGAGGTGTAGATCTCCCATTGGTTGGTTTGAAGTGGGTGAGGCTGCAATCGTGGGGCCTGAGTTGGTATTTGATACCTTAGAGAAAGTTCAACTAATCAGGGAAGGACTTAAGACAGCTCAGAGCCGGCAAAAATTATACGTAGATTTATGCAGAAAAGATCTCGAGTTCGAGATTGGTGACTATGTGCACTTGAAGATCTCTTCTATGAAAAAGGTGAAGCGGTTTGGCAAGAAGGGGAAACTCAATCCCCAATATTTTGGTCCTTATCGAATTCTCGGTCGTTTCAGAAAGGTAGCTTACGAGCTTGAGTTGCCTTCAGATCTATCTTTAGTCCATCCGCTGTTTCATGTCTCCTTGCTAAAGAAATGCATAGGTGACCCATCAACTACAATCCTCATAGAGGGCATAGATGTTCAGAACAGTCTCTCTTACGAAGAGATTCCAGTCAAAATCCTTGATTATCAGATTCGCAGACTGAGGAACCAAGAAGTCCCTTTAGTCAAAGTTCTTTGGCGGAATCAGTCCATTGAGGGAGCTACTTGGGAAGTAGAAGTAGATATGCAGACCAAGTATCCTCACCTCTTCTCCGCAAACTCAGATTCAGCTCAAGGTAATAGTTTTCCTTAAGCTTATTCAGTTTCATGTTCAGACTTTAGTTACAAACTTGGTATCAGTTACCATTGCATGTTCACTCATACGTTCATGAGTCAGTTCAGTCATGTATTCATGCATCAGATATGCATGTTCAGTATGATAATTCAGTGTATCAGTGATCTCAGTCTGAAACCATGCTTCAGTTATGCATGCCCAGTGTCTAAGTCCAGTCTCTCAGTATTCTCAGTCTCAACAGTCTCATTCAAGGATGAATATCCCCAAGGGGGAGATAATGTAAGACCCCGTAAAATTCTTAGCTTAAATCAGTCCTTTAGGCTTAACAAGGGGTCCCAGACTTAGAATATTTTAGCTAAGTATTGAGACTTAGTGCTATTTTATCCTTTGAAAGTTATAAATCTTATTTTGTAATATTTACGTCTATTAAATGTTGATGTTTGAGTTAATTCATGATCAGGAATGTCAATAGGTGTTTTCGAACAAGTTTTAGATTTTTCGAACCTCGTTTAGATCATGTTTTAGTGCCCAAAATAGTGGGTCGATGCGATCTCGACGCGTCCATCGACCATCGCGCCGATAAGATAGTTTTCCCTCAGCTCAGTGCAATTTCTAGTGAATCGAAGTGGACTCAATGCGGCGTGTTGGCCATCGCGTCGATGCCAATGATGCGGCGCATCGGCCTACGTGTCGATGATTCAACTTTTCAGTACTTAAAAGGCCACATCCTCTAGTCTAATTAAGTCCTTTTCCCATGCCTTTCAGCCTCCATAACATGAAATCTTGCCCTCTTTTAACAAAATATAATCATTCTTACACAAATTACTCAAGAACAAAAACCCTAGGTGAATTAAATTCAGACTCAAGGATCAAGATTCCACCTTTAATTGTCCAGGATTCGCCAACTAAGATATGTGAAGTGTTCATCCAAGTGTTCCTTCCTCTCCTGGAGTCCAAGAAACTCTTTTAAAGTTCATGTAGAGTGATTTCATGATTTTCATGATTTGAATTAAAGTGTATTCATGATTTATTGCAAGATTCATGTAAAGTTAAATGATATGTGTACTTTATCATGTGAATCCACGTTGAAACTCTCGGAATTGTGTAATTGGAATTGAATCATGATGCCTACATGTTTTTTTAGTATTGTGTGCATATATTATGCCCCACAAGTGTTTGATGAATTGTCCATGTGAGTTGAATAGTGAAATTATATCATGTTAGCATGTATGCAAGTTCATGTCATGCAAGTGTTTGCTTAAATGCCCAAATGAATGAATGATGACTAATTAGTTAATTACCATGTCTCAATATGCCATGCTTTTTAAGTTTATGCTATTGAGTCCTGGGGGTATTTAATACCCGATAATTTAGCTGCTTGTCTAAAGACATCGACAGTCACAGAGTAGAACCAGTCATGTCTCGATCAATAGAATTCAGTCAATTACAGAACGTAGTAAAACTCAGTGAACTCAGAATCAGTCCAGTTCAGTTCAATAAAATTAGTTTAGTTCAGTTATACAGTACGATCAGTAACAGTTCAGTCTAGCCTAGTACAGTTTAGAATTCAGTCTAGTGTTTATTCAGTTGGGAGTAGGATTCAACACCAAGTGAACCCAAGGATGGGGACTTACCTGCTAGTAGAGGGTGAAATCCTTAGAACGGTCCTTATGTTCCAAAATTACGTAGCCAGCATAGGTTGAAACATCAACCTACCAGTTGAGGGTTGGTGAGGTGAGCTACCTACCAATTGAGGGTACCACCATTCTCGTTCAGAGTACCTGCCAGATCAGGGTGACTCAGCACTTGTCCTTACCCGTGGCATGGTATTAATACCCTTTCAACTGGGGTTACAAGTTGGACCCCAAATCAGTTAGAGAAGGGGCATGTCGGTTAGATGATTACTTCCCACATCTCAATTTTAGATTTAGTCTTAGTATGGAACTCAATCTAGTTTCACAGATTCAGGACTGTTAGTCACAGTCACTCATCTCAGTACGGGATTTAATATAGTTCCACAGAATTAAGACTGTCAGATACAATTATTCAGTTACCAGTAATCCAGTATTCGGTGTTAAGTATTTTATTCCAAAATGGCAATCTTTATATTCGTATAACTAATAGTCTATTTGGGGTTAAAGTTGCTTTCTTCAAAATTCAAGAAACTAATTTTTCTTGTAAATTTTAAATTTTTATGATTCATAAGCACTTTTAATTTAATACTCTCTTAGTATTTCTTCAAAAATAATTTTCTATAACATAATCGACTTTTCTATAATAATGAATAATAAGAAAATAATTTCATAATCCCCTTCTCCTATAAACGCAAAATTCATTTTCCTCTTATGTCCAAAAAGTTGCAATTTAGTTTAATTCAAGTAGAATATTTCTCGTCTGAATAAATAAATGTTATTCTAAATATGTGAATAAATGATTTTAGCATTTTTATAAAATCAACCTTTTTTCAAAGTTAGTCATTTTTAGGTTACTCGGAAATATTTTGTAACCCGTTTTGAATGGACGCTCCCAAGTGCCTTAAAAACCTTCTTAGAACGTTAATTGAACCCTTACCCACTTTCTCTAGTTTTAAAGGTTTATTTCTGTTTTGAACCTTTGAAACTCTTTTAAGTTTTTCCTTGATTTTTTCTATAAAAATCAAGTGGTGACTCTGTGAATTTCTTAAAATTATTTTGAAATTTTCTAAACTTTTTGAAATAGTTTTTAAGAGGTCAAAACTATTTTCTCGCCAAAAGAAATTCGAAAAAGATAAAACAGAAATAATGACTCTGCTGGGGATTTAACTAGGTTCTAACCAATTATTTGAACTAACTTGTTTGACTAATTATTCAGATTTATAGTACTTGAACTGTTTGTTGTTTATGTGTTTAAATTTTTGTAAAATTTAAACTGTTATGTTTTATGGCATACTTCCATATTCTGATATATAAATTATTCTTGGGTTTCGCGGATGTCCCGACCCCTATTTATCAACTCCAAATGAAGTTTTGGAAATACGATAGTTTATTGTCACATTAGGCGTTCGATGGTTGTTTGTATTTTCAAACCCAAGTAGTCCACTCGAGAACCTGGTCAAAGCCCACTCTAGATACCTAGGGTAGAGAGAAACCAAAAATCTTTTAGGCATGAGCCTAGGACGACCCAATACCTGAGGTGGTATGGGGCCCATTAGAATAACCACCTTACATCTATTGACCACGAGTCAATAACAGACGATCTTTTTTTATGTGTTTTAATTGAAGGACGTAATGTCGGATTGTATGGATGATTGTACCTTGGGATATATTTAGGGTCAACAAAATTTCTTACAAACGACATGTATATCCTTCAAACGCTAGGCTTACCTTTGGCTTGAAAGATCCCATGTATGATAGGACGCGCAATAATTGTTTATGTGCTAAAGTGTTTTATTGTTTTGCTTTGTCTGTATTTTCTTGATCTGTGTGCTTACATAACATATCTTTGACTTTAAACAAGACTAGTCCATTATTCCTTTTTCGAAGTCTTAGAGCTTTAATAGGCATATAAGACTCAAAATTTGAATCTTCCTAAAATACACTTAAAAGCCCATCGATAAAATTCCTTCCAATTTACACAAGTTTTATTAAAAATTGCATTAGGTCATTATCCAATTCATATTGATCACATCGCTCTCACAATTTTCCTTTTCCTGTATTTGATTAGAGTCAGAGCTATTCAGATACTCTATTTATGAAAAGATTATGTTTTCTTTAAAATAGCTTTTCCTATAATCCCTCTAGGATGTTTATTCGTAAACACCCGATTCCTTGAAAACACTTAGTTCATTCTATTCGAGATATTGTTTTTTTCATTAAATTCAAGACCTATCAAATGATCAAAGTTTTGATCATTCGGTCACTTTTCCAATCCTTCAAATTCTAGACTTAGTCTGTTTTAAACCAAATATATGTCATTTATTTCGTATATTACTTTGGTCAATCATTATGATCATGAACTGAATTTTTACCTTTTGAGTATTTTTGTTTCCTTTTAGAGAGAGGCTGATTTATGTTGTTAGTCAAACTCGCTTACTTCAAAGGCAAAAGTAATCGCTGGCAGAACATTAGTATTTTGCATGATTTAAGGTCAAGAAAGCACTTATAGATTCATCAATTCTTTTTTAGTCTAACAGAAGGACTCATTTAACTATGGATCCTAGTCTGATCAGCACAAATACCATATTTGAGTCAGTTCCTACCTTCTTTGTGTCAATAGACCCGAGTGTCTCGATAGGAAGAGAAATAACCCTAGAGCTCATTGCCAGTTTAGAGAAACAAATGGCTGAACTAAGGCTCATGGTTATGCAAAATAGAACACCTTCTTAGACTCCTCCAAACATGACTCTGCCTACTGATGCTCGACAAAAGGGACCTATGTTTCCAACGTCAGAAGGAGTTGATCATGAAGGTCATTTTGCTCATGTTTCTCAGAATTCCCCTTCTGCGTACACATTTTCTCATCTAAAGGTTCAGAATATTTCCTTACCACACCATTCTCCGGTAGTGTATACCTATGTTACCGCCCCACCAGTGACACAAACTCCAGGGTTATACCTCTTAGATGCTAATCATTATGTTGAAAAAAAGAATGATATAAGAATGTACACATATGAGATGGTGAACAGAAAGCTCAAGGTCTTGAAAGATGCAACGAGAAGACTTCGAGGGATTAGGAATAACCAAAGCGTTAAGTATGAAGAGTTGTGTACATTTCCCGAGATCGAGTTGCCTCTTGATTACAAGATCCCAAAATTCGAAAAACTTGATGGGCCTGGAAATCCCTTCTTTTATTTGAAAACTTATTGTGAAAATTTGATTGGCGTGGGTAAAAATGAAGGAATACAGGTCAAGCTATTTAGTCAAAGTTTGAGTTGAAAAACTCTAGAACGGTACCCTAAATAAGATGTGGTCGAATGGCGCACCTGGGATGACTTGGCCAATGCTTTTTTAGATCACTATAAGTTTCATGACGATATTATTCCTAACAGAATCTTTATTACAAAGCTAATAAAAACATCAAATAAGAGTTTTCGAGAATATGTCATACGCTGGAGAGAAGAGGCGACCAGGGTACATCCTCCTATGGAAAAAGTTAAAATGATTAGTTACTTTATCCATGCTCGAAATCCAGAATATTTTGATCGCATAGTAACGATGGCTAGGAAAACATTTACTGAAATTGTCAAGACTAGAAAAATTATTGAGGATGGCCTCAAGATAGGAAGGATAATAAATTTGATAGAAATGCAATCCACTCATAAGGACTTCCAGACTGGATTTTGGAAATGGGAAGAAAAAAGAGAAGGAAGTAATGAGAGTGATGACTCAAGAAAATTCTTCCAACTCTAACCAACCTCCTCGATATCAACCCAATGCTCGATATTCTCACTACAAAGCCTTCAATGCGCAAGCGATATATCATTCTCAACCTAAACCACAAAACTATCAAAATAATGCTCCTCGTGTCAATCATGAAAGGAAGCCTCCTAAAATTTTCATGTCGTTGGCAAAATCTCATACTCAACTTTTTAAGAGGCTGAAAGACGCAAAACTACTTCATCCAGTGGAATCAAAGCCTGTGAATACTTCTTCTAATTGGTATGATCTAAACAAGCGATGTTCTTACCACTCTGGAGTTGTTAGACATGATACAAAGAAATATATCACTCTCGAGCAAAAAATTCAGGATCTGATTAAAAACAAAGTGACAACGCTTGAAGAACCTCTAGCTAATATTAACAACAATCCATTGCCCAATCACAAGAAGTAGTCATTGGAATCACCAATCAGAGGAAGTATGATTTTCCTCAAATGGCGCACTTTTGGCGTCCTTCTATCCTGCATTTAGAAGTTTTTGTTTTCTTTTCTTGTAATTGTACTTTCTCATTTCATTTCCTTGTAATTGCATTTTGTTGCTTTTTTCCTTGTAATCGTACTTTATGGTTTGATTTCCTTGTAATTGGACCCTTTTAGTTGTATGTACTACGTTTGGCCTAAATTTTTTAGAATGGAATACGTTGGCGGCCTATGTCGGCTTTGGTCAACCCCTTAAAAAATAGTTAACTTTTCAGTATGAACTACATTTGACCTGAATTCCTAAGATTGGGATACGTAAGTGGCCTATGTCAGCTTCGGTCAATTTCTTAGAAGATTTACCTCTCCACTTTTGTTGGAGCAACATTTCCTACATCAATGAAATGTCTAGGCTCCACACTGGTTCGGCCATATTTTTCATAAGATTTTCATAGAAGCTATGGCAAAAAATTTTGAAAAGATCTCAGAGGATCCTTTCCAAAGATAAATGAAGATGACATTGAAGCATGCAACTGGGACAGAAATTTTTGAGAAAGTCTCAAAAATTTCTTAAAATGTGACATTTGCCACAAAGTTGAAGTTCAAATGTTAAGCTGAAATCGGAGCATAATATTTGAAGTTCTCTATACTTAAAGTACTCCACATCAAAAACGACTCAAGTACTTTGCATTTCATATTGGGGAAGAATTTTTTAGAAGATCTCAAAAATTCCATACTCATAAATGTCACAAGTTATAAGAAAGTTCGAGAGTCTCTAAACTGAGGCAAAAAATTTTAGGGAGATCCTCAAAATTTCCACAATGACCGTACTTTAAGCCTGCAAATCGATGATCAACAAGGTGCATCAGGAGAGCAAGGCAATACAAATACAGTCAGTCTCTCAAATCTAAGAATTTTTCTTTGGATGCAGGAACAAAAAAGTCACAAAGTAGACAACGTTAAGCATGACACATGACATTATCTGACCCGCTATGGCCTTCTCATAATAAATCAAATAACTTCTCTCCCCCATCTTTCTCCTGATTTATGTTTTTATTACTTCTTTATAATTTTTAACACTTTCTCTAATTTTATAGGGAAATGACTGGCCATAGCGATGGAGATGTGGAGATATTATCCAAACTATTATTCTCTAAATTGTCATGAGTCAAACAACTTCATCATTATCTTTATACTCTATATTCTGTTACACTCTTGACTTAGTTATAACAAATTATTGTATTATTAATGAGTGACGTTAAGTTATAGAAGTGACGTTACACAAGATCATCTCTAAGGAATAATGCAAAGTATCCTCTCAAAGTTGGAGAATTCAATCCAGAAGCTCAGGACATACACAAATCCTTTAAAGGACTCCTGATTCAAAGGGTGCAGTTCAACGAATCAACTTCTATATTTCTTCCATCCACTCTTTCAAAAGGACATATCTTATTTGGATTATTAACTCTTTAAAAAAAACACATCTTATATTTGGGTTTTCACTCTTTAAAAGGATATGTTGGATTGTAACCTCATTCAAAGTGACATGTTACATTCAAGATAGGTTGTTCGCCTTTTAGTGATACACGTTGGACCGTCACCCCATTCAAAGTAACATATTACATTTAATATAGGTCATCCACCTTTCAATGGAACACATTGGATCGTCACTCTATTCAAAGTGACATATTATATTCAATATTGGTTGTCCACCTTTCAATAGTACACATTGGGTCATCACCCCATTCAAAGTGACATGTTATAATTAATATTGGTCGTTCGTCTTTCAATGAGATACTTTGGATTGTCAATCCATTCAATGTGGCATATTGTATTCAAGATAGGTTTTTCGCCTTTTAATGAGACACGTTTGACCATCGTGCCATTCAAAGTGACATATTATATTTAATATAGGTCGCCCTCCTTTCAATGAGATACATTGGTTCATCACCTCGTTTAAATGACATGTTATATTCAATATTGGTCGTCTGCCTTTCAATCGGACACATTGCATAGTCACCCCATTTAAAGTAATATGTTATATTCAATATTGTTCGTCCACCTTTCCATGAGACATATTGGATCGTCACTCTATTTAAAGTGACATATTACATTCAAAGTAGGTCGTCCGCCTTTTAATAAGACACGTTGGACCATCACCCCATTCAAAGTGGAATGTTACATTCAAAATAGATCATCTACTTCTTAATGAGGCATGTTGTATCGTCACTCCATTCAAAGTGGTTATAGAAATTGGTTTTATACATTATCTCAGCATAACATGTTCAAAGAGGTTTGCACCAATTTACGTTTGTGTATGCTTTATTTACAACTAATTATTTATTTGAGTTGTTGTCGAGAGCATCCAAAGGAATGAAATTATCAAATCAAAACCACAAGTGTGGACGACTCCATAAAGGGCGCATCACAATGTGGAACTTTTTCTTAGCAGCGAACTAGGACATAGTCTGAAGAGGAATTCCAAACTCTTTAGACGCGAGCTGAAAGATGACTTCCACCACCATCAAACCACACCCCTATCAGAAGGCATATGGGTATTTTGGGATGTTTTTGGTTATAGTTTCACCTCTGGTGCATTTCTAAACTTGCACTAGAGGTAGTTTTCCTCTTTTTTGAAAATCAGGTTACAACACATCTAGAGCCCTAGAAATTATGTCCATGTAGCTCAATTGCGGATGTAAAGGATACCCATATTTGTGATTGAGATAAATACAAGCCTCTTTTTCATAACTCAATGTATTTGCCTTTCGAGCCAAAGATCGTCTAAAATAATAGACTATCTTTTCCACTGATTGAGTCAAACTACAGGAAGTCTGATTTCCTGAGTCTCGGAGATATGTAGGCTAAGCTCTATGTAGAAAATTTGACTACATTCCAACCTCTCCTAATCCTCTTATACCACAGCTTTTCGGTTTTACCAAAATTTGAAACTCGAAATAGCTTGTGAATTTTTTTAATATCGAGATTTAAAATCAAGCTTTATGAACTACAAGTGGCCTGAATTCTCATGCAACCTGAGATATGTAGGAAACCCTATACCGGGGTTTGGCCATAACTCCATGAAACTCGTGCAAAGACCAATGTTTTTCAAGAAATGAATTTGTGGTCGAACAAAAATTAGGAACGTTAAACTCCCTTTGTCTAGGGTTACTTGCATCCACCCTACCCAAAGGGAGGGGGCAATTGTTGACACCTAATTTTTACCTTCCACAATTAAGTTTAATTCCAAGTTTCTTGGGTGTTAAATAAAATTATAAAATTTATTTTATCCGAATAAAATCTTTTCAATATATTTATGTACGTAATTTTGTCATCCTAAGTATCGATTATATATTTTCATATTTATGAGATTGTATAATTTTGTTACTGAAATAATTATTTTTACAAAAAATGAATTTTAATCAAGGGCTATCTGGAAAATGGTTTCGAATAGATAAAAATTGATTTAAATCTAGTTTATTCTAAAAAATAATTTATTTAGAGAAATACTTGTTTGATTTTATTAAATAAAAAAGTTCGGGATTAAAATGAGGTATTAATTCATATCAAATTTCAATTCAATTAGTCAATCAATTAAATTTGACCATAATTGAAATTAAATTGGCCACAATCGCAATGCAATTGGCCAATCAATTTTCAATTTGGTCAAAAGTTAAATTAAATTGGCTAAATCCTAAATCAATTGCGTTTTTTTAAAATAACCCCAAAACTCCCCCTTTTAACCCAAAAAATAACCTCTCCTTTTTAAAGTGGGTCAACCCAACACATTATAACCAACCCATTACTCTTTTCCCCTTAATTAATTTCAACCCACCAACACAGTAGCCCACTACCCTTTCCTTTTCCCCTTCAATATCAACATAACAGTCGCCCAATGTCCCTACACCTTCAAACACCCTTATACAACCTTGTCTAGCCCACAACCTAACCCGACCCAAACCTTATTACCTTTTCCCCTTAACCATCTTTAACATCAATAATAGACACAACATAACACGCAATACCCAACAACCAACAACAATATCAATAAAAAATCGACGCTCAACAGTACAACAAAGGGAAAAAAATAGCTCAACAACAACGTTTCAATTCATACAAATTCTAGTCAAGCCTTATTTTAAATTTTGAAATTCAAATCTCAATTCGTTTTTTCTTTTTACCCCTCTATCTCTCCCCCTTCCCCAAATAGTCTCAATTCTACTATAAATACCCACGTATGTAAAGTGAAAGAAGGGAGGGGATTTTGAAAAAAAAATTGGAGGTTTTGGAGGCGCATGCTTCTAACCTCACACAACCAAAATTCTCGAAGAACATAATTTGAAGAAATCTAATTCCGAGGAAATTATTTTGAGTTCCTGCAAATTGAAATTGGATTGAGTGTTGGAATTCATCGTCAACTCATTGTTTTGGTTAGCTACCAGGAGAAAGGTAAACATACCTTTTTTTATATTTAGTTATTTCTTCTTCTTATTCTTATGAGTAGTGATTTCGTTGTTATCGTAGTAATCGTGGGATTGTTGGTTTGTATTATTGATATTGTTTGTCGTTGATGTGATTGTATTCACAAGTTGCCGGTTGTATCACGTTTTATGCTTGTTTCATGATTAATTTTGGGTAATTTAGTTGGTTTAATTGTATGTAATTTTGGAATGCTGTTAAAATTGGTTCTTACGTATCTTGGTTCTAATAAATTCCTATATGAAGAGCCTCAGATTTTTTATTCTTACTTGAGTGATAGTATGTTGCATGTGATTTTTTTTCTTGCTATAATGTTGTTGTTTATCCTCGTGTGTTACTTTACAGTTAAGAAAGAGATTTATAATATCCGTCAATGATCTATACCTCTGTTCATCCTTTCTATTTGACTTGTTCTTTTTAGGAAATAGATGATTAGGAGTTGTAGATTTATCTATCTCTAATTGTATATACACTGCTGTAAGTTACTTATATAATCTCATGTTTTAATTAACCCATCATGTTTGAAATACCAAATGTTGTCTTTTGTGTGTTATATTTTGGTATTATCAAAGGTGCAAGACCGAATCGCTGGGACATTTTCTCTACCAAAGGATATGATAGCTACTCTGGAATGTGTTTAAATATTTTCCATGACAAAGAATAGTGGCTGAACTTTATTTCTATGGGGATTTACCTGTGAGTTGAAATTGCCCAATCCTTGAGATTAGACTTTTTTTGAACTATTGGAACTTTGTTATATTCTGAAAAATTTAATATTGATACTTTAGTACGAGAATACAAGTTTTCTTTCTTTTAATGGTCTCCTTTTACGTGTTTGATTATTATGGTTTGTTTAAGTTGATATTTTGTATACTATTTTGCTCGTTTATTATTAGTAGACATTTGTTAATCCTTATTTTTTTCTTTATTTTGCATGAACTCATCTTGAATGAGTCCACTTGGACTCTGTTTATCCTCGCATTCGAACTCCGTCATGTCCGAGCCTCAACCAAAGTCCCAAAAATGGACTGAGAGACAAGAAACAAGGTTGTATATGCTATTATACAGAAGATATACCTAATATATATGGTCAATATGAGAAAAAAGATGCTTATTATACAGGCGTAGGACTAAAAAAGTGTACATATGACCAATATATGGTCATGTATTCACCAGATATACAAAAACACAGGAAAAAAAGGGGGATGATATACACATAGTATACACTGCAGAAAAATGGTCTGGAGTCCATAATTCAAAGCCCAGAGCTGGGCAGCTTTATTGATGGGCTAACTAAGGGCGCAATTTCAATTCTTGTATTATTTTTGTTACTTGTATTTCTTATTTGTATGTTAATTAATTTTTTTTAATAAATTAGCCTAGATAAATTCCCTAAAGTGTTGTCATTTTATTTTATCTTAGTTTTCTTTTACTTAATTCTTAATTTCTTTGCCTAATTTATATTGTCTAAAACGGATTAAATTGGTTCATTTGATTTTCTCCTTAAAATAAGTCTTTTGAAGATTAAGTATTTTATTCCAAAATGGCATTTGTTATGTTCATATAACTAATAGTCTATTTAAGGTTAAAGTAACTTTCTTCAAAATTCAAGAAACTATTTTTTTCTTGTAAATTTTAGCTTTTCATGATTAATAAGCACTTTTAATTTAACACTCTCTTAGCATTTCTTCAAAAAGAATTTTGTATAACATAATCGGCTTTTCTATAATAATTAATAATAAGAAAATAATTTCATAATCTCCTTCTCCTACAAATGCAAAATTCATTTTCCTGTTAAGTCCGAAAAGTTGCAATTTAGTTTAATTCAAGTAGAATATTTCTCGCTTGAATAAATAAATAGTTTTCTAAATATATGAATAAATGATTTTAGCATTTTTATAAAATCAACCTTTTGCAAAGTTAGTCATTTTTAAGTTAGTCAAAAATATTTGGTACACCATTTTAAACGGATGCACCTAAGTGCCTGAAAAACCTTCTTAGGGCGTTAATTGAATCCTTACCCAGTTTCTCTTCTATAAAAATCAAGTGGCGACTCTGTGAATTTCTTAAAATTATTTCAAAATTTTCTAAACTTTTTGAATAGTTTTTAAGAGGTCAAAACCATTTTCTCGCCAAAAGAAATCTGAAAAGGATAAAACAGTATATACGGTGATGAATAAATTATTTTAATGCTTATATGCTTAAAATTGTGTATTATCATATACATACAACTTCATTTTTTATACATATCAGTGTGCATTATAATATATGATTAATCATACTACCTAACACATCTATACAAAGAATATATACATATTGCCATCACATCATTTTCTAATGTATTTTGTGCATAGTTGACTGACTTTTTAGCTATTAGGTTCAGAATAAAGAAACAAACATGTATGCTAAAATTTATGGAATTAAATTTGTCAAATTACTTGATGAGATGACAAATATGTATGAGACGGATGAGGATGTTGAAAGAAAAGATTAGTTAGTTGCCCAGATCAAAGTACAAGTACTTTTACATTAATAATTTAAAGATTAGTGTTTAATTTTTTTACCATATTTACATCAATATATATATGATTGTTTAGGTGAATGGATTTATGGGTCAATGTGTTGCAGTTCATGCTTCTACCATGAATTTACAATATCATTTACAGGATATTGATTCTCGATCAATATCCGTAGTCACTCTGTTGACAATCTGGTCATGCTTGCAGCCTCCGTTCATATAGTCAATTGACTTGAATCCGAACAACCCAAGTCCAATCAAGAAGTAACAAATTCTCTGATTTTCATAACTGATGAACTGCTCTAAAATTTGAATATCGAAAGACGGATCATAGCTCTCAGTAAGTGTAATATTGTCGAAGAAATATCAGTACTATCATTGAGGATATGAAAATTAGGCTGATAAAATGCATCTCCTTACATGAATGATTTTGCATTTGAATCTGGTAAAGGAAATACATTAAAAAAAATGTTATTATTTTTGTACTTGTATATAATATCGTAAAATTAATGTATATTTTGTAGGTAGCTCATAAAAAATGCCTAAGATTTTTGGCATAAAACATCTATTTGTATCACCAGATATGGGTCACACAATGAGGAAGTGTATTATCTATTTTTGACTTAGGTACAAGAAGGAACATTTAAAAAACATACTTCCAAGTATGTTATTGTAATGCCCCGATTATCTGAACCGGAACGCTACACGGTGCTCATGACCCCCAAGGACCATAAGCTAACCCATGATTGATATTTGTACCTGTACACTACATAATATGACATAAAAATGCAGAAACATGCACTGAGAGGCCATAAGGTTCAATACTGAACATAACTGAATAATAACAATAACGTCTGACATAGAGTGGTATCTCGATACCAAAACAAAATTGAAATACTGAAGTCTAAAAAAAAACATAAAAAATATTGTAGTCGTCTGAAAGCCTCTAACTGTCTGACTAAGGAGTTGATGGGACATGTCCCCAACTAACTCTGTCAATTGAAAACTAAACTGATATGATAAAATAAGATCACGTCCTCAGAGAATGAGGACTCACTGCTAAAACTCTGAACCTTAGAATGCTACTGCTGTTGCTGATCTGGGAGTCGTGTCTCTGAACCTATGGTGTAACATAAGAAGAAAACACCATAGCGCAAATGCGTCAATACAAAAGAATGTACTAAGTATACGTGTGAGGTAGGATGAATACATGGGGCTTACATGCATGAATAATAATAACTGACTGACTAATATGAACGTGAGAGTGCACACATGAATACATAGTAACAAAGATCGTGAGAACATGATAACTGAATCTATATACTAATGACATAAATTTACTAATATCTAGCATGACACTAGAGTTTCGATAACTAAAATAACTGATAACATGAGTGACTGTGTCTGACAGTCCTAAATCTGATGGAACTATCTAAGTTTCGTACTGTGACTGAGTTGACTATATCTGACAGTCTTAAAATCTGAAGAACTATCTGAGTTCTTTTACTAAGACTGATACTGAAACTATTGGAATAGTTATTTAACTGACATGCCCCAAATGCGCTAGAACAGCTAAGCTGGGGTCTAATCTATGTCCTGATTGGAAGGGTGTCAATACCGCACCACTGGTAAGGACAATAGTGGGTACCCTCATCTGACAGTGTCCCCAAAAGCGAATGGTGGGGGCCTCATCTGACAGTACTTATCCACGTCATCAACCCTCATCTGACAGTATTGATGTCTCAACCGATGTTGGCTACATAGTTCTAGAACACAAGGATGACTACTAAGAATCACACCCTCATCTGACAGTGTGTGTTCCCACACTTGGGTTCACTCGGTGCTAATTTCTACTCCCATTTGAAGAGGCTGAACATGGTTGACTGACTGTACATGGACTGAGTTTACTGAATTCCATCGACTGACAGAATACTATTGATGTCTGATAACTGACTGAGTTCATGAGATTTTTTGAGATTTCTTGAGTCACATGACTGACTGACTTCTATGGAACATGGCTTGACTGAGAGTATCGTGAAAACATGACATGGCTCTAGGCACACAACTATATTTTTTGAGTACAAGTACCCCTAGGAATCGATAGAAGGAAACTGACAAGGCATGACATTCCTGAATACATGACCAATACCAAAAATCCTTAATACTTCTTTATCATAGGAATAGAGTTCATAATTCATAATGCCATAAATAAGGGATTTCATGCTTCACATGGTTATCATAGTCTTGATCATGGAAGGGAATGCATATAACATGTACATACTTGCTTGATTTCAATATCATGAACGTTGCATAACACAACAGTCAATACACATTAAGAGCATGGAAATTGTGTTGCATCATAAGGGTTAGCATGGACTTGTCATTTAGATACCATTGAGTCATAAGGAACATGATTCTATCATTCTAGGCATTTTATCAAACACCTTACATGAACACTTTATAGAATAGGTGAAATCATCAATTTAAGAATCTAAAACTACCCAAACTCATAGGTTTTCAATTAACAAACTCACATACTTCATGGAAAGTCATCAAGACACCATCTTGAAACATAAATAACAACTATCAACATAAATATGATCAAATCACAACAAGAAAATCACAATAGGTGGTTTAAAACATGATTCTTGGACTCCACAAATGAAAGGAATTCGTGGATGAACACTATGCATACCTTAGTTTGTGATTTTGTGAATATTGACAGAGAGATTCTTGAAATTTGATGATGAATTCCCTTGGAATTGAACCTTCTATGAAAACCCTAGGGCTTGTTCTTGAGAGTTTTTTAGAGTAATTGAGTATAAGTTGCTGAATTATGGCCAAATCTCGTGTTATAAGGCTTATATAGAGTGAGGAAATTGACCCCTTTAACCCTAGGATACGTCTTTAATTTTTGAGAAAATTTCCCGATTTTCATCCTTGGCGCGACGCGCCACTATCACGCCAAGTCACTGGAAAGTGACAAATGGGAAATTGCACGGGGGCGCGATGCGGAGCTATCGCGTTGCCACCTTGTCTGCAACCTGGAAGTTTGGCGCGACGCGCCACTATTGCGGAGCAATACTAGAAATTGACAATTTCCATTTGATCTATCTCCGCGACACGCTGGAGGCTCAGGTGATACACTGTCTCACTAAAAAGGCTCTAACTCTTCGCCCGGGTGTCGAATTTGGGCGAATTTTGTATCGATGGAAAGCTTATTGAATTTTCCACATGAAAAAATGTGAAAATCTTGAAAATTCCTCATGGAATAATCAGCATTCACTTTAGAAGATAATACTAGACATTCTTGGGACGAAATTAGCTAAGAAAAAAATTTGGGGTATTACAATATCTCCCCCTTGGGAACATTCGTCCTCGAATGAGACTGGCTAAGAGGGGGAACAATAAGTTGAACATGAACTGAACATGGATAACTGGAACATAATCTCATGATTGACAAGCTGAACATAACATACTGAACATGTATATCTGATGCATGTGTAACTGATTCATGAATGCATAACTGAGTGCTCTGAGGAACTAAATTTTCTCACAATGAGAATGCATGTCTGATGCATAATTATATAACTGAGCTGGTACATGAATGCATGACCGAATATGTAATGTCACTTGATACCAAGTTTATGATGACACATGAGCATGAAACTGAATACCAAGTTTTCACTGAATACTGAACGTGAAGCTGAATAAGCTTAAGGAGAACTGTTACCTTGAGCTTGATCTGGATTGGTGGGAAAGAGGTAAAGATACTTGGCATACATGTCTACTTCTTCTTCCCAAGTAGCTCCCTCGATGGATTGATTTCACCAAAGAACTTTGACTAGAGGGACTTCTTTGTTCCTCAATCTACGAGTCTGATAGTCTAAGATTTTGACTGGAATCTCTTCATAAGAGAGGCTATTCTGAACAGCAATGCTCTGAATAGGGACTACAATTGATGGGTCATCTATGCACTTCTTGATCAAAGATACATGAAAGACTGGATGAACTGAGGCTAGATCTGAAGGTAAATCGAGCTCATAAGCTACCTTGCCGAAGCGATTGAGAATCTTGAAAGGGATGATATATCGGGGACTGAGCTTTCTCTTCTTGCCGAACCTCTTCACTCCCTTCATGGGAGAGATCTTTAGGTAGACATGATCACCAATCTCAAACTCGAGATCTTTTCTATGCACATCTGCATAAGACTTCTGACGGCTCTGAGCAGCCCGAAGTCTTTCTTTGATCAACTGGATTTTCTTTAAGGCATCAAACACTAATTCAGGCCCTATAACTGAGGCCTCACTAACTTCGAACCAACTGATTGGAGATCTACATCTCCTACTATAGAGAGCTTCAAATGGAGACATCTGAATACTGGAATAATAGTTATTGTTGTATGCAAACTCAATCAAAGGCAAGTGGTCATCCCAACTACCCTTGAAATCAATTGCACACACCCTTAGCATATCTTTTAAAGTTTAAATGGTCCTTTCGGCTTGACCATCTGTCTGAGGATGAAAGGCTGTACTGAGATGAACTTGGGTACCAAGACCCTTTTAGAATGCTTTCCAAAAGTGAAAGGTGAACTAGGTACCTCGGCCTGAGATGATAGATAATGGAACACCGTGTAATCTGACCAACTCTCTGATATAGAGTTTGGCGTAATCCTCGACTGAATAAGAGGTATGAACTGGAAGGAAATGAGCTGACTTGGTCATTTTCTCAGCTATGACCTAAACTGAATCATGCTGATGACGAGTTTGAGGCAAACCCATCACGAAGTCCATGTTCACTTCTTCCCACTTCCAAGTAGGAATGGTGAACTCCTGTATGGAACCACTAGGCTTCTGATGCTCTATCTTAACTTGCTGACATGTAGAGTACTTAGCCACAAACTCTGTAATATCTCTCTTTATCCTACTCCACCAATAGATCTCCTACAAGTCACGATACATCTTAGTGGCCCCTGGATGAATAGAGTATCGCGCACCATGCGCTTCTGTAAGAATTCGCTTCCTCAAGTTATCTACACCTAGAACACACAGACGATTCTGACAACAAAGAACACCATCTCCCCCTGGTGAGAAAACCTATACTTTCTGATTCTGAACTGACTCTTTTAGCTTGACAAGTCTAGGATCCCTGTCTTGCTTTTCTTTTACCTCAGAAACTAGAGATGATTCTGAACTACTATGGACACATACACCGCCCTCTAAATAATCGACTAGTAAATGCCTAGTCTGGAAAGGTGATGAACTTCTTGAACTAACTCCTTCTTACTGTCCTCAACATGAGAAACACTGCCCATGGACAGTCTACTGAGAGCGTCAGCCACTACATTGACCTTGCCCGGATGATAAAGAACGCTCATGTCATAATCTTTCAAGAGCTCTAACCACCTTCTCTGACGAAGATTGAGATCTTTCTGAGAAAAGACATACTGTAGACTCTTATGATTAGTGAAGACATCTACGTGAACTCTGTAGAGATAATGCCTCCAAATCTTCAAGGAAAATACTATGGTTGCTAACTCAAGATCATGAGTAGGATAATTCTTCTCATGGGGATTCAACTGTCTAGAGGCGTAGGCTATGACCTTACCATGCTACAAGAGAACACAACCCAAACCTACTCTAGATGCATCACAATACACTACGAACCCATCTGAACCATCTGGAAGAGCTAGAACTGGAGCTGAGGTGAGTCGAGTCTTCAACTCCTGAAAACTCTTCTCGTAAGAATCTTACCACTGAAACTTGACCTTCTTCTGAGTCAAGATGGATATAGGGGATTCAATAGAAGAAAATTCCTCAACAAACCATCTGTAATAGCCAGCCAAGCTTAAGAAACTCCTGATATCTGATAGAGAGACAGGGCAAGGCCAATTTTTTACCGCTTCGGTCTTCTGAGGATCTACTCTAATGCCATCATCGGAAATGATATGACCAAGGAACGCTACTGACCTTATCCAAAATTCGCACTTACTGAATTTGATGAATAGCTGATGATCTTTGAGAGTCTGAAGTACTGTTCTGAGATGGTCTGCATGATCGCGCTCTGTGTGGGAATAGACCAGAATATCATCTATAAAGACTATGACAAACATGTCTAAGTACTTCTTGAACACACAGTTTATCAAGTTGATGAAAGCTGCTTGGCCATTGGTAAGACCAAAGGACATGACTAGAATTTCGAAGTGACTACCGAGTACGGAAAGTTGACTTCGGAATATCACATTCTCTAACTCTAAGCTGATGGTATCCTAATTTGAGGTCTATCTTAGAGAAATAACTGGAACCCTGAAGTTGGTCAAACAAGTTATCAATTTTGGGAAGAGGATACTTGTTCTTGATTGTGACTTTATTGAGTTGATGGTAATTAATGGACATTCTAAGGGAACTGTCTTTCTTTTGCACGAATAAGACTGGTTCACCCCACGAGAAAATATTGGGTCTGATGAATCCCCTATCTAAGAGATCCTTCAATTGTTCTTTTAGTTCCTGGAGTTCTACTGGTGTCATTCTGTATGGTGGAATAGAGATAGGCTAAGTACCTGGAAAAAGGTCTATTTCCCTTTTGGGAGGAATGCCTGGAAGATCTTCGAAAGACATCTGAATACTCATTAACCATTGGGACTGATTTAAGACTAGGAGATTCAGAACTAGAGTCCTTAACATGCACGAGATGATAAACACACCCCTTAGATATCATTTTTCTTGCCCGAAGGTAGGAAATAATCTGACCTCTGAACGCTGAAGTATTACCCTTCCACTCTAGGATGGGTTCATTTGGAAACTAAACTAAACTATTTTGTTTCTGCAGTCAACTGTGGCATAGAAGGAATGAAGCCAATCCATGTCGAGAATGACATCAAAATTAGTCATCTCTAACTCAACTAAATCTGCTGATGTGACTTTCTGAAATATCATAACTGGGAAGTTCCTGTATACTTGCCAAGCTATGATGGTTTTTCCCACTGGGGTAGAGACTGAAAAGGGCTCTGCTAGAATTTTGGGACTGACTCCAAAATCGCCTGCTATATAAGGAGTAACAAAAGACAAGGATGCACCTGGATCTAGCAAAGTGTAAACGTGAACATAAAAGATCTGTAACATACCAGTAACAACATCAGGAGAATTTTCCTGATCCTGTCGGGTCTGAAGATCATAGAGACGATTTGGGTGCTGCCCACTAGTAGTACTGAAAGTGGCACCCTGCTGGTTTAGGCGACCGGACTGAGTTGCGGAACAGTTCTGCTGACCCTGATAACCCGACTGGGGATGATTTATGACTCTGTGGTCTGGCTTACCACAACCAAAATAGACATCATTACCAGATCTACAAGCACCCTTGTGGTTCTTACCACAAGTCTGACATAAGGGATTAGTTTGGGTATTGCTGACATTGCCCTTAGACTTAGAGCTTGGTGTTGTATCTTTGTTACCCTCTTTGAACTTAGGAACTGGAGAAATGGCTATATAAAGAGCTGGAAATAATGACTTAGGATGAAACTGGGAACGGTTTTCTCTTTCTGATTTAGGCTGTCTAAAATTGAAGCTACCTGTCCTAGCTTTCTTATTCTGCTTTTCCCTCTTCTTAATTTTCTGCTCCTCTATCTGTTGAGCATGAGTCATGAGTCGAGCTAAATTTATGTCACTATTTATCATGGTGGATCTGCACTTGTTAACCACGCTATCATTTACCCCTGAAGGAAACTTGCTTATCTTAGCTCTGTTGTCTGGAACCACATAAGGGGCATATCTGGCTAATTGAGTAAACCTGAGAGAATACTCTTTCACCATTATATTGCCCTGCCTGAGGTTGATGAACTCTAGAACGTTCACCTCCCTCATCTCCTGGGGAAAGAATCTGTCTAAGAAAGCCGTGACAAACTCCTCCCACTCTATAGGACCTGCATCATCTACTCTTTTGGACTTCCACTGCTCGTACCAAGTATGAGCCACATCTTGCAATTGGTATGAGTCTAACTCATCACTCTCAACTGTAGTCACCCCCATAATATCTGTCACCTTCTGTACCTGATCAATGAATTCCTGGGCGTCTTCATCTACCTTAGACCCGAGGAACATTGGAGGATTCATTCAGGTGAAGTCCCGAATCCTAGCTGCGGCTGAGTTGGCCACTGGGTTGGTCGGAATAACTACTAGCCGCTCATTATGGGCAGCTACTGACTAAGCAAGAGTGATAAATGTAGTTCTGAATTCCGCATAAGAAACATGCTCGCCTAAAGGATCTTTGGGCTGAGGAGCTGACTGGTTTCTTCTCTTTGGAGGCATGTTCTGAAATCAAGAGGAGAAATGGATTAGACTGAGAGATTGACTTGTGATTATGCTCACAGGAACGACATAAATACTTAAAGAAGGGAAACTATTTCTTAAAACATCTCATAACCTCCTGCACATAAATGTGGCGCGCAACACATCCATGTACAAGACTCTACTAGATGCGGCTTTCAGACTTCCTAGGACTCTATTGAACCTTAGGCTCTGATACCATGTTTGTAATGCCCAATTATCTGAACCGGAATGCAACACGGTGCTCATGACCCCGAAGGACCACAAGCTAACCCATGACTGATATCTGTAATTGTACACTGCATAATATAACATGGAAATACGGAAACATGCACTGAGAGGCTGTAAGGTTCAATACTGAACATAACTAAATAATAACAATAATGTTTGACATAGAATGGTATCTCGATACCAAAACAAAACTGAAATACTGAAGTCTGAAAAAAAATATAAAAAATACTGTAGTCGTCTGAAATCCTCTAACTGTTTGACTAAGTAGTTGATGGGACATGTCCCCAACTAACTCCGTCAACTGAAAACTGAATTGATATGATAAAATAAGATCATATCCTCAGAGAATGAGGACTCACTGCTAAAACTCTAAACCTTGGAATGCTACTGCTCCTACTAATCTGGGAGTGGTGTCTCTGAACCTATGGTGTAACATAAAAAGAAAACACCATAGCGCAAATGCGTCAGTACAAAAGAATGTACTGAGTATACATATAAGGTAGGATAAATACATGGGGCTTACATGCATGAATGATAATAACTGACTGACTAATATAAACGTGAGAGTGCACACATGAATACATAGTAACTGAGATCGTGATAACATGATAACTGAATCTATATACTGATGACATGAATTTACTGATATCTAGCATGACTGATACTAGATTTCATATAACTGAAATAACTGATAACATGAGTGACTGTGTCTAACAGTCCTAAATCTGATGGAACTATCTGAGTTCTGTACTATGACTGAGTTTACTGTATCTGACAGTCCTAAAATCTGAAGAACTATCTGAGTTCTTTTACTAAGACTGATACTGAAATTGTAGGAATAGTTATTTATCCGACATGCCCCAAATGCGCTAGAACAGCTGAGCTAGGGTTCAATCTGTGCCCTGATTGGAAGGGTATCAATACCGCACCACTGGTAAGGACAACTGTGGGTACCCTCATCTGACAGTGTCCCAAAAAAAGAATGGTGGGCCCCTCATCTGAAAGTGCTATCCACCTCATCAACCCTCATCTGATAGAGTTGATGTCTCGACCTATGTTGGTTACATAGTTATGGAACACAAGGATGATTACTAAGAATCACACCCTTATCTAACATTGTGTGTTCCCACCCTTGGGTTCACACGGTGCTAATTTCTACTCCCATCTAAAGAGGCTGAACATGATTGACTGAGTGTACATGGATTGAGTTTACTGAATTCGGTCGACTGACGGAATACTATTGATATCTGATAATTGATTGAGTTCATGAGATTTCTGAGATTTCTTGAGTCACATGACTGACTGACTTCTATGGAACGTGGCTTGACTGAGAGTATCATGAAAACATGACATGGCTCTAGGCACACAGCTATATTTTTTTGGTACAAGTACCCCCAAGACTCGATAGAAGGAAACTGACATGGCATGAGATTCCTGAATACATGACCAACACCAACAATCCATAATACTTCTTGATCATAGGAATAGAGTTCATAATTCATAAGTCCATAAATAAGGGATTTCATGCTTCACATGGTTATCATAGTCTTGATCATGGAACGGAATGCATATGATATGTACATACTTGCATGATTTCAATATCATGAACGTTGCATAACACAACAGTCAATACACAACAAGAGCATGGAAATTGTGTTGCATCATAAGGTTTAGCATGGACTTGTCATTTAGATACTATTGAGTCATAAGGAACATGATTCTATCATTATAGGCATTTTATCAAACACCTTACATGAACACTTTATAGAATAGGTGAAATCATCAATTTAAGAATCTAAAACTACCCAAACTCATAGGTTTTCAATCAACAAAATCACATACTTCATGGAAAGTCATCAAGATACCATATTGAAACATAAATAACAACTATCAACATGAACATGATCAAATCACAACAAGAAAATCAGAATAGGTTATTTAAAATATGATTCTTGGACTCCACGAATGAAAGGGATTCGTGGATGAATACTAAGCATACCTTAGTTCATGATTTTGTGAAGATTGGCGGAGAGATTCTTGAAATTTGATGATGAATTCCCTTGGAATTGAACCTTGTATGAAAACCCTAGGGCTTGTTCTTGAGAGTTTTTGAGAGTAATTGAGTATAAGTTGCTGAATTATGGCCAAATCTCATGTTATAAGGCTTATATAGGGTGGGGAAATTGACCCTTTTAACCTAGGACACGTCTTTAATTTTTGAGAAAATTTCCCAATTTTTATCCTTCGCGCGACGTGCCACTATCGCGCCAAGTCACTGGAAAGTGACAAATGGGAAACTGCACGGGGGCGCGACGCGGAGCTATCGCACTGTCACCTTATCTGTGACTTGAAAGTTTGGTCCGACGTGCCACTATCATGGAGCAATACTGGAAATTGAAAATTTCCATTTGAACTCTCTCCGCGATGCGCTGGAGGCTCAGGTGATACACTGTCTCACTAAAAAGGCTCTAACTCTTTGCCCGGGTGTCAGATTTGGGCGAATTTTATATCGATGGAAAGATTATTGAATTTTCCACATGAAAAAAAGTGCAAATCTTGAAAATTAATCATGAAATAATAATCATTTACTTTAGAAGCTAATCCTAGGCATTCTTGGGACGAAATTAGCTAAGAAGAAAATTTGGGGTATTACAGTTATCTCGCTAGCTTATTCCCTTGAATAAAAAGTATATACATATTTACTGGATATTTATTCATGAAGTATGAATTTATTTGACAGGAGCGTTGATGAAGATCATTATCTAGTTACAAAATTTCTCAAGCCACCAATATTTTTTTGTGCTGAATCTGTCTGAGATAAGAACTTATTTTATAGGTTATCACTTCTTAACCAATTGTTGAATGACTCGATCAGTAAATATTTTTTATTTACTTTTATATTTCATTACGTTACATATTTACTTACTGAAACAGGTCTAATACTTATTTTAAATACATCACATTGATTTGATTTTTTACTTCTTGTGTAAGAAAGTCAAGTACGAGTCGAACAGTCAATACAGATACAATATAACAAATTATTTATTCGAGATCACTATATTAGATATTTTTGATAAGTATGTTGACCTTATACGAGAGTATAACCTCACAAGTCAAAGGTCGGCAATTCTTAAATACATCAATGAATTTAGATTCCATGCTATTATATCTTGGCATACTATGGACTACATTTTATACCTGTGAATGTGGAAAAAATACAATGGGTGTTAGTTGTCCTGTCATTCAATAACAGATGTCTATATGTGTATAACTCTTACAGGTTTGTTTATCATGATATATCTGTTGTGTTTGAAATGTAAAAGCTATCTAAATTGATACCTACATACCTAACAAATTCTAATTTCTATAAAAAAAAAGGTATTGATTTCTCCTCTCATCCTAAGTACATCGGTCATGAAGAAGAAGCATTTTAAAATATGATATATGTTAATAATTTACCACAACAATCACTGAAAAGCTTGTAAGTTCATATTTCTTATCTTTTTTGTTCTATTTTTTTCTCTCAATACAACTATATAAATCACATAGAAAATCTTTTTAAAATGTATATGTAGGAATTGTGTGGAGTCTTCGTTGTTGTATACGTTGAATATCTTAGTCTGGAAAATGATATTTTACCTGAAAAGTTTGATATGAAAGCATTTCGTACCCAATATGTTACATTCTTTGACACCTGAAACTCAAAATAATGAGGAAGATGCAGTTAGTGATGACGAGAGTCCAAATGGCCTATCAGGCCACATTTTGAATGCGATAGTAGTGAGATGATTATTATTTCGTAGAAATAGGTACTTTGTTTTGTTATTATTTTTAACCAAATTAGCTTCAATTTTAATTTCCATTGAAATAGTTTAGTTTTTTTTGTACAAATGATTATGAATCAAAGATAATCAATGAAGTAAGTTTTCTGATTTTTGAATTATGTTTCTATTTCTTTTTTTATTGTACTGTGCAATGAAGAGCACATTTGTAAGAGTGATGTGCATATATTAAATAATTGAATATTTTTCAAAATATATGATACGTAATGCATATGTACATTGTGTTATTGCAAATGAAACATGCAAGTCTTTGTGCCATGATAATTTGTATGTACTTATACTACTTATACAATGCAAAAATTTTGCATAAACATATACATTTAGAATCAGTTGAATGCATATATTAAATTCATACAACACAGGAATATGCAAATAAATATACTCATAGAATCTTATGAATACAAATACACAATTCACACACATATATGTTTAAAACCATTTGAAAATAAATATAACAATACACCTACACAATTGATATAACACAAAAATATGTATATACATATACTTATAGAACCTTATGAATACACATATAATATTCAACACAAATACATTTAGAATCATTTGAAAATACAAATACAATTCATATATGTAATACCCCGAGAATCCCAACCGATAGTAGAACCATGCTTCAAGCTCATGAGAAATAAATCATAGTGATTTGGTTGTTTTATGATCAAGTTTGATGTATATTAATGCCTTAAATACATCCTAGCTATTAGACGAATCAAAACATCCCTTACCGATTAAATTCTTGAGAAGAATTTTGGTATAGTCAAATTCAAATAAGTATATCTTTTTTTATACTATAAATTTTTGATCTCATGACTCACAAACAGATAGTTAATTAAATTTTCTTTCCAACGATACTAATTTTGCCAAAATACGGTATCGGGGTAAAAAGTTATGGCTGTTTAATTGAGACCTGTCCGAGTTGTCCAGGAGCGACGGGCAAGCTGACGGACCGTCAAGTCAGCGATGGACCGTCACTTTGGCCATCATAACTGAAGCAGTAAGGCCGTTTTTAGCCCAAAAATGACAGTTGGAGTGATGGTCAGTCACCAGAGTGACGGTCCGACACTCAGACCATCATTTTTGTCCGAAACATCGTTGAAATATCATTTTAAAGGGATTTTTGGGTCTTTTTCCACCCTATTTAACACCCAATCACGTCAAATCAAAGAACATAACTCCTTATTCATCCATAACATCAAAATTAGAGTTTCTTTCAAGATCAAAACCCAAGAACAAGATTCAAACCCTTCTTCAACAAACTAAGAAATTCAAGTTCTTCAAGTTCAAGAACCATCAAGAAAACATCAAGATCCGTATTTTTCAATCCAAGAACGTTCAAGAAACGTTAGTTATCTTTCAAGATTCAAGATTTTGAGGTATGTTAGATGTTGATTATTGGTCCCCTTCCACCTAAGAATTTCAAGAATCCTTTTCTAAATTCAAAGATTATAATTTTGTGAAATTTTCATGATTTATGTGAATCAAAAAAGTTCCTGTTCATGTTATTGTTGAGTTGTAATTCATGCTTTTGAATACAAGTTTCAAGTCTTGATCTTGATATGGGTTGAATTGCATCATGTCCATGTTAAATCTCTAAATTTTGCAAGTTGGTTGGTGTAATCATGATACTTGGGTGTAGTATTTATTGTATAACTAAAGCATGCTCCCCACATGTTTAACAAAATGCTTATGTGAAGGAAATAGAGTCAATATAGCATGGTTAGCAAGAAATCCCCAATTATGTATAAGTTCATATAAGCCAAGTGTTTGTTGAAAAGCCTTATTGAATGATTTATGATATGTTGTATGCATTCCCATTCACATGTATTCCTTATTGAGTGAACTTTGAGATATTGGTATGCACTTCCTATACCATTACATGTTCATGATATTCAAGTGAGTGGAGAGATATCGTATTGATTATGTTATGGATGATAGCCTATTGTCATGTCATGTACGAGTTGTCCTGTTTTATGATATTTATGTTATCGAGTCCTGGGGGTATTTAATATCTAAAATTTAGCTGCTTGTCTAGAGTTGAGTCAGTCTCAAGATAATCTCAGTCTTGCTATGCTCAGTAGAATTCAAACGGTTACAGAACTCAAGGAAATTCAGTGATCTCAGTATACGTTCAATCCAGACTTAGTATCAGTCTAATCCGACTTAGTATTCAGTTCCAACTCAACAGAATTCAGAAGTAATCAGTATTCAGTAGTACTAAGTAATATTCAGTATCCATCTCAGACTTCAGTGAGACTCAGTAGGCTAACAAGAATTCAGTAGCATTTAGCCAGATAGTAAAATCCAAGTGGAATTCCGTCAGATAATGGAACTAAGTGAACTCAGTCAGATCAGTCAAGAAATATGAACAGTAACATATTCAGCTCAGTCTAAGTTTAGTTAAGAACCAGTTCAGAGTCCTTAAGTTGGGAGTAGGAACTAGCACCGAGCGAGTGCAGGGATGACGGCTTCTCCGTTAGAGAGGTAGAGTTGTTAGTAATAGTCCCTGAACTCCAGAACTGTGAATCCAGTGCAGGACCAGGAGTCACCCATTAGATTAAGGCTTGACTATCATACTGCCTTAGGCTTGACTTCCTGTTCAGGGTCACCCGTTAGAGAGGTTTGACCATAGTAGAGGTCTTTACCTATGGCACGGTATTGACACCCTTCCAGCTGGGGTTACAGGTTGGACC
Source organism: Capsicum pubescens (assembly GCA_030864215.1). Classification (NCBI taxonomy): domain Eukaryota; kingdom Viridiplantae; phylum Streptophyta; class Magnoliopsida; order Solanales; family Solanaceae; genus Capsicum; species Capsicum pubescens. Next base: position 197,880,513 of record CM061544.1, on the reverse strand, counting down.
TCACTAGTTCAGATTTGAGGCATGTTGGTTAAGTGAGAACTCCCACAGTTGCAGTTTCAGTATCAATCTTCAGAGTAGAACTCAAAAACCAGGACTGTTAGATACAGTCACCTATCTCAATAAGAAACATAGATAGTTCCATAGATTCATGGACCACCTTCTAGATAGGCCTGGTCTCACATAAAGTTAATCATTATCAATACTAATAGATCCAGAGATCACCCGTTAGATAGGCCTGATCTCAAACTTAGTCCATCATTTCTATTATTAAAAGATTCGGAGATCTTCCGCTATATAGATCTGATCTCAGATACAATCACTCCTTACCATTATTAGTAGATTCAAAGATTATTCGTTAGAGAGGTTTGATCTCATATTTAGTTGGTCGATAGTAGCAAGCTCATAACTCAGTTATTGATATGAGTAGATTCAGTTATTCAGTATTCCAAAGTTAGTAAACTCAAATATTAGTAATAGTAGACCCAGTCATCAGTAAGTCAGTATTCAAAAACCAGTATTTAGAGTTCGTATTCAGTGTTACTGTGATTCCAATTTTGGGCTGTGCATTCATGTATATATCTCCATTCAGTATTCTCATGCTATTCAGTTAAGTAATGTTCATGCATAAGCCCTTGCATTCAGCCTTACCTCATCTAGCATACCAGTACATTCAAAGTACTGACACATACTTTCTTGTGCTATGGTGTCTTATACCATAGGTTAAGACGTAGGGAATCCAGAGCACCCATAGACGTCCAAACTAAGTCAGCAGCAGTAGACATAGAAGTGAGTCCTCTTCATTCGAGGATGATTCATATTTTATTATTACATTAGATTCGATTTATTTTTAGCAGATGGAGTTAGTTGGGGACATGTCCCATCAACTCTACAGTTCAGATAGTTTAGAGGCTTTTCGAATAGATGTATCAGTATTCAGTTTTCAGTTTTGAGTATTTTTTATGTTTAGAACCTTATGGAAAGTTTCCGCTATTTTTCATATTTATTTCAATTTATTATGCAGTGCTCAGTTACAGGTACCAGCAGAGGGTTAGCTTGTGGTCCTTCAGGATCATGAGCACCATGTGGCATTTTGGTTCCAGAAAAATCGGGGCATTACAAACTTGGTATCAGAGCCTAAGGTTCAATAGTTTCCTAGGAAGTTTGAAAAGCCGCATTTAGTAGAGTCTTGTGCATGGGTGTGTTGCGCGCCACACTTATGTACAGGAGGCTATAAGATGTTTTAGGAACAGTTTCCCTTTTTCTAGTATTTACATCGTGCGAGTGAGCATGAGCTTGAGTTGAACTCTCAGTCTAATGATTACCTCTTTTTGTTTACAGAATATGCCTCCTCGCAGAGATAATGCCCGTAGGGTTGATAACCAGCCACCTCAGCCCATAGATCCTCTGAATGAGAATGTATTACATGCAGAGTTTTGGGAAACTTTTCAAGTGCTAGCCCAAGCTATGACGAATAATGTTCAGGGGAATCATCAGGCTACAGCTCCACCTCAGCAAGATAGGGATTCAGCTACAGCCAGGATCAGAAATTTCATGAGAATGAACCCGCTAGAATTCTTTGGGTCTGTAGCAGGTAAGGACCCACAACTTTATCTTGAGGAGGTGAAGAAGATCACCTAGATTATGCATATTTTTAAGAAGGAGAGTGTTGAGTTAGCATACTATAGGCTGAAGAATATTGCTCATGATTGGGTAGTGATGTGAAAGAAGAGTAGGGGGAGGATGCAGCTCCCATGACTTGACAGGAGTTTCAAGATGCCTTTCTAGATAAGTTTTTCCTGCTAGAGATGAGAGAATCTAAGGTAGAAGAGTTTATAAACCTAAGACAAGGCTCCATGATAGTGAAGAAGTATTGTCTTAAGTTCAACTAGCTAGCTAAGTATGCTCTTGACTTGATAGCTGACCCTAGAGCTAGCATGAGTTAGTTTGTGACTGGTGTAGCCGAGTTGGTGTTGAAGGAGTGTAGAACTGCTATGCTCAATAGATACATATATATTGCTAGGTTAATGATGTATGCTCAGCAGATAGAGGTAGATAAATCTAAGGAGAGAGAGAGATCTAATAAGAGATCCAGAGCAGGTAGTTACAACTTTTCTCAGGCCAGGTCAGAGGGTGGTAGTCGTTCTCAGCATAGCCAAAAAAATTTAGTCTCAGCTCTATCCTCAGCTAGTGTACCCATACCAAATTTGGGGATGTTAGTCAGGATGGGGTGCCAGGCTCCAAAACCCAGGGTAGTGCAAGCAATGTTCTTACCTATCCTCTTTATGGAGAATATGGCAAGAATTACCTAGGTGTGTGCAGATCTAACAGTCATGTATGTTTTGGATGTGGTAATCCAGGCCACAAATTGTGAGAATGTAGAGTGCTAGCTCAGAGAGGTAGAGAATTGCATCAGCAGGGTGCCAATAATGGTCAGCGTCAGAACAGACTCTATGCGCTACAGACTCATCATGATCAGGAAAGATTCCCTGATATAGATTCGGGTAGGTTACGAGTCTTTTATATTTATGATATACATCTTTAAATCCTTTTCTCCCATTTTGAGCTTAAGTTTTCCGCATGAGTTAGTTAGTAAAGTCAGCAAGTTAGTTTAGAAGTCAGACAGTCAAATCTGTGTAGTTTGTTTTCTCATCTTTCCATCTAGTCATGCTATCAGAAATCTCAGAAAGATAACTATTCCAAGGTAAAAAGTCCTAGTAGTTGCAAGATAACTTCAGTTCATAAGTCATGCATTAGTTTCATCTTTTCGAGGTTCAGTTATGATCCAGTCCGTAGATGCCCTGTGCATCGCCCCAGTATATCAGTAAAGTAAGTGTTCTTAGAGAGGCATAGTGTACCAAGGGGGAGATACCCTATAACTCCCCAATGTTTTCCATTCCTTAAACCTATTCATTTTCACGCTCAGATCTTTTTTACAAGCTTTGCATTAGATATCATGTAATACCCCAAAAAATCTAAACCAATATTAAAGCCATGTACCAAGCTCATGCTTAGTACATCATGGTTCTTCTATAGTTTTATGAGTAAGTTAGATGTATATTAAGGCTTCAAATAACTCCCAGCTATCATACGAATCAAAACATTTCCTCATCGATCGAATTCTTGAGAAAGATATTGACATAGTCAGATTCAAACGAGAATATATATCATTATACTTGGAATTTTTGAACTCATGAGCTATCAACAGATAGATAATTGAATTATAGTTCCAACGATACCAATTTAGACTAAATTCGATATCGGAGCAAAGAGTTATTCCTATTTTACTCCAGCATGTCAGGCTGGAAACAGTATGACGATATTCGTGGTAGCTTACCACATTTGTGATGCCCTACCACGAAGGTCGTTAGACTTAGGTAGAAACTAGCTCCTAAGTGACGACATTCGTGGTAGATTACCACACTTGTGATGCCCTATCATGAAGGTCGTCAGCCTTAGGCAGAAACCAGCTCCTAAGTGACGACATTCGTGGTAGCTTACCACATTTGTGACGCCCTATCACAAAGGTCGTCATCCCTAGGCAGTATCCAGCTTCTGTGTGACGAAATTTTTGATGTCTTACCATATTTTTGATGCCATGTCACAAATGTCGTCAGCCTTAGGCAGAGTCCAGCTTCTGTGTGACGATATTTTTGACGGCTTACCACATTTTTGATGCCTTGTCACAAATGTCATCAACTATTATTTTCAGCAACTGGGAATTTATTTCATAAGGGAATTTTGGTCTTTTCCCTTCTCTTCCCACAACTTATAACCCTCAAGGAACGTATTATCTTCCATTATATTTAGTTAAAACATCTCAAAAAGATCTCTCATACACTTTCAACCACAAGATTAGGGTTTCCTCTCAAGATTATCTCCTCAGGAACAAGAGCATTCTTTCCCAAAGGGGTTAAACCCTAGTCAAGAAAAATCAAGGGCAAGCCTAAGGAATTCTTCAAGAACCTTCAGAAACATTAGATCTCTTTCAAGATATGATCACTAAGGTATGTGTAGTGTTCATCTATGGATCCAATCCGTTCATAGAGCTCAAGAACCATGTTTTAAATATTATTTTGTAAACTTTTTGTGGTGATATGAGTATGTACATGTTGACAATTATTGTTTAAGTTTCAATGTGATGTCTAAAGGTGTTTTCATGGAATATATATGTTTGTTAATTGAAAACCATGAACTTTAGGTGGTTTAATATGGTGCAAGTATGAAACCCACCTATGCCTTAAAGAATTCATGCAAGGTGTTTGATCAAAAGCTTAGGATGCTAGAAGTTCATATTTGTATGGTTCTATGATGTCTAAATGACAAGTTCATGTTATCTATATACTTCAATATGAATTCCATGCTTTTCATGTGTTGCTATTGTGGTGGTATGAAGCATGCAAGATAATGGAGATATACAATATGCACACGAAATATATCCATTCATTCCCTACAATGTTTAAGATGTTGAATAACTATAAGAAATATGATATCCCCTACTTATGATATTATGAATTGTGGACTCAAATCTTGTGATCAAGTCATGTCATATGTGTCAGTTTCCTTCTATAGAGTCCTGGGGGTATTCGTACCCGAAAAACATAGCTGTGTGCCTAGAGCCATGTCATGTTGTCACGATAATCTCAGTCAAGCTATAATCTATAGAACTCAGTCAGTCATGTGACTCAGGAAACCTCAGAAATCTCATGATCTCAGTTAACTCTCAGATAATAGTACTACTCCGTCAGTCAACGGAAGTCAGTTAATCTGTCCATGTATAGTCAGTTGAATCATGTTTAGTCTCTTCAGATGGGAGTAGAAGTTATCATCGAGTGAACCCAAGGATGGAGACTCACCTACTAGTTTTAGGGTGTGATTCTTAGCAGTCATCCTTGTGTTCCAGAACTACGTAGCCAGCGTAGGTTGAGATATATTAGCCTGATAGATTAGGGTTGATGAGGTGGCTTAACCTGATTGGACCCCAGCTTAGCCATAATGTCATACATAGGGCATGTCGGTTAAACAACTACCTCCCACAGTTTCAGTATCAGTCTCAGTAAAAGAACTCAGATAATTCTTCAGATATCAGTATACCAGGACTGTTAGAGACGGTCAAATTTAGTTATAGCATGAAACTCAGAGAGTTCAACCAGATTCAGGACTGTCAGATACAGTCATCCATGTTATCAGAACTACGGTTCCAGCTATGTATTAGCGTACAAGTTTAGCCATTACGTACTCACGATCTTAGTTACTATGTATGTATGTTTGCACTCTTACGTTCATATCAGTCAGTCAGTTAGCATTGTTTATGCATGCAAACCCTATTTATATTTAGCCTACCTCACTCGTATACTCAGTACATCCCCTCGTACTGACGCATTTGTGCTATGGTGCTTTCTTTTCATATTACACCATAGGTTCAGAGGCACGAGCTCCAGATCGGTAGTAACCGTAGCATTTCCAGTCGCAGAGATTCAGTGAGTCCTCTTTATTCGAGGATAATTGATTGGATTTATTCATTATTGTTTTAGCCAGTTATCATTTTACGGAGTTAGTTGGAGACATGATCCTTCAACTCCTTATTTCAGATAGTACTTAAAGGCTTTCGGATTTACGCTCAGATTTAGCTTTCAGATTCAGTTTTCAGTTGTTTTGGGTATTTTTCTCCCATATGGATGTTATATTATTTCAGTTGAACCTTATGGCCTATTGTGCATGTTTTCTGCATTATTATGTCATGAATTATAGTATACAGGTACAGATATCAGTCATGGGTTAGCTTGTGGTCCCTCGAGGTCATAAGCACCGTGTAGCATTCCGGTTCAGAAAATCGGGGTGTTACAAACTTGGTATCTGAGCCTAAGGTTCAATAGAGTTCTAGGAAGTTTGAAAGCCGCATCTAGTAGAGTCTTGTACATGGGTGTGTTGCGCGCCACATTTATGTATAGGAGGCTATGAGATATTTTAGGAACAGTTTCCCTTTCTTCAGTATTCATGTCGTGCTAGTAAACATAATTTCAAGTCAGTCTCTCAGTCTAATCCGCTCTTCTCTTATTTCAGAAACATGCCTCCAAAGAGAAAAAATCAGCTAGCTCCTCAGCCCGAAGATCCTTTGGGCGAACATGTTTCTCATGCGGAGTTCAGGACCGCATTTACTGTTCTTGCTCAGTCTGTAGCTGCCCAGAATAAACGACCAATAGTCTTTCCGGCCAAACCAGTGGCCAATTCAGCAGCAGATAGGATTCGGGACTTCACCCAAATGAACCCTCTGTCCTTCTTTAGGTCTAACACATACGAGGATCCTCAGGAATTCATTGACTGAGTACAGAAGGTCATTGATATCATGGGATTCACTTCTTCTCAGAGTGCCGAGTTAGCCACATACCAATTGCAGGATATCGCTCACACTTGGTACAAGCAGTGGGTAGCAGAAAGGTTAGAGGATGCAGGTCCTGTTGAGTGAGAAGAATTTGTCACGGCTTTCTTAGATAGATTCTTTCCCCAAGAGCTGAGAGAGGCCAAAGTTCTTGAGTTCATCAATATCAGGCAAGGAAATATGACAGTTAGAGAGTATTCTCTTAGATTTACTCTGCTAGCCAGATATTCCCCTCATGTGGTTGCAGACAACAGGGCTAAGATGAGCAAGTTCGTGTCAGGGGTGAATGATAGCGTGGTAAATGAGTGTAGGTCTGCGATGCTGAATGATAACGCTCAATCTACAGCTCTCATAAGAGTGTAAAGCGGTCGTTGTCAAATATATAACCCAACTGGTTTGGGTATCGATCTCACAGGGAATAGCCGGTCAATGAGTAAGCAAAGATTACTAGACTTTTGGAGCAAGTCTCGTAAAAAGGGGGGATTTTAACGTGCAATTAATGTAAACGAAGTAATAAAAACAGCAAATCAAGGAGTAAAAATGGTTTTCTTGGTTGGTTTTTGATCAATGAGAATTGAGAAGTTGGAGTTATGTCTACCTTATGAGTTGTACGTCTCTATTGGCTATGAGTTGTGCGGAATTCAGACATGCATGTGCTTATAGAGAATTGTATTCGATGGTAAATCCAGGCGTCTTTCGACCTTAACCAGGACTATTTCACTTTAACTCTTTCGAGCTTAAAGCGTATCTAACAGTACGAATTCTCCAAGAGATTAATCCAGTTACGGCACTAACTTTTTAACAGGGGTTGGTGCCCTATTACCTTGACATTATCTCTTTTCCAGACATATAACTTTCCTTTCGAACAAGTTAATGCTATACTGGCGTATTCTATGCGTTTGCAACCACAAAGAATTTAGATTAAGATGAAGAGAATAATGATATAAGCAGCATATGTGTCATGAATTCACAAACTCATAGCAATAGATAGTATCTCATATGGCTTCCATAACCCCAACAGAGAAGTTTAGTTACCCATGAGTGCGAAGGAAATCACATTAGACATTATTAATATACCACAATAAAAATCTCGTGTAGTAAGGTGTGGTGTGGCGTTTTAGGCGTGAACTCCCTTGCAGAGTAACGTTTCTCTTGTTGTGGAAATTAAGAATTGAATAGATGAATAAAAAGTAGAATTAAAAGTAGAAGAATTGTTTTCAGAATTAAAAGTAATGGGCGTCTCAAATCTCTAGAAGAATAGGGTATTTATAATACTCCTATCCTATTCCTACTAAGCTACTGCATTACTTAACCCAGTCCTACTGGGTTACTGCATCATTATCCTACTCCTAATAAGTTACTTCTAGTCCCCAAAGTCTTTAGAATTGCTGTTTTTGCCCGGGACAGATTTTCCATGCGCCACCTTTGGTCCTTGGTGTCCAAGTTTTGCTTTCCTCCTTTCGTGAAGCTTTATTTGGCGTCAAGTTATCCATAAAATACTGAATTCTGCATCATTTATACCTGAAAACTTGTTAATCATGTTCGTTAGCTCACTTACAGGAAAAAGGACTAAAAGTGCATGAAATATATAATTTGTCCTTAAAACTTAGCTGAAATATAGGCAAAATATAGCACTATAGGCGTGTAAATTCGCCTATCATCAACACCCCACACTTAAAACTTTGTTCGTCCTCGAACAATATATCATGTCCATATAAACATCTACTTAGGGTTTCACAGTAACAACACAAAATTTTCATCAAGACAGGCACGATAATTATAAACAAAGAGTAGTTTTCTAATCACTTCTAGAAACAATTCAACCTCTAATATAGACTCGTGATGATGGTTAATTCGTATCCACAAGTTAAGCCACAAAGAATCATACAAGACTACCCAAAACTCATCAACCATGTGTGTCTCACATAAGATATTACCCATAATCACTCTCAAATATTGCATTTTTCAGAACATGGGTATAAGATTATCCTACTGATGACCATAGGCTTGCCCTTAGTGTAATGCTCTACTAAATATCAGAATGCTAAGCTTAGGATCAAATAGGTCTTCTATAGGTTGTAATGTAGGCTAAGGGACGGGTAGGACTATTTTGGCCAGAAATAGTGACTATGTTCCTAAGCGCTTTAATACATCACATTATGCCATTAACACTTTCTTTTAATCAACCCTGCTACCTTTCTTTCATCTATCACCCCTTTTCACCTATTTTGCCATTCAAGCATAACTATCTTTTTATTTAATCATAAACACAATTTATCTTTTTGTTTTTCTATTTCTTTTTCTTTTCTCTTTCTCTTTTTTTTCTTTTTTTTATAACACACCTCCATGATAGCCACTCTTTTTCATAACAAATTCAATTACCAATACACTCTAAGGCATCACTCTCACCCAATTTCCTCTTATTTTGTCATATGACTTCACAACTTAAAGCACTTAGGAATTTGGATCAAATTATGGTGTTGAAAAAAAAATGGATTAGGCTTACATATGAGGCTGTCAAAGAAAATGGCTTAAAGGCTCAAAGGGGTTGACTAGGATAATGTCCACGGGTAGGTAAAACGAAGGTAAACAAGTATCGGTTGCCAAAAAAATGCCTAAATCATCTCCTAAACTCACACTTTTTATTTCGCTTTACACACACCAGGCAAGTTCTAGCATCAGTCACAAGCATAGAATATACTATCATCTCACACACACAAGGCACATGGTTCATTTTATTGGGAGCAGTATAGACTCTTGACCCAACAGATGAATGAATTAAACCACACAATTATCACACAGTGAGTCACACTTAGAGCCTAAGTGTCTCAATAGTAATGATTCTAGCACAAACTCTTGTCATAACACCATGCCGCCTATCAGAACAATTTCATGCATCAAAATAAAAAAAATCTACGACTACTAACTAAATCAAACAACCAAACATAAATAACATAAATAAATGCAAATGCAGATAAAGAAGTATAGCATGCAAATACCAGCACCCCACACTTAGACGGGACACACTGCCCTTAGTGAAGAACCTGATTAGTCGGACTCATCCTCTATGTCTGGGGTCATACCCCCTGCATCGGAATCGTCATCAGAGTCGTCTTCATCAGAGTTCTCTTCCACGTCGGAGTCTGGCATTCGTCGATCATCATCAGTTGGCATGTCGTCATCAAGAGGTTCCTCAAAATATACACCTACTCCACACATCGCCCTCGCATGCTCATTCATTGGGTAGTCATAATCCAACTGTTGGATCTCTGCAGCAGTTGGAACACGACCCCCGCTCATCATGGTAAACTTCATCATGCCATATAAATAGCGGGAGAAGCTTTCGTCGCGAGCATGTCTTTCTGCAGTGGTTAGGTTAACGCCATTCATGGTTTCAGCATCTTTAACCTTTGTGAGGTCAACCTTCTTCGGGTTGTGTGGAAGCTTATGATCATCCGGTTCCTCTTCAATGTCTTCCTTCCTCAATATTGCAGTCAACAGGTTGCCAAAGCTGAAGTGGGACCTCTTGTGTAGCCTAGCTTTCCGCATTGTAGATCGAATAATTTCCCCAATGTTGATAGGGACATTCGTCATTAATGCGTACACCAGGCACACTCTATCTCATGTTATCTTTGTGTACTGTGTCCCTGGAATGAGGCAAGAGTTGACTATTCGCAGCCATATCCTAGCTTCTCTATTCAAGGAGGCATACGGGAAGGTATTGTGCTGACCGGTATCCTTGTGACGACTCCACCGTGCCATTGATCTTGTTCCGCATAGTGTGTGTTTGATTTCCCTGTATGGAGGTCTGCGATAAAGCTCCTTGAATGGTGCGGGATTAACAGATGGCAAGCCTAGAAAGGAGTTGAAGAACTCCGCATTTAGTTGCAGAACTTGGCCCCGAATCTTAACTTTACTCCCTGTAGTTTTTGGTGACCAGTTGGCATAGAATTATCGTGTTAGATCGAGATTGCACTCTCCCATATCTCGGAAGATGAAATCAAGATGTAACGCCATTATTTTAGCCAACATGCGAGGTTCTTTCTTTGCTAGGCTCTCCTTGTGTATCAACTCCATGTGAACATATTTCTTCTCTTTATTGTTCCTATACCATTCCTTTCCTTTCTCCTCAAGAACCCATTTTATTCCGAACATGCGGCGTGGTAATTGCATTGAGGATGATTCTCCTTGCTCTTTTCGGCCTCTTTTCTTGCCTTTTTGTGAAGTGGCAGCCTTATCTTTGCCTTGTCTTGCTTTGGGTGCCATTGTACCTGAGACTAAAATAATGTTCATGTTAGCATCATCTCGATGGATACAATCTATAAACGAGCAGTAGGGGCACCACCCCATACTTAGTTTGTTGGTACAGACTAGTGAAGTGAAAGTGGTCGACTAGTCAGACTTCATCGACATACGTTTTAGGTTCTATATTCCAACAATAAAATCAGAGCAGTCATACTTCTTGTAATCTTGGCAATACTTTCATGTTTGATATATCAAGACTACTACATAGGGATTGAATCAAGGAATAGTATCTAAATAATCACAACCTCCTATGTCGGTAGGCAACTATAATTCTTATCCTGATGAACAAGTCATTCCAACATGTAAGTATTCAAGTGACAAGATTATGCAATTTTTTGTGACCATATTAATTCCGCAAAAGTATGACAGTGCATCAAAATCAAATACAAGTTGGGAACAAGTTAAGATCATTCTTACGTATACGTTCACTCACTTGGTTGTATCACAACAATTCAATCACTTTCAAATCACCAATACTACTTCAAGATTTAGCAATTCATAATAGGCGTAGTAGTGTAGTACTTACGGAATATAAATGAAGAACAAAGTAGCATTTACTTGATTGATGACTTTGGATGATGTTCTTGTGAAGAAGAAGAGCAAAAGGAAAATTTTGGAGTGGATTTGGGGACTATAGGCGGCGCTTATGCTAGGTTTCCAATGTGTTTTTGGTTCAATACTAAGTCTCATATTTATAGGAGAAGGTTGGGTCGGGTTTTGACCCATTTAAAATTGGATTTGGAGACAAGAAATGACCATAGGCGGCGCCTTTTGCTTTGCCTATGCCTGGCATAGGCGGCGCCTTTTGCATAGCATTGTTGAGCATAGGCGGCGCCTATGCCATAGCATATGAGATTCAGAGACAAAAGGCATTGGCATAGGCGGCACCTATGCTATGGCACACTTGGGCATGGGCGGCGCTTATGCTATGGCACACTAGATTCCGAGAGCTTAGGCCATAGTATAGGCCTTGCCTTGCTCGTGGCCTAGTTTTATATAGTCCTAGCCTTGTTCGTTGCCTATATTTTCATAAGCAATGCCCAATCCATAGCCTTTTGCTTCTTCATCACTAACTTACCACCTTTTACATGCAATACGTCCAAATCAAAATTTGAAACCAATCTCCTCGTTTACGCCTCTTGCACCTACACTTGCTCAAAGACAACAAAAACGATTAGAACGATGGGTTGCCTCCCATCAAGCGCCTTAGTTTTGGTCGTGGCACGACTCTTATTTTTGGATTTTTATTTATCAAAAGCAAACACGTAAACGAAAAAAACGATAAACGATGGGTTGCCTCCCATCAAGCGCTTGATTTATTGTCGCGGCACGACATAGTTACCTCGAGTACTTAGACTTCGTCGAGATAGATGGTGGCCATATAGTTTATCGAGTCAAGAGGACCGATATATGGTTTTACTCGATGACCATTCACCTTAAAGACAACACCATTATCGTCTTCTAGCTCAACTACTCCAGTCGAGTAGACTTGGGTAACTTTGTACGGACCAGACCATTTGGACTTTAACTTACCTGGGAATAGCTTCAGTCTGGAATTGAAAAGAAGTACCATATCATCCTTTTGAAAGTTTCGTTGAACAATCCGCTGATCATGATACTTTTTCATCCGTTCCTTGTAGAGGTCTGCTCTTTCGTATGCATGTAGACGGAATTCATCCATCTCATTCAGCTGCTCCAATCTCAGATTTATGGCATCATCCCAATTCAAATTAAGTTGCTTTAACGCCCACAATGCTTTATGCTCGAGCTCAATGGGCAAGTGACAAGCCTTCCCATAAACTAGTTGGTACGGAGACATGCCAATTGGTGTTTTGAATGCAGTCCTATAAGCCCATAGTGCATCGTCCAACTTTCGAGACCAATCCTTCCTATTAGCATTTACAGTCTTAGCAAGGATTTGCTTGATCTCTCGATTGGAAACCTCTACCTGTCCACTAGTTTGTGGGTGAGAAGGTGTGGCTACCTTATGTTGCTTGACACTATATTTGGCCAATACGGATTTGAATAGCTTGTTGTAAAAGTGAGATCCTCCATCGCTTATAATAGTACGTGGTACTCCAAAGCGAGAGAAGATATTCCTCTTCAAGAATGCTACAGCACGCTTTCCCTCATTGTCGTCCAATGCTACTGCTTCAACCCATTTTGAAACATAGTCTACAGAAACTAGGATATATTTCATTCCAAACGAATTTACGAATGGACCCATGAAATCAATACCCCATACATCAAAGAGCTCTACTTCAAGAATTTTTGACATAGGCATCTCATGGTGTTTTGAAATAGCACCTTGTCTCTAACATTGGTCGCATCTTCTAACAAAGTCGTAGGCATCTCTAAATATCGATGGCCAATAATATCCACTTTGCAATACCTTCCTTACTGTCTGATTACCTGCGTGATGTCCCCTAACTTGGGAAGTGTGACATGCTTCCAATATATTAGGCACCTCTACATGGGATATGCATCGCCGAATAACACCATCCACGCATCGTCGAAACAAGTATGGCTCATCCCAAAAGTAGTGTTTTACATCATGCATAAACTTCCTCCTTTGATGGTAAGATAAGTTTACAGGTATCACATTACTCACCACAAAATTTGCAAAGTCGGCATACCATGGTAACTCTTCCATTATCGTGGCTAAGATCTCCTCGTCAGGGAATGCATCATCAATCTCGATTTTAGGCTGCGCTATATGCTCGTTCTTGAGTCTAGATAGATGATCAGCCACTTGGTTCTCGCAACCTCTTCTATCTTTTACCTCGAAATCAAATTCTTGCAGCAGCAATACCCATCGAATTAGTCTTGGTTTTGCATTCTTCTTTGTCATTAGATATCTTAGAGCTTCATGGTCTGTATGAACGATCACTTTGGTTCCCAACAAATAAGCACGAAACTTCTCAAACGCATACACGAACGCTAGGAGCTCTTGTTCTGTGGCAGTGCAGTTCTTTTGGTCTTCGTTCAGGACCTTGCTCGTATAGTAGATAGGATGGAATAATTTCTCCCTTCTCTGGCCAAGTACAACACCTAATGCTACCCCACTGGCATCACACATGACTTCAAACGGTAAAGACCAATCTGGTGCTACCATGATAGGAGCTTCAATTAGTTTTCCTTTGAGGCATTCGAATGCCTTCAAACAATCTTCATTGAAGTCAAATTTTGCATCTTTCTCCAAGAGTTTGCACAATGGACTTGCAATTTTGGAGAAGTCTTTGATAAACCGTCGATAGAAACCTGCATGACCGAGGAAACTACGGACTTCCTTTACTGAAATTGGGGGTGGTAGCTTCTCAATAACTTCAATTTTCGCTCGATCAACCTCAATTCCTTTTTTGGAGATTTTATGCCCAAGGACGATACCTTCGTTGACCATAAAGTGGCACTTCTCCCAATTCAGCACTAGGTTGAATTCTACACATCTTTGCAACACCATACTCAGGTTTGCTAAGCATGCTTCAAACGTCTTTCCAACAACTGAAAAGTCGTCCATGAATACCTCCAAAGTATCTTCAACCATATCAGAGAAAATGGACATCATACAACGCTGAAAGGTGGCTGGTGCGTTACATAGCCCGAATGGCATACGTTTGAAGGCAAACGTACCATATGGACATGTGAACGTTGTTTTCTCTTAGTCTTCGGGGGCAATACAAATCTGATTATATCCAGAATAACCGTCTAAGAAACAAAACCATCCTTTCCCCGCTAATCGATCTAGCATTTGGTCCATAAATGGCATTGGAAAGTGATCTTTGAGCGTCCATGAATTTAGCTTTCGGTAGTCCATGCATACTCTCCATCCGGTGACGGGTCTGAGTGGAATAAGCTCATTCTTTTCATTCGCGACCACCGTCATGCCTTTTTTCTTGGGAACACATTGTACCGGGCTTACCCATGTACTGTCAGAGATTGGATACACAACTCCTGCATCTAACCACTTAATAATTTCTTTCTTTATCACTTCTTCCATAGGTGGATTGAGACGCCTTTGATGCTCAATGGTGGGCGTGCAATTTTCTTCAAGCTGAATCTTGTGTGTACAAATCCCAGGTGGAATACTAATAATATCTGTGATGGTCCGTCCGATGGCTCTAATGTACTTCCGTAAAATAGCAATGAGAGCTGCAACTTGTTTCTCACCCAAATCTGCCACCACAATGACTGGAAGTGTGTTTCCGCTTCCTAAGTATTCATACTTTAAATGACTAGGCAGCTCCTTTAATTCTAACGTGGGTGGCTCTTCAATAGATGGTTTAGCTGGTGGTGTGGGTCGATTTTTGAGATCAAGGTCCAGCTTCTTGGGAGCATGAGGATATGACCCAAATCCTGTTAGAGCATCAATAGTTTCTTCATAGTTTTTAGCATCCTTACTCTCTCCATTCATGAGCACAACCGCCAATGGGTCATCAATAGTTTGCTCTTCTTCAAGTAATTCTTTCTCATCATCAACATAAACATCCACTACCGAGAATACGTTCAGATCTTTGGGTTGCTTCATTGATTTGCACACGTCAAAGCAAACTACTTCGTCATTTATTCGGAATGAAAGCTCATTAGCTCTCAAATCAATAAGCACACTTCCCGTAGCAAGGAAAGGGCGCCCCAAGATTATGGGAACTTCTGAGTCTACCTCACAATCCAAAATAACGAAGTCCGCTGGAAAGATGAATGAAGAAACCTTCACCAATACATCACATAGAATACCAACAGGTCGTTTTACCGACCTATCCGCCATTACGAGCCTTATATTGGTTGGAGTAGGATCACCCAACCCCAGCTTTTTGTAAATGGATAGTGGCATCAAATTGATGCTGGCTCCTAAATCGCATAATGCCTTGGCAAAATTCAAAGATCCAACGGTGCAAGGAATAGTGAAAGCACCGGGATCAGCCTTCTTCTGAACTAGTGATTGGGTAGCGATTGCGCTGCAGTGATGAATATTATCTTTCAACTCATAGCTTACTTCCCGCTTCTTTTTCAAAAGATCCTTCATAAATTTCGCATACCCAGGCATTTGTTCAAGTGCCTCCACCAATGGAACATTAATGGTCAGCTGCTTTAACATAGTCATGAATTTGCTGAACTTTGTATCGTCCGCCACCTTCTTCAATCTTTGAGGAAAAGGTGGTGGTGGATATGGAATTGTTTTCTCCACGGCTTTCTTCTCCTTTTGCCTTCGTTTTTCAGCCTTTTCAGGCTGCAACATACTCGGTGTACCGTCATGGACGTCGTGGGTGGATTCTACGGCAGCTTCTCCTTTTGCCTTGTCATCAATGTCTGCTACTTCGTCAACCACTTGCTTGCCTTTTGATGAAGTTTCCAGCACCTTACCGCTTCGGGTAGTAATGTTCATGCATGACCCATCATGCCTTGGGTTTTGCACAGTGTCGCTAGGTAAGGTGCCAGTCTTTCTTTGATTGAGTGCTGTTGAAAGTTGGCTCAATTGCTTCTCTATTTGCTTGATCGAAGTGGAATGTGAATCAACCAATTGCTTCATTGAGGAAAAATCATTTATTACCTCCGTTACTCTTGCGCTGGTTGCTTCCACTCCTTTCAACAGTTTAGCCATCATCTCTTCCATATTTCCAAAACTAGATGTGGTGGCGTCACGTCTTCCAGGGGGAACATACAAACCACTTTTGTCATTCTTGTTCTTCCAACTACCTTGGTCCTTGTTTCCAGATTTATCATAATAGTTCCGACCTTGGTTTCCTTGGGTATTACCTCAGAAACCCCCCTGATTATTCAAGTAGTTGGACTCTTCATCCGAATCAGATTCGTCTCTTCCTTTTGACGCAATGGCTTTGACTTTTTCGGTCTTCCCTGATAATAAATGCTTTGTAAGAAGATCCACTTGTGTCTTCATGTGCGCCATATCTTGATCACGTTCTTCTTCTCTTCTCCTTTGGTCTGCAGTCATGCCTATAGATAAAGTGGGGCTTGCTACCTCAGAATCCCTAGTATGCCAAGATTTACTTTGCTTCGTCATCCGGTCTAGCATATTGCTTGCTTGACCAAAGGTGAGATCCATGAATGATCCTCCAGCCGCATTATCCACAACTAGTTTAGTTATTGAATTCAAGGCTCTGTAAAGTATCTCCATTAGGTGAACATTAGTCATGTGATGGTTTGGGCACCTCATTAGCTTCGTCTTGAACCTCTCCCATGTTTCATGAAGGGCTTCAGTTGGAAGCTGACGAAAGTTGCTGATTTCATCTCTCATTTGTGCTCTTTTAGATGGCGGAAAGAATCTTTCTAGGAAAGCGTCTCTCAATTGCCTCCAATTTGTAATAGAATCAGGAGTCAGCCCATTCAACCATAGAGTTGCCTCCCCAGACAGAGACAATGGAAATAGACGTAATCGAATTGCATTCTGACCAACGCCAGGATTGTCAAACGACTTGCATGTAGAAATAAAGTTGATGAGATGCATATTCGGATCATCGCCTGCTAGTCCACCAAATAATCCCTTGAGTTGCAATAACTGAATCATGGTTCTTGTGATGTTGAACTTGGCTCCAGGTGCCAATGGTGGAGGAATAATGGCTCATGTGGCTCCGGCTCCATCAAGATCATCATCATCATCGTCAAAAGCTGTTTGCATAGCTTGGCGTTCAGGCCTAAACCTAGATTGACGATCTCTTCTGTTAGCAGGTGTTGCGATCTCAGCGGCATTCCTAGAGTTTAGTAGCTCGTCATCACCTAGATCCTCATCGTCAGGATTTGTTGCTCGCCCAGGGTTATCAATATTCTGTTGATGCACTTGAGCGGCGGCTAGCGCAGCTAGTCTCGCCTGTTCCTGTCGAGAGGCCATCCTTTCAATTTCGTGTTGTGCCTCCATTCTGCCAATACGTTGTGGTTCAGGATTGATAGGTAATAACGGTTGACAAGAACTTCGGGTATGGGGCATGCACTGAATAAAAACTTGTAGTAAACAAAAAACAAAAACTAAAAGTAAAAGTACGAGAATCTTTGACCAAAGGGTCTAGTAATTATTACGAACTTAATTGACACTTGTATTCCCCGGCAACGGCGCCAATTTTTGATAACGCTCAATCTACAGCTCTCATAAGAGTGTAAAGCGGTCGTTTTCAAATATATAACCCAACTGGGTTGGGTATCGATCCCACAGGGAATAGCCGGTCAATGAGTAAGCAAAGATTACTAGACTTTTTGAGCAAGTCTCATAAAAAGGGGGGATTTTAACGTGCAAGTAATGTAAATAAAGTAATAAAAACAGCAAATAAAGGAGTAAAAACGGTTTGCTTGGTTGGTTTTTGATCAATGATAATTGAGAAGTTGGGGTTATGTCCACCTTATGAGTTGTACGTCTTTATTGGCTATGAGTTGTGCGGAATTTAGACATGCATGTGCTTATAGAGAATTGTATTCGATGGTAAATCCAGGCGTCTTTCGACCTTACCAGGACTATTTCACTTTAACTCTTTCGAGCTTAAAGCGTATCTAACAGTACGAATTCTCCAAGAGGTTAATCCAGTTACGGCACTAACTTTTTAACAGGGGTTGGTGCCCTATTACCTTGACATTATCTCTTTTCCAGACATATAACTTTTCTTTCGAACAAGTTAATGCTATACTGGCGTATTCTATGCATTTGCAACCACAAAGAATTTAGATTAAGATGAAGAGAATAATGATATAAGCAGCATATGTGTCACGAATTCACAAACTCATAGCAATAGATAGTATCTCATATGGCTTCCATAACCCCAACAGAGAAGTTTAGTTACCCATGAGTGCGAAGGAAATCACATTAGACATTATTAATATACCACAATAAAAATCTCGTGTAGTAAGGTGTGGTGTGGCGTTTTAGGCGTGAACTCCCTTGCAGAGTAACGTTTCTCTTGTTGTGGAAATTAAGAATTGAATAGATGAATAAAAAGTAGAATTAAAAGTAGAAGAATTGTTTTCAGAATTAAAAGTAATGGGCGTCTCAAATCTCTAGCAGAATAGGGTATTTATAATACTCCTATCCTATTCCTACTAAGCTACTGCATTACTTAACCCAGTCCTACTGGGTTACTGCATCATTATCCTACTCCTAATAAGTTACTGCTAGTCCCCAAAGTCTTTAGAATTGCTGTTTTTGCCCGGGACAGATTTTCCATGCGCCACATTTGGTCCTTGGCGTCCAAGTTTTGCTTTCCTCCTTTCGTGAAGCTTTCTTTGGCGTCAAGTTATCCATAAAATGCTGAATTCTGCATCATTTATACCTGAAAACTTGCTAATCATGTTCGTTAGCTCACTTACAGGAAAAAGGACTAAAAGTGCATGAAATATATAATTTGTCCTCAAAACTTAGCTGAAATATAGGCAAAATATAGCACTATAGGCGTGTAAATTCGCCTATCATCACTGAACAGCGATATGACTTTAGCCAGGCTCATGACCCACGCTCAACAGATAGAGGAGCAAAAGGTTAAGACTAGAGAGAGGCAGAATAAGAGAGCAAGAGCAGGCAATTTCAGTTTTGCTCAACCCAAATTAGAGGGAGGAAATCATTCACAGTTTCATCCTAAGTCAGCAGTTCCAGCCCCTTCCTCCGCTGGTGCCCCAGTGAAGAAGTTCAGGGACGGCAACAGAGACATAGCACCAGGCTCTAAATCTCAGGGCAGTGTTAGTAGTGCCCGAACAAACCCCCTTTGTCAGACTTGTGGTAAGAACCACAAGGGTATTTGCAGAGCCGGTAGTGATGTCTATTTTAGTTATGGTAAGCCAGGCCATAGGATTAGGGAGTGTCCTCATCCTTGCCCTCAGGGTCAGCAGAATTGTTCCACAGCTCAGTCCGGTCGCCCGAACTAGCGGGGTGCCACTTCTAGTGCTACTTGTGGGCAACGCCCAAATAGACTCTATGCTCTTCAAACCCGACAGGATCAAAAAAATTCTCCTGATGTCATTACTGGTATGTTATAAATTTTCCATGTTTATGCTTTGCTAGACCCAGGTGCATCCTTGTTTTTTGTCACTCCATACATAGCAGGCGATTTCAGAATCAGTCTCGAAATTTTAGCAGAGCCCTTTTCAGTCTCTACCCCAGTGGGTAAAACTATCATAGCTCAGCGGGTATACAGGAACTGCCCGATTATGATATTTCAGAAATCCACATCAGCATATTTAGTCGAGTTAGAGATGACTGATTTTGATGTCATTCTCGGCATGGATTTTCTTCATTCCTTCTATGCCATAGTCGACTGCAGAAACAGGATAGTTCAGTTTCAGTTCTCGAATGAGCTCGTCCTAGAGTGGAAGGGTAGCACTTTGTCTTTCAGGGGTCAGTTTATTTCCAACCTTTGGGTAAGGAAAATTATTTCTAAAGGGTGTGTGTATCATCTCGTGCATGTTAAGGATTCCAGTTCCGAATCTCCCAGTGGTTAATGAATATTTAGACATCTTTCCTGAAGATCTTCCAGGCATTCCTCCCGAAAGGGAAATAGACTTCGGCATAGACCTTCTCCCATATACTCAGCCTATTTCTATTCCGCCATACAGAATGGCACCAGTAGAACTCAAGGAACTAACAGATCAGTTGAAGGATCTCTTAGATAAGGGATTCATCAGGCCCAGTGTATCTCCATGGGGTACGCCAGTCTTATTCATGCGCAAGAATGACGGTTCTCTTAGAATGTGTATTGATTACCGTCAGCTCAACAAAGTCACGATCAAGAACAGGTATCCGCTGCCTAGGATAGATTACTTGTTTGACCAACTTCAGGGTACCAGTTATTTCTCCAAGATAGACCTCAGATCAGGCTATCATCAGCTCAGAGTTAGAGAATATGACATTCCGAAAACAGCTTTTCGTACTCGATATGGTCACTTTGAATTTTTAGTCATGTCCTTTGGTCTTACCAATGCCCCTGTAGCTTTCATGGAATTGATGTACCAGGTGTTCAAGAAGTACTTGGACACATTCGTCATAGTCTTCATAGATGATATTCTGGTCTATTCTCACATAGAGCGTGATCATTCAGACCATCTCATAATTGTTCTTCAGACTCTCAAGGATCACCAGTTGTTCGCCAAGTTCAGTAAGTGCAAATTTTGGATAAGATCAGTAGAATTCCTTGGCCACATTATTTCGGGTGATGGCATTAGATTAGATCCTCATAAAATTGAAGCGGTAAGAAACTGGCCTCGCCCTGTCTCTCCATCAGATATCAGGAGTTTCTTAGGTTTGGCTAGCTACTACCGACGGTTTGTTGAGGGATTTTCTTCTATTGCATGAAGGTCAAGTTTCAGTGGTCAGAACCTTGCGAGAAGAGTTTTCAGGAGTTGAAGACTCGACTCACCTCAGCTCCAGTTTTAGTACTTCCCAACGGTTCCAATGGATTCGTAGTATATTATGATGCATCCAAAGTAGGTTTAGGTTGTGTCCTCATGCAGCATGGTAGAGTCATAGCCTACGCCTTCAGACAGTTAAAGCCCCATGAGAAGAATTATCCTACTCATGACCTTAAGTTAGCAGCAGTTGTCTTTGCCTTAAAGATATGGAGGCATTATCTATACGGTGTTCATGTAGACGTCTTCACAGATCATAAGAGCCTTTAGTATGTCTTTTCTCAGAAAGATCTCAATCTTCGTCAGAGAAAGTGGTTAGAGCTCTTGAAGGATTATGAAATGAGTGTCCTTTATCATCCTGGAAAGGCCAATGTAGTGGCCGACGCACTCAGCAGACTATCCATGGGTAGTGTTTCCCATGTTGAGGATAGTAAGAAGAAATTAGCTCAGGAGATTCATTAGCTTGCCAGACTAGGTGTTCTTTTAGTCGACTCTTCATAGGGTGGTGTATGTGTTCAGAGTAGTTCAGAGTCATCTCTAGTTTCCGAGGTGAAAGAGAAGCAAGACAGGGATCCTAGCCTTGTCAAGCTAAAAGAGTCAGTTCAGAGTCAGGAAGTAGAGGTTTTCTCCCAAGGGGGAGATGGTGTTCTTTGTTGCCAGGGTCTTCTGTGTGTTCTCGGTGTAGATGACTTGAGGTAGTGAATTCTTCCAGAAGCACATGGTACGCAATACTCTATTCATCCAAGGGCCACTAAGATGTACCGCGACTTGCGGGAGATCTATTGGTGGAGTGGGATGAAGAGGGATGTTGCAGAGTTTGTGGCTAAGTGCTCTACATGTCAGCAGGTTAAGATAAAGCATCAGAAACCTAGTGGTTCCATACAGGAGTTCACTATTCCTACTTGGAAGTGGTAAGAAGTGAACATGGACTTCGTGATAGGTTTGCCTAGAACACATCATCAACATGATTCAGTTTGGGTCATTGTAGACAGAATGACCAAGTCAGCTCATTTCCTTCCAGTTCGTACCTCTTACTCAGCCGAGGATTATGCCAAACTCTATATCAGGGAGTTGGTCAGATTACACGGGGTTCCACTATCTATCATCTCAGACAGAGGTACCCATTTCACCTCTCACTTTTGGAAAGCATTCCAATAGGGTCTTGGTACCCAAGTTCATCTCAGTACAGTGTTTCATCCTCAGACAGATGGTCAAGCAGAAAGGACTATTCAGACTCTAGAAGATATGCTAAGGGTGTGTACAATTGATTTCAAGGGAAGCTGGGATGACCACTTTCCTTTGATTGAGTTCGCATACAACAACAGCTATCACTCCAATATTCAGATGACTCCATTCGAAGCTCTCTATGGTAGGAGATGTAGGTTTCCGATTGGTTGGTTTGAAGTTAGTGAGACCATAGTCATAGGGACTAACTTAGTATTCGATCCCTTAGAGAAAGTTTAGTTGATCAGAGAAAGACTTCGGGATGCTCAGAGCCGACAGAAGTCTTATGCGGATGTTCGTAGAAAGGATCTTGAATTCGAGGTCGATGACTATATCTATCTCATGATCTCTCCCATGAAGGGAGTGAAGAGATTCAGCAAGAAGGGAAAGCTCAGTCCCCGTTATGTCAATCCCTTCAGGATTCTCAGTTGCTTCGGCAAGGTAGCCTATGAGCTCGAATTGCCTTCAAATCTAGCCTCAGTTCATCCAGTCTTCCATGTCTCTTTGCTCAAGAAATGCATAGGTAACCCAGAAGTTGTAGTACCTATTCAGAGTGTTGACATTCCGAATAGCCTCTCTTATGAAGAGATTCCAGTTGAAATCCTCGACTATCAGACTCGTAGGCTGAGGAACAAAGAAGTCCCTCTAGTCAAGGTTCTTTGGCGGAATCAGTCCAAGGAGGGAGCTACTTGGGAAGCAGAGGCATACATGCGAACCAAGTACCCTCATCTTTTCTACGCTAATTCAGAATTAGCTCGAGGTAACCATTTTCCTTAAGCTTATTCAGTTATATGTTCAAAATTCCAGTATAAAATTGGTATCAAGTATCATTGCATAGCTTATCATGCATTCATGAGTTCAGCTTATCAGTCATGCGTCAGATATGCATGTTCAGTTGGGCTATATTCAGTTTAGAATTCAATTCAGTCCTAAAATCATGTACCAGTTGAGGATGATCAGTGTATGCGTCGTTTATCTTTTCTCCCCTCTCAAGCATTCATTATTCGAGGATGAATATTTCCAAGGGGGAGATATTGTAAACCCCAAAAAATCCAAACCAATATTAGAGCCATGTACCAAGATCATGCTTAGTACATCATCGTTCTTTTATAGTTTTATGAGAAAGTTAGATGTATATTAAGGCTTCAAATAACTCCCAGCTATCAGACGAATCAAAATATTTCCTCACCGATCGAATTCTTGAGAAAGATATTGCCATACTCAGATTCAAACAAGCATATCTATCATTATACTAGGAATTATTTAGATCATGACCTATCAACAGATATATAATTGAATTATAATTCCAACGATATCAATTTAGCCTAAATCCGATATCGGAGAAAAGAGTTATTCCTATTTTACTCCAGCATGTCAGGATAGAAACAGTGTGATGACATTCGTGGTAGCTTACCATATTTGTGACGCCCTACCACGAAAGTCGTCAGACATAGGTAGAAACCAGATCCTAAGTGACGATATTCGTGGTAGCTTACCACACTTGTGATGCCCTACCACGAAGGTCTTCAGCCTTAGGAAGAAACCAGCTCCTAAGTGACGACATTCGTGGAAGTTTACCAAATTTGTGACGCCCTATCATGAAGGTCATCAGCCCTAGGCAGTATCCAGCTTCTTTGTGATGACATTTTTGACGGATTACCACATTTTTAAAGCCATGTCACAAATGTCATCAGCCTTAAGCAGAGTCCAGCTTTTGTGTGACGACATTTTTGACGGCTTACCACATTTTTGACGTCGTGTCACAAATGTTGTCAGCTATTATTTTCAGCAACTGGGAATTTATTTCATAAGGGTATTTTGGTCTTTTATTTTCAGCAACTGGGAATTTATTTCATAAGGGTATTCTGGTCTTTTACCTTCACTTTCCAAGACTTATAACCCTCAAGCAATGTATTAACTTCCATTCTCTTTAGTTAAAACTTCTCAAAAGGCTCTCTCATACACTTTTAACCACAAGATTAGGGTTTCCTTTCAAGACCATCTCCTCAGGAACAAAAGCATTCTTTCGTAAAGGGGTTAGACCATAGTCAAGAAAAATCAAGGGCAAGCCTAAGGAATTATTCAAGAAACTTCAAAAACATTAAATCTCTTTCAATATTCAATCACTAAGGTATGCGTAGTGTTCATCTATGGATCCAATCCGTTCATAAAGCTCAAGAACCATGTTTTAAATATTATTTTGTAAACTTTTTGTGGTGATATGAGTATGTACATGTTGACGATTGTTGTTTAAGTTTCAATGTGATGTCTAAAGGTGTTCTCATGGAATATATATGTTTGTTAATTGAAAACCATGAACTTTAGGTGGTTTAATATGGTGCAAGTATGAAACCCACCTATGCCTTAAAGAATGCATACAAGGTGTTTGATAAAATGCTTAGGATGCTAGAAGTTCATGTTTGTATGGTTCTATGATGTCTAAATGACAAGTTCATGTTAGCTATATACTTCAATATAAATTCCTTGTTTTTCATGTGTTGCTATTGTGGTGGTATGAAGCATGCAAGATAATGGAGATATACAATATACACACGAAATATATTCATGCATTCCCTACAATGTTAAGATATTGAATAACTATATGAAATATGTTATCCCCTACTTATGATATTTTGAATTGTGGACTCAAATCTTGTGATCAAGTCATGCCATGTGTGTCAGTTTCCTTCTATCGAGTCCTGGAGGTATTCGTACCCGAAAAACATAGTTGTGTGCCCAGATCTATGTCATGTTGTCACGATAATCCCAATCAATCTATAATCTATAGAACTCAATCAATCATGTGACTTAGGAAACCTCAGAAATCTCATGATCTCAGTTAACTCTCAGATAATAGTACTACTCGTCAGTCAACGGAAGTCAGTTAATCTGTCCATGTATAGTCAGTTGAATCATGTTTAGTCTCTTCAGATGGGAGTAGAAGTTAGCACCGAGTGAACCCAAGGATGGAGACTCACCTACCAGTTTTAGGGTGTGATTCTTAGAAGTCATCCTTGTGTTCCAAAACTATGTAGCCAGCGTAGGTTGAGACATCTTAGCCTGTCAAATTAGGGTTGATGAGGTGGCTTAACCTGTCTATTTAGGGTCCCACCATTCTCACCTTGATTACCTGCAAGATAAGGGTCACTCATAACTATCCTTACCAGTGGAGCAATATTGACACCCCTCCAATCGAGGCAGAGATTGGACCCCAGCTTAGCCATAATGGTATACATGGGGTATGTTGGTTAAACAACTACCTTCCACAGTTTCAGTATTAGTCTTAGTAAAAGAACTCAGATAATTCTTCAGATATCAATATACCAGGACTGTTAGAGACGGTCAAATTCAGTTATAGCACGAAACTCAGAGAGTTCAACCAGATTCAGGGATGTCAGATACAGTCATCCATGTTATCAGAACTACGATTTCAGCTATGTATTAGCGTACAAATTTATCCATTACGTACTCACGATCTTAGTTACTATGTATGTATGTTTGCACTCTTACCTTCATATCAATCAGTCAGTTAGTATTGTTTATGCATACAAACCCTATTTATATTTAGCCTACCTCACTCGTATACTCAGTACATCCCCTCGTACTGACGCATTTGCGCTATGGTGCTTTTTTTTATGTTACACCATAGGTTCAGAGACACGAGCTCCAGATCGGCAGTAGCTGTAGCATTTCCAGTCGCAGATATTCAGTGAGTCCTCTTCATTCGAGGACAATATGATTGGATTTATTCATTATTATTTTATCCAGTTATCAGTTTACAAAATTATTTGGAGACATGTTCCTTCAACTCCTTATTTCAGACAGTACTTAGAGGCTTTCGGATTTACGCTCAGATTTAGCTTTCAAATTCAGTTTTCAGTTGTTTTGGGTATTTTTCTCCCATATGGATGTTATATTATTTCAGTTAAACCTTATGGCCTATTGTTTATGTTTTCTGCATTATTATGTCATGAATTGCATTATACAGGTATAGATATCAGTCATGGGTTAGCTTGTGGTCCCTCGGGGTCATAAGCACCGTGTAGCGTTCCGGTTCAGAAAATTAGGGCGTTACATATCATTGCATAGTCAGTCATTCTTTCAAGTTTCAGTTCAGTCAGACATTCATGCATTATATATGCATGTTCAGTAGAAGAAGCTCAGCTTATCAGAAATTTCAGAAAGGCTTTCATGAAAATAACTCAATCACGCATCCATGCATCAGGTGTAAATGTCCAGTATAAGAACTCTGAATATCAGTAGTTCCAAGTCATATAGTCATGTTTCATATGCTCATGTCCAGTAAGTAAGTTCAGCCTGCTAGTATTCTCAGCCTAACCAACCTCATTTGAGGATGAATGTTCCCAAGGGTGAGATATTGTAATACCCAGAGAATCCTAGACGATAGTAGAACCATGCTCCAAGCTCATGAGAAATAAATCTTAGTGATTTGGTAGTTTTATGATCAAGTTTGATGTATATTAATGCTTTAAATACATCCTAGCTATTAGACGAATCAAAACATCCCGTACCAATGGAATTCTTGAGAAGGATTTTGGTATAGTCAACTTCAAATGAGCATATCTTTTGTTATGCTATGATTTTTTGAGATCATAACCCACCAACAAATTTATAATTGAATTATATTTCCAACTATAAAAATTTTGCCAAAATTCAGTATTGGAGTAAAAAGTTATGGTCGTTTTACTGAGACCTTTCCGAGCTGCCCAGGAGCGACGGGCAAGCTGACGGACTGTCAAGTGAGCGATGGACCGTCACTTTGACCATTGCAAATAAAGCAGTAAGGCCAATTTTTGGCCCAAAAATGATGGTTGGAGTGACGGTCAGTCACCAGAGTGACGGTACGTCACTCAGACCGTCGGTTTTGTCCAAAACAGCGTTGAAACACCATTTTAAAGGGATTTTTGGCTCTTTTCCCACCCTATTTAATACCCAATCACGTCAAATCAAAGAACATAACTCCTCATTCATCCATAACATCAAAATTAGGGTTTCTTTCAAGATCAAAACCCAATAACAAGATTCAAATCCTTCTTCAAGAAACTAAGAAATTCAAGTTCTTCAAGTTCAAGAACCATCAAGAAAACATCAAGATCCGTGTTTCCCAATCCAATAACATTCAAGAAACGTTAGTTATCTTTTAAGATTCAAGATTTTGAGGTATTTTAGATGTTGATTCTTGGGTCCCTTCCACCCAAGAAGTTCAAGAATCCTTTTCTAAATTCAAAGATTATAATTTTGTGAGATTTTCATAATTTATGTGAATCAAAGTTCCTGTTCATGTTATTGTTGATTTGTAATTCATGCTTTTGAATACAAGTTGCAAGTCTTGATCTTGATATGGGTTGAATTGCATCATGTCCATGTCAAATCCCTAAATATTACAAATTGGTTGGTGTAATCATGATACTTGGTTGTAGTATTTGTTGTATAATTAAAGCATGCTCCCCACATGTTTGACAAAATACTTATATGAAGGAAATAGAGTCAATAATATAGCATGGTTATCAAGAAATTCCCAATTATGTATAAGTTCATGTAAGCCAAGTGTTTGTTGAAAAGCCTTATTGAATGATTTATGATATGTTGTATGCATTCCCATTCACGTGTATTCCTTATTGAGTGAACTTTGAGATATTGGTATGCACTTCCTATACCATTACATGTTTATGATATTCAAGTGATTGGCAATATGTTACATTGATTATGTTGTAGATGATAGCCTATTGTCATGTCATGTACGAGTTGTCCTGTTTTATGATATTTATGTTATCGAGTCTTGGGGGATTTAATACCCAAAATTTAGCTTCTTGTCTAGAGTTGAGTCAGTCTCAAGATAATATTAGTCATGCTATGCTCAGTAGAATTCAGACGGTTACAGAACTTAAGGAAATTCAGTGATCTCAATATAAGGTAATCCAGTCTCAGTATCAGTCTAATCCGACTTAGTATTCAGTTCTGACTCAATAGTATTCAGAAGTAATCAATATTTAGTAGTACTCAGTAGTATTCAGTATCCAGCTCAGACTTCAGTGAGACTAAGTAGGCTAACAAAAATTTAGTAGCATTTAGCCAGATAGTAGAATCCAAGTGGCATTCCGTCAGATAATGAAACCAAGTGAACTCAGTCAGATCAATCAAGATATATTAACAGTAATAGATTTAGCTCAGTCT
Organism: Capsicum pubescens; assembly: GCA_030864215.1. Lineage (NCBI taxonomy): Eukaryota > Viridiplantae > Streptophyta > Magnoliopsida > Solanales > Solanaceae > Capsicum > Capsicum pubescens. The sequence continues at coordinate 197,852,084 of CM061544.1, read as the reverse complement.
AAGTTCAGTTAAGAACCAGTACAGAGTCCTTCAGTTGGGAGTAGGAACTAGCACCAAGCGAGTGCATGGATGATGGCTTCCCCATTGGAGAGGTAGAGTCATTAGTAATAGTCCATGAACTCCAGAACTGCATAGAAAACGCAGGAATAGGAGTCACCTATTAGATTAAGGCTTGACTAGCATACTTTCTTAGGCTTGACTTCCTTTACAGGGTCACCCATTTAAGAGGCTTGACCATAGTAGAGGTCTTTACCCGTGGAATTGTATTGACACCCTTATAGCTAGGGTTATAAGTTGGACCTTACTATCTCAAATTTGGGGCATGTTGGTTAAGTAAGAACTCCCATAGTTGCAGTTTCAGTATTAGTCTTCAGACTAGAACTCAGAAATCAGGACTGTCAGATAGATAGGTAGATAGATAGATAGGTAGATAGGTAGGTAGATAGATAGGTAGATAGATAGATAGGTAGATAGGTAGGTATATAGATAGGATAGATGGATGGATAGATGGATGGATGGATTAGATAGATTAGATGGATGGATGGATGGATTAGATGGATGGATGGATATATGAATGGATGGATGGATAGAGAGAGAGAGACAAATAGACAGACAGAGATAGATAGAGCCAGAGAGTTAGAGAGGTAGAGAGATTGCCAGAGAGGCAGAGAGGCAGAGAGGCAGAGAAGTAGAGAGACAGAGAGGCAGAGAGGCAGACAGGAAGACAGGCAAACAATAGATAGAAATAAATTATACATATATTAGGTGTATGTGTACATATATATAACTTTACAAATATATTTGTTTTTACAGATAATATGTGTATACGAACACATGTATACTTATATATAATGAATATATATGTAGGTTCATAAAAATGCTATGCAAATAACTAAATACTTCATTGTATTCATACAAAATTGAAACTAACATCAGTCTAACATCAGTTATAAGTTATAACGAGAAATTTATTTGTAGAGGTGTTTCTAATCAAACTACTGAAAACATAAATAACTAGGAATGTATCCTACTATTCATATTGAGGTTCTTTACTACATGAACACCTATAGTGTTCACTAAAACCACAAGCACTACATGAATCTGAAGACTTACTCCTGTAGAATTCTTTAGCGGACTTTTTTCTTTCTCTTTTCTTTGGCCTCTCAGGTGGGCTTTTATATTTTGGTGGTAAAACAATATCACTCAATATATAATCTAGTATCTCCCATGTAGAGTTATCCGATAGGATATATATAGGCACCTCATACGTACTCAACACCAATATTGGCTTGTATAATCAGAGCAATAATTATCAACGTTAAAATATTTGCTCTTAACACTGCACAAGCTGCGCACATGAAATTTCATCAACTTAAAATTTATGACATGAACATGTCTTCTTCTCTAAGCAAATAATAAAACTCTTATCTTTATGTATTACAACATAAACATAGTCTGTTGTCGGCACAACCTATAATGCATATATAGTTATATAGATCTGTATTCTTAAAAAACATAAAAATTTTGTATGTTTACTATACTTACTATCATACGCATATTTTTTGACTCATTTTTCACAAGTAGGTCATTGTATTTTTCACAAACAAGCATGCATTTAAATGTTTCAACTTGTCCATTATTGTGATTCCACCTGCTAAACATATTTCTGACTTCCTCTAAGAAATCATATAATGCCAATTTCCTTACTTTTTTAAGATGCTAGTTTATATTTTCTGCAATGTTTGATGCGAGCGTAAACTCTCAATTTACAGTTGCATGCATCCTAATACATTTGTCATGATTGGCCAACTGTAAGTAATCCTTAATCCTAACATCAGTCTGTTCAACCTTCTTCATTAGATTATTGAGTTCAAAAATGGTATATGCTTTTTTCATTGCATAACACACATATGATAATTTTACATGTGAATTCTTGAAATTTATTACAATATTTTTCCACATGTGTCACTGTGGAACACCATCATATACCTTTGACACATCTTTTATAATGGTCTTATCCAATCGGACATAATGCACAAACTTGATTCTATTTCATGATCTTCTTTAAACTGCTCAAAGAACCAATTCCATGCTACATAATTCTCAGAATCTAATATTTTGTAAGCTAGTGAAAATATATGTCCTGCACACACCATATAGATATACAATTCTAATATTTAATTGACCCAACTATCATCATAATTATTTTAAGAAAAATTGTATTTGCCTATATACATATATATAATTTGTATTTAGCAAAAAAAAAGTAATCCATTAAGGGTACTGTAATGCCTCGATTATCTGAACCAGAATGGTACACGGTGCTCATGACCCCGAAGGACCACAAGCTAACCCATGATTGATATTTGTACCTGTACACTGCATAATATATAAATATAAATACGGAAACATGAACTGAAGGCCATAAGGTTCAATACTGAACATAATCTGAGTAATAAAAATGTCAGAATAAAGAGGTATCACAATACCAAAACAGAACTGAAATTCTAAAGTCTGAATCAAGTCTGTAATCTAGTCTGTGTCTAGTCTGAAAGCCTCTACTGTCTGAATAATCTGAACAAGGAGCTGATAGGACATGTCCCCAACTAAATCTGACTAATGAACTAAACAATAAGAAGATAGAGAAATAATCATGTCCTCAAAGGATGAGGACTCACTTATAACTCTAACTTCTGAAATCTGCAATACTACTGTTGCTCTGGAACTCATGCCTCTGAACCTATGGCGTAAAATAAAACACCATAGCGTGAATGCATCAGTACGTCTGAATGTACTAAGTATACGAGTGAGGTTGGCTAAATACAAAGGGTTTATATGTATGAACAATGCTGACTGATATGAACGTGAGAATACATACATGCATAAGTAACTATAACTGAACTCGTGGTGATACTGACTACTGAGTTTGAATGCTGACAATATGATTTTACAGATACTGAGATACTGAATAGATGAACGACTATTTCTGGCAGTTTGAATTATGAAGAACTGGTATGATTGACTGTGTCTAACAGTTCTGAAACTAAATACTGATAGTGTAAGCTATGACGACTGATCTAACTGATATAACTGTGATGATCGGCCTAACCGATGTAACTGATACTGAGAGACTATATCTGACAGTCTAAATATTCTAATAATGGTTAAGAGTGACTAAGCTTGAGATCAGGACTAACTAACGGGTGATCTATGGAACTGATATTGTGAATACTCAACTGAATCTGAGACTGAGATCAAGCCTATCTGATGGGTGACCTCTATAAGTAATAATATTGAATAACTTTATGTTAGACCAAGCCTATCTAGAGGGTGGTCTATGAATCTGTGGAACTATTTGAGTTCCTTACTGAGATTAATGACTGTATTTGACAGTCCTAATTTCTGAGTTCTACTCTGAAGACTGTTACTAAAATTGTAACTGTGGGAGTTCTCACTTAACCGACATTCCCCAAATCTGAACTGGTGGGGTCCAACCTGTAACCCCATCTGAAAGGGTGTCAATACCGTGCCACGAGTAAAGACCTCTCTGGCCAAGCCTATCTGACGGGTGACCCTCGTAGGAAGTTAAGCCTAAGGCAGTTAGTCAAGCCTCTCTGACGGGTGACAAGCCTTTTTCTGACGGGTGACTCCTACATCCTGCGCTGGCTACACAGTACTGGAGTTTAGAGATTGCTCCTAACGACTCTGCCTCTCTGATGGGGAGCCTCTATCCTTGCACTCTCTTGGTGCTAGCTCCTACTCCCAACTGAAAGACTCTAAACTGATTCTTAGAACTTGTACTTGAACTGAACTGAAGTTGTTACTGAGTTTCTTACTTGACTGAGCTGACTGAATACACTTGGTTCTATTATCTGATGGAATACTACTAAATCTATAATCTGACTGAATGATACTAAGTTCTGAATTGATTTCTTGAATGCTAGTGAGATCTAAGCTGAGTACTGAACTGAAGCTAGAATGATAACGATACTTAGATTACTGAGATTTCTTAAGTTCTATAATTGTCTGAGAGTTCTGAATTCTGTAATTGAATGAGTTCTACTGATCATAGCACGACTGAGATTATCTTGAGACTGACTCGGCTCTAGGAACACAACTATATTTTTTGGGTACAAGTACCCCTAGGACTCAATGGAAGGAAACTGACACACAGGATACTTCTTAATCATAGGAATAGAATCCACAATTCATAATAACATAAATATATGATTTCATACTACACATGGTTGTCAATATCTTATACATGAAAGGGAATTCATATAACATGTAAATACTTGCATGATTCCAATTTCATGAGCATTCCATACCACAACAACAATACACAACAATTAGCATGGAATTCATGTTGAGTTATAAGGAATAGAGAATGGACTTGTCATTTAAGTTCTATTTAGCTATAATACATTATTTCTAGTCTCTTAGTCATTTTATCAAACACCTTGCATGCACACCTTGTGGCATAGGCATATTCATCACATTAATAATTCAAACCTCCCAAAATTCATATATTTCAATTTGCATGCCATCCTAATTTTATAAAATCACATAAAGATTCAAACTTGGGAGTTGCATAACAATCAATCACACAAACATAATCAACCCACAACATAACCTCATGATTCATAGTTTAAAAAAGGGTTCTTGAACTCCACGAATGATAAGAATCCGTGGATGAACACTACGCATACCTTAGATTGAAAATCCATGAAAACTAGCGGTGAAATCGGATTGAATCTTGAAAGAGATCTAATGTTTCTTTAAGGTTCTTGATTTTTTTCTTGACTAGGGTTTAACCCCTTTGGGAGAGAATGTTCTTGTTCTTGAGGAGATGATCTTGAGAGGAAACCCTAATCTTGTGGTTGAGAGTGTTCGAGAGAATTTTTTGAGATGTTTAACTGAAAAAAATAGTAAAAATTTACGTCCCTTGATGGTTTTAAGTCATGGGAGGAAAAGGAAAAGACCAAAATACCCTTACAAAACTACTTCTTAATTGCTGAATTTATCAGCTGACGACCAAGGCTGAAATGTCGTCAGATTTGTGATAAGTCATCACAAATGTCGTTAATGGGGGTTGGTTTCTTCCTAACACTGACGACATTCGTGATAAGCCGTCATACTTGTGATAAGTTATCACAAAATTTCATCACTGAGGGCTGGTTTCTGCCTAAGGTTGATGACATTCGTGATAAGCCGTCAGACTTGTGATAAGTTATCACAAAATGTCGTCACTCAATTTTCCAGGCTGATATGTTGGAGTAAAATGGGAATAACTTTTTGCTCCGATATCGGATTTAGGTGAAATTGGTATCGTTGGAAAGCTAATTAAAAGATTTTATTTGACATATAGTCGGTCATCTAATTCGATATATACAAGGAGTTATGGTCAATTGAAGTTGACCCAAGTTTTGACGCTCACTAAAACTTAAACGATAGGAAAGCTTTCAACTTGTCCTTGAGTTAGGGGACCTCTATGATCTAAATTCATGATCAAATAGATTCACACACTACATAATTGATTAACACACTAAAGTTACATAGTATTCGAGGCGTTGGGAACATCTACGCATATGAATGACGGATTTTCATTCTAGTCTGAAATATAGGGTGTTACATTATCTCCCCCTTGGAATCATTCATCCCCAAATAAAACTTGATAGACTGAGAATACTGATAGACTGAACTTACTTAAAGGACGTGAATTTTTGAAACATGACTATATGGATAAAATTACTGATATGCTGAAAATTCATACTGAACATGCATATCTAATGCATAACTATTTAACGGAATTCTTATACTGAGCATACATACCTGATGCATAAAATACATGATTGAGCAGTTCTCATGAATGCATAACTGGATACACTGATAATCTAAGCTTCTACTATTGAGCATGCATATCTAATGCATGAATACTTGACTGAACTGACTCTTAAATGCTTGAATGAATATGTACTGATATCTGATACTAGCTTTGTGAGAAACATTTGGACATGCAATTGAATGGGTTTAAAGACATGAAAGCATGGAGAAATTATGGGGTATCTCCCTCTTGGGACTCTATGACCCTCTAAAATAGCTTACTTTACTGATACACTGGTGGTCACAGCTTGGGCTAGCACCTAAAAAGCTGCCCGGAACTCTGCATATGACACATTCTCATTCAGAGGATATACGGGCTGAGCTGGTTGATTGTCATTCCTATGGGCATTATCTCTGTGAGGAGGCATGTTCTGAAAATGGAAGAGGAATAAGGATTAGAATGAGAGTTCAACTTGAGCTTTTTGCTCACTGGCATGACATGAATACTGAAAGAAGGGAAACTGTCCCTAAAATATCTTATAGCCTCATGTACATAAATGTGGCGCGCAACACACCCATGTACAAGACTCTACTAGATGCGTCTTTTAGATTTCCTAGGACTCTATTTAACCTTAGGCTTTGATACCTAATTTTTAATGCCCCGATTATCTGAACCAGAATGTTACACGGTGCTCATGACCCCGAAGGACCACAAGCTAACCCATGACTGATATATGTACCTGTACACTACATAATATATAAATATAAATGCGGAAACATAAACTAAAGTCCATAAGGTTTAATACTGAACATAATCTGAGTAATAAAAATGTATGAATAAAGAGGTATCATAATACCAAAATAGAACTTAAATACTGAAGTCTGAATCTAGTCTGTAATCTAGTCTGTGTCTAGTCTGAAAGCCTCTACTGTCTGAATAATCTGAATAAGGAACTGATGGGACATGTCCCCAACTAACTCCAACTAATAAACTAATCAATGAGAATATATATAAACAATCATGTCCCCGAAGGATGAGGACTCACTTCTAACTCTGACTGCTAAAATCAGCAATGCTACTACTGCTCTGGAACTCATGCTTCTGAACCTATGGCGTAAAATAAAACACCATAGCTCGAATTCATTAGTATGTCTGAATGTACTGAGTATACGAGTGAGGTAGGCTAAATGCAAAGGGTTTATATGCATGAACAATGCTGACTGATATGAACGTGAGAATACATACATGCATAAGCAACTATAACTGAACTCGTAGTGATACTAACTACTGAGTCTGAATGTTGAAAACATGAGTTTACTTATAATGAGATATTAAATAGATGAATGATTATTTCTGAAAGTTCAAATTATGAAGAACTGGTCTGATTGATTGTGTCTAACAGTCCTGAAACTGAATACTGATAACGTAAGCTATGACGACTGATCTAACTGATATAACTATGATGATCGGACTAACCGATGTAACTAATACTGAGCGACTGTATCTGATAGTTTAAATCTTCAAATAATGATTAAGAGTGACTAGGCTTGAGGTCAGGACTAACTAATGGGTGATCTCTAGAACGGATATTGAGAATACTCAACTGAATTTGAGACTAAGATCAAGCCTATCTGATGGGTGACCTTTGTAAGTACTGATACTGAATAACTTTATGTTAGACCAAGCCTATATAGCGGGTGGTCTATGAATCTGTGGAACTATCTGAGTTCCTTACTGAGATTAATGACTGTATCTGACAGTCCTGATTTCTGAGTTCTACTCTGAAGACTGTTACTAAAACTGTAACTGTGGGAGTTCTCACTTAACTGACATTCCCCGAATCTGAACTGGTGGGGTCCAACCTGTAACCCCAGCTGGAAGGGTGTCAATACCGTGCCACGGGTAAAGACCTCATTGTCCAAGCCTATCTGACCGATGACCCTCGTAGGAAGTCAAGCCTAAGGCAGTATAATAGTCAAGCCTCTCTGATGGGTGACAAGCCTTTTTCTGACGGGTGACTCCTACATCCTTCACTGGCTATACAGTTCTGGAGTTCAAGGATTTATCCTAATGACTCTGTCTCTCAGACGGGGAGCCGTCATCCCTGCACTCACTCGGTGATAGCTCCTACTCCCAACTGAAAGACTCTAAACTGATTCTTAGAACTTGTACTTGAACTGAACTAAAGTTGTTACTGAGTTTCTTACTTGACTGAGCTGACTGAGTTCACTTGGTTCCATTATCTGACGGAATACTATAGAATATATTATCTAACTGAATGATACTAAGTTCTGAATTGATTTCTTGAATTCTACTGAGATCTGAGATGAGTACTGAACTGGAGCTGGAATGATAACGATACTTAGATTACTGAGATTTCTTAAGTTCTATAACTGTCTGAGAGTTCTGAATTTTGTAACTGACTCAGTTCTACCGATCATAGCACGACTGAGATTTTCTTGAGACTGACTCAGCTCTAGACCCACAGCTATATTTTTCGGTTACAAGTACCCCCAGGACTCGATGGAAGGAAACTGACACACAGGATACTTCTTGATCATAGGAATAAAATCCACAATTCATAATACCATAAATAGAGGATTTCATACTACACATGGTTCTCAACATCTTATACATGAAATGGAATGCATATAACATGTAAATACTTGCATGATTCCAATTTCATGAGCATTCCATATCACAACAACAATACACAACAATTAGCATGGAATTCATGTTGAGTCATATGGAATAGAGCATGGACTTGTCATTTAAGTTCTATTTAGCTATAATACATGATTTCTAGTCTCTTAGGTATTTTATCAAACACCTTGCATGCACACCTTGTGTCATAGGCATATTCATCACATTAATGATTCAAACCACCCAAAATTCATATATTTCAATTTGCATGTCATCCTAATTTCATAAAATCACATAAAGATTCAAACTTGGGAGTTCCATAACAATCAATCACACACATAATCAACTTACAACATAACTTCATGATTCATAGTTTAAAAGAGGGTTCTTGAACTCTGCGGATGAAAAGAATCTGTGGATGAACACTACACATACCTTAGATTGAAGATCCGTGAAAACTAGCGGTGAAATCGGCTTGAATCTTGAAAGAGATCTAATGTTTCTTTAAGGTTCTTGATTTTTTTCTTGACTAGAGTTTAACTCCTTTGGGAGAGAATGTTCTTGTTCTTGAGGAGATAATCTTGAGAGGAAACCCTAATCTTGTGGTTGAGAGTGTATGACAGAATTTTCTTGAGATGTTTAACTGAAGAAAATTGGAGAAAGTTACGTCCCTTGAGGGTCTTAAGTTGTGGGAGGTGACGGAAAAGACCAAAATATCCTTACAAATTCACTTCCTAATTGCTGAATTTATCAGCTGACGACCAAGGCTGAAATGTCATCAGATTTGTGATAAGTCATCACAAATGTCATCACTGGGGGCTGGTTTCTGCCTAAGGCTGATGACGTTCGTGATAAGCCATCAAACTTATGATAAGTTATCACAAAATGTCATCGTTTGGGGCTGGTTTCTGCTTAAGGTTGACGACATTCGTGATAAACCGTCAGACTTGTGATAAGTTATCACAAAATGTCGTCACTCAGTTTTTCAGGCTTACATGTCGGAGTAAAATTGGCATAACTTTTTTATTCGATATCGGATTTGGGCGAAATTGGTATCATTGAAAAGCTATTCAAAGATATTTCATTTGAAATATAGTAGGTCCTTTAATTCAATATATACAAGGAGTTATGGTCGATTAAAGTTGACCTAAGTTTTGACGTTCGCTAAAACTTGAGCGATAGGAAAACTTTCAACTTGTCCTTGAGTTAGGGGACCTCTATGATCTAAATTCATGCTCAAATATATTCACACACAACATAATTGATTAACACACTAAATTTACATAGGATTCAAGACTTTTGGAACATCTAAGCATATGAATGACGGATTCTTATTCTAGTCCAAAATGTGGGGCGTTACAGGTACGTGCTATGACAAAAGTCTCATTATATGTTCCTCTGAGGTGTCAATCATTAACAGTTATAATTGATCGACATGAATCAAATTCTTTAATTAAATAATATAACGATATAAACAAATACATGAATTCATTCTCTAGTAATTTTTCATTCATATGTGTGAACCAGCATAAGTCTTTTTCAACATGTATAAATATTCCGTCAGTTTATTATGGGTATCATATGTTGTCCCCCTCTATAAAATCAAAGCTTTCTCTCTAACCCTTTGAGCTATATATAAGTCAAATCCACAGCGATCTCATTCTTAATGTCCTCCTAGATGTGCTTTGTCGTGTACGTTCTTTTATGGCTGGATAACTGTCATGACCTAAAAATCAAGGGTCATGATTGCACTTGTCGCGGCAATCCTTGACAAGTAAGTCTATCACCCAAACTAATATCAATTGAAAAAAATAATATCAAAATTTAGACCAAGACTTTTGGAGCGGAGTCGACTCACATGCATATGTAGTAAAAGCAAGAATACATAGTCAATGATACCAAACCAAATCCCAAAATTTGATGTCATAGTGTACGAACATAATTAGTACAACTCGAGATAAAATACATAGGATATACAAAAACGAATAACTCTATATCAAAATAAAAACAAAGACATAGTCTAGATAGGAGAAGACAATAGTCAACTTTGGATGAAGGGACCAACTACTACTTCAAAATGATCGACTGAAATCAATTGTCGTGAGGCGCACTCGAATCTGGATCTTCACTGAAAGGGTGCAATAGGAGTGAGTACGATCCACTTGTACTCAGTAGGTACCATATGCCGATTAAGAAAAGTAGAAAATAAAGCATACAAAATACATACTAGGACATATCAAAACGGTAGCCCACACCGTCTCCACTAACAGTTCTATAAGCTTGTCACGATCTAAACCAGGGCCTTGTCATGATGGGTATCTCAATCCCTCCATAGACCAGAGACCACCCCCTTATCCTAACCTCAAGAGCACAATAATCATAAAAATAAAGTGGAAGCCAATCAAACCAATGATAATAGTAATAGGATTAGATGAATTAAATGACGGTTCAAGGAATTCAAATAACAATCCACCCACACTTGTCCATGAAAGCCTTTAAACCAAAAATAACATCTAAGTCAGGACATGCCCCCGACTATGACAAAAAAGAATTCAAAAGTACTATGAAAATAAAGAAAGAATAATAAAATGATAAGGCCTTCTAAAGAATGGAGGCTCGCCACTTCATAGCAACTCAATAGATGTGATCAACCACCTAACGCTGCACAGGAGAAATAGAAAACCCTTCAGCTCCTGCATCATGAAATGATGTAGCATCTAGGGACGGTGGGATAAGCATCAGCATATAACTTAGGGTATAAGGATAAAATAATGCAATTACCAAAATCTAGTCATAAACAATGTGCACCACATTTCTATGCATATATATAGGACGTCGGGATAGGGACAAGGGTCATGAACATGAGAGTTTAAAGATCCAACCTGAACTGTATAGATTGATCTTACCTAAAGGCACCCATGGGCTATATGGGGTCATCTCTCCTTGTTAAAAGGGCCTCAGTTCATGTTAGTCATACAAACCGAGGAAAAACTAAAGTCACCAAGAAAATATTCATCCCAATATATATATGTATCAAGTGTACACAAAGTACATGGTCATATAGAACCCCAATACAGATAAATATGGTTTCCAATGTTCTCTCCTCGGGAATTACACCTTTACGGTGAGCTACACAATTCTCTTTAAGCCCAAATTAAAATAATTTACACATAAACCAACCATTAATCCATGAGTCATTCATTAAGGCACTTACTATTTGGTATCGTCATACCAATATGCTTGCAAGCTAAATTAATTATGCCAAACCAAATCCACATAATCAAATTGGACTCCCAAGTTTCATTCAAAATCCAAAACCAAGGCCACCAAGGCCATCCAAAATCATTTTCATTTATTTATCCTTTAATGCATTGGGTTCAAAAACAAGTTAAACCATGCAATTTTTCAGATTCAAACTCAAGTTTACAAAGTGGGTTGAGGTTAATGCAATTATCGAGCGAAAATTCCATTAATTTGGGGAAACCCATGTTCTCTATTCCAACCATTTATACCATGCACAAATTCAGTCTCAAAAAACATCAATTTAGAACATGAATAATCAATTTAGAAAATAGGACAAGTAATTCAATCAGTAACAACCAAAAACCCCTTAACTAAATTTCAAAACCCACAATTAAATCTCATAAAAATCCATTCAATTCATGCCACAATGTAAAATTATAGTTAGGGAAAGAGAAACATGCCTGAAATACACAAGGAATTAGAAATATTTGGAGTTCAGAGCTTGAATGGTGAATCTTTTGTGAAACCCTTGGAGTTTCTTGGTTTAAGTGTTAAAGAGGAAAATAATGGTATTTAATCCTTAAAACTAATGGAAAAAATGGTGTATTTTATGCTTAAAGGTCGTAAGAGCAGTAAAAAGACCAAAATCCCCAAACCCCAAGTAAAGAAAACAAAAACTGGTTGAATTTAAAGCAACGTCTTGGCATGCTAATATCGCAGAGGTTAGACTCCGTGCCACACCAACATCATGGAGGTTAACCTTCGTGACACGGCCTTATTGCGGAGGCTTACTACCTCGGGGTCCCAAAGTGACCCTGACCCCTTTCTGAAAAATCAAAAACTTTCCCAAAACACCCTTTTAATATTCTTAAACATAATTCAAGTCAAAAATCAATATTACGCATGCGGGGGTGGGGGGGTCACACAATCTTTGTATCCATCTACCAAGCTATGCTCCCAGGTAGGACCCATGGGAGGTTCGTCAACCCATACCAACCGAGCTCCGCCCCCAGGTAGGACCCATGAAGGGTTCGTCAATCCTACACAACCAATATCCATAACTTTAATCCTACACATCCCTCAGAGAAGGTCTATAAAATTTAATATATAAATCCATATCCATGACTCCCAACACATCCCTCAGAGATGGACTATGAAATCCAATATTCCCTGTAGTTCCAGTATTTCCAATATTTTTAGTGTTTCATGAGCATATACATAACATAAGACAAAAATAAATCACAATATACAACAACAAAAAGTATATAAAGCATACGAAAACAAGTGTATAAAGCATATGATACCATAAAAATGATGTTGCAATGCTCACAATCAACAAAATTGAAAATGTCCAATACCCAATCAATATACCCAGTAAGTGCCCCAAAAATCCACTTAATGTTCCAACCATCCATGAAATCCAACATGAACAATATTCCAATAGAGTAAAACACATCAAAATACACCATCGACACCATATTAGGCTTGTTGACACCCAATTTTGTCCCGCCCTTCTTTCAAGTCATCTCTTTGCGCTTCTAAATAATTTTGATAGATTAAAATTTAAATAATGATATATATGTGTGTATTATATTCCTATAATTAGGAGTTTATAAAATTCCTGCAACTATTTGCTTTTAAAACTAAGAATCATCGATATTATTATTATTATTGCTATTATTATTATTATTATTAGCTACTACCATTTTGGTTATATTTTAAATTACCATCGCATTTCCTAAACTTTCACAAAAAAAAGACATTTATTTTTATCGAATAAGTATTTTGCAACTTTTTTCCCTATAAATTTCATCGTTTTATCGTGCAACTTTGTTTAAGTTATTTGTATTTTTTTAGCATCAAATAATTTTTGTCATTTATTCTAATATTTATAATATGTTCTTGTTAAAAGTTTTATTTAATTTAATTTAAAAGGCCCAAAGAACATAAGAAAGAAGGTATTTTTAAAATCAGCCTATTTTGTAACATTCTTGAAATTTGGCCCAATTTCAAGATATGACCCATAAAGCCCATCTTTCTCTTCTCTTTTCCACCTCATTGCTATGTAGATGCCACATTTATGCCATACAAGGCACCAAATAGTCATAGCACACGCCAAACACATGCTTGTTGCACTCTCCCATACCTTTGCACACGCCTAGCATCCCCCTGCCATGTGTTTGGCTAGTCAAACTCAATTAATTCTCAAGTATAGCATACTACCTATTTTGTCCTCAATTATAATTCTTAAGATACCCATAATACCCTCAAGACCCTAGAATTAGGCCTAAATTTCCTCTCTCACATATGCAAAACACGGTTTTTCCTTTCTAAATATATCTCAATATTTATTTTTCCTCTTCTAGCAAAGTTGCAGACTCTTTTCTCTATAGACAGATCTTGCTTCTCTACTCTCATGTGATTTCTATATCATCCACGTGAGGGACTAAATCCATCAAAAATTTACAGCTTCCAACTCCAAACATGGTGGTTGACTGGAATTTGAAATTCAAAACTCAAAGATCCCGACTAAACTTGAAGACCTAATGTTTCTATATAAATATTGGCATTTGGGATCCACAAATGGGGGGATTTTTTTGGTAGCCACAACAAATATGACTGGTGGAGCTTTTACTCTCTCTTTCTCGCTAAAAAATATACTGGTTCGAGTTGTTGTTTTTTTGGGCGAGTGGATTTTCTTTCTGTTGGGCATCTGTTTGGTCTCAAAAGGTTTCCTTTTAGCCACCTCTTTACTTGGAAACTTCTTTAATCCACTGTTTGGGTTATTTCGAGAGTAGAGAATAGATCTGAGACCTATGCCTCACGTTCACTGCCCCTACAAATGGTACATCCAATATCCTTTGTCCTTTGTTTTGCTTTCTTTTTTCTGTATGTTAAAGTGATCTGTGTATTATTAAAAATAACTTGTCTACTGCGAGATTCTGTTAAGCTATAACAAAATCATGTCAAAGTTAGTTTGGTTATCTACAGTAAAACTATGTTTAAATGTTTCTGCCCCTTAGTTTGGACCCTGCAAAATCACATTATTTCACTATTTTGCTTTTAGAATTAGATAATAGTGGCATTTAATCAATTTGTTTTTATGTTATTAGCTTGTTTGTTGTCTTTAAGGGTGAAATTTTACACAAATTATGCACTTATTTATTTAAGATAATTTGGTCAAGGAAGATGTTTACTTTTCCTAAAAAATGCAATCTTTCTCTAACAAAACTTAAAACGTGTTTTACACCCCTGTAGCCTTGATCCGTATTCCATATGCACACGTATATTTTGAAGTCTTTGTCATATCTTTTGAAGTCCTTGTAAGTATGTATTTTATTTCCAGGAGTATTCTTTATATTATATTCTTAAGAATATCAAACCCTTTTTTTTTAAAAGAGATGTTTTCTTAGCTTAGTTCAATATTAAATATTAGGCAGACTTTTGTTTATTCTCTAATGGAATGGATCTTCTTTTTAATTTTTTATTTTTGTACTTAACGTGCACATACAAATACGAACTTTTGTAGGAACATTTTTGTGCATGGCATACATATTGTCCCTCTAAAAAGGGCATAAGTTACATTTCTTTCTCCATGCTTTTGATTCGTGGGTTTGTTTTAAATTTCAACTTGATATATTTGGATATTAGTTGTGCATAAAAGGCATGTGGTGTTGTGATTTATCTATTCTGTTTAAATTTATCTAGTTTGAAATTCGTATGTCCTAGCTTTTGAACATTACATTTGTCGATGACTTTATTTGTATTTATTTAAGCTGGATCATTGTACTAATTTTTATCTCCTTTTTATTTTTGCATGAACACTCCGGAGCAAAATATAGTCTTAATTCAAGACTCTAGCTACGAAAATCTCAAAAATGAAACTCGGTGTTATCCCTCATCCGGTCAAGAAGTCACATTTCATACTCCTATGTCAAACTTGTTAGCAGTCTAGTGCATCTTCCCTATCTCCGAGTTTTATTTTCTTATATACGCTTGCTATTGTCTTTCACTCACATATTTTGCATATTATTCTTGTTTGGAATTCATGTTTTGTTTGCTTTAACTTGAATTGGTAAAGGTCTTTCAAATATATTTAGCAAATTTAGCTTGTTCCTCTCCCCACTTTTTTTTAGATATTAAAATTAGTATAATCGCTAGGCTTCGGTATATAATTCATATTGTTTGAGATTAAAACTTGATATGCGAAAATATACCTTAGAGTTTAATGGCCTAGTTATTAGAGAGTTTGTTTTCCTTTAGATTCAAGTTAGTCTTATTAATTAGTAATATGGGATTGATAAAGTATAACTTTTGCAGTATGCAAATTTATCACTGCTAGACTCGAAGACCGGCTTTAATAATCTTAGATTTGGTAAATTAATCTTTCATCAAGTTCAAATATAAGATGGCAACTTTGCTAAACCAAATTCGCGAGGCTTTTTTTTAGAATTTCAAATGACAAGAAAAATATTTTGTTTATTTATTTAGTTGTATCGTGATAAATAGCAAATTCTCAAATTATTGTAGATTTAAACTGCTATGTTTTATAGCTATTCATTTAGGGCAGGAAATTAACTTATTTTATAAAATTTGGAAATAATAAGCAAACGAGTCATTTTTTTAGAACTAAAAATGTGGTGTTCTGAATATGATTAACCCTTTTTTATTAATGGAAAGTTTTTGTAAAGAATTGATTTTAAATAACCTTCCTTGCGACAAAAATAAGGTTGCATCATTTTTAAAAGGTCTTATAAAAGATTATTTTCAGTAATATTTGAAAAGTAGATTTATGACAAGGTTCTTCTAAAATTTTCTAATCTTTCTTATAAATAATTAGCATATTTATCTTACAAAAGACAAATATTTCTTAATGTCTTATTTATATCTCTTTTAAATATTTGATTTTCTTATCTAATCTAAGTTTGGTCGATTAACCATAGTTAGCGGATCATCTAGGGTGCCTAATCCCTTCCCTATAGGATAATTAGAACTCTTACCTAGAATCACCTAGTTAAGTAGACCTTTAAATGAAGTCTTTCATCGCTTTAATCACATAGTTTATAATAGGTATCCTAATTCACCGTAGAACTAATTAGGTGGCAATTTTCTTTAATTTAATCAGAGGTTTCTCATATGTTGTACACTACTTTGACCACATGTTAAAATAGGGTATAACAGCTTGGCAACTCCACTGGGGAATTATTAGGTTCTACCCATTACAACTTAGGTTAATAAGTAAGTTTTTCCTAACATCTGTTTATTTTACCTTATTTTCTTTATGTGTTTACCATGTTTATGTGATATAAGTTGTTTATTTACTATTACTTTGTATGAATTATTTATTGTTGCTTTATGTAAAATGTCATTCCATTCATATTTCTTCATTCGGGAAAATTGACACAGTCACACGAACACATGAGGTATGTTTCGCGCACTGGCAAATTTCTTTCGAATTCTAAATTTTAGGAGAGTTGGCGTATGCACGGTGTGTCTGAATCTTTTTCTATGTGACCGCGTAGCCTTCTAACTCGAGTTGTCCACTCGGGAACCTTATGTCTAGCCAGCCAAATCTTAGAAGAACTTAAGATAGAGCTTCCCTCGATATAGGCCATGCACGAATAAGCCCTAGGTGGTTTGACCCAAGGTGTCATTCCACGAATTTATAAAATACCCTTATGTCAAATGGGTTTACGACCCGATGACAACCTCTCATATTATGTGCAGAGATAATGATAAATTGATCCAAGTCGAAATTTGACCTAACTGAGTTTGGAAAATTC
The DNA here is from genome assembly GCA_030864215.1 of Capsicum pubescens. NCBI lineage: Eukaryota > Viridiplantae > Streptophyta > Magnoliopsida > Solanales > Solanaceae > Capsicum > Capsicum pubescens. Next base: position 197,834,591 of record CM061544.1, on the reverse strand, counting down.
TAACTCCAACTCGAGTAATGTCATTAATTAAAGCTTGAATCAATTTATCGAAATATCAATTGATATTTGGTGCCTAGGCCTACCTCCGTCATAAAGAAGTCACCTGGATGTTAGGACATGTTATTTAACATATTTATGTTATTTGTTCTGTGAACTTTCTTGCTTACGTGCTACTTGACCTAAATGAATTCACTTGACTTGATATTTATTTGCTAACTTCACATTTGTTTTGCCCTTATGTTCAGCAAAAATTAATTTTTACATTGTTATCTATTGTAATTTTTCATATTTTATATCATAACATTTCTTTAAAATTTTAACACTGCTGCACTTAACGCATTTTAGCGATTCTACAACATTATTTAGGAAATTATCTATAGGCCATCAAATCCTTAGTATTTCAATTAAGGTTATCCTCCATTTTCATTTGACAATCTTCTATAGGGTTCACATTCTTTCTTAAATTTTTTTATGAGTTTGATTCGTCAGTATTTTCAATTCTCCCTCAAGATTTTCAATACTCGTGTCCGCATTTTGTTAAAACTTCAATCTACTTTGTTAACATTGGCATAATTCTTCGCAAATATTTCAGCTAAAAAAACATTCATTTCAAATTTTGTCAGATTCGTGCTTAGTCAAATTTTGCCAAACTCATTCTAAATTCGAACTTTTGAATCCTTAATCTTTTCATGCTCTTCCAAGTACGTCTTTTACTGGTGTAATATTCTGTTTGTAATGATGGAACATTCAACACTCCGTAGTCTCTATTTAGTGCTGACCTATGTCATAAAATTTTCGCTCATGCTCTCTAATATTTTCATCCTTTCGTTGGTCTTCAGTTCATTCATTGCTTCTTAAATTGGTAGATATCCAAAAAAATTACTCAAACTGTCAAGTCGCACTTGACTTTAGTTGTTTAATTTTCTTTCTTAAATTGTTTTAGAGTAACGACCCTAAATTTGATACTTCTTTAAAGTTCCAGTCATTCAAAGGGCATGTGTCGTTCCTATCTTAAGATTATTAGGATTGATCTTCCACGTTTTTTTAAAACTCAAGCTTTAGAGAGTAAATCAAGAAAATTCTATTCTTTATTCGTCTTTGATATTCTTTTTTATCCAACAATATTAAGTTAGAATTTTGAGTCATTAACAATCATTTGTCTTATCAAAGTTTAATCTTCGTGCGTTCTATTTTTCCCTATTAATTATCATCTCGTGCTTACACCCCTTATAGGACTCAACCTGTTAGGTTCTTTTAATCACATTTCTAAATGATTTATTCCTAATAGCCTTTAATAACTATTCAACACTTACCAAATATTCATTTCTCCTTTCAAAGGTTGACTTAAGTTGAGCACCAAAGGTAACTCAAGGAAGGTATGGCCGATCAAATTACCGTGATTGACCTTATTGAGGGTGAGTTCGACTCCGAAGAACCAGAGTCGAACCCATATAAAGTTGATAAGCTTGAGACAAAAGTGTCACAGATGGAGCAAGAAATTGACAACATGAAGGAAATGATAGTCGATGTTAAGAATTCATTCACTGAAGGCTCAGAAGCATACTCATATTTCGTAACTTCCACACTTCCTACCTTTGAGGGCTCAGAAACATACTCTCTTTTTGGCACTGCGGCACACTTACTTTTGATTATAATTCCCATTTTTTGTCTAATATTCATTCATTCTCTCCAAATGATACATTCAACAACTTGGCGGAGATAAGCAAAAATAGAGCAAATGGTGGAAGGCATTTTGACATTAAGACTAATCATATTTGCTTTACAAATGAGTCTACTTTTCCTTGTGAGATAGATTATGGCAATATTCTGATGTATGATGGAGTTGGTAGTCCTATAGAACACCTGAAGGCATATGTTAATTGGGTGAGAAATATTGGACAAGACAATGAACTGAAGATGAGACTTTTTGTTAGGACACTTACGGGTCCAGCTTTGTTATGGTATGCAAAGCAGGATATGTGGAAATGGTCTTCTTGGGGAAACTTTATCGACGATTTTGTCAGGCAACATGGGTCTTCCAGCAGTATTTTTAGAGAGGTTGGTTCGTCTAAAAAGAAATCTACAGAGTTTCCTAGGGGTCCAAAAGGAAAAGAACCAAGCTCATCCTTTCTTGCAATATTTGTAAGCACCTACAATCGAACCTGGCAGAACTCTAGAAATGGTTTCCTTGAGCATGACGATTAAAGTGTAGCAGGATCCTTTTAAAAAAAATATGTCATCTAGGACTTATGTAGTAGATTGGTCAGTTTTGGGGGGTAGCATCTTTTTGGGAACAATTATGTATTATTGTGAACTTAATGATCAATCCTTTGTATGTTTTCAAAATTTCTTTTATGTAAGTTGAACTACGGTTGACCTGATTTCCTTGGTGGAAACGTAGGCGGCCCACATAGGGATTCGGTTAAATTATCATAGGATTTCAACATCCATTTGCATGTAATTGAAACTACGTTCGACCTGATTTCCTGTTGGACACAGGATACGTAGGTAGCCTACATAAGGCTCGGTCTCTTTATTATAATTTTATTTTTCCCCAAAATATGAGAGAAGATAACTGAGACAGAACCTTGGCATGCAATCAAGGCATCATCATCAAAATGTCTTAAGGACGGGGACAGGATTTTGGTATGCAAGATGAGGCGTCATCGTTATAATTTTCTTTAGAATGGGGAAAATGTTGGTTTATGTCAGAGTTAACAAGCATAAGAATCAAGATAGAGCCAAGATTTGGTGTTCGACATAAGTTAAGTTTTCTTTTGATTACTACTCCAAATCAATCGTTACTTTTCTTTTTCATCTTAAGCATTAAAACCTACTAGCTAAGAAGTCTCTTGATCTACTCGTTCCGCAACAAAGATCATTTGTTCTAGTCTAGACCTCTTACTTAGGCTCATTAAGGATTATTCTTTTCCTCAAATATTATTATTATTTTTATTATTATTATTATTATCCGCATTGCGCATGTATTGACACTTTATTTTATGTTTAAAATTTCATTTTTTGTTTAGATATTGCCTGGCATTTAACATTGTTTTGACTGTGAATTTGCATTAAGGACGATACGGTAATGGCAGATAGGTCTGAATTATTCAATACCGGTGTGGGTTTAGCACAAGTACAAAATGATGATGGCAAAAAGAATGTGGTTCGAAGAAATATTTTGGTCAATCTACCAAGTAATTTTAACCTTCATCCTACCACTACCACAACTTCCAACTCGACCAAAAATATTTGTTTAGCCATATCACCTCTCCCAATTCCTGCCTACACAATCTCTCTACAAATGTTATCAAATCCCTGAAATTTCCAGCTTACTATGATGCCAAACATCCGTTCTTCCATAGTTGTGCTTCCTTTCAAGTAAAATAAGAATGAGCATCTATCAGTCTGTCAAAATGCAATAAGTGGAAAAGAGATTCAGTCAATCCACCACGAAGATCTGGGCAAAAAGCTCTACAATCTGAGAAAATCACTTGATGAAGAGTTGCTCTAAAGAAATTACTAGAGTCTAAAGTATGAAGACTTGTGTGTACACCCGAATGTTGAGCTTCCGCCAGGGTATAAGCTACCAAAATTTAATACTTTCAGCGGGGAAGGAGACTCCATTGCACATTTAAAGGACTACTGCAGCAGGTTAATTGAAATTGGACATAATGAAGCCATACGAATGAGGCTATTTATTCAAAGTTTATCAGTATTAGCGCTAACTTGGTATACCAAGCAAGACTTTAGCAAATGGCGCACATGGGAGGATATGGCTCGTGACTTTGTAAGGCAATATGAGTTTAACATTGGAGGCAATCTGTAAATGATTAGAAGCTTAAAAAATACATCCTACACTTTCTGAGGATAAATTGATCTCAGCCTTCATTCAAATTCAAGAAGGCCTATATTATGATAAGTTGATTGAAACTTGTGCATACAGCTTCTTCGACTTGATTCGAATTGGCAAAGAGATACAAAATTTCATTCAAGAAGGAAAACTTATAGAAGCAATACAAGTTGTCCAATCAAAGACGGCGGGAAATTCACAAAATATAAACAGCTCAGCTTTTGTGCATCAGTCGCAATGCCCTCTAGATCACTAGTCTTTGCAGTATCATGTTTTTGCTGACCTTCGCAATGCTCATCTCCAGCCTATTTTTTAGCCAAATTTTTAGAATATATCCCAGCAACAATTTCACCAAGCACAATCTACCTTGAAGCCACAGAAGAAGAAGAAATCTTTCTCTTTCACTCCTTTAAGTGAGCTATTGGTCGATATATTTGAGAGATTGAGAACTAAGGGAATTTTGTAACCCATAAAGGGATTCATACCTAAGTATCCATCTCCAAGCTTTGATTTATCCAAAATTTGTGTCTATCATTCAAACATTCAAGGACATGACACTGAAGATTGTCCAGCACTAAAATTCAAGATTCAAAACCTTATTGAAAGTGGCAATATTAAGCTACAGCAAGAGCTTCCAATCAACAACGGTGATGTCGCAAACAAGGATATAATTTTTGTTAAGGGTGATCCATCAAAATTAGCACCAAGGCATTTGAAGAGAAAGGGGGCATCAAGTGTAGAAGACTGACAAAGGCATCATTTTTTAACTTGAGAATATATTTTTCCTTCTTCTGCCTTTATGATTAGCTACTATTTTGTAATTTGAGAATATTATTTTCCTCTTTTATGAATAGCTACTATTTTGTAACCTGAGAATATCATTCTCCCTTTTCCTCCTTTATGAGTAGCTACATTTTTGTAACTTAGTACCATTATCCTTTCTTTCCTATATAAGCTGTTATTCTTTTGCAATCCTTTTCAAACTTTTCTATGAACTATGTTTGACCTGATTCTTGTTAGCAACGAGATAAGTAGGCTCCTATTCTGGGTTCGGTCACAATATTACAAAATTTCATTTTTCTCCTAGCCAAAACTGGATAGCTTTGTAGATAGCCTATTGCCATTTTCGCAAAGCAGATATATGAGATCACGAGCCACATTCGCATCATCAAATTTCAGCAATGCCATAACTACATAAAACGCCAAATCAAAGTCAAAATTTTATGGTTCAATGCAAGGCAATTATTTTCTTTTATACTAACAAGCTTTCTTTGAGTATGCAGATGCTGATTTTCAATTATTCTTGAAGGATAACATATGTTAGCAAAGCACGAAAGGCAATGAAAACATGATACAAAATTAATGCGATTTAAATCTCAAAACTTACAATTCTCTTGAAGTGCAGGAACTCTCTTTGCAGCTAAGTTCGCCAAAGAGGACAACCCTAGATCATGGGTATCACATTATGAATATTCACTAATGTGGCATTGTAGCGTTAATGTTTTCTATCACAAAAGAACTGCACTTAAATTTTCACTACTGCAAAGGCACTACTGCAAAGGCACTACATAGAGTTTTCACTAGAAAAATGCACCAGGCTCTCTGCACTGCATTAGTATTTGTAAGTTTGCAATACATATTGGGTTTGTCCATCCTAAAATAGGACATATGGGTTTCTTCACCATAAAAGGGACACATTGGGTTTGTCCACCTTAAAATAAGATATGTTGGGTTTGTTCACCCTAAAATAGGACATAGTGGGTTAGTCCGCCCTCAAATAAGACCTTTTTCATGTTTGCCTTCAATTTTACATTTATTCTTAAATATATTGCAATGCCTTAATCATTTATTTACTTTTATCATTATTATTTTTATTAATTAGTTAAGCATTTCATGCTATCCTTTAAATTTTCTCGAATTATTAGAGAAAATTGCATTGAGCTCTCTGCATTGCATTGATATTTTAAAGTTTGCAATATACTTTGGGTTCGTCCGTCCTAAAATAGGACACGTTGGGTTCGTCCATCCTAAAATAGGACATGTTGGGTTCGTCCACCCTAAAATAGGACATGTTGGGTTCGTCCATCCTAAAATAGGACACGTTGGGTCCATCCACCTTAAAATAGGACACATTGGGTCCATCCACCCTAAAATAGGATATGTTGGGTTCATCCACCCTAAAATAGGACATAATAGGGTTAGTCTATCCTCTAATAAGACATTATGAATTGAATATTTAAGTTCGCATGCCTTTGATTGGAAATTTTGCAATGCATTTATCATTTATTTATTTTAGTTAGATATGTACTCTATGCTGTATTTTGGATTCCTTGAAAAATCAAGTTTAATTACTCATTTTTTCTTTATCAAGCACTGCTTTTCATTTCGATTGGGTTCATCCACCCTAAAATAAGACATATTGGCAATTTGGATTCGTCTATCCTAAAACAGGACATATTGAGACAATATGCCCTCTAATAAGGAATTTTATACATGCATGCTTTCAATTGAATATGTATACTTACTTGCATCAAATTGAACATCTAGCAATGCCTTAATTATTTATTTTTTCTAGCCAAGTAACGCGAGCTATCTTTTAATTTCTTAGAAAAGCAAACTCAATTATTCATTTGTTCATTATTAAGCATTGATTTTGAAAATATTTCTACTTAGATTGATGAATTTTGAAATCATAGAATTTGAAGTTGTTACTTCTAAAAATACTGCACGCTCGACCAATCGCATCTAGAGAACTTATGGATGTATTTGTCTGTAATACCCCGCACTTTTCTTAGCTTGAATCCATCTCTAGAATGTTAAGGGGTAGCTTCCAAAATGAAAAATATTTATTTCGTGTGGAATCTTCCAGATTTAGACTTCCCATTGTGTGGAAAATTGAATAAGTTTTTCGTTAGTATAAGATTTTTCCAAATCCGACACTCGGTGAAGGAGTTATGGAATTTTTAAATTGGCAGTGTGTCACCTGGGCCCTTAGCGTGTCACGGAGATGAGTAAATTCACATTTTTCAATTTCCAGTGGCCCTCCGCGATATTGGTGCATCGCAGGGAGGGCCGAATCCCCAATTGTCTAATTCCAGTGAGGGTCTGCGATATTGGCGCATCACGCCAAGTTCCAGGTCCCATCCAAAGGTAGCAACGCGATACCACCGCATCACGCCACCATGCATATTCCCAGTTGGTATTTTCCAGTAGTTTGGCGCGATGGTAGCGCGTCGCGCCATGGCCAAAAGTTGGGGTTTTTGTCATTTTTCAGTTTCGTTTGTGAGTTTAAGAGGGTCATTTTGGTAAATATCCCAGCCCCTAATTCATCCTAAACAATGAATTAAACCCCTCCAAAGCACTTTAAATCTACTTTTCATCAAATCTCTCTCAAACAAAATCTTAGTTCATCAAACTTCCTCCCCAAGAAATCCAAATTTCTCCATTAATTCTCCAAAGCAATTCAAGATTGAGAATTCCCAATTCAAGAACTCTAAGAAGTCACCTCCAAAACATCAATAAATATCCAAGATTCAAGTTTTAGCATCTAGATCATCAATTGAGGTATGTAGGGTATGAACAAGGATAATCCTTTCATCCTTGTGCCCAAAACTTGTTTTAAATTCAACTTTTACTGAAGTTTATGTTATTTTACATTAAATTAAAGTTAGGTTTTATGCCCATTATTGCTATTTACAAGCTTATGATATATCCAATTATTTAAAAGTTGAATTCTATGATTTTATTCATATTTTCATGCATATTGCTGAAATTTCTAGATTTTATGATGAATTATAAATGTTTATACTATCAAGCATGAATTTTAAAATGTTTTAACATGAGATTGATGCATGGGTCATTATGCCCTAATTAAGATTGTTATTTCAAGATTATTTGTGCTATGAGCACCCTCAGATAAGATTATTCTCAGATTTTGATAAAGATTTGATCTTTTGGTCCTAAGCTAAGATAAAGAATCCACTTTATTCATATAACGTGAGATTTAACCTTGTGCTATTTTTGAAGTGGATTTCTTAAGATTTTGAGCATAAGAATGGGAGTAGTATTGTAACACCCCAATTTTCTGAACCAGAATGCTACACGGTGCTTATGACCCCGAAGGACCACAAGCTAACCCATGACTGATATCTGTACCTGTGCACTACAATAGGTAATGTAATAATGTGGAAAATATGAACATGTAGGACATAACGTTCAACTGAATAAAGAATCTGTAAAATAGTAACATCCGTGTGGGTGAAAGATACCCAAAACAACTGAAAACTTAATCAAATCTGAACAAAATCTGAGCGTAAATCCGAAAGCCTCTAAGTACTGTCTGAAATAATAAGTTGAAGGACCATGTCTCCAACTAACTCCGTAAAACTAAACTGAAGAAATAAATGAATAAATCAAATAATGTAGTCCTCGAAAGAAGAGGACTCACTGCAACTCTGTATGCTGAATGCGACTGCTACTGCTAATCTGGGACTCGTGCCTCTAAACCTATGTTGTAACATGAAAAGAAAGCACCATAGCGCAAATACATAAGTACAATTGGAGTACTGAGTATACGAGTGAGATAGGATAATGCAAGGGTTTACGTGCATGAATAATACTACTGACTGACTGATATGAACGTAAGAGTACAAATATACATACATAGTAACTAAGATCGTGAGTACGTGATGGATAAATCTATACGCTAATACATGGCTGGAACTGTAGTTCTGATAACATGGATGACTGTATCTGACAGCCCTGAATCTGGTTGAACTCTCTGAGTTCCATGCAATAACTGAATTTGACCATATCTAACAGTCCTGGTATATTGATATCTGAAGAACTGTCTGAGTTCTTTTACTGAGACTTAAACTAAAACTGTGGGAGGTAGTTGTTTAACCGATATAACCCATATGTGCCATTATGGCTAAGATGGGGTCCAATCTCTGCCCTGACTAGAAGGGTGTCAATACCGCGCCACTGGTAAGGATGACATGTGAGCAACCCTCATATAACAGGTAACACTAGTAAGAACACTGGGAACCCTCATATAACACGTTAAGTCGCCTCATATACCCTCATATAACAGGCTGCGATGTATCAACCTATGCTGGCTACATAGTTCTGGAACGTAAGGATGACTGCTAAGAATCACACCCTCATATACAGGTGAGTTCCCATCCTTGGGTTCACTCGGTGCTAACTCCTACTCCCATCTGAAGAGTCTAAACATGATTCAACTAACTAATCATGGACAGATTAACTGACTTCCATTGACTGACGGAGTAGTACTATTATCTGAGAGTTAACTGGGATCATGATATTTCTGAGGTTTTCTGAGTCACATGACTGACTGAGTTCTATAGATTATAGCTTGACTGAGATTATCATGACAACAAGACATGGCTCTAGGCACACAGCTATATTTTTCGGGTACGAATATCCCCAGGACTCGATAGAAGAAAAACGACACACATGACATAACTTGATCATAAGATTGGAGTCCACAATTCGCTATATCATAAGTAGGGGATAGTAACTTCATGTATTTAATAAACACCTCAAACATGGTAGGGAAAGCATGTATATAATTCGCACACAAAATTCATATTTCCATCATCATACATACTTCATGCCATCACCATAAGAATACATAAATAGCATGGGCATTCATATTGAAGTGTATCGCTAACATGGACTTGTCATTTAGATATCATGAAATCATGTAAATATGAACTTCTAACATCCTAGGCATTTTATCAAACACCTTATATGCATTATTTAAGGCATAGGTGTATTTCATACTTGCATTAGTTCAACCCACCCAAAGTTCATGATTTTCAACCAACAATCACATATATTCCATGAAAAACATCCTTAGATATCATCTTAAAACTTGAACAACAATCATCAACGTGTACATGCTTATATCACCACAAAAGTTCACAAAATAACATTTAAAAGCATGGTTCTTGAACTCTATGAACGAATTGAATCCATAGATGAACACTACGCATACCTTAAAGCTTAATCATGAAAGAGATCTAATGTTTCTGAAGGTTCCTGAAGAAATCCTTAGGCTTACCCTGGATTTTTCTTGACTAGGGTTTAACCCCTTTGGGAAAGAATGCTCTTGTTCCTGAGGAGATGATCTTGACAGGAAACCCTAATCTTGTGGTTAAAAGTGTAAGAGAGGTTTTTAAGATGTTTTAACTAAAGGGAATGGAAGATAATACGTTCCTTGAGGGTTATAAGTGGTGGGAAGTGAAGGGAAAAAGACCAAAATACCCTTATAAAATAAATTCCCAGTTGCTGAAAATCATAGCTGACGACATTTGTGACAAGGCATCAAAAGTGTGGTAAGCCATCAAAAATGTCGTCACACAGGAGCTGGAACTGGTGGTTTCTGCCTAAGTCTGACGACCTTCGTGGTAGGGCATCACAAATATGGTAAGCTACCACAAATGTTGTCACTTAGGAGCTGGTTTCTGCCTAAGGCTGATGACCTTCGTGGTAGGGCATCACAAATGTGGTAAGCTACCACGAATGTCGTCACACAAGATCTGGTTTCTGCCTAAGGCTGACGACCTTCATGGTAGGGCATCACAAATATGGTAATCTACCACGAATGTCATCACACAAGATCTGGTTTCTGCCTAAGGCTGACGACCTTCATGGTAGGGCATCACAAATATGGTAAGCTACCACGAATTTCGTCACACAGGAGTTGGATTCTTCCTAAGGATGACGACCTTCGTGGTAGGGCGTCATAAATATGGTAAGCTACCACGAATGTCGTCATACAGTTTCCAGCCTGACATGCTGGAGTAAAATAGGAATAACTCTTTGCTCTGATATCGGTTTAGGAGAAATTGGTATCATTGGAAATCTAATTAAATTATATATCTGTTGATATGTCATGAGATCAAAAATTCCAAGTATAATGAGAGATATAATCATTTTAAGTTGACTATACCAATATCCTTCTCAAGAATTCAATTGGTAAGGAATATTTTGATTCGTCTGATAGCTGGGAGTTATTTGAAGCCTTAATATACATATAACTTACTCATAAAACTATAAAATAACCATTATGTACTATGTATGAGCTTGGTACATGGCTCTAATATTGGTTTGGATTTTTTTTTTGGGGTATTACAATATCTCCCCCTTGGAAACATTCGTCCTCGAATGATGAGTGCTTGAGAAGGGAGAAAAGATAAAACAACGCATACACTGATCATGCTCAACTGGCACATGATTTTAGGAATGAATTGAATTCTAAACTGAATATAGCCCAACTGAACATGCATATCTGATGCATGACTGATAATCTAAACTCATGAATGCATGATAAGCTATGCACTGATACTTGATACCAATTTTATACTGGAATTTTGAACATGTAATTGAATAAGTTTAAGGAAAATGGTTACCTCGAGCTGAGCCTGAATTAGCGGAGAAAAGATGAGGGTACTTGGTTCGCATTTTTGCTTCTGCTTCCCAAGTATCTCCCTCCATGGACTGATTCCGCCAAAGAACCTTGACTAGAGGGACTTCTTTTTTCCTCAGCCTACGAGTCTGATAATCGAGGATTTCGACTGGAACTCTTCATAAGAGAGGCTATTCTGAATATCAACGCTCTGAATAGGGACTACAACTGCTGGGTCACCTATGCACTTCTTGAGCAAAGAGACATGGAAGACTGGATGAACTGAGGCTAGATCTGAAGGTAATTCGAGCTCATAGGCTACCTTGCCGAAGAGACTGAGAATCCTGAAGGGACCGACATATCGGGGACTAAGCTTTCCCTTTTTTCCAAATCTCTTCACTCCCTTCATGGGAGCGATCTTGATATAGACATAGTGATCAACCTCGAATTTGATATCCTTTCTACAAACATCCGCATAAGACTTTTGTCGGCTCTGAGCATCCCGGAGTCTTTCTCTGATCAACTAAACTTTCTCTAAGGCATCGAATACTAAGTCAGGCCCTATGATTATGGTCTCACTAACTTCGAACCAACCGATCGGAGACCTACATCTCCTACCATAGAGAGCTTCAAACGGAGCCGTCTGAATACTGGAGTGATAGATGTTATTGTATGCGAACTCAATCAAAGGCAAGTGGTCATCCCAGCTTCTCTTGAAATCAATTGCACATTCCCTTAGCATATCTTCTAAAGTCTGAATGGTCCTTTCTTCTTGACCATCTGTCTGAGGATGAAACGCTGCACTGAGATGAACTTGGGTACCAAGACCCTTTTGGAACGCTTTCTAGGAGTGAGAGGTGAACTAGGTACCTCTGTCTGAGATGATAGATAGTGGAACACCATGGAATCTGACCAACTCCCTGATATAGATTTTGGAACGCTTTCCAAGATTGAGAGCTGAACTAGGTACCTCTGTCTGAGATGATAGATAGTGGAACACCATGTAATCACCCCAACTCCCTGATATAGATTTTGGCATAATCCTCGGCTGAGTAAGAGGTACAAACTGGAAGGAAATGAGCTGACTTGGTCATTCTATCTACAATGACCCAAACTAAATCATGCTGATGATGTGTTCTAGGCAAACCCATCACGAAGTCCATGTTCACTTCTTCCCACTTCCAAGTAGTAATAGTGAACTCATGTATGGAACCACTAGGTTTCTGATGATCTATCTTAACCTGCTGACATGTAGAGAACTTAGCCACAAACTCTGAAACATCCCTCTTCATCCCACTCCACCAATTGATCTCCCACAAGTCACGGTACATCTTAGTAGCTCCTGGATGAATAGAGTATCGCGCACTATGCTCTTCTATAAGAATTTGCAACCTCCAGTCATCTACACCAGGAACACATAGACGGCCCTGAAAATGAAGAACACCATCTCCTCTTTGGGAGAAAACCTCTACTTCCTGACTCTGAATTGACTCTTTTAGCTTGACAAGGCTAGGATCCCTGTCTTGCTTCTCTTTTATCTCGGAAACTAGAGATGACTATGAACTACTATGAACACATACACCACTCTCTGAAGAGTCGACTAAGTGAACGCCTAGTCTGGCAAGCTAATGAATCTCCTGAGATAATTTCTTCTTACTATCCTCAACATGGGAAACACTACCCATGGACAGTCTACTGAGTGCGTTCGCCACTACATTGGCCTTGCTAGGATGATAATGGACACTCATGTCATAATCCTTCAAGATCTCTAACCACCTTTTCTAACAAAGATTGATATCTTTCTGGGAAAATACATACTGAAAGCTCTTATGATCTGTGAAGATGTCTATATGAACACCGTATAGATAATTCCTCCAAATCTTTAAGGCAAAGACAACTGCTGCTAACTCAAGGTCATGAGTAGGATCATTCTTCTTATGGGGCTTTAACTGTCTGGAGGCGTAGGCTATGACTCTACCATGATGCATGAGGACACAACCTAAACCTACTCTAGATGCATTACAATATACTACGAATCCATCAGAATCGTCGGGAAGTGCTAAAACTGGAGCTGAGGTGAGTCGAGTCTTCAACTCCTGAAAACTCTTCTCGTAAGGTTCTGACCTCTGAAACTTGACCTTCTTCTGAGTCAATCTAGATATAGGATATGCAATAGAAGAAAATCCCTCGACAAACCGTCGGTAATAACCAGCCAAACCCAGGAAACTCCTGATAGCTGATGGAGAGACAGGGCGAGGCCAGTTTTTTACCGCTTCGGTTTTTTGAGGATCTACTATAATGCCATCACCGAAAATAATATGGCCAAGGAATGCTACTAATCTTAGCCAAAATTTGCACTTACTGAACTTGGCGAACAACTGATGATCCCTGAGCGTCTGAAGAACAATTATGAGATAGTCTGAATGATCACGCTTTGTGCGAGAATAGACCATAATATCATCTATGAAGACTATGACGAATGTGTCCAAGTACTGCTTGAACACCCGGTTCATGAAGTCCATGAAAGCTGCAGGGGCATTGGTAAGACCAAAGGACATGACTAGAAATTCAAAGTGACCATACCGAGTATGAAAAGTTGTCTTCGGAATGTCATATTCTCTAACTCTGAGCTGATGATAGCCTGATCTGAGGTATATCCTGGAGAAATAACTGGCACCCTGAAGTTGTTCAAACAAGTCATCTATCCTAGGAAGCGGATACCTGTTCTTGACCGTGACTTTGTTGAGCTGACGGTAATCAATACACATTATGAGAGAACCGTCTTTCTTGCGCACGAATAAGATTGGCGCAGCCCATGGGGATACACTGGGCCTGATGAATCCCTTATCTAAGATATCTTTCAACTGATCTTTCAGTTCCTTGAGTTTTGCTGGTGCCATTCTGTAGGGTGAAAGAGAAATAGGCTGAGTATCTAGGAGAAGGTCTATGTCGAAGTCTATTTCCCTTTCGGGAGGAATGCCTGGAAGATCTTCGGGAAAGACGTCTGAATATTCATTAACCACTGGGACTAATTTGAGACTAGGAGATTTAGAACTAGAATCCTTAACTTGCACGAGATGATACACACACCCCTTAGAAATCATTTTCCTTGCACGAAGTTAGGAAACAAGATGACCCCTGAAAGACGAAGTGCTACCCTTCCACTCTAGGACGGCATCATTCGGGAACTGAAACTGAACTATCCTATTTCTGCAGTTGACTATGGCATAGAAGGAATGAAGCTAATTCATTCCGAGAATGACATCAAAATCAGTCATCTCTAACTCGACTAAATCTGCTGACGTGGATTTCTAAAATATCATAACCGGGCAGTTCCTGTATACCCACCGAACTATGATGGTTTTACCCACTGGGGTAGAGACTGAAAAGGGCTCTGCTAAAATTTTGGGACTGATTCTGAAATTGCCTACTATGTATAAAGTGACAAAAGACAAGGATGCACCTGAGTCTAGCAAAGCATAAACATGAACATGGAAAATTTGTAACGTACCAGTAACGATCGGTAGCATTAGAAGTGGCACCCTGCAGGTTCGAGCGACCGGACTGAGCTGTGGAATGATTCTGCTGACCCTGAGGACCTAGCTTAGGAAAGTCCCTAACTCTGTGGCCTGTCTTTCCAAAACCAAAACAAATGCCTTGACCCTCTTTACTCACACCCTGATGGTGCTTACCGTAGGTCTGACACTGAGGATAAGTGTGGGCACTGCTGACACTACTCTAAGATTTAGATCCTGGTGCTCTTTCTCTGTTGCCATCCCTGAACTTTGGCACTGGGGCACTAGCGGAGGAAGGAGCTGGAACTACTGACTTAGGAAGAAACTTTAAATGATTTCCTCCCTCTGATTTGGGCTGAGCAAAACTGAAACTGCTTGATTTTGCTCTCTTACTTTGCCTCTCTCTAGTCCTAACCTTCTGCTCCTCAGTCTGCTGAGCATGGGTCATGAGTATAGATAAGGTCATATCACTGTTCAACATCGTAGATCTATACTCATTTACCACGCTATCATTCAACCCTAACACAAACTTGCTCATCTTAGCCCTGTTGTCTGCAACCACATGAGGGGCATATCTGGCTAGCAGAGTAAATCTAAGAGAATACTCTCTAACTGTCACATTTCCCTGCCTGAGATTGATGAACTCAAGAACTTTGGCCTCTCTCAGCTCTTGGGGAAAGAATCTGACAAAGAAAGCTGTGACAAATTCTTCCCACTCAACAGGACCTGCATCCTCTAACCTTTCTGCTAACCACTGCTTGTACCAAGTGTGAGTGACATCCTGTAATTGGTATGCGGCTAACTCAGCACTTGACAAGAAGTGACTCCCATGATATCAATGACCTTCTGGACTTGGTCAATGAATTCCTGAGGATCCTCGTCTGGCTTAGACCCAAAGAAGGATGGAGGGTTTATTCGGATGAAGTCCCGAATCCTAGCTGCTGCTGAATTAGCCACTGGGTTGGCCGTAATGACTGCTGGTCATTCATTCTGGGAAGCTACAGACTGAGCAAGAGCGGTAAATACGGTCCTGAATATCGCATGAGAAACATGTTCGCCCAAAGGATCTTTGGGCTGAGGAGTTGGCTGATTTCTTCTCTTTGGAGGCATATTTCTGAAATAAGAGAAGAGCGAATTAGACTGAGAGACTGACTTGAAATTATGCTTACTAGCACGACATGAATACTGAAGAAAGGGAACTGTTACTAAAACATCTCATAGCCTCTTGTACATAAATGTGGCGTGTAACACACCCATTTACAAGACTCTACTAGATGCGGCTTTCAGACTTCCTAGGACTCTATTGAACCTTAGGCTCTGATACCAAAATTGTAACACCCCAATTTTCTAAACTGGAATGCTACACGGTGCTTATGACCCCGAAGGACCAGAAGCTAACCCATGACTGATATTTGTACTTGTACACTGTAATATATAATGTAATAATGCAGAAAACATGAACATGTAGGACATAAGGTTCAACTGAATAACGAATCTGTAAAATTATAACATCCCTGAGGGTGAAAGATACCCAAAATAACTGAAAATTAAATCAAATATAAACTAAATCTAAGCGTAAATCTGAAAGCCTCTAAGTACTGTCTGAAATAAGGAGTTGAAGGAACATGTCTCCAACTAACTCCGTAAAACTGAACTGAAGAAATAATTGAATAAATCAAATCATGTCATCCTCGAATGAAGAGGACTCACTGCAAATCTGTATGCTGAATGTGACTGCTACTATTAGCCTGGGACTCGTGCCTCTGAACCTATAGGGTAACATGAAAAGAAAGCACCATAGCGCAAATGCGTCAGTACAACTGGAGTACTAAGTATACGGGTGTGGTAGGCTAATGCAAGGGTTTACGTGCATGAATAATACTACTGACTGACTGATATGAACATAAGAGTACAAATATATATACATAGTAACTATGATTATGAGTACGTGATGGCTAAATTTGTACGCTAATACATGGTTGGAACCGTAGTTTTTATAACATGGATGACTGTATCTGACAACCCTGAATCTGGTTGAACTCTCTGAGTTCCGTGCTACAATTGAATTTGACCGTATCTAATAGTCCTGGTATACTGATATCTGAAGAACTATCTGAGTTATTTTACTAAGACTGATACTAAAACTGTGGGAGGTAGTTGTTTAACTGACATGTCCCATATGTGCCATTATGGCTAAAATAAGGTCCAATCTCTGACCTGACTGGAAGGGTGTCAATACCACGCCACTGGTAAGGAAAACATATGAACAACCCTCATATAACAGGTAACTGTAGTGAGAACGGTGGGAACCCTCATATAATAGGTTAAGCCACCTCATCTACCCTCATATAACAGGCTGCGATATCTCAACCTATGCTGGCAAAATAGTTCTGGAACGCAAGGATGACTGCTAAGAATTACAACCTCATATACAGGTGAGTTCCCTTCCTTGGGTTCACTCGGTGTTAACTCCTACTCCCATCTGATGAGACTAAACATGATTCAATTAACTGTACATGGACATATTAACTGACTTCCGTTGACTGACGGAGTAGTACTATTATCAGAGAGTTAACTGGGATCATGAGATTTCTGAGATTTCCTGAGTCATATGACTGACTGAGTTCTATAGATTATAGCTTGACTGAGATTATCGTGACAACATGACATGGCTCTAGGTACACAACTATGTTTTTCGGGTACGAATACCCCCAGGACTCGATAGAAGAAAACTGACACACATGACATAACTTGATCACAAGATTGGAGTCCACAATTCTCTATATCATAAGTAGGGGATAGTATACTTCATGTATTTAATCAACACCTCAAACATGGTAGGGAAAGCATGGATATAATTCACACACAAAATTCATATTTCCATCATCATACATACTTCATGCCATCACCATAAGAATACATAAATATCATGGGCATTCATATTGAAGTGTATCGCTAGCATGGACTTGTCATTTAGATATCATGAAATCATGCAAATATGAACTTCTAACATCCTAGGCATTTTATCAAATACCTTATATGCATTATTTAAGGCATAGGTGGATTTCATACTTGCATTAGTTCAATCCACCCAAAGTTTATGATTTTTAACCAACAATCACATATATTCCATGAAAAACATCCTTAGATATCATCTTAAAACTTGAACAACAATCATTAACGTGTACATGCTTATATCACCACAAAAGTTCACAAAATAACATTTAAAATCATGGTTCTTGAACTCTATGAACGAATTGAATCCATAGATAAACACTACGCATACCTTAAAGCTTGATCTTGAAAAAAATCTAATGTTTCTGAAGGTTCCTGAAGAAATCCTTAGGCTTGCCCTGGATTTTTCTTGACTAAGGTTTAACCCCTTTGGGAAAGAATGCTCTTGTCCCTGAGGAGATAATCTTGAGAGGAAACCCTAATCTTATGGTTGAAAGTGTAAGAGATGGTTTCTAATATGTTTTAACTAAAGAGAATGGAAGATAATACATTCCTTGAGGGTTATAAGTCGTTGAAAGTGAAGAGAAAAGACCAAAATACCCTTATGAAATAAATTCCCAGTTGCTGAAAATCATAGCTGACGACATTTGTGACAAGGCATCAAAAGTATGGTAAGCCATCAAAAATGTTGTCACACAGGAGCTGGAACTGATGGTTTTTACCTAAGTCTTACGACCTTCGTGGTAGGGCATCACAAATGTGGTAAGCTACCATGAATGTCGTTACTTAGGAACTGGTTTCTGCCTAAGGCTGACGACCTTCGTTGTAGGGCATCACAAATGTGGTAAGATACCATGAATTTCATCACACAGGAGCTGATTTCTTCCTACGGCTGACGCCCTTCGTGGTAGGGCATCACAAATATGGTAAGCTACCACAAATGTCGTCACACAGAAGTTGGATTCTGCCTAAGGCTGATGACCTTCGTAGTAGGGCGTCACAAATATGGTAAGCTACCACGAATGTCATCACACAGGAGTTGGATTCTACCTAAGGCTGACGACCTTCATGGTAGGGCGTCACAAATGTGGTAAGCTACCACGAATGTTGTCACACAATTTCCAGCCTGACATGCTGGAGTAAAATAGGAATAACTCTTTGCTCCGATATCGTATTTAGGAAAAATTGGTATTTTTGGAATGATAATTCAATTATATATATGTTGATAGGTCATGATCTCAAAAATTCCAAGTATAATGAGAGACATGCTCGTTTGAATTTAACTATACCAATATCCTTCTCAAGAATTCCATCGGTAAGGAATGTTTTGATTCGTCTGATAGCTTGGAGTTATTTGAAGCCTTAATATACATATAACTTACTCATAAAACTATAAAAGAACCATTATGTACTATGCATGAGCTTGGTACATGGCTCTAATATTGGTTTGGATTTTTTTCGGGGTATTACAAGTATTTATCTCCGAGATGGGTAAGTAACTACAGTTTGATACCCCAAAACTACGTGCCACCGTAGGAGTAAGATTATTCCCACTTCTATGTGGATGACTAATATTGTGATCACTTAAGATAAGAAGCTCTATGCTGATGGCAAGGGTAGAACAGCCCTACCTAACGGGGGCCAGACAAGGGACTCCATGGATGCTCACATGGTGTATGTCGGTTAGAAGAACCTCCCAATAAGATGTCCCCTACTCTTAAAATAGTCTATTTTCATAAAGCCTTAAGATAAAAGCATATGTTTTGAAAGCAAAGGTTTTAAGATTCTTTAAGTCTTGAGATGAAGTATTTATCTTGCCAATTGATAAGATAATGTAGCATCTTTCAGAAAGAATAGATTTTAGAACTGAATTTTATGGCTCACAAGATTCATACTACATGCTCTATTATTTATGATTTATGATTTTCAGATTTCTGATTACTCGAGCCTATGTGAGCCATTTACATTAAGCATGCATGACTTTTTATAAACTCTGATGATATTTACTTATTGCATGCACCCCCATATACTCAGTACATCATCAAAGTACTGATCCACATATACGTCTATGTTCTACATTGTCTTATAATGTAGGTCCAGGTGCTCAGTCTCAGCAGCGCGAGTGATTTTCGAGCATCTCATCTATATCTCTACAGTTGGTGAGTCCTCATAGTTTGGGGACTTAGTTAGTCATACTTTCAGTTTATTAGTAGATGTTCCTTTATTCATTTCAGACAGTTTGAGTCAGTTGAGGCCTGTCCCAGTGACTCTTTAGATTCAGATAGTAGAGGCTTGTCGGACTACTAAATTCAGTGTTAGACTTTTGATTCAGTATTCATATTCTCAGTATTGTTTTACCAAGATTTGTGAGATTTCTATGCTTTAGATAAGATTTTTGCATTTATTATGTTTTCATATTTATACTTTTCCTATTTTGAGATTTAGATTTAGTAGAAAGCAGTCAGGGTTAGCTCAGGACTACTTGTAGTTCGGAGCACCGTGTGGCATCCAGGGAATCAGTTTTTGGGGCGTTACATTATCTTATGATCTCTTTGCAAGAATTTTATTTATATATTTTCTTATTTTACATTGTTTGATAAATTTTCTATCAAGGCTTGGCAGGAAGTAAAATTATATGTAGAAAGAGGAGACACAGCACAACGTGGAACTTTATCTTAGTAGTGAACTGGGGAAATTTATTGGAGAGTCAATCTCACCAACAATGGTCAAGGATCTACTCTCGAATCTTACTCAACCTACATCTCATATTTGGGATGCATAGGAAATTTTACATCAGCCTTTCATTTTTCAATTAACAAAATCTTAAATCCCGCATGTTTTCCATCTCTAGACCCTCTTCTTTGTTTTCTTTATCAATCTTGACACCCAGTTTCATCATAACTCGATACTAGACAGTTTTTAAAGAAAGGGGTATCGCTCTTTAGCTATGCATTTACTTCATTTCATCTAATACCTCTATTTTGTTAATCCATAGTCTCAATTTCACTCTAATCCCTTCACTCTTTATCCTCTTAAAACTTTCATTTTTACTTTACTTCATTTTTTTAATTTTATTTTCCTTACTTTTCCAAGCCTAACCTTTTGCCTAGCCGCCACTGTCATTTTTAAAGGTTTTGTGAGTGTTGTTTTAAAACACACTATCTTCTCCCTTTATCATAATTCTTAAACTACATATGGCTTAATTCTCATGCAACCCGAGATATGTAGGCAACTCAGAGACCAGAGTTCGGCAATAATCCTCCCCAACATTCTTCATGTGTATCCTCCTAGATCTTTTAGACTGGGACAAAATTAGGTTACTAGTCAACTTCTTTGTTCGGAAACTCTTTCATCCTTTCCAATCAAAGAGGGACAGCTGTTGACACCCAATTTTGTCCAGCCTTTCTTTCATGTCATCTCTTTGCGCTTATAAATAATTTTGATAGATTAAAATTAAAATAATGATATATATATATATATATGTGTATGATATTCCTATAATTAGGAGTTTATAAAATTTCTGCAACTATTTATTTTTAAAACTAAGAATCATCGATATTATTATTATTATTATTATTATTATTACTATTATTATTATTATTATCAGCTACTACCATTTTTCTTATATTTTAAATTACCATCACATTTCCTAAAATTTCGCAAAAAAAGATATTTATTTTTTATCAAATAATTATTTTGCAACTTTTTTCTTTATTAATTTTATCATTTTATCGTGCAACTTTGTTTAAGTTATTTATATTTTTTTAGCATCAAATGATTTTTGTCATTTATTCGGATATATATAATATTCTCTTGTTAAAAGTGTTATTAATTTAATTTAGAAAGCCCAAAGAACATAAGAAAGAAGGTATTTTTAAAATCAGACGATTTTATAACATTCTTAAAATTTAGCCCAATTTCAAGATATAACCCATAAAGCCCATCTTTCTCTTCCCTTTTCCACCTCATTGTCACGTAGATGCCATTTTTTCACAACACAAAGCACCAAATAGTCATAGCACACGCCAAACACACGCTTGTTGCACTCTCACACACCCTTGCACATGCCTAGCACGCCCCGTCACGTGCTTTTTCCCTATTAGCTAGTCAAACTCAATTAATTCTCAAGTATAGCATACTACCTATTTTTTCCTCAATTATTATGCTTAAGATACCCATAATACCCTCAAACCCCTAGAATTAGGCCTAAATTTCCTCTCTCTCATATGTAAAACACGGTTTTTCCTTTCTAAACATATCTCAACGTTTTTTTCCTCTTCCAAAAAAGTTGCAGACTCTTTTCTCAATGGATAGAGCATGCTTCTCTACTCTTATGTGATGGCCATATTAGGCACGTGAGGGACTAAATCCATCAAAAATTCACAGCTTCCAACTCCAAACATGGTGGCTGACTGGAATTTGAAATTTAAAACTCAAAGATCCTGTCTAAATTTGAAGCCCTAATGTTTCTATATAAATATTGGTGTTTGAGATCCACAAACGGGGGGCTTTTTTTGGCAGCCGTAACACATACGACTGGTGGAGATTTTACTCTCTATTTCTCTCTAAAAAATATACTGGTTAAAGTTGTTTTGTCTTGGGGGTGAGTGGATTTTCTTTCTATTGGTCATCTGTTTGGTCTCTAAAGGTTTCTTTTTAGCCACCTCTTTACTTGAAAACTTCTTTAATCCATTGTTCGGGTTGTTCCGAGAGTAGAGAATAGATCCGAGACCTACGCCTCACATTCACTGCCCCGCAAATGGTACATCCAATATCCTTTGTCCTTTGTTTTATTTTCTTTTTATTTTTGTGATAAAGTGATGTGTGTATTCTTAAAAAAAACTTGTGTACTGTGAGATTCTGTTTAGCTATAACAAAATCATGTCAAAGTTAGTTTGACTATCTATAGTAAAACTATGTTTAAATGTTTATGCCCCTTAGTTTGGACCTTGCAAAATAACGTTATTTCACTGTTTTACTTTTATTAGATAATAGCTGTATTGAATCAGTTTTTTTATGTTATTAGCTTGTTTGTTGTCTTTAAGTGTGAAATTTGACACAGATTATGCACTTCTTTGTTTAAAATAATTTGGTCAAGGAAGATGTTTGCTTTTCCTAAAAAATGCAATATTTCTCTAACAAAACTTAAAACATGATTTACACCCCTGTAGCCTTAATCCGTATTTCATATGCACACGTATCTTTTGACGTCTTTTTCATATCCTTTGAAGTCCTTGTACTTATGTATTTTATTTCCAGGAGAATTCTTTATATTATATTCTTAGGATTATCAATCTCTTTTTTTAAAAAAAGAGATGTTTGCTTAGCTTAGTTCAATATTAAATATTAGGCAGACTTTTGTTTATTCTCTAATGGAGTGGACCTTCTTTTTACTTACTTATTTTTTTACTTTACGTGCATATACAAATACAATCTGTTTGCAGGAACTTTTTTGTGCATGTCATACATATTGTCCCTCTAAAAAGGGCATAAGTTACATTTCTTTATCCATGCTTTTGATTCGTGGGTTTGTTTTAAATTTCAACTTGATGTATTTGGAGATTAGTTGTGCATAAAAGGCATGTGGTACTATGATTTATCTATTCTATTTAAATTTATCTAGTTTGAAATTCATATATCCTAGCTTTTGAACATTACATTTGTCGGTGACTTTATTTGTATTTTTTAAGCTGGATCATCGTACTAATTTTTATCTCCTTTTTATTTTTGCATGAACACTCCGGAGAAAAATGGAGTCTTAATTCAAGACTCTCACTAAGAGAATCTCAAAAATGAGACTCGACGTTATCCCTCATCCGGTCAAGAAGTTACATTTTATACTCTAAGTCAAACTTGTTAGCAGTCTAGTGCATCTTCCCTATCTCCGAGTTTTATTTTCTTATATATGCTTGCTATTATATTTCACTCATATATTTTGCATATTATTGTTGTTTGGAATTTGTGTCTTGTTTGCTTGAACTTGAATTGGTAAAGATCTTTCAAATATATTTAGCAAATTTAGTTTGTTCCTCTCCCCGCTTTTTTTAGATATTAAAATTAGCATAATCGCTAGGCTTCGGTATATGATTCATATTGTTTGAGATTAAAACTTGATAGGCGAAAATATATCTTAGAGTTTAATGGCCTAGTTATTAGATAGTTTGTTTTCCTTTAGATTCAAGCTAGTCTTACTAATTAGTAATATGGGATCGATAAAGTATAATTTTTGCGGTAGGCAAATTTATCATCGCTAGACTCGAAGACCGGCTTTAATAATCTTAGATTTGGTAAATCAACCTTTCATCTAGTTCAAATATAAGATGACAACATTGCCAAACCAACTTCGCAAGGCTTTTTTTTGGAATTTCAAATGACAAGAAAAATATTTTATTTGTTTATTTAGTTGTATCGTGATAAATAGTAAATTCTCAAATTATTATAGATTTAAACTTCTATTTTTTATAGCTATTTATTTAGGGAAGGAAATTAACTTATTTTATAAAATTTGGAAATAATAAGCAAACGAGTCATTTCTTAGAACTAAAAATGTGGTGTTCTTAATATGATTAACCCTTTTTTATTAATGGGAAGTTTTTGTAAGGAATTGATTTTAAATAACCTTCCTCTCGACAAAAATAAGGTTGCATCATTTTTAAAAAGTCTTATAAAAGATTATTTTCAGTAATATTTGAAAAGTAGATTTATGATGAGGTTCTTCTAAAATTTTCTAATCTTTCTTATAAATAATTAGCATATTTATCTTACAAAAGACGAATATTTCTTAATGTCTTATTTATATCTCTTTTAAATATTTGATTTTCTTATCTAATCTAAGTTTGGCCGGTTAACCATAGTTAGCGGATCCTCTAGGGTGCCTAATCCCTTCCCTATAGGATAATTAGAACCCTTACCTAGAATCGCCTAGTTAAGTAGACCTTAAAATGAAGTATTTAATTGCTTTAATCACATAGTTTATAATAGGAGTCCTAATTCACCGTAGAACTAATTAGGTGGAGACTTCCTTTAATTTAATCAGAGGTTTCCCATATGTTGTACACTATTTTGACCTCGTGTTAAAATGGGGTATAACAAGGCTCTTTCATTAAATAAGATACAACTAATTTCACATACACAAGGCCAACAATACCATATGATATAAGACCCCATATGATTCACCACCTAACATCAATATAGGCCCCCACACACGAGTACAACACAATACTATAGTAATTTTCACGATTAGTTCTCACACCCTTAAGATAATTTTGTACCAATATTAACTACCCAGCCCAGTCTGAAGAAAGTTAAGCCATAACCTGCCTCGAATGATGAAAAATAGTCCGAAGGCCCTCAATCCAGAGTCTTACTCCCACGAACGGACTCGAAATCAACTAAGATATAGAAATATAGAATCTATGTGTCAAAAGGAAGCCAACGATACCCATATTGCCTATTTTCAAATCTGGATCAAAACGGACCCCTAAAATGGGTTTTGGACAAAGAATGGTAAAATCATAATTTTATTTTTAAAATATGTTCCCCATAATCTTAGGAGTCTACATCTAAAATTCAAGCAAAAATGAGTTAAAAACGAGCTCCAAATTAAAGAAAATTATTTTTCAAGCTTTACCGGCAAAATTCCCAAATCCCATTTTGAAAAATCGAGAGTTGGAGTTGTTTTGAAGGTGAAATTGAGAGAAAAGTGACAATTGTAAGATTAGAAACTCGTCCAAGTGAAAATGGGTTGAAATCGGTGTTTGAATTGAAGAACTACAACTTTTAGGCCTTTCGGGTCAAAATCTCCAATTTTCCACTTTAAAATCCACATTTAAACAAGAATTAAATGATACGATTCGAAGAGAATAGTTGAAATAGGTGTTTTGGATCTTACCCAAGCTTAGAAATGGAAGAAATTTCTCAAAAATCCGAAACCCCAAGCTCCAAGTCTCAAAAATGGTGAAAATAGCGGAACATAAGTATTTAAGGGGACCAGACATCATATACGCGATCACTGTGTTACTTAAGTGACTACCGCTTAAGTGACCAAGCGTCGCATACATGATACCTTGCCTGAGGACAGGTATTGCATAAGAGAACCTGTCATCGCTTACACAGGGTTCACGATTGCGACTAAGATGTCACGTAAGCGACACTTGGTCTGATTTTCCGAGTTGCGTAAGCGACTAAAGTATCGCTTATGTGAGTGCACAAGCTGAGTGGTACACCAACTAGAGACTTGGAGAATTCTAAGTCTCCACAGACCCCCTCGGGATTCATCAAAAATCCCGCGAACGCAAACGAACTATTCTACCATATTAAGTTCGATGCTCCGAACTCAATGGCGATATCAGATTTTTGAAAAAATATTATTTTCATAAAATTGACCCCCGAAACCTAATTTCAGAACTTTTCAAATCGAGGTTCAAAATGAGATATAAAAGTCATAAAATCACACCAACCATGTTACCACACTAAAGTTGATGTTCCGGATCTGATGGTGCAGTACGTTTCCATTCGATGCACAGATCAATAAATATTGATCCAAGTCAAGTATAAGGCTTTTCAAGCCACCAAAATCCATAATAACACATAAATTGCATCAAAATGCACTGGAACTGTGACAATCATCCCTACACCCCAGAAATACCACAAAACAACTACGGGGAGGGATAAAATGGTCAAATTACACAGAAATAAATATTTTATATAAAAATCTAGTTTATTCTCAAACTAAAGGCAAAGAATTACGTAAAACCGCAAAAAGCTGGGGATAAGAACTACGCATGTCAAACTTAACCTCCTAAGTATCCTCATCTATAACTCAATGTCTCCACTAGACATTAACCACTGGAATATATCTAGAACGAAAATGTCTAACATCTCTAACCAAGATAGAGATAGGCTCCCCAATAAAAGACAACCTCTCATCTAACTGAATCGAAGACATGAGACTCATCTTTAATGTAATGTTGAAGCATGGAAATATAAAAAACTGGATGAACAACTGATAAGTATGGGGGCAAAGCCAACTCATAAGCCACATCATCGACAGTTTGAAGAATCTCAAATGGGCTAATACACCTGGGCGTAAGATTGACCTCATCACACCCTTTATGGGAGAAACCCGAAAGAAAACTCAATCACCAACACTAAATCTCAAGGCGTGAAGTTTACGATCTGCATAGCACTTCTGCCTACTCTGAGTCGCTCAAAGCCTATCCTGAATGATCCAAACTCTATCCAAGGACTCATGAAGCTAGTCCGTACCTCGAGGTCTAATCCCAAAAAGCTCAAATCAACCAACTGGAGAGAGACAGCTCTACCATATAAAGCCTCAAAAGGAGCCAAATCAAGACTGAAATGGTAGCTATTATTATACCAAAACTCTGCCAAGGCTAGATGTTGCTCCCATTGACTACCAAAGTCCATCACACAAGTGCAGAGCATATCCTCCATGACCTGAATAGTACGCTCTGACTAACCGTCTGTCTGGGGGTGAAATACTACACTAAGATCAACCCAAGTACCCAACTTTTCCTGAAAAGTCTTCCAAAAGTGAGATGTGGACACTAATCCTTAATTTGAAATAATAGACACTAGCACACCGTGAAGACGTACAATCTCATGAATATAGATACAGGTTAATCTCTCAGCACTGAAAGAGACCTGAACTAGAATGAAATGAGAAGATTTGGTCACCCGATCCACGATGACGCAAATACTACCATAACCACAAAAAGTGCGAGGCAACCCAGGCACGAAGTCCATAGTGATCCGTTCCCATTTCTACTCATAAATGGGTAACTCTGAAGAAAATCTCTAGGCCTCAAATGCTCGGCCTTCACCTGCTTACAACAAAGGCAACAAGCAAAAAATTCCACTACATCCTTCGTCATACCACGCCACCATTAATGATGCCTCAAATCACAATACATCTTAGTCACTCCTGGATGGATAGAATACCTGGAAAAATGGGCCTCCTCCGAAATCAATTTATCTAATCACCCACCCTCAGTGCACAAACTCAGCCTCTAATCCTTAAGACACCATATAAATCAAGTAAGGCTTCCTCAGCCTCGCCCCTCAACACCTTATCCCGAATCAATCTCAATCCAACACCATCAAACTGATGAGCTCGAATCTACTCCATCAAAGAAGACCTAGCCTCCATGAATGCTAAAACACATCAGGTGTTGAAAAACAAAGCCTAACCATCTGGTTAGCTAAAGATCGAACCTCTAAGTTCAAAGGCCTCTCCTGGGTCAAAAGATGTGCCAAGATACCTATGCTAGTCAATTTTTAGCTCAAGGCACCTGCAACCAGATTAGCCTTGCCCAGATGATAAAGAATAGTCAAGTCATAAACCTTAACCAACTCAAGCCAACGGCGCTGTCTCATATTAAGATCTCGTTGGGTGAAGAAATACTGAAGGCTATGATGATCCGAGAAAATCTCATAATGGACTCCATACAAATAGTGCCTCCACAACTTTAAAGAAAATTTAACCGCACACAACTCAAAATCATGAGTAGGGTAATTCCTCTCATGGGGCTTCAACTGATAAGAAGCATATGCAATCATCTTATCCTCCTACATCAACATAGCACCTAACACAACACTAGAAGCATCACAAAAAATTATAAAACCCATGTCTTTTTTGGGTAGAATCAAAATAGGAGATGACATCAACAAATCCTTTATCTTTTGAAAGTTCACCTCACAAGCATCGAACAACTGAAAAGAAATTTTCTTTTGGGTCAACTTGGTTAACGGAGTTGCAATAGGTGAGAAACCCTCAACAAAAAGTCGATAGTATCCTGCCAAGCAAACAAAACTTTGAATCTCATTGGGCGAAGTAGGCCTAGCCCAATCACTAACCGATGCAATCTTGGTCAGATTAATCATAATAACATCCTTAGTCACCATATGACCCAAGAAAGAGATTGACTCCAACAAAAACTCACACTTGGAGAACTTTACATTTAACTTCTCATCCCTCAGTCTCTGAAGCATAATCTGTAAATATTCCTCATGATAGGCCTCACTCTTAGAGTAAACCAAGATATCATCTATAAATACAAGTACAAATGAGTTGAGATACGATTGAAATACCCTGTTCATCAACTCTATGAATGCGGTTGGGGCATTTATCAACCCAAAGGACTTGACTAAGAACTCATAATGATCGTATCGAGACTAAAATGCTGTCTTAGGAAGATTAGAGGCTCTAATCCTCAACTGGTGATACTCGAATCTTGAATTAAATTTTAAAAACACCTAAAAATTGATCGAACAAATCATCAATACAAGAAAGAGGATACTTATTCTTAACTGTCACCTTGTTTAACTACCTATAATCAATACACATACGCAAAGACCCATCTCTTTTCTTCACAACCAAGACAAGCGCACCCCAAGGTGATACACTAGGTCAAATAAATACCTTATTCAAAAACTCCTGTAACTGATCTTTTAATTTCTTCAACTCGATTGGAACCATCCTATAAGGAGGAATAAAAATGGGCTTGGTGCCCGAATCAACATAAATAGCAAAGTCAATATCATGATCTGAAGGCATACCAGTCAAATCCGTAGAAAAAGCATCCATGAACTCATGGACAATAAGAACAGAACCCAAAGAAAGAGGGAAAGAAATACTAGTATCACGAATATAGGCTAAATACGACAAACATCCCCTCTCTACAAAACAACAAGCCTGAAGAAAAGATATGACTCTCTTGGGACCCAAATAAAGTGTACCCTTCTAAGTTATCCACACCGGCAAAGCAAAAGTCACGATCTTAGCATAACAATCTAGGACCGTATAGTAAGGATCCAACCAATCCATACCCAAAATAACATCAAAGTCAACCATGTCTAAGACAAGCAGATCTACCCAAGTCTCACGCCTAAAAAAAGTAACAACACAGGATTGGTACACCCAATCCACCACTAAAGAGTCTCCTACAGGGGTTGATACATGAATAGGCATGGCAAGAGGCTCACTAGCAGAATTAAAATCTGAAGTAAAATATACAAAAACATAGGATAAAGACGATCCCAGATCAAATAACACAGATACAGATTTGAGACAAATGGGTATGATACTTGTGATAATAATATTGGAAGCCTCTGCCTCTCGTCTGGCGGGTATAGCATAGCACTATCTGCAACCACCAACTGCATAAATGGCCTCATGAATACCACTACGGTCACTACCATATCTTTCCCTCACACTTCTGGTGAAACTTCCTACCTCTCAAAGCTAAAATAGGAGTAGCTCTGAACACACGGTGGGGATAGTCCTTGTCCAAATGGCCAACCATACCAAACACATAGCAACCCCTGAATTCGCCCCAACAGCGTACCCTCTTGGCACCTTCCTTAGATATTTGAGGAGTAGACCTCGTTATCCTTGCATGATTTAC
The DNA here is from genome assembly GCA_030864215.1 of Capsicum pubescens. Lineage (NCBI taxonomy): Eukaryota > Viridiplantae > Streptophyta > Magnoliopsida > Solanales > Solanaceae > Capsicum > Capsicum pubescens. The sequence continues at coordinate 197,804,405 of CM061544.1, read as the reverse complement.
TGCACTCTGAACGAAGACTTATACACTACCATCTGAGTCGTGGCTCGCTAAAGAGTAGGAGGCATAGCATGTTCGGTTGGCTGTGTTCCCATCTGAAGAGGCAATATAGAAGAAAGTTAAAATCCTAACCTCAGAATACCATATTCAGATGCAGGCTCTGAAGGAGGAATAATACTCAGAGTATGGAGTACCAAAGTCAAAAATAGGTACTACTGGAGGATCCACACTCAGAATTGGAGGAACACCATAAGCAGACCCTGGCACAGTCGAAGGTACAATACTCGGAGTTGGGTAACACCAAAAAAACTTAAAGGAGCACCCTCTAAATGGGTCAACAAATAAACCAATAAACTCTCCAAAACTAAGGTAGAAGAACTTGATGGGACCGAAGTAGGACTCATATCTCCAATATGCTTAACTCGAGGCTCAAGGGAGAGTCCCCTAGCACTACTCCTAGACAGGACAGATCCTCGTGCCCATCTACGACTCACAACTTGCCCTCTAGAATAGGCTCTCTCCTCAGATAAAAGCACCACATCTCTAACCTCAGGAGATTTAGTCACTACCATTTGCACAGAAAGAGTGAAATATGAATTAGAATATGAGGTATGAAAGATTTGCACGATAAGGAATAAAAGAAAAAAAGTTTCCTAAAGACATCCTATAGCCTCTCAAAGATAGATACGGACGTCTACATATTGATTCGTGAGACTTTATTAGACACCTCAATCTTACATTGTTAAGACCAATGAACCTCGCTCTAATACTAATTTGTCATGACCCAAAAATCAAGGATTATGATGGCACTTGTCGCGACAAACCTTAACAAGTAATCCTATTACCCAAACTGATATAAATTGAGAAAAACAATATCAAAATCCATGGCAAGACTCCTAGAGAGGAGTTAAACCACATGCATATATAGTAAAGGCAGAAATACATAGTTAATAATACCAAACCAAATCCCAAAACCTGGTGTCATAGTGTAAGAATATAACTAGTACAGCTCGAGATCAAATACATAGGATATCTAGAAAGGAAATGTGTCTATGAATACAAATAAAGACATAGTCTATATAGAAGAAGGTATTAGTCAACTTCGAATGCAAGGATCAACTGCTACCTCAAAATGGGCTCCAAGTATCGCCTGAAATCAACACATGTGAGGCACACTCAAACCTGGATCTTCAATTAAAGGGCGCAGTACGAGTGAGTACGGTCCACGTGTACTGAGTAGGTATCATAGACCGACTGAGAAAAGTAGGAAATAAAGCATACAAAATACACACAATGGCCCATCACTTGCAATCAGAAAATATCCCAAATAGTAGGCCACACCGTGTCCACTAACAGTTTTATAATATTCATATGTATCACACGTAGATTCGACAAGAAAGTAAAAGTAGACGAATATCACACATACAAGTAAAAAGGACGTAATACACATAGACAAGTATTATATCAAATACATTAATACATACAAGAAAACACAAGGTATATGAGAATGCGATGATAATGATGATGTGATGCATGAGGTCGCCGCATATCCTCTGTATCCATCTACCGATATCTACTCCCATTTAGCACCCATGGGAGATTTGTAAACCCACACATACCGAGATCCGCCCACAGGTAAGATCTATGGGGAGTTCGTCAACCCATATACAACCAATATCCATGACTCTTCTCTAGCACATCTCTCGAAGAAGGTCTATAAAATCCAATATATAATACCCATATCCATGACTCCTCTCTAACACATCCCTCAGAGATGGTCTATAAAACTCACTGTTCCTTGTGTTTTCAGCATTTTTAGCGTTTCACAAGCATATACATAAAATAAGACACAAATCAAGTACAACATACAACAACAAGTATATAAGGCATAAAAAAACAAATGTATAAAGCATATGATGCCATGAAAATAATGATGCAATCCTCACAATCAACCAAAATGAGAATGTCCAATACCCAATCAATATACCCAATAAGTTATCCAAAAATCTACTCAATGTTCCAACCATCCATGAAATCCAACATGAAAAATATGAAAATAGAGTAAAATACATCAAAATATACCATCAATACCATATTAGGATCTTTCATTAAATAAGATACAATTAATTCCACATACACAAGGCTAATAATACCATTTAAGACCCCACACAGTCACACATAGCAGATAATATTTCAAATTTACCATATAACATCAAGATAGGCCCCCCACACGGGCACAACATAATAATATAACCATTTTCATGATTAGTTCTCATACTCATAACATGATATTATACCAATATTAACTATCCATCCCAGTCTGAAGAAAGTTAAGTCATAACCTACCTCGAATGTCAAAAAATAATTCGAAGGCCTTCAATCTGAAGCCTTCCTCCCACTAACAAACTCGAAATTAACTAAGACAAAAAATAGAATTTATGCATCAAGAGAAAGCCAACGATATTCATATTGTCTATTTTTAAGTCGGGGTCAAAACGAACCTCCAAAATAGGTTTTCAAAAAAGAAGGGTAAAATCAGAATTTTTTTTTTGAAATATGTTACTCATACTCTTAGGAGTTTATAGCTGAAACCCCAAGTGAAAACGAGTTAAAAACGAGGTCCAAATCGACGATAATCATTTTTCAAGCTTTACCGGCAAAATCCTCAAAATCCATTTTGAAAAATTCAGAGTTTGAGTTGCTTTGAAGGTGAAATTGAGACAAAAGTGATAATTATAAGATTAAAAACTCACCCAAATAAAAAAGGATTGAAATCAGGATTTAAATCGAAGAACTACAACTTTTAAGCCCTCAGGGCCAAAATTCCTAGTTTCGCACTTTAAAATCCGTGTTTAAACAAGGATTAAATGATATAATTTGAAGATAATAGTTGAAATGGGTGTTTTGGAGCTTACCCAAACTAAAAAATTGAAGAAACTGCTCAAAAATGTGAAACCCCAAGTTTCAAGTCTCAAAAATAATGAAAATGGTGAAACATAAGTATTTAAGGGGCTCAGACATCATACGCGATCATCGGATCGCTTAAGTGACTAGGCGTCGTGTACGTGATACCTTGACTGAGGGAAGGTATCACATAAGCAAACCTGTCATCACAAAAGAGAACCTGATCGCTTACGCGGGGTTCACGATCAGGACCAAGATGTCGCGTAAGCGACACTTGGTCCGATCTGCTGAGTCACGTAAGCAATCAAAGTGTCGCTTACGCGAGTGCACCAGCTGGGTGGTGCACACCAGATGAAGACTTGGAGAATTTCAAGTTTCTACAGGCCCCCTCGGGATTTATCCGGAATCCCGTAAATGCAAATAAACTATGCTACCCTATCAAATTCGATACTCCAAACTCAATGACAATATCAAATTTTTGAAAAACTATCATTTTTATAAAGTTGACCCCCCAAAATTCAATTTCACAACTTTTCAAACCGAGGATCTAAATGAGATATAAAATCCATAAAATCATACCAATCTGTTACCACCCTAAAGTCGACGTTTGGATTTCCTGACATGGTCCGTTTTGTCATTCGATGCACAAATTAATAAATATCAACTGAAGTCAACTATAAAGCTTTTCAAGCCACCAAAAACCACAATATTACATAAATTGCATCGAAATACACCAGGAACTGTGCCAATCATCCCCACAACCCAAAAATACTACAAAGCAACCACAGGGAGGGATAAAATGATCAAATCACATAAAATAAATATTTTATATAAATCACCAAAAATCAAGTCATTACAATAGCTTTTGTTTCACAATATCTCCAGTCAATGTACTACTAACATGTTTTTACTCGTACATCTGATCTTTTAAAGGATAAGTATGCTCCTGTTGAAATGTTAAAAGAATTCGGTCTTGTTTATATTAAAATCCATAAAAAAAACTACTACATGCCTTCAATTTACACACCAATATATACTTGTTGTGCAGTAAGTAGCTTGTATTACTTTATACAGAAAACAACAAAAGTATAACAACTATATTATATATGTAATTATAAATATTTACTTATACAACTTTGCTAGATATATAATTAAACAAACATATTCTGCATATACACATTTACAGATAACGCAATCTGAATGAGCATAACAATATACATCAATTAATATATAAAACAACAAACAGTATAACAACTATATTGACGATGTAATTATACATATCAATTATACATTTATGTCAGATATGTATTTATACAAAATATATTCTGAATATACGTATTTACAGATAAGGCAATATGGATGAGCATAGCAATATACATTAATTTATATGAAAAATATCAAAAAATATAACAACTATATTGTGTATGTAATTATAAATTTTTCATATTAGATTATACTAGATTTATAATTATACGGAATATATATATATATATATATATTATTTTCCATTTCAAAAACAGAAATGAGTACAAATACATTTAGAGGTATCTTATCCAATTGTATTTGACTCTATCGTATTGAACTGATATCTATCTCTGATTGCATACTCCGTCATCACTGACTTTAAAGTAGCTTTGTGATAGCCTAAAACTATCAAATTCAAAAATCAGCAAGCACACAAAGAGAAAATAACACTTAGAAAGGAGATGAAGGAGAAGAATTGCATGAATGTAAAGATAGTAGAGTGACCCTTACTTCCACTAGATGATTAACAAAAGGAGATGTATCAAATCTCCAATCACACCTCACAAATGAAAGTTCAAACCACTCTCTTAGGTAACCCAAAGGACTCACACTTCCTCAAGAACACCTTTCTTGCCAAATTACCCAAGACAAGTGAAAAAACAATTTCAAATATTTCAAGGGCCTAGTTTCGGATTCAAGCTACAAATTAGAGAGTAAAAACTACAAGTTATGAGTAATAATCAATGTCATCAAAGGTCTAATGAAAAGAAAAGTAAAATGGTCTATTTATACTATTACATTCAATGGACAAAAATGCCCTTAATGAGAGAGGGAATTGGGGCGCCTCTTGAGTGCTACTTTGGAGTGTAAAATGTCTGCAATGCCCTTCACTTAAGGCGCCTCTTGAGTGTATAAGTGCCCCTCCTTTCTTATCTTGACCAAGGATTCAAAATACTCCAAAAAGTCTTCAATTTCTTGCTAATTCCGAAGCCTTGACACTTAGATAATACCTTGTACTCTTGGTGCTCCTTGTGCTTGTATCATCCTCTCCATCTTGAAGGCATTTGTCCTTAAATTTAGATTTTGCAAAAAACAAAGAGAGATCAAAATAAACACACAATTCTATTAGTAGGAGGGTTAATATTAGTACCACACTCATATCACCAACCCATGGTTTCTCACACTTGACATATACCCACATATCCTTAGTATTTGACATAAAAAGCTTAGAATAAAGGATACCAAAGACATAAATAGCATCAATATCAAAAATAAGTGAGCATGACCAGTAACTATAACCTTCACATCTCAAGAGTATTCCAGGGTCAAATGGGAGAAAATGATAAGGGTTTAAGCCGAGATGGCCCACTCCTTTCACTAAGTTACCAAGCTCACAATCATTCAAGGCATTACCCACCACTAGCACAAACACAAGTCCACTATGAACAAGATTAATATCATGGCTATCATTACATAAGTTCAAAGGACCATGTTCAATATCAAGACCATCATTACTAGCATCAACACTAACTTGAAAGTTTTCAATCACACTAGTCTCATATTCAAGTAGTGAGCTAATGTTAGGTGCACATGGTTTATTATACATATCAAGAGAGCTAACAAGAGAAGAAACATACACACCTACATCAAGAAATTCTGAAACCTCTACATAAGGAATCACATGACAACAATTTAAGCTCAAGAAAATATAGGGAATAGCATTATTACCTCGGTTTGGACTAGGACAGTCCACTTTTTTTAAACTTTCGGCCAAGGGTGTTTTGAGGCCACTTTCATGTGAGATTTCTTGTTGATCCTTCTTTGATAATTCATGAGCTTGAACCTTCAAATAAGAAGAATCAAGGCTAGGTAAAATGCTAGCCTTTGAGTTAGTAAGTATCAAGGAACCTTTGTAGGCAAGTCCTACAAATAAAGTTGTCGTCCCTTTTCCTTTCTCACAATACGAAACCTTCCCTCCCTTTTCCTTCTTTCTTTTCTCATCCAACTTCTTGGTTTTCTCTTGGATTTCATTCACACTATATGGTGAAAGACGGAGAAAAGTGAACTTTCATCCACCATGCATAAAGGTGTACCTATTAGATCTTCCATCATGTATAGTGTGCCTATCAAATTGCCAAGGCCTTCCCAACAATATGTGACATGCTTGCATAGGGATTACATCACATAAAACTTTATCATGATAATTCCCTAACTTGAATCTAATCACGCATTGTCGTTTGACCTTCAATTGACCACACTTGTTTAATCATTAAATCATGTATGGATTCAGGTGAGGGATAGCGGCTAGTTTCAAATGGTCAACCAATGTGAACACATTCTCAAACTTCCTATCTATGATCATTGAACTCAAATGTCCTTTAATAAGGCACTTAGTATGAAAGAGGCTCTCTCTTTGATTATCCAAGACCTTACTAAACAAAGTTCTCCTAACAACATAACTAGGCACATCACATTCTCCTTCACAAGGTAACACATCTTCTTCACTACCCTCACATTTAACTTCAGGTTCTATGCACTCTCCATCTTGAGAGTTGTCATCATTATCCTCGGTTTCCAACTCCACTTCTTCACCAAGATAATACAACTTCCTCTCCCTTAGAATTACATTATGTCAGTTAGGGCACTCACTTGCCCTATGACCCCAACCTTGACACTAGAAACATTGTAAACCCTTAGATAAGGGAGGAAGGGCATTCAATTTTACCTCCAACTTTGGAGGTTGATATGACACTTGCTTGGTTGAGATTTGAGAAGAAGAAGAAGATGTAGAAGATTTTTTCTTGTTCCAACCCGAAGTCAGAGGACTTATCTCTTTATTTCTTGTCAAACCCAAACTTTGTTGGACTCTAAGCTTATAAGCCGACCTTTATTTGTTCACTTTTTCAATCTCCATGGCAGCTTGGAAGACTTCAACCATGGTTCCAAACTTGTGAAGAGTCAATCGGGAGGATATGTCCTTGTTCAACCCAACCTTGAAGCGGATAACATCATGTTGCACTTGTTCACCTCTATGGTAAAGTTTCAAGACAAGTTGCTGAAATTCATCATAATAAGCCATGACACTCTTGCTTTCTTTCTTTAGATTGTAAATCTTGGCAAGAAGATCATGCCTATAATGCTCCGATACATATTTTTCTCTCATAACTCTCTTCAACATCTCCCAAGGAGGTGGTTGGCCATCAATCAACACATCATCAAATCTTTTGGTGTAATCCCACCAAGTGTTTGCATATCCTTCAAAGTGAACAATAGCATAGCAACTTTTCTTTTCTTCGAAAAGGTCATTCACTTGAAAAATATTTTCACAAGCAGATTCCCAAGCTAAGTACACTTCCGGATCACTCTCACTTTTAAAAACTGGAATGCCAACCTTGATTGAATTAATGCCAATGTCTCGGATTCTTTGATGCTCAATATGGCCTTGTCTTGCCTCATTCCCTCGAAATCTTCTATAATGCCCTCTTTGATCATGTCTTACCCTCATTTCCTCTTCAAACCAATAGTCAACATTAGGAATATCATAACCTTCTTGCTCCCCTCTACCATAGTCTTTAATTTAGAATGGGTAGTTTTGGTTTTGGGGCCTTTGTGGAGGGTTATGAGGCCTTTGGTTATTTAGAGCTTGGACTTATGGGCTTGGATGTGGTGGAGGGTAAGGTCTTTGGTTCATGGGATTTGGTATTGGGTAGTTAACATTTTGTGGAGGTGTTTAGTTATGTTGGGTAATTGGTCATTGGTCCAAGGGATTTGGCACTTGTAGGTTCGGATTTGGTGGTGGAGTTTAAATTCCAAGTCCCTCTTGATGTACTTGGTCCATTTGGTGATGTAGTGGCCTTTGTAGGTTCCGGTTAGGAGAGATTTGGGAGTGGATTAGTGGCTGTTTTTGTGGATCTCTTGGAGGGTGAAGCATTTGATGTAGAGCCTCGGGGGTAATAGTCATGGATGAGTTGTTAGCTTGAACACTAGAAGGCACATGGTAGGGATTAGGAGTAGAAGGTCGTGAGTTCCTCCTACTTTCAACACATTCAAGCCTTCCATGAAAAATGGAAATTTCACCCTTTATAGTCACCACTTCACTCCTCACTTCATCCAAGTTATGCTTCATGGCATCATTATTATCATCTATTTTCGGCCCAAGGCCTCAAGCCGAGCCATCAAGGCTCCAATAGCATCATTTCACAAAGGTTGGGAAGTAGTACTTTCGGATTCTATGGCAAATGTACCTAAAAAGAGCAAAAAACAGTAAGAAAAATAACATACAAAACGAGCAAACAAGTTAGTTCAAAGGCATCACTTCACTCACACTCAACCTCACCTCACACTTGGCCTCACAAGTGTTGGGAAATCGGCAATACTTGGCAAGTCACTTGAGAGGTGAGAAGCTTTGGTCCGGAATCGATCTTTGTTTGAAACGACTCAAATAAAGTGATGCACAAACTTGAACCAACAAAATACTATGACTTTAAAACAAGAAAAGCACACAAAAACCGAAGACACGAAATAAACGAACTCTAGACTGATTACCAACCTAGTAGGTACTTACTAGTTTGTTAATTAGAGATAGAATTAACTTAAAATAAACTAGAATCAAAAATTAGAAACTAGGAAATTTAATTTTAGAGATGAATTTGGTTGATCACAAGTGATGACGTGGCACTACGTGGTTGGTTGTCACTTTTTCAAATTTTCAATTTTCCAAATCTTTGTTTCGGCCAAATGACACCTTGGGGAAGAAGAGTTTTCGGATTTGGAGGGGGTAAGAAGGCAATTTAGAATCCGTTCAAGTCTCAAAAGAAAATGAAATGAAATGAAATGGTCCCCCCTGTACTTGCAAGTGTACTTTGTTATCCCCTTGTCCCCTCCTCCTTTTTGGAAGAAAGGAATATTCTTTGAATATGCTCTTGGACCAACAACTTTTTCACTCTCTTTCTTCCCTATTTTAGATCAAACAACACTTTTGAATATTCTTCTTCACTAAGATATGAAGACCATGGATGAACAAGATGAATATTCAAGTGTTGACCAAGTTTGACCAACAAGCAAATGAACTCCAAATCTGATTTTTTTATAGGTCTAGGTTCCTTAAGCTAAAACAAACTCAACCAACCAAAAACCATCCACAAAACACTCCCAAATCACCAAGGTAAATTCGTATCTAGCTCAAAAATCTTCAAAACTCCATAGCCATGGTGGATCTTAACTCAAACTCAACCAACTTCACTCTAAAAGTAGATCTAGACTCACAAGGCACTAGAGAGCATGGATCTAGTGCAAGAAACTTCAAAGACAAAGTAAAAACATGTAGATATAGTATTCTAAGTTTGGATCTACAACCACACAAGACTAGACACCATTTTTTTTGTATTTTCGGATTTTGGACTCTTTTTTGTTGAGATTTTCTTAATAAGAACACTAAAACCAAGATTTAGGGATGTTGGAACAACCCTAAACAAGGCTTTGATACCAAATGATAGCCTAAAACTATCAAACGCACGAAATGGGTATTAAAATGCAAAAATCAGCAAGCACACAAAGAGAAAATAACACTTAGAACGGAGATGAAGGAGAAGAATTGCATGAATGTAAAGATAGTAGAGTGACCCTTACTTCCACTAGATGATTAACAAAAGGAGATGTATCAAATCTCCAATCACACCTCACAAATGAAAGTTTAAACCACTCTCTTAGGTGGCCCAAAGGACTCACACTTCCTCAAGCACACCTTTCTTGCCAAATTACCCAAGACAAGTGAAAAAATAATTTCAAATGTTTCAAGGGCCTAGTTTCGGATTCAAGCTACAAATTAGAGACTAAAAACTACAAGATATGAGTAATATTCAATGTCATCAAAAGTCTAATGAAAAGAGAAGTAAAATGGTCTATTTATACTATTACATTCAAAGGACAAAAATGCCCTTAATGAGAGAGGGAATTGGGGCGCCTCTTGAGTGTCACTTTGGAGTGCAAAATGTCTTCAATGCCCTTCACTTGAGGCACCTATTGAGTGTATAAGTGCCCCTCCTTCCTTCTCTTGACCAAGACTTCAAAATACTCCAAAAAGTCTTCAATTGCTTGCTAATTCCGAAGCCTTGACACTTAGATAATACCTTGTACTCTTGGTGCTCCTTGTGCTTGTATCATGTTGTTCTTATACACCTGTCCATGAACACTTTGTTATGTCTTGGGTCAGATATAATTGTCTGAATATGACCATTTATATCCACGACCTCCATCGATTCAATAGGAGTTGCATTAGTGATGGCTTGTGTATCATCAATAGTCACTGTATCACCATTCAAATTCAGTCCGATCCTAGAACTCCCACCTTCAAAGTTCAACTTTAATTTACCATTTTCAATGGCTTTTCAAATACATCAAACGCATAATGGGTAGTTTCCAAAACCTTTTTTTCTCTCCTTAACATTATGTACACAGTCACTCCCATGTTGTTGTGTATTTCATTCTTTTACTGCGAAAATCAACTTTATACTCTTTTTCACCATTTTGACCTTCAAGTCTATACAAAGTTAGTTAACAATCAATTGAAGCAATTCATCGTACTATTCAGTTTCTTCCATCGCAATTGAGTCCAACTGGTAATCCATATTCATTCTCATCGTTCCATATACCTGAATGCTTCAAAACAATGAGTAATTGTGCCATTTTACATCTATTTTGTAACCTGTTACAAACCATACATAACCAATAAATATCAATTCAAAACTAAATTACTTTATTAAAGGATTCAAACACTTATCAGTTAGTGAAAAAAATACAATTTGATTTTATTGTATATACTGTACCAAACTTACAAAATTTCATTAATCCAAACGAATTAATATTAGTGTTCATTCGTTTCTATCAGATCATATATTCAAAAAGTGAGAAGCATAACCGACTTCATTTTGTTAAATGAACTTTTATATACAATTCGATTTACATATATTGTAGAGAACGGCAAGAGATAGAACACCACTTTTTTGATAGAATTGAATCACAACTAATTTACATGTTAACAATTGTTGGTAAATATCTTCTCCTCCTTTTTCTCAATTATTCAGAAATATAATTGTTATTTATTTTTTCTGATACATAGTCGAATAAACGAGCTTTAATGTCTGTTATGAAAGAGAATTATGTGAGAAAGTTGAAAGAAATTATGGGTATTGATTGCAATCCACTTCCTTTTTAATCTTTGTTTTCAGTTAAAAAGATTCTATATTTTTTTGTATAATTCCAATCTAAATACATATAATCACTAACTGTTGTCTATAAAATATAAATATTAAAAGTTTAACTAGGAAGTTAGTTATAAGGGTTGCATGATCGAATAAAAATGAGAAATTATAAATGGAAATCATTGCATCTAAATTAGATAGAAAGCTCATCAAAAATATATTCATGTCATTGATCTATGAGAAGACATTGATCAACATCTATATTCAAGTTTTGCCTTAATAAAATGATCTAGAAATGGACCTAAATTTTTATTATTTTTTTTCGTTAAAAAAAATTACAATTTCTAAGAGTTATCAAATCAAATCAAAGAACACTAGTGGTTTCTAAAATTTAACGTTGAATTCAAAGAATAAATTAGCTTATTCAATATTTGGTTTTGGCGCAATTTTTTCATTTGAAGAGGCTCGGGTCCTCGACGTACTATATCGAACAATCAAATAAGGGAAAAGTCATCATTGTCACCCCAAACGATATTCGAAAAGTCAAAGACACACCTAAACTATTGAAGTGACCTAATACACACCTATACTATTTAAAAGTGAAACTATTTACCCCTCGTAACTGACCTGGCATAGAAAGTGATATCCACATTCTTACACGCGCGTGAAAAGTCAAAAAAATATCAAAAACTTATTAAGACGTCCACATGTCATCATTCAATTGGATTTTAACAACTAATTATATTCAATTACTTTTTTTAAAATATTTATATAGTTTTTATTTTCTTTCTTTACTTTTTTATGTGTTTTCCTCTTCTTCTTCTTTTTCTCTTCATCTTTGTCTTCTTTCATCTTTGCTCCTCTCTTTCTTAACTTCATCTTTAATTCCTTAGCTCAATTTCTTCTCTAACTTCCATGAATTCATCATTGAGTTTACATATATACTTATCCTTTTAACTTTTTTTTTTGACATTTTGTTGTAGGTAGTTGAAAATCAAATTGAATTGTGGGTTGTTTGAATTTGACAAAATTGAGTTGTGGGTATCTTGAATTTCACGAGTTGAGTTCTGAATTTCTTGTATTTTACTGAATTGCGTAGTGGGTTTCTAGAATTTTATGAATTGAGTTATGAATTTATCGAATTTTACAAAGTTGAATTGGGGGTTTCTTGCATTTATGATTTGCTCGAGCAAATCATAAATCCAATTCGAGAAAATTCGATTTTGTTTATGATTGTGGGTTTATGATTTGCTCGAATTTGGGGGTTATGATTTGGGGGGTTTTATGAATTGGCTTATGATTTGCTCGAATTTTATGGATTTGATTTTTCGAATTTTACAAAATAGCGGAAGATTGTGAAATGGTGAAAAATTTAAAGTTATTTTGCTTGTTGGATTCGGGTTGCTTTGATCCGATCAAATTCATTTTTATCAATAAATGGGCTTTGCCCAGATTTAAACTAAAAAACAAAGATTGAAGTTGGTAATTGAAGAAGCAGCAGTAGGCTAGAGCTAGTGCAGATGCTGAAAAAATTGATGGAGTTGACTTCCACTTTCAATGATGACTTCAATCGGACTTCTTTTAGATTTTTGAGCTAGTTGTTTTTCAGTTATTTTCTTTCTCCTTTTCTCTTTTCTCGTTTCTCAACTTCTTGATAACCAAGACAGTCATGTTTTTCCGGCAATGTGGCTTCCCCAAAAAACAAACATGTATCTCACTAGTGTATATGGGATAATTTTTATCTAGAAAAAGAAAAGAGATTAATCTTTTAAAAAAAAAGAAAAAAAAAGTGAAAAAATATGTTATTGACACGTGTCAGCGCGTGTACACACATTTAGGAAAAAATCTGGTTATAACATTTGAAGGGGTAAATAATTTCACTTTTAAATAGTATAGGTGTGTATTAAGTCATTTCAATAGTTTAGATGTGTCTTCGACTTTTCGAGTATAGTTTGGGATGAAAATGATGACTTTTTCCATCAAATAAAGTGACTTGTTCTCTTAATCTCATTCCAATCTAGCAATAAGCCTCTCCCTGTCCCTTACTAATTTCACCAAATTAGAAGACAATTTTCTTATAAATACTGCTAAACGAGATTGGAGAAGTAACACATGAAAGTATTGTTTAATTTCACCTGTACACCATTACCTAATGAACACTTGATGTTCGTCGCTTATATGTCTTGACATGTCAATTCTTAAGCAGCATAGTCAAAGAAACTGAATGAACTAAACCAAACCACAGATTCATGAACTGTCTTGACACTCTTTTAACTAGAACCTTCCGTTCTGCATATTCAGGTAGAGTTGCGAAGTTGAAAAAAGAAAAGAGTAGCTTTTCTAAACATCAAAATTCATTTCCCCGCAAATCCATTCTATAGTATTCAACTTGTCTGTAAGCTTAGTTCCAAATTACACCAGACAGAACCAACAGTTCTTTGACATGCTATGGTCCATTTTTTCCTGCAGCGAGAAACACATGATGTCAAGACTGAAGACATCACTATGAAAGAAGAAAAGAAGAAAAGAAGCAGAAGCAACAAGGCTTCTTTCTCAGGTCAACTTTACAATTGCTAACAGACTAACTCAAATGAATGAACACAAAGCTTTTATATTTCTTCTAATGGTATCGCTTTGTTGGTATTGCAGAGTCGTACGTTGGACCCAATCAAAAGTATAATCATGTTCTCTTTCCATTCTCTATAAAACTCGAAACACCCTCTCTCGGAGTTCCTAATAGGGGCACCATCACGAAAATACTTGTTGCATTGTATTTTACAAACCTGCTTTTTTGAGAAACAAAAATCAGAAAAGTGAAAGTTCTCATCAAGTTGGACTTCCTTCTCCACTCTTTCCTATCCTAAAAGTTGCAGGCTCTGTTATCAACTCTCAAATTCTACTTTTCCTACATGCATGACATGATAGATGATGCATGTTGACTATTCATGCAAGGATCTCTAAAAATAAAGGAGTTCTTTAACCAAAAAATTCATACATGTATATGTATACCACTCCTCATAGAAAGTTAGAAAACATCATTTCTCAAAGCGAGGTTTAGGCTGACTAGGTACGGCGCAGCCCCCCAATTCTCAACCCCGACCTACACGAGCAAATTTTTGACCCGCATTTTGCGAAGTTTTGTTAGGTTCTTAGTAGTAACGGTGACCCATGTCTATCTATCCTGCTCATGCTCAACAAGAGTTGCAGCAGGTAAAAATAATTGATCACTCAATAATGCAAGCTTCTGATGGGAGACAAATTTAAATAAGAAAGGGCTTTTCTTACCCCAAATTTGGTTTAAAGTCATTGCCAACTGCATCAAAGATTTTCTCTCTGCTGGGGCGGAATATCCACCCTTTATCGATTCCTGAAATGCAGAAAGAAATTCCCGCTTTGCATTTGTAGGGAGAACAATATAATCTGGTCCTTGAACAGAACTCAATTCCACCACCTACGTTTCAGAAAAAGATATATACCATGAGGCTTAAGTCCACAATTTTTTCAAATATGATATATTCATGATCCATATCATTATGTATGAAGTTGTCAGACGAATATAACAGGTTTTACCATATGGCACATCCATAACTATTGCAAGTAGAAGAAACAAAAAGGCAGTGGGCATGGCACCCATGGGTTTGGCCTAATGTTAAGTGAAGTGGACACAAATCTTGGATATCAGGATTCAAATCACAGTAAAGACAAAAAAACACGAGGTGATTTCTTCGCATATGCTTAAATCTTGGTGGAAAAAGTTATCCTGGTACTTGTTATGGCGGGAGGCAGTGGGAATCTGGTGTAAAAGTCGAGGTCCGCACAAGAAGGCCAGACAAACCATTATGTACAACCAAAAAAAAGGCTGTGGACATGCCATCTAAGTCTTGAAAGATTGTAAACTAAGATAAGCAGAAACCTAAGGAACAAAACACAAGGAAGCCATCACATGTTTGGCAGAAAACATAGCCAAACGATTTACTAAAGTAGAAAAAGGCACAGTAATTTGATCAAGAATTCAAACCTCTACTTATCTACCTTATATTGCTAGGTATTCTTAGTTGAACTTCTTTTCCTAATCAAACATTCTTTGTGCATGTAAACTTTTAAGAAAAGTGAAGAAAAAGGCATATAGTTAGTTCAAAGATTTCGATAGCCACAAGATGCACTTGCCTGTTGCAGCCAGGGAATTATGCTATTTACATAAGTTTGTTCGAAGTAGTATGACGCCAAAGTGGCCAAAAGATCACTTGCAGTCTTTTGGGATAAATTCTCCAGAACCGGCCATGTTGTATCAATAAGTTCAAACAAAACAAGTTCATCACCAGAATAAAGGGCTTCCACATAAGCAGAGTTCACATCCCTAGCCAATAGATGTCCTTTAACAACTCCCCAGAGGTTATTCTTGGCATCTAAGTGATTTTGTTTGTCATTAGTACAAATTCTGCCAAAGACATCTTTATTTCTCCTCAACTGTCCTCCATATGTTCCTTGTCCATTATTTTGGTGAATGCCCTTTCCAATAGGATATCCACCTTCTTTTGCAGCAGGATCGATCCACATGTCCAGATTTTGATTTCTAAAACTGCTCGATCTGCTCTTCACAAGTGTCCTATCCCCCCGAACCTCCACATCTTTGGTGGTCAGTAATGGAAACTTCCTATGAGGTATATCAACAGATGGCCTTGGGGTGTATGTGGAGAGCCTTGGGGAAACAAAAGCAGGACTTCTTTTCATAAATTTTGTTGTTGCTGGATCAGGAAATTTCCCACCATGAGAAAGTTCCTTTGTCATTCTATCAACCATGCCTTCAAGACCGGACACCTTTATTTGTATCTTTGATAGGTTATCCACAATGTTGGATGTGAACTCCTGAAAGTATTAGTTACAACAGGGGTGGTCAAATAATTAGCCAGTATTTCAAGCGCTAACCCAAACGGATATAGAAGGCATAAATTCACAGAACCAACATTCAGAGGAAACAGAAAGAAAGAAAACCGGAAAAATTGAACAGTGGCATCCAGGTTGTGATGAGATAAAGCTTTGCTATTATCTAATATCATCTATGGGCTCTATACTTTTCTTTGCAGCGCAATAATGACTCAAGGAAAGACAAAAAAGGACTAAACTGAAATCACTTCTTTGTTGCCTCATATTTGCAGGAACATAAAAAAGTAGTTTTCAGGCTGATGAATTCTTTGTTCTGAAAGCATCTAGCGAATCACATTGAGGTAATGAAACTCAACACCTCTATCTGTTTAGTAGGAGAGAAATAAAACTAAGTTCTGACCACTGGGATGACCAAGAAGGCAATGCTTAACCTTCTCAGACCACAGCTATTTTATGTACTATCAATTCCTCATCTATAAACTTTAAAATGAAATTAAAAAAGATTATTAGTTCAGCTTTACACAATTCACACCATTCTTCAATAAACGTTTAATTCCGTATATTATGTAAGCAGTCGACGATAAATCCATAATCTTAGTCATAATTCAGCTCTAGTGAAAAGATATATTAGCCACAATAACCGCAAAGGACATATTTATTGCTACAAAATCAATAGGAAATGTTATACCTTCAAAAAAGATTTATGGAGACCTCCCTTAACATTATTTTAGTAAGGCACCAACGAAAAATGCTATACACCTTATAAAGAAAGTAAGTAACTTATCAGATACAAGCATAATGCATATACTGAAACTTTGTCTCTACTTTTATATACTGTATATTTGATAGGACTGTTTCCAGGAAGTTTAGTTCTTGGCTTACTTTACATTACAGATTAATACTACGGGAGCATGTGATGTGCCTTCCACAAAATAGCATATGCATTTGCTGATACAGACCAACAAAAGAAATGTTAATTTTAATTACCTTCAATAAATCCAGTAAATTGGATTGATTATTTTCAATATCTAAGAGTTGCTTTCTGACAGATTTCATTTCCTTTGCTATGTGAGAACAACAGCCATGCAATTTTTGAGAACTCAATTCAGTAACTGTTGAATCTAAGCTTCTTTGGTCCTGCATTCCAGACAAATATCGTTGTTCCTCAATACTGATTTCTTCAACTGCAGAATGCCGACTTGCTCCCAATGGTGCAATTACCTCGTGAGAACCCACAACTTCTTTGCCATGAAAGTTATCAGGAAACAGATTTGACCCAGAAGAGCATTCCTGTTTGTCATCTATGTGCACATATTCATATTCAACATCGTGAGAATTTCTAGTCTCTGATTCTTCATCCCGAACTTCTGACATAAATATCTTATGGGTTTTTGGAACCGCTATTTCTACATGCCACTCATCAGCTCCGGACCGCTGAGGTTTTTCAACATGGTTATGGCCTGCCTTTCTCAAAGAAAGGCGAAGCTTGTTTCTAACAGTGTCACAACCAAACTTCATAGGTGTGACATCCTTCACTGTTGACTCACTGGCACGTGTTATATCACCATAGTCATCTTTGTACAGATTTTCTGCATGATACAAACTATTAATACGCAAGTCACAAAAAAATGACAGAAGTCCATCCTCAAAATTCTGTTGGAAATAATATGTAACCAGGGAAACATGCCAGTCATATGGCCAACAACGATAGAAGCAAGACTAACCTGAAACTAGATCAACATGTGAGAAATAATAGAGAAAAATATCATTTGAATTGTTGTCTACATAATTACATTGACACCCTATTTATAGACACTACAATTCAATCCTTTTCCAAGTAGGATTTTATATACTATTCTTATTCCTACTCATATTCTAACACTTCCCCCCTCAAGCTGGTGCATACAAGTCATGTGTACCTAGCTTGTTACAAATGTAATTAATACGAGGACTGGTGAGGGACTTGGTGAAGATATCTGCAAGTTGATCACTTGACTTCAAAAATTTTGTAACAATATCTCCCGAGAGTATCTTTTCTCTGACAAAGTGACAATCAATCTCTATGTGCTTGGTCCTCTCATGGAATACTAGATTAGATGCAATATGAAGGACTGCTTGATTATCACATACAAGTTCCATCTTATCGGTTTCTCCAAATTTTAGTTCTCTCAGCAATTGTTTGATCCAAACCAGCTCACAAGTTGCTGCACCCATTGCTCGATATTCTGCTTCAATGCTAGATCGAGCAACCACACTCTGTTTCTTACTCTTCCAAGACACCAAATTATCACCTACTAAAACACAATATCCGGATGTAGAACGTCTATCAGAGGGTGATCCTGTCCAATCAGCATCGGTATATCCAATGATATACTCATGGCCTCGATCCTCAAAGAGTAATCCTTAACCTAGAGATAACTTTATATATCGCAAAATACGAACAACTACATCCCAATGACTATCATAGGGGGAAGTCATATACTGACTTACAACACTCATAGGAAAAGAGATGTCAGGTCTAGTCACTGTGAGATAATTCAACTTTCCAACCAACCTCCTATACCTTCCAGGATCACTAAGTGGCTCCCCCTTTCTTGGCAGAAGTTTAGCATTTGGATCCATAGGAGTGTCAATGGATCGACATCCCATCGTTCCTGTCTCCTCAAGAATGTCTAAAGCATACTTGCGTTGAGAAATAACAATACCTGATCTGGACTATGCAACCTCAATACCTAGAAAGTATTTCAATCTGCCGAGGTCTTTAGTCTAGAAATGTTGAAAGAGATGTTGCTTTAATTTAGTGACACCATCTTGATCATTACCGGTGATAACAATATCGTCAACATAAACCACCAGATGAATACACAAATTTGGTTTAGAATGGCGATAAAACACTAAATGATCAGCTCCACTACGAATCATGCCAAACTCCTGAATCACTGTGCTAAACTATTCGAACCAGGCTCGAGGGGATTGTTTCAAACCATAGAGTGACTTGCGCAATCGACATACAAGGCTACTAGACTCCCCCTGAGCAACAAAACCAAGTGATTGCTCCATATAGACTTCTTCCTCAAGATCACCATGCAGAAAAGCATTCTTAATGTCCAACTGATAAAAAGGTCAATGACGAACGGCAGCCATAGAGAGAAAAAAGATGGACATATGTTATTTTAGCCACGGGAGAGAAAGTGTCACTATAATCAAGCCCAAATATCTGTGTGAAGGATAATTCCTTCTTAATTAATGCAAAGATTAAAAACTCTCATAACTCTCTCAAATAAATTTGTGTGAACATCCGTAAGTCATAAGAGTTTGTAGGATGTGAGAGTTATTACTTCATAAATGTACATTCATTCAAATGACGATTAAATGTAACTTTGAGAATGAAGAGACATTTAGAAGTCTTGAAAGTTAATAGCCTTTATGACTCTATCATTAATTCAAGAGTAATGTTACATTACGTACATTAACTCTGTGTGTCTTCTTTCGCTCTTTTGATGAATGAAACGTAAATGATTACTTATTTAAGGAACATTATTTGAGAACTAAAGAGGAAGAAAACATGGGAAACAAAATACTCTCTCCCCTTTATCAATTTTCTACCGTAATCTTGGCTTCCTATTCTTTGATAATTTTTGGGCAATTGGTTTGGGCAACCTCCAAATTTCCAGCCACAAGTGCACGTGTTTGGAAGTAGCTGTGGAACTTTGGGGAGCGACCGGCTAGAAGGATTTGCACCAGAGTCGGGCCGAAATCACTTTCAAGGCAGTGGCTTGCCACGACACAGTGTTTGTGACTATTCTCTAACTATTAATAATTTCAGTTCGAACATCAATATTGTAGCATTTTTTCCAACAATTTGAAAGCGATTTCATTACATACAATATTGATAAATGACTCTTTCTTTGAACAAAACTTTTCCTGATTTGTCAAAACTTGAGTCATTGGACCAAAATAATTTTAGACGTTAGTCACAAAAACTTCTGATTTTCTTTGAATAATTAGAAGTTGATAATGTTTTATTTACTAATGGTTCTAACATTATTACTGGTTCTAACACTGTTATGATTGTTGATGAATTTGCTAAAAAGAAGGTTAAAAAGGGTAGCAAAAATGCTAAAGGACATTTATTCAATCATATAGCTAATACTTTGTTTGATTTATTTGTTACTTATAAATCTACTAAAGAAATATGGGATAGTTTGCAAAACTCGACACAGGAGGACAAAATGATGTCCAAGTTTATCTTGTTGAGGCGCATCAGGCATTTCAGGACCAATAAAGAGTTATTTCATGACTTTGTCGAGTCCACTGATGGCGAGTGCGTCTACATGGGTAACTCCACTACTGCTAGAGTTATGGGTAAAGGAAAAATTTCTCTTAAATTAACATCTGGTAAAATATTAGTCTTGAATAATGTTTTATATGTTTCCTCCCTCCGCAGAAACTTAATTTTTGGAGCACTTATAAATAAAGTAGGTCTTAAACTTATTTTTGAAGCTGATAAAATAAATATTCTCGTGGAAGAGACTTTGTTGGAAAATGATACCTTAGTGGGGGTTTATTTATATTGAACATTGTTCAAGAGACTGTCAATAATGCAGATACTTCTAATTCTGCTTATATTGTTGAATCTATTAATTGTGGCATGGTAGACTAGGTCATGCTAATATTGCTTCTATTAAAAAACGTAGAAAAAATATATTTAATTCCTGCAGTAAATTTTGACGACATTTTTAAATGTACCGTGTGTGTAGAAGCAAAGCATGCCAAGAAACCTTTTAAATATGTTACTAGTAAAAAGACTGAATTGCTTGAACTAGTACATTCAGACTTAGCAGATTTTAAGAACACTATTAGTAAAGGTGGAAAGAAATATTACATTACTTTTGTTGATTTTTCTAGGTACACTAAGGTATACCTCCTTAAGTCTAAAGATGAGGCTGAAAGCATATTTTTAAAATTCAAAACAGAAGTAGAAAATCAATTAGACGGGAAAATTAAGAGATTTATATCTGATAGGGGCGGTGAATATAGTACTAAAACTCTAGAAGATTTTTGTGAGAAAAATGGTATTATCCATGAGTTTAGTGCTCCCTATACTCCCCAACAAAATGGTGTAGCCGAACGAAAAAATAGAACACTTAAGGAAATAATGAATTCTACGCTTTTAAGCTCGAGTCTACCTAACTATATATGGGGGGAAGTTGTCTTATCTGCATGTTATATTCGTAATAGAGTCACTTGGAAAGGATATGCTCCTAACTTGAAATTTCTGAAAGTGTGGGGGTGTTTGGCTAAGATTGGTATACCTGATTTTAAACGAGTAAATGTAGGTTCTAAGACCTTTGATACTGTCTTTATTGGTTATTCTCAAAATAGTGTTGCATGTAGATTTATGCCATTAAATGATTATTCTATTTGTGAATCTAGAGATGCAGAATTCTTTTAGCATGTTTTTCCTTTGAAAAATGATGTGCCTAGTGATGTGCAAAATAATAATTCTATATCTATGTCTGTTAACTCTCATGTTATGCCTGTATTTGATGTTATTGCTAATGAGCATGAAAATGAACTGAGAAGGAGTAAAAGACGTAGAACTGAGACTAGATTTGGTCCTGATTTTATCACCACCTTCTTAATTGAGGATTTTGATATCGATACTTTAAAGGATGAATTAGTGTCTATCTACTTAATAGAAGAAGACCCTAAGACATATGATGAAGCAATGAGTTTAATAGATGCGATATTTTGGAAAAAGACTATTAAAAGTGAATTAGACTCTATAGTTTCTAATCACACATGGGACTTGTATGATTTGCCTAAAGGTTGTAAACCCATAAGTAGCAAGTGGATATTTAAGAAGAAATTGAGGCCTGATGGTACAATTGATAAATATAAGGCTAGACTTGTGAGTAGGGGTTTTAACCAAAAGAAAGGTGTTGATTATTTTGATACTTATTCTCATGTGACTAAAATAGCGACCATTAGAACTCTTGTTGCTCTAGCTGTTATTCACAGTTTAGTGGTACACCAAATGGATGTCAAAACTGCATTTTTAAATGGTGATTTAGAGAAAGAGATCTATATGACCCAACCTGAGGGTTTTGTGGTCCCGGGACAGGAGGATAAAGTATGCAAATTGAGAAAGTCTTTATATGGACTTAAGCAAGCACCTAAGCAGTGGTATGAAAAATTTAACTTCACATTAATAGATAATGGCTTTGTTGTTAATTCATCTGATACCTGTGTTTATTCTAAAATAATAGGATCAGACTGTGTGATTATATGTTTATATGTGGATGACATGTTAATCTTTGGCCCAAATGTACATGTTGTAAATGAGACTAAGAAATTTTTATTTTCTAAATTTGAAATGAAAGACCTTGGAGAAGCTGATGTGATTTTAGGAATAAAAATCAAAAGAACTGTTAATGGTTTCTCTTTGTGTCAGTCTCATTATATTGAAAAAATGTTGAAAAGGTTTGATTGTTTTGATATAATTTCAATGAGAACTCCTTATGATCCTAGCATACACTTGAAAAAGAATAGAGATTCTAGTGTTTACTGAATATGCTAAAATAATTGGGAGTGTAATGTTTCTCATGAACTATACTCGGCCTGATATAGCTTATGTTGTTAGTAGATTGAGTAGATATACTCATAATCCTAGTAGTGAACACTGGAATGCTCTTCATCGCTTGTTAAGGTATCTGAGAGATACTATGGATTGGTGTTTGCATTTTAATAAATTTCCTGTTGTTTTAGAAGGTTTTTGTGATGCAAACTAGGTTACTGACAATGATGAAGTTAGCTCGACCAGTGGCTATGTGTTTACTTTGGGTGCAGGTGTTATTTCGTAGAAGTCTTCAAAGCAGACTTGTATAGCACGTTCTACCATGGAATCTGAATTCATTGCTCTCGAGTTGGCAGGGCAAGAAGATGAGTGGCTGAGAAATCTTTTGACAGATGTGCCTTTATGGGGAAGACAAATGTCACCAGTCTCTTTACATTGTGACTCACAAGCGGCAATTGGAATTGCTAAAAATAGTGTATACAATGGTAAAAAGAGACATATTCGCATCAGACATGGTGCAGTTAAACAATAGTTGAAACATGATGTTATTTCCTTGGAATATGTAATATCCAAAAGAAATTTGGCGGATCCTATGACCAAGGGTTTGACAAGGAAAATAATCCTTGAATCGTCGAGGAGGATAGGGCTAAAGCCCATGGATTGAGGTAATATGGTGGATACCCATTTGCGGTCAAACGAAGCCATATAGGCCTTCAATAAACACTACATATCCTATCCCTATGGCGTGAGGTAGTGTATTAAGAGGTTGAGCTTATTTTTGCTCTTAATGATCCATAGCATTAAGGTGGTCTATGAGATAGACTTGATGGATCACCTACGTGAGTGTAAAAGGTTGGTCACCTTTTTATGAAAGACTTGGGTTGTCTTTCTAGAGCACTCATGAGACCCACGGTTTGTGTGCATGACCATAAAAGCACTTTGTAGTATCGCGGAGGTTGCTTAAAATCAAGGATATGGTATGTGTTGTGGGGGTCTCAACTTATGTCCATCTAGTTCAAGAGTACTTCACTTTTTGGATATTTGTTGTTGCCTCATATCACTACGTGTCAATTCAAATCGAAAGATATTGACACTTAAGTACATGTTCCTTCCTTTTGCCCAAAATTGCTCCATTCTCTATCTTTGCATTAGTGGGGGATTGAAGGATAATTCCTTCTTAATTAATGCAAAGATTAAAAACTCTCATAACTCTCTCCAATAAATTTGTGTGAACATCCGTAAGTCATAAGAGTTTATAGGATGTGAGAGTTATTACTTCATAATGTACATTCATTCAAATGACGATTAAATGTAATTTGTGAATGAAGAGACATTTAGAAGTCTTGAAAGTTAATAGCCTTTATGACTCTGTCATTAATTCAAGAGTAATGTTACATTACGTACATTAACTCTGTGTCTTCTTTCGCTCTTTTGATGAATGAAACGTAAATGATTACCTATTTAAGGAACATTATTTGAGAACTAAAGAGGAAGAAAACATAGGAAACAAAATACTCTCTCCCCTTTATCAATTTTCTACCGTAATCTTGGCTTCCTATTCATTGATAATTTTTGGGCAATTGGTTTGGACAATTTCCAAACTTCCAGCCACGAGTGCACGTGTTTGGAAGTAACCGGGGAACCTTGGGGAGCGACTGGCTAGAAGGATTTGCACTGGAGTCGGGCCGAAATCGTTTTCAAGGCAATAGCTTGCCACGACACAGTGTTTGTGACTATTCTCTAACTATTAATAATTTCAGTTCGAACACCAATATTGTAGCATTTTTTCCAACACCGTGTATATCCTTTGGCAACAA
The DNA here is from genome assembly GCA_030864215.1 of Capsicum pubescens. NCBI lineage: Eukaryota > Viridiplantae > Streptophyta > Magnoliopsida > Solanales > Solanaceae > Capsicum > Capsicum pubescens. Next base: position 197,779,779 of record CM061544.1, on the reverse strand, counting down.
AGCGAGCCTTCAGCCGATCAACCTGACCATCTGGACCAACTTTGACTGTATAAACCCAACGGCAACCAATCATAGATTTACCTACAGGAAGGGAAACAAGCTCCCAAGTACCACTCGTATGTAAAGCAGATATTTCATCAATCATAGCCTATTTCCATCTTGAATGGGAAAGTGCTTCACCTGTAATCTTAGGGATGGAAATAGAGGACAAAGATGATACAAAAGCATAATGGGGTGATGACAGACGATGATAAATCAAGAAAGTATAATGTGGGTTAGCATAATGAGTAGATCTTATACCTTTTTGAAGTGCAACTGATTGGCTAGGAGGAGGCAGGTCCACAGTAGGGGAAGCGTCAGGCGTATGACATGAATCATCTAGGACTAATGCTGGATGCGGGCGGCGGTGATATGTCAAAAGTAGTGGCACTGCAACTGGAGATGGAGACCGTAGATTCCTTAAAAATTGGTGTGGGTAAGACTGGAGGTATGGGTAAAAGCTCAAAGATATTAAGATGATCAGAAGATATATAGTAAGGTTGAGATTGAAAGAATGTGACATCAGCGGGCATAAGGTAGCGACCCAGATCAGGTGAATAGCATCGATACCCTTTTTGAACTCGAGAGTAACCAAGGAAGACACATTTGAGAGCACAAGGAGCTAATGTATCTTTTCCTGGGGCTAAGTTATGAATAAAACATGTGCTCCCAAAAACAAGAGGGGGATAGAGTAGAGATGTGACTGAGGAAATAGTATGGAATGGGGAACTTGATTCTGGACTGAAGATGATGGCATTCTGTTAATGAGATAGCAAGATACGAGGACTACATCACCCCAAAAACGCAGCAGAACATGGGATTGAATGAGAAGAGTGCAAGCAGTCTCAATGAGAGGCCTATTTTTCCTTTCTGCTATACCGTTCTGTTGAGGGGTGTATGGGCATAATGTCTGGTGAATGATACCTTGATGAGTCAGAAACTCCTGAAACTGGGAGGATAAGTATTCTAAGGCATTATCACTACGAAAAGCACGAATGGAAACACCAAATTGGTTTTGTATTTCAACACAAAAACTTTTGAATATAGAAAATAACTCGAAACGATCTTTCATTAAGTAAACCCAAGTACATCTCGAGAAATCATCAATGAAAGTAACAAAGTAACGAAATCCTAATGGTGAACTGACTCTACTAGGACCCCAAATATCATAATGAACTAATGAGAAAATAGACTCTGAACGACTCTCAATCAACAATAAACCCAGTGTATTTCCACAAAGTAGGGTCTGGGAAGGGTAAGATGTACGCAGTCCATACCGCTATCTCCGAAGAAGTAGAGAGGTTGTTTCCGATAGACCCCCGGGTCTGAACGACTCTCAATACAACGTGAAAATGTAGCACGGGTGTGTTTCCCAAGTTGACACGACTCACAATCTAATGTGGATAAACTAGACAAACTAGGCACCATATTTTGTAGCTTGGATAGACTCGGATGTCCCAAACATTTGTGAATAAGGTTGGTAGGGTCTATAACGGAGCATGCTGTGAAGAAATTTAAAGAGGTAAGATAGTAAAAGCCTTGTGATTCATGTCTTATGCCACAATCATCTGTCCCATTTTGCGATCCTTCATTAGAAAAGAATCATCAAAAAAAGTTATACTACAATGAAGGGCACGTGTCAAACGACTAACAGATGCAAGTTTAAAAGGACAACCAGGGACATAAAGAACAGAGTCCAGAGTGACAGAAGATAGGGGTTTGGCTTGTCCAACTCCTTTTGGCTATGTTCAAATTCCATTGGCTAAAGTAACAGCAGGAAGAGATTATGAATAAACAATATCAGACAGAAGTAATTTTTCACCAGAAAAATGATCAGAAGCACCTGAATCCACAGCCCATGATCCAAAGGTAGGAGATCGTGCAGTTGAGGCTATTGGTAGAGATATATGCTTACTTGCTCGATATTGAAAATACTTATTATATTCCTTGTCAGATAAATACACCCATTGATCATCTGTGGAGTTAGACTGAGCAACCTGAGCATTTTTAGGTGGTCAACCATGCAAAGAATAGCATATTCCACGGTATGTCCAAGCCTATTACAATAACTACACTTATGTCGAGAATAACATACACCACGAGTATGTCCAAGCCTTTTACAATAACTACACCTAGGACGAGATCTTCCAAATTGACCTTCCCCTCGTCGATTGTTCGTGGACTGTGACGTTTGATTTTCTGATCTCTTAATTAAGGTCTCAGATTTAATCATAGGACACTAAGTAAAAGATTAGAAAATATGTTGTTGAAATCTGGAAAAAGCAGTGTCCAATCGCCGGAAAAAAATATAAAGTCGCTAGAATTAGGGTTTCGGCGATCGGAATCTGAGAAACTTGGCTGAAACTGAAAAACAAAAGTTGGTTGGAGGTCGGAGTAGCTGGGCAACCCCAACAGAAAAGAAAAAGGCGAAAAAGTCGATTGGAGAATGGCTCACGCGCCGGCGCGTGACTGATATCGCCGAAACTCCGGCAGGCGCGTGGGAGCGCGTGGCTGGGGACTTTCTGGTGGTTTTGGTCGGGTTTTTGTCACCTAAGCTTTCCGATCCTCTTGGTGGTGGTGTATTTTGCACACAACCCACAAAACAGTCACCAGAAATTGACACACGGTGACTAATATTTTTTTTTCCGAAATTTTCTCACCAGTGCTCTAATACCATGTGAGAAATAATAGAGAAAAATATTATTTGAATTGTTGTCTACATAATTACATTGACACTCTATTTATAGACACTACAATACAAACCTTTTCCAAGTAGGATTTTGTATACTATTCCTATTCCTACTCATATTCTAACACAACATTTGGGTTTAAAAGCCATGGGCCCAAAGAACCAGCTCATTTTAACAAAGAACGATAGTTCAATAACTAGAGCACTCAAATTGCAAACTTTAATTACTTAGATTTGGGACGAATCTACTAGGTTATCAGAGCTTACATAAACATTAGAGTAAGACGAGTCATGAGAGATATCTGCACCAATTGAGAAAAATATCACATCAGAGAGCACAGACCAACATACCTTTTATGGAAGAGCCTACTTCGGAAGGTTCAGATGCACCAGCGCCAGGAAGCCTTTTCCACATGTGTAAAGCTTGCAATGCTGACTCCCTGACTGGTTTCACCTGAAGAAATCATACAAGGTTTAACATTTTCAACTTTTAGCAGGCAACCCCATAAAGAAGCTTACCACATGGCTCAATTAGCATTCTGACTGCAACACTTACCTTATCAAATCGACAGGATTCAAGGGTCCGGATGCTGGAGGATCTGAAAGCACTGAAGAATGCTCCACCAACTGAAGCAATGTCCCCTAATGCTGCACATGCAGCTTTTCTTGTTGCCCAATCACTGTTTTTAAGTCCTTCTTGAATGCTAGTCATTGCAGTTGATAAAGCACTACGTTTACTTGCACCACCAGACTGATTATTCGAAAAAAATGTGTTTGTCATTTCTATCTGATGTATAAATCAATCTTAGCTTGCAAAACATAATTTAGAAATTTTAATTAGGTTATACTGCAGAAATTAGTGACCAAGGGACTTTTTCCTTGTTCATTTAAGGTGCCAACTCTATGTAGACATACGCTGCAGAAATCAACGGGATCTTACAGTAACTATAAACTGGAACGTTCTTATCCTTCAAGTCACACTAATATTACTAGTATATATATGTGACAGAAAATTTCAAAGATTGAAAGAAGTTAACACAAGACAGACCAACCTGAATTATGCTTCTATTCAATTCAATAACAGCTGGCTTAGCCATGAAGTGTGGATTCTTAAGCAACTTGACAGTTTTAGCCAGCATCTTCTGCAAAATGATAGCTGGAGGGTTCTGAATACTGTCTATGACCCGAGCCAAGCACAGAGCTGAACCAGTTTGCACCTGTTTATTTTGCTCTCCCAATGCTTCAAAAATAGGCCTCACTAGCACCACAAAAGCTCCATCATACACACGCATCTCTTACAACAGTATCCGAGTCCTTGAGACGCTTAACGATGCTGGCTACCATCTTCCCAAGATGTGGAACAACAATACTTTCATGGAAATTGGCTAGCGTGCCCATCAGCCAGATAGATTCCTTACGAACAGCACTTTTCTGCTCTGAGTCAGTATCTAATATACAAGATAGAAATGGAGCGACTCCATCGGGGGTTAAGCATTCAATTATTTTCTCTAGCTCTTCAACTCCAAGTCGGTAAGTATCCCTATCTGCAAGCTTGTTCAATGCAATAACAACACGTTGTTTAAGTTCAAAAGCAACCTGTTGGCCATTCACCTGACTGGGACCTCTTCCTTTCACCATATTCACATGTATCTTCATCGCTTTTGCCTGCTCATTCACCTCATGTAGAGTACAATTCCAGCAACTTCAAAGTTGTAACCCATGATTTAGCCCTTCAATATTCAAATAATAGCTTGTTAAGAAGATATCAAGCTTTTCTATCTTGCTATTCAGTAAACAGCAACACCAATTTTCCTGTCAGTGACATTTTTTCATTTTCAAAAATTTTCTTGGGTCAAAGTTTAGTGCTACAATCAATAATGTTGCAAGGCAGACCCCAATGTTTCATTTCTCCAAATGAAGACTATAACTTATATTACATCTAACTTTACAGCTTCCAATTTCCTTTAAGCAAAAAAAGTAGAAAGAATACAGTTAAGATCACACAAATGATTGAACCTGAGCACATTTTGCAGAATACATAATGCAAACACAAGAGTGCGTATTAGTGGTGCATGAAGTAGGATGAAAACCTAAGTTGCCCGGACTTTCTTTTTCGATGCAGCACCCGTATCAGATTTTCCAAAAATACATTACTTTTGAAGAATCCGACACACATCCACATTTTTGAAGAGTCTAAGCAACATAGATGAAAACCAATTGAGACCAGGTTCAAATCTCAGCAAATGCAAAATTACTAGGTAATGTGTTTTTATCTGAACAGCTTTTGATGGACAAAGTTACTGAATGCAGAGGGGGAAAAAATCTCTCTCATAAAGCTAGGTCCCTGGAAAAGAAAAAACTACTCTCTCAGTTGGCAACATTATACAGTACAGATTTAAAATGTTACAATAAATAAAATGAAGTACTAATATTTTGAAGTTCAAAATTTAAATTAAATATTAATTTAATAATACTAGTCAAATGTCAAACCTTATTCGATACAAAGAACCATCTCACCATGATTCACTTTTTTTCTTAATATTTTTTTATTTTATTTTAAAAGAATAATGTTTAATCATAAAAAAATTAAATTTGATGTTTTTTAATTCACTTTGTACATTTGAAATTGTATTTAAATATTTAAATTTAAACATTATTTCAACTATTGTTTACAAAATATAACCAAATAAAATTTCATAACTTCCAAATAAAGTGAAAAATATTTAAAATATCTGCTGAAAAGAAAACTTAGTGGTGTGAGTAACTGTAATTACTACCTTTAACCCCAAAAAAAATTGCAATTACTACCTTGTAATTAGCGCAGCTAAAGTAGGAAACTGTGAATTAAAAAGCTGTAAAAGAAATGTTCTCTGCAAGTGCAAATTTGAAACATTGAGGATTAAATTTAATACTATTTAAAATCTACCAATGTGGGTGATAGAGAAGGTAAAGACGGACGGAATTGTGAGAAAAGTTGAAACCAAACCATACAACAGAGTGAGAATGAGGAGAAACTCTGAAAAGTAATGTCAGTGAAACAGAAAGAGACGGAAAGTGGAGAACACGCGCCGATTGAGAGCGACGGTGCATGGTTTTGGGTTTTCACGGAGTGGCTATTTTAATTCGAAAAAGTGAAAAAAAAATTATGGCCAAACGGGCCTTAAGTTTTCGCGCTCTGGCTTCGATTTTTGAACTAAGGGGAGCGTTTCCGTAATGGGACCCACTTCTCCCACTGTTTTATCGAGGATTTTCTTTTCTTTTGCTTTCTTCTTAAACCTATCAAACGAGTCGGTTTGACTCGGCTCGAACTGGCCCACTTAACCAACCCGACCTGTTCAGTCCACGAGCTATAGGGCTCGACCCAGACCAAATTCAATTCAGGCTCGCTGATTAACCGACCCGGATTCTTTTAAAAAAAAAATAGATTTTGGAAATTGGGCCACAAAGTAGCCGTTGGCCCAACGGCTATATGGCCCAACGGCTATATGGCCGTATTTTTGTCCAAACGGCTACTTAGCCATTTTTTATTACAAAAAAGATTTTTTCATTTAAAATATTTTTTAAAACCCAAAAAAATTCTATAAATACCCTACACTTTCAAATCATTTTCCACACAATTTTCATTCTCTCAAATCTTAATTCTCAATTCTCAAATATTTTATATATTTCCTAAAATGCTCAATTTATTTTTTTAATTTTGCGATTACAAAGTATGAGTGGAAGTTTCTAAAGTCGCAACTTTCGGATACTTCCAAAATTTGGTATTGTCGTTCCATCTCTTACTTTTAATTTTTAATTAGTATATTAATTGTTGGATATTTAATTTTATTATATTTGTGTATTTTGAATTTTTTTAGTTTGATTTATATTATGGATAAATTAACAAATTTCGCCACTAAAAGTGTAGAAAAAAATTGTCCCGAAAGTGGTAGTGGTAGTAAAAAGCGAATTACTGGTGGTAGAGGTAGTTCAAATAGTAGATATACTCGTGTGTCTCCGGTACCGCTTAGTCAACCTTTTGAGGAAGAAGTAGGTGTAAGTGCCCATGATATGAATTATGTAGAAGCTCAGAAAAATTACGGTATAGAAGAAGAAAATGAAGTAGTTGCGGTTGATTTAGATAAAGATGATGAAAATATTGGTGAGACACCCGCAGTAGAAAATGCTAACGTTAGATCTGAATCGGTTAATCTTTCTCCCCATCTTCCCCGTGCCCCAAGATCTCGTAAAACAACTAGTATTGCATGACAATTTTTTGAACGTATATCAGATGCTGAGGTGCAATGCAATATTTGTCAATAAATATATAAGCATAAAAGTGGAGGCAAGCAAGAGGGTACAGGTACGTTAATGAGACATATAAGTGATAATCACAAAAGAGAGTTAAACATTGCAAAAGGTAGAGCAGATGTTGGTGGGCCAACACAAACTAGAATAGACCCAGCAACCGGTCAGGTAATGAAGAAATATAATAAATTGAGGGACCGAAAAGAAATAACAAAAATGATAGTTGTGGGTTGTTTGCCTTTCAGTTTTCCTTCTTCTGATGTTTTTATTCATTATATTCAAACAATTTATAATCTTATGTTTAATGGTATTCCTAAAAATACTTGTCATCCCGATATTTTTAGACTTCATTCACAATATTGTTTTTATTTATCTACATTGTTAAAAAATATTCAATGTAGAATAACTCTAACTTCTGATCTTGTTCGTGCTGTTAATAAAAATGATTATTTAATCATTACTTGTCACTGGATAGATACTAATTTTGTTATGCAAAAACGTATTCTAACTTTTTTGTATGATGAAGATCGTAGACATATTGGAGATTTTATTGTTGATTCTATTAGTAAAGTTGTCGAATTCTATGGTATTGAAAATAAAATCTTATGCATTGCTTTTGATAATGCTTCTAACAATAAGACTGTTATTAGAATTTTAAAAGATAAGTTATCTCCGTCGTTACCTAAAATATTTCATGTTAAGTGTGCTTGTCATATATATAATTTAATTGTAAGAGATGATCTTGAGTTTTTTGAGCTTTATATTGAAAAAATCCGTCTTGTTGTTGGTTTTATTCAAGGAAATAATCGACGAAAAAGAATTAGAGAATTTACACTTAAATGTGAACAAAATGGACTTGCACCGATATTGATGCCCAAAGAATGTGATACTAGATGGAATTCTACGTATGATCTTTTAAAAACTTGTCATAAATATAGAGTTCCTATTACACTAACGTTTAACCAACATTGTGGTTCATTTGCTGATTCGGGTGAATGTATGCTACATGATTCTAATTGGGTTGTAATTGATGATCTTGTTAAGTTTTTGGGAAAATTTTATATAGCTATGGTTGAATTTTTCAGTGCTTATTATCTTACTGTTTGTAATATTTTAGCATATATAGCCGATATTTCTGGTTTGCTCAAAGAATATAAGAATAAAGAAAGTTACAAAGAAGTTGGTGGTGCTATATTTGCTAAATTTAAAATATATTTTTTTGTGATTCTCCCTATTTAATTGGTTGGTTCTATACAAAATCCGTGTATGAAATATACTACTATGTGCCACTTTAGTACTCTTATTTATTCTAACTTAGAGATAAATACTAATAATAATTCTGATGCTGGAGAACAAGAACAACCAGATTTGTAGACGGCTATGGGTGATGCGAACGCTTACATAGATAAATTATATAATCATTATGTTGATTTACTTGATTTAGCTGTACCGACAAATATCACTTCAACTGTCGCTCCTCATCCTCCCGAGGAGCCACCATCTTCTAAAAGGCTGGTACATAGTGGTTTTTCTGATTACTTTTATGATTTAAATTATTGGAACAGTGTTGAGGCGGGAGATTACATAACAACTTATCGGGAAGAGCTTAAGTATTATCTTCGAACACCGCTAGAGGATTGCAGACGACGGATCAATGCGTTGGATTAATGGAGGAATAATGAAACACAATATCTTGTGCTTTCAAGATTAGCTAGAGATATATTGAATGTTCCAATGTCAACCGTTGTATCGGAGAACGCTTTTAGTCAGGGACGACAACAGCTTGGAGACAATCGACACTCATTGGGAAGCAATGTTATGAATGTTCTAGTTTGCCTTAGAGATTGGATTAGAGCGGAACGAAGAAATTAAGGAATGGAGGTGGAGCCGAACGACGAACGACGAACAGAAACTTGAAGAAATTATGACTTCAAGGGAGAACTCAGCAGAATCAAGTCCAACGCATGGTTTTGCCCCCATTGACTTTGACTATCCTATGCAAGTTCCCGTTAATATTAACATGGACGAGTTGGAAAAAATTATGAAAACTTTGTAGATTTTTCATTCATGTACATTATAAATTTTGAATCATTTTGCAATTAATAAAATATAACATTCATTCACTCCTTAGTCCTTACTTTGTAATTTTTTCCATTTAGTGATTTAAATTGAATTTCTAGTTTAAATTAAATACTTAGTTTAAATATATTGCTAATTTACTATCAAGTATTATTAATTTATTATATTAAGTAACATATTTTTTAAAGTAGTACATATATTGAATGGTACGTATATATGTGTATATATTTTCTATAGACGCTAAAGTAGTATATATTTAACGTATACATGTTTATATGTTTTCTAAATTAGTATATATATCATTATATTGTAGTATATATCTTATAGCATATTTTTTAAAGTAGTACATATATTGAATGGTACATATATATGTGTATATATAGAATATAAACTCTAAAAGAGTATATATTTAACGTGTACATGTGTATATGTTTTATAAATTAATATATAACTATATACATAGTGTGTGTGTATATTGTAGTATATATATTGTAGTATGTGTTTTATTTAAAGTAGTACATATATATTGAATGGTACGTATATATGTGTATATATCTCCTATAGACTCTAAAGTAGTGTATATTTAACGTATACATGTGTATATGTTTTATAAATTAGTATATATATCATTATATTGTAGTATATATATTGTAGTACATTTTATTTAAAGTAGTACATATTTCTTGAATGGTATGTATATATGTGTATATATCTTCTATAGACTCTAAAGTAGTATATATTTAACGTATACATGTGTATATGTTTTATAAATTAGTATATATATCATTATATTTTAGTATATATCTTGGAGCATATTTTTAAAGTAGTACATATACTGAATGGTACGTATATATGTGTATATATAGAATATAGACTATAAAAGAGTATATATTTAACGTATACATGTGTATATGTTTTATATATTAGTATATAACTATATTTATAGTGTGTGTGTATATTGTAGTATATATATTGTAGTATATTTTATGTAAACTTTAAAGTGGTACATATATATTGAATGGTACGTATATAGGTGTATATATCTTCTATAGACTCTAAAGTAGTATATATTTAACGTATACATGTGTATATGTTTTATAAATTAGTATATATATCATTATATTATAGTATATATCTTCTGGTATATGTTTTATTTAGAGTAGTATATATATTTAACTAACGTATAGTCGTATTCACGATTAAATGTGTAATTGTGTATATATTTTTTAACTTCTAATGTAGTATATACTATATATATAATGTATATATATTGTTTAGCGTATTTAAAATGTATATACGTGGGTATATATAGTGTATATTGGAGAAAAAACTTTTAATTTTTTTTGGGGTTTTGACCGACTTTTGGACCGATTTTGATCGGGTTTAGGTGGGTTATACCGGGTTAGGTTTAGTGGACCGGTCCCGGGTTGTTTTAATAAAATTTACTGTTGGGCCCGAAACTGGACCGACCCGTTTAACCTGGCTCGGAACTGGACCTGATCCACAAATCGGCTAAATGTAATGGGCCAATTCCGAGTTGACCCAGCCCGACCCAATTAATGGCCTTATAATAAATTATTTTTCCCTTCATTTTCCTTTTTGTCTGTTTTCACTTTTGTAAGTAAATTAGAGAGGTTTTGTCATAAAATTTGTATGAGTAAGTGGTTTTTATTTTCAAAATAAAATTAATATTTCCAAATTAGGATTATGTTTGGTCATAAATGTATATAGACTAATTTGTTTAACGACGGGGTAGGGCGACGGGACCTGACGAGATTCTGGTGGATTTTTGAAAGTATACTGGTGAGGCAGGTTTAAGGTGGTTGACTGATTTATTTAATGACATTTTCAAGAGTGCGGGAATGTCTGAGGCTTGGAGATGAGGTATGATTATTTCGTTATATAAAAGTAGGGGTGACATTCATAGTTGCAACAACTATAAGGGTATTAAGCTGTTGAGTCACACTATGAAGATTTAGGAGAGGGTGGTTGAGCGGAGACTGAAGAGGGTCATGTCTATTTCAGAGAATTAGTTTGATTTTATGCCCAGTCGCTCAACGACAGAGGCAATCCACCTGGTGAGGAGATTGGTGGAGCAGTATAGGGAAAGGAAGAGGGATTTGCACATGGTGTTCATCGACCTGGAGAAGGTGTATGACAAAATCCCTAGGGAGGTTCTTTGGACATGCTTGGAGGTGAGAGGGGTTCCAGTGGCGTACATCATAGCTATTAAGGACATATACGACGGAGGAAAGACTCGGGTGAGGACGGCGGAAGGAGACTCAGGGTATTTTTCGATCGAGACAGGGTTGCATCAGGGATCGACTCTTAGCCCATTTCTGTTTGCGCTGGTGATGGACGTGTTGATGCGGAGTATTCAAGGTGAGGTGCCTTGGTGTATGTTATTTGCAGATGTTGTAGTGTTGATTGATGAGACGCGGGAGGGTGTGAATGAAAAATTAGAGGTTTGGAGGCAAACCTTTAAATCTAAGGGGTTCAGGTTGAGTAGGTGCAAGACGGAGTATATGGTATGCAAGTTTAGTGACTCGAGTCAGGAGGAAGAAGCGGTGGTGAGGTTGGATTCCCAGGATGTTTGTAAAAGGGATAATTTTAAGTATCTTGAGTTTATGATTCAGGAAAATAACAAGATTGATGAGGATGTCTGTAAACGTATTGGAGCAGGTTGGATGAAGTGGAGGCTCGCTTCGGGAGTGCTGTATGATAAGAAGGTGCCCCTTAAGCTTAAAGGCAAATTCTACAGAGTGACCATCCGTTCGGCCATGCTGTATGGAGCAGAGTGTTGGCCAGTCAAGAACTTCCACATTCAAAGATTGAAGGTGGCGAAAATGAGAATGTTGTGTTGGATGTGTGGACTTACTAGAGGGGATAGAGTTAGGAATGGGACTATCAGAGAGAAGATGAGAGTGGCTTCGGTGGAGGACAAGATGTGAGAAGAAAGGATGAGATGGTTTGGGCATGTAATGAGGAGGGGCACAAATGCCCCAATTTATAGGTGTGAGAGGCTAGATTTGAATGGATTTAGGAGGAGTAGAGGTAGGCCAAAGAAATATCGGAGGGAGGTGATTAGACATGACATGGAGCAACTACAGCTTACTAAGGACATGACCTTAAATAGAAAGGTGTGGAGGTCGCGGATAAGGGTAGAAGGCTAGTGTTAGTGTGTGAGTTGTAGCAAGGTGTTAGGAGAGCTCTTGTGTAGTCGGGTTAGTAATCCTAGGACTGTGTCCATAAGTAGGAGCCTTTAGTCAGGAGCGTTTGGGTGTGGTGGGTGTCTTTGGTCTATGAGTGTATGTTACTACAAGGTGGGTGTCCTATTTCTTATTTCTTATTTCATATTTCTCTTAGTTCGTATTTCTCTGATATCCATTTTATTATTTCTTATCTCTTATTTCTGTTATATCATTCATCCTGCTTCATGTTTCACTACGACCTTATGTACTATTCTCTATCCTGAGTCGGGGGTCTATCGAAAACAGCCTCTCTACTTCTTCGGAGGTAGCGGTATGGACTGCGTACATTTTACCCTCCCCAGACCTCACTTTGTGGGAATACACTGGGTTTGTTGTTGTTGTATAAATGTATATTGAAGTTGTTTTTAAATTTTTGTAAATAATTTAAAGTGAAAGAACCTTATTAAAATTTCATAATTGAACATCAAATTTAATTTTAAATTTTCTAAAATTCGTGGCCAAATATGTTTTCTGAATTTTTTAAAGTACGTTACTAATACTAAGGGCCCGTTTGGCCATAAATTTTTTCCCCTTTTTTCCAGATTTTTTTTTCACTTTTTTAATTGTGGTGTTTGGCCATGAAAATTCGAAAAATTATTTCAGAGTTGGATTCCAAAAAGTGAAAACAACTTTTTGTTGTTTTCACAATTTTCCACTCCCATTTTCAACTTTCATTATTATTACATATAACCCCAATTTTTATACACAAACACCTCTTATAACTACAACCAACCACCAAGAAAAAAAATATTATTTATTTTCTATGGTACAACATCATTTTTAATTGTTACAGATATTCTAATATCTTTTTCTTCTTTTAACCAAAATTTACTAACGTGAAGTAAAAAATAATAAATGACAATCTATGACGGAAATATATCAACTTTGTTTTGAATGAACTATATTATAAAAATATAAGGTCTAGTACATTATGTTATTTAAAAGTGAGAAATTTAATATTTTTTCTTGCCATTCTAATTCTTTGTATATGTCATATAATGGCTATTATGATTTTAATAAATTATTAAAAAGTGGTCAATAAAGTCGCATATCAAATATAACGTAACGATCCATATTTACGATACAATAATATTCAAGAAAAATCAATATCATCAATAAAGAAAAAGCAAAAAATTAGCACTAATCTATTCAGAAATAATTCATCCGTAAATTTTTTAAAAAGACCAAATTCAATAAAATAATTAATTCAAGTGAAAGTAATTAAGAATTTTCATCAACAAATTTAAGAATATATAAAATATATTTATATCCATCAATCATATTTATCAAAATATATTTACTCTATTAAATCGATTATGATTAGATAAACTTATTTAGCTCGTGCTTGTGATATTTTTAATCAAATTTTAGAAGAATAACAATCATAATAATTAGTTTGTTGTTAATTATTTTATCAATTGAATACATATAAATTATTTTCTCAACATTGGTTGTATGTTAGTAGATAAATTAATAGTTGAGTGATTTTGATAATTTTTAAAAGTTGAGGGTATAAAATTATATTTAAAAAAGATTTTTCAAAAGTCTAAAAAAAATAATTCAAAAAGACATGACCAAACACAACTCCAACTCCAACTTCATCTTCAACTCCAACTCCGAAAAAAAGTAATTTTTATGGCCAAACGGCTACTAAAATTTCTCGAAAGCAACTCATTTTTAAGCGGGCTTTTAGAAAAATCTAATTAAACACATAATTAGCAAAATTATTGAATTTGTTTTACTAATCAATTATGCAATTATATGTACATAAACACGAACTACATCGAAAATCATAATTTATGAATCATATGTTATTACATAAATTTGTTCTTACTTTAGGAGAAGGATCTTCAGATAATTCTTTCACAAAAACTTGAGAGGAGGAAGAAGGAAAGAAGTTTTTCTTTCTGTTCTTTGTATATTTTTGGCGCAGGAGCTCCTTCCTCATTTTGACAAATGAAACACAACATTTTAGGAGGATTCCTAATTGTTGTATCCTGCATTCTTTAATTTAAAAATAAAATCTATAACAAATATATATTTATTATTTATTTATATGTATTCGAATTAATTCATATGGGCGATTCGATTTAATTTTCTTTCATGTTTGGTCATAATTTTTTTTTAAAAAAATCACTTTATTTGAATTTTCAAAGTTGATGTTGGAGTAGAAATTATATTTGGCCATACTTTTTGCCATAAATATTTAGAATTCAATATCTTTTAAACAGAAAAAGATATGAAACATAACGTAAATAAGATTCTTTTATGGAAATAAAATATTTAATTTTTTTTTTGAAAAAAAAATTAAAAGGTGAAAAAAGTAAAAGAAAAAAAAAGATTTTGCGTGTTTTACAAATTTCAAAATCTTCACGTCCAAATGTTAATTCTCAAATAAAGTAAAAAAATTCTGGATGAAAGTAAAAGAATTTCACGATCAAATGAATTTTAATGATTTATTCTCAAACAAAGTCACCTTCTGAGATACTTGACCCTCCAGATTTGTTTTAAAAAATTCAGTTTATAATAATAAGTTTTCTTAATTCTCATCATCCTAATATGTGAAAGGATCCGATGAATTTAGTATGGCGATTTAATTTCAATACAATTGCTTATGAGAAAAGAATTGAATAAGATAAAGATTTTTTTGTATAGTTATACTTGCGTTGTAACTTGAATTTCTTTTTTATTTATTTTGAATTTCTTACCTGAAATATCACCTCATTTAAATTGATTGTACATGTACTTTTATCATCAATGAGTTTCTTTTTTATTTATTTTAAATTTCTTATCTGAAATATCACCTCATTTAAATTGATTGTATAGGTACTTTTATCATCAATGGAAAATATTAATTTTGTTAAACTAGTGTTAATTTTTGTCGTAATACACAACATTATGGGTTCGTATTATTTAAATAATACCGAAAAAGCTACTTGATGAAAAATAGGATGTTATATGTATTTGCTCCTGAATATATAACTTAAGATAACAATTGAGTTTACTATTAAAAGGTCATGGTACACATATTATAAAGATCATATATTAGTTTCTTGAGAAAATTGAAGTAAAGGTGTCTTTTAAGTCTTGCATGTGGTATTGGTGACGTTGATCAACTTAAAGGGTAAACATAATTAAGAAAATTAATTAGGTTAATTGTGGACTTGATTAATATTTTTCAAAACTTTCTAATCTTTTTTAAAATGCAAATCAACTCACACCCCTCTCCTCTCCAAATCAACCGTCTCTCTCTCCCCTCTCTCTCAGACAGTTTCTCTCAAACTTCTCCAAACCAACAGTTCTGTAAATTTCTCCCTTCAATCTCGGGCGACAAATAGTTTTGAGTTCCTTTTCGACTCTCAACCGTCAATCGAAGTGATAATATTCTACGGCGACAAAAACTTTGAGTTCTTTATCGTTCCTTTTCGACTTTCACAGGTAAAAAATTAGGGCTTTTAAATTATGAAGAAAAAAGGAACTTGAGTTAACTTCTTTTCTAGTATTGGTTAACAATTTAAATATTTGTTGCTTAAATTTGAAATGGGGACTCAAGAAAATCCTATTTTGTTGTTGTTACTGTAGTTCTTATCGTCGAACTGTTGATTCGACTTGTTGGTGTTTGTTGTATTTTTTGAAGTTTATTTTTTGTTATTTGTGTTTGTACAAACAAAATAACAATGTTTTTGGTTAAATAAATGGTTCTTGTTGTGTGTGTTGTGTGTGTTGTGTTGCTGGATTGATTTTTTGTTTATGGGTTGTTGTTGTTCATGGAAAAATGGTGCATTGATATTAAATGGTGAGATATTGTTGTTGTTCTATGGAACAAAATCTTGCTACTGATTTGTTTTTTTGCAACAGATGAACTATCTGTTGCATCAGATGGTTCATCTGATATAATATATGACAATTCGTTATATCAGATTAACTATCTGTTGCAACAGATAAATCATCTGTTAGATGAAATTCTAACAACTATTTCAATAGGTGACATGTCCAAGACTTTGATTTCTTCCAACAAATCATTCATCTGTCACAACAGTCGTGGCTTTTTGACTAAAAATCATCAATTTTATTTAATTAAGGGATGTAGTTATTAAAAAAGAGGTTAACAATCGTGGTTTTTTTACTAACACATTCAAATTCAATCCTCTATAAATAAGTCCCGCGTTACTCATTCAGTCTACTCCACTTTATTTATTTCTTGCATCTTGTTTTTTCATAAAAACACCATTATATCTTCAACCACTTCTCTTTAAAGAGCAGATTCTTTTTTCGTCCATTGAGGTACGTTTTTTTTTTGTAAAACTGCCAATTGGTAGTACACGTTGTATTCTGACTCATTTCTTTTCTTTAATTTTTTACGTTTTTTGTTAATGCATGTGTGTTCTAGATATGGTTGACCCGAATTGGGATATGAATCTGCACGACACCTTGTGGAAAATTGAAAGGCAGATTCATCAACTCCAGTGGAAGTTGGGCGCCATGAGAGTAATGCTGAGGAGGGTCCTGCTGCTGCAGGTTGACAATTGGCCGGTTGACAATAATAATAATAATAATAATAATAATAATAATAATAATAATTAGGTTGTGTTTTTTTAGCGTATGTATTTTGTTTTATTATATTGGATCTACCTAAGGGAGGAGGAATCTAATGTATGTTTTATTTTATTTTATTTTTTATTGTCTTTTTGTATGTAATGGATTCAAAATTATATGTTTGGTCGACTTTGACTTTATTTCTTATTTAATTTTCATTCTATCTATTTCTTTTTCTTAACATGTTGAGGGTTGGAGGTACCTGGTTTGATTTAAGCGTTTGACACAATTTTGAATCCAGTAGCAAGAGCAAGAGTTTTGAGTTCTTCCAGTCGATAGACCATCTGTTGAAACAGATTAGTCATCTATTGGAAGAGCACAAACTGGTG
Organism: Capsicum pubescens; assembly: GCA_030864215.1. NCBI lineage: Eukaryota > Viridiplantae > Streptophyta > Magnoliopsida > Solanales > Solanaceae > Capsicum > Capsicum pubescens. The sequence goes on along the minus strand of CM061544.1, from coordinate 197,762,509 downwards.
GCAAGAACTGGGGAAGTGTATTGTATTCTTCCAATAGATGCCCATCTATAGCAACAGATTGGTCATCTATTTGATCAACATCATCTAGCAGTTTGATGAACTGTATTGTGTTCTTTCAACAAATCTGTTGCAACAGATGATCGATCTGTCAGAAGAACACACTCTAGTCCAATAACAAGGATTTTGAGTTTTTCCAGCAGATTACTCATCTGTTGCAATAGATTGGTCGTCTGTTGGTTGAACACAATCCTAATTTGATGAACTATATTATGTTCTTCCAGCAAAAATTCATTTGTTGCAACAAATGAGTAATCTGTTGAAAATATTTTTATAGTTTGTTGTATTTAGTTCATGTTACCCTTTTTTAATGATGCACAAGTTAATAAAAATATATTTTATATAATAAATAATAACATTTACATTCCCAACAATGAGTTAAAATTATCAAAGTCCATAACAAACAACAACACAAGACTATTACAACAATCATGGTGCATTACGATCCGGGCATGTTGTTCTTTTATAGACAATATTCGTTCATACGGAGCACTTATTTTTTCTTGATGGAAATGATTCTCCGAATTCACACCTCCTCTTATAGCGCCTTCTTTCCGATTTAATAGTGCTTGGGTCAATATATGGAGGAGGCATTAATCTCTCCAAAATTTCTACAGAAACAACCCAAGATTCTTCAGGAGGCACCAGATAAATATCCTCACTATATGCCATTATATATCTTTCCACAGAATAATATGGAGATGAGTACTCATAAGTTTGAGTTCCATATTGTGCACCATATTGGGCTCGAAGTGCTGCCATAGCATGTGGATAAGGTATTTTGTTGCTATAGGTTAGGAACCTGTTACAACAGATGAATGATCTCTTACAACAGATGACTCACCTGTTGGGATTCATGTTACAACACTATATATAACCTATAACATGAATCCAATAGCTGTGTCATCTATTCAACAGATAACTTATCTATTGCAAAAGATGACTCATCTATTAGATTCATGTGCATGTCTTATCCATTGTTGAAAAAATAGAAGTAGCATTGTACCCCGATGAGAGATTCAACTACATAATTTAACTTACCAAAATCACCTAAGAAGTAATGTCAAAGTGATATACAAACAAAATTTGACCTCAAAATTTGGTGAACAAGAAGTGGGTGATGATGATGATGAACAAAGAAGAGACGATAATGAAGAAGACATTGATGCATAAAGCAAGCAAAAGAGCAATAAGCAGCAATGAACAACAAATCAACAATAAATCAAAGAGAGAGAAAACAATAATAAAAATGCGAAGAGAGAGAAACGTGAGTATTTTTCCCCTCCTTTTCTAATTATATTAGGGAACATGAGTATTTTTTCCTTTCTTTTCTAATTATATTAGGGATTACATTGGATAAAGTGTAAATTAAAAAACTTATGGGTCATTCTCAACTTTCTTAATCCATAATCAATTAATTGTCACATATACCCAATTATTAAAACTTGAGTCACCTACACCTTATTTTCAAACTCTTTTGTCACTTTTAACTAAAAACCCTTCTTGGGATTGAAGGAAAGATGTCTTTTAAGTTACCCCTCCACTCCACTCCACTTGGTTTATTTTCTTCCAACAAAAATATTTGTTGCAATAGATGGGGAATCTACTTGAAAACCTATTTTAATATCTCCCAACAAATGTCTCACCTGTTGCAACAGGTGGGTCATCTCTTGGAAGTTATCAAATCAAGTAGTAGTTCTGTTTTGATAACTTCCAACAGGCTCAAGTAAAGTCAACATCCAAAGGGCGCACGTTTAGCGACGTTAGCTAATGTACGCCAACATCGAAAATGGCCCAAAAATGGTAGACGAAGGCGAAGCTCACTAATACTACGATGCCTAAAGTACCATCGGAAGTAAGGATACAACAAACAACATCAAATGGGAAGTCAGCAACTTCAGCTCTGGGGGATTCTCAATACACTACAGTTCAGCTAGTTAAAAGAGAAAATGAGACTAGCAGGGGTTCTGAAGCAAGAATAGTTATGCCGGAAACAGGGGTTCCTCAGTCACTACCTACAGTTTAACTAGCTGAATGGGTATTGGGATCTGGAAATGGTTCAAAAAGGCTTGACGAAGCTGAGGCACCGCAAAGCAAGCTTTCGATGATGGGTAAGCAACTTCAATACTTTCCTCCTGTAATGAAGAATGGGGTGAAAATAGTTAAATTGAATCTAAATGAAGTAGAAAAACAACAGTTAATAGGGTATGTTGCGGGGGGAAGAATCCATCATTTAAACAGATGTTACACTTTGTGTACACATTCTAGAAATTTGTGACAACACCCAGAGTATTCCTACATGATGATGGATATTTCATATTTCGGTTTGAGAATGAAGATGATAGAGCAATGGTACTCCACAATGGGCCATACACATATGGCTATAGAGCGTTGTACTGAAACCATGGATACCAAACTTTCAGAGGAGTAAAGAGTCTCTGAAATAAATACCACTAATGGTTGTCCTCCCCAATCTCCCAATTCAGTACTGGGCTATTGAAAACCTAAGAAAAATTGCAAGCTACTTAGGTAAACCAGTATGCACTGATGGCCTCACTGCTAGAGAGGGCAGAATTTCTTATGCTAGAATGCTAATAGAAATGGATATCACACAACCACTACCTGAGCACTTGCTGATTGAAGAGCCTGATGGAAATATTAGGAAGCAAGACTTGGATTATGATTGGTGGCCAGAGTACTGCCAAGATTGTATGGCTCTAGGATATGAGACATATAAATGCGCTTTAAGAAAAACAGTAAAACAACTCTCCAAAACTATTAAACCAGCACCAGTAATGGAGAAGACTAAGGGTCCTACACAATGGTTACAAAAAGATATCTCAACAAATACACAAAATAAGGTCCCTCTAGTTGATAACACTAATGAAGCAGTTGCAAAGAGGACTAAGGGGAAAGAGTAAATGCAGATCATACAAGATGAAATGACAAATTAAGATGGCAGCATAGATAGGAGATAAAAGGATAGCGATATACAGGAGGCATGTAGACTCAGTTTATTGGGGGTCACTGAGGGTCTTGGGTAGCCCTCTAATGCTCTAACATGATCTTTTGTTCTTGGAATATAAGAGGGCTGAATCAACCCTTTAAGTAGAAGGAGTTAAAACTCTTTCTGAGTCATAATAAAATTGACTTATTAGGTTGTTTAGAAACAAAAATAAAGAGTAACAAGAAAGATACCATTACAAAGCTGTTGGGTAAGGAATGGACATGCACTGCTGATTATAATGTGGACCAGACAGGAAGAATATGGCTATGCTGGAAACATCAATAGGTGAAGGTAACAATTGAACTAGCTACTTTACAAATGGTGCACTGCTATGTGGAAGACAAAGGCTCCAGGTTTGCTAGATTTATGACTTTTGTCTATGGTTACAACACCTGTGGAGGCAGGAAAGAAATGTGGGAGCAACTGAGAGAAATTCATCAGAATATGAATGAACCTTGGGTAATACTAGGTGATTTCAATACAGGACTATCTATGACTGACAGACTTAATGGAGCCCCTATCCAACAAACTGACATACAGGACTGTATAGAGCAGTTAGGATTGGGCTTGCTACCTAAACGAGGGTGTGACTACACTTGATGCAATAAAAGGGAAACAACTGATAGAATATACATCAATATTGATTGGATACTAGGCAATGCATCTTGGTTTATGCAGTATGGGGCCCTAGAGGCTGTGTTCAGGCAATCAGGATGGTCAGATCATTCACCAATCACTGTTAACTCAGAAGTCCTGATACAGATTACTAAAAGACCCTTCAGACTGTTAAATGTCCTATTACACCAAGACAACTTCCAGAACATAGTGAAAGAAGTCTGGAGTCAGAATACTCAGGGGAATGCAATGTACTCAGTATGGAAGAAGTTATTGAAGATTGGAGTTAAAGCTAAGACACTCAATACATAGATTTCCTAATTGAAGCAGAAAATATAGGAGCTGAGATCAGAATTACAGCAACTGCAAGCAGAATTGAGTACTAATCTATTTGATATAGACTTGATTCAACAAGAGAGATCAATTCTTGCTTAACTCCAAAAGTGGGACTAGATAAATGAACAGGTTTTGAGACAGAAGTCCAGGGCAACTTGGATAGCACATGGAGATTCCAACTCAATTTTTTCATGCTCACTTAAAACAAAGACAAGCAAGGAACATGATTGGCTCTGTATGCACTGAGCAAGGAAGGAGAATTACAGAACCACCCCAAATCCAACAGGAATTCACTCAATTCTTTCAGCAACTATTAGGGACTGCAACAACTAAAATGCCTTGCATCAATATTGATATAGCAAGAGATGGTCCTTGCCTGAACATGGAACAATAACAATAATTAATGCAAGAAGTGACAGAGCAAGAGATTTGGCAGATAGTTCAACATCTACCCTGTGACAAAACACCATGTATTCATGGATTCCCAATAGAGTTCTTTAAGAGTCAGTGATCAATAGTAGGACAAGAGGTTACTAAAGCAGTAATATAATTTTTTGAAAATGAGAGGCTGTTAAAGAGTATAAACTGTGCAACTATTACATTTGTCCCTAAAGTAGATAGCCCTAATTTTGTGAAGGAGTATAGGCCAATAGCATGCTGCACTACTATGTATAAGATCATTGCTAAAATCCTCACTGCAAAATTGAAGCCTATGGTAGATGTGTTAGTGAGTCATTCACAATCTGTATTCATTGAAGGAAGAAGTATCTTGGATAATGTGATAGTGGCCTATGAATTGATTAGGGGATATGGCCAAAAACATGTTTCTCCAAGGTGTTTCATGAAAATAGACATCAGGAAGGCTTATGATTCAGTTGAATGCGGGTTCCTACATATGATACTTGTTGAATATGGCTTTTCTGCAAAAATGATTGAATGGATTATGACTTGTGTAACTACCGTGAGTTATTCTGTGATTGTGAATAGGAACCTAACTGAGAAGTTTTCTGCTAAGAAAGGACTCAGACAGGGGGATCCTATGTCCCTATATCTTTTTGTGTTGGTGATGGAATACTTAAACAGATCCTTGAAATAGTTGAGGCATAACCCAAACTTCAATTATCATCAAGGTGTGCCAGACTACAACTGACTCACATTTGTTTTGCAGATGACTTATTGTTATGTTGCAGAGCAAACCAAATGTCTATTCAACTGATTTTAGAGGTTTTTAAGCATTTCTCTTCTGTTTCAGGATTAAAAACTAACTTAGAAAAAAGCTCTTTTTATGTAGCAGGGGTACCCAGTGAATTTAAGTAGCAGATCTTAAGAGAAATGCAATTTAAATTGGGAGAAATGCCTTTCAAGTACTTGGGGGTGCCACTATCATCCAGGAAAGTAAATATTCAACAGTGTATGCCTCTAGTTGAAAAAATGGTATCAAGGGTCAAGTGTTGGACTGCTAAACTCTTATCCTATAGTGGCAAACTACAACTGATTAAAAGTGTTCTATTTGAGATGCAAACATACCAGGCACAAGTGTTCTTATTGCCAAAAAAAGTTGTAGCCATAGTCACACATATCTGTAGGGTATTTCTTTGGACAAGAGATGTTGAAAACTCAAGGAAGGCATTGGTTGCTTAGGATACTATGTGTCTATCTAAAGCTGCTGGTGGATTGAACATAATTGAGTTTGAGAGATGGAATAAAGCAGCTCTATGTAAACTATTATGGGCATTGTCACACAAGAAGGAAACTTTGTGGGTCAAATGGATCCACAATATATATATATATCAAGGGGAGGGACTTAGAGTCCATGCATACACCTAAACAAACATGTTGGCTTGTTAGGAAAATATTTGATGCTAGACAAGGGCTCCCAGCTGGAAACTCATTGCAATACGTAGCATAATTTACAGTTGGATCAAACTTCAGTATCATAAAATTGTATTACTCAATGCTGCCCCAACAACCCAAGGTAGAATGGAGAAGCTTGGTTCAGACGACAGGAACTATCCTAAGACATCAATTTATAACATGGCTGGCTCTTCATGGGAGGTTAGCAACAGCTGAAAGGCTTGAGAAATGGGGTATCAATGTAGCTGCTGGTTGTGTCCTATGCTGTTCAGGAACCAAAGAAACTTTTCAACATCTATACATTGAATGTAGTTATTCTGAGAACACCAGGAGAACCCTGTTGAAGTGGATGAATATGCATAGACAGGTGCATACATGGACATATGAAATCAAATTGCTGATTAACAGAACATATATCTCAAAGACAAGATCACAAATTCTAATATGTGTATTTGCTGCTACGGTTTACCAACTCTGGATTGAAATAAATGCACGTAGATTCATGGCCCAATACAAGAACAATGCCCCGTTGATCAAAGATATTTGTCTTCAAGTGCACATCAAAGGCCAGCAACAGAGAAGATGGCTGGATGTCCTAGCAAGTTTGAACTATTACCCTTAGCTAATGTAATGTAGTTGACAATGTAATAGTTAGAAAGGACAGAAAATTATAAACAAGATGATCTGGTTGGAATAATTTTTTTTTTCTTTCGAGTAAAAAAAAAAAAACTTCCAACAGATTACCTGTCTTTTGCAACAGATGGACCATCTGTTGGATGAAATTGAATCAGGTCTTCCACATTTCCAATACCAACACCACCACCAACACCATCAACACCACCAACACCATCAATACCAATACCACCAACACTAATACCAATACCAACATCACCAATATCACTATTAACACCACCACCTCCATCACCAACACCAATACCAATGCCACCAACACCACCAACACCAACACCAACACCAATACCAACACCACCAACACCAACACCACCACAAACACCAATACCAATGCCACCACCACTACCACCACTAATACCAATGCCACTAACACTACCAACACCATCAATACCACCACCACCACCACCAATACTAACACCATCACCACCACCACCAATACCATCAATACTGACACGACCTGAACCTGAGCCTAGTCGTATCGGGTGCCTGAAGCCCAATCGAGACTGGAGACCACCCCTAATACCCCATCATAACCACCCTACATCCCATATTAGATGAGTTTCATATATATATATATAATCTAAAATAAAATAGAACAATTATAAATTAAATATAATCAACCGATATCAATCATAATACCAATACCAATGCTGAGGCTGACACTAATACCGACACCACCCATATCAACCCATAGTAGTCCCACAAAGCCTCTATCCAAAAGTAAAACAATATTCAGTCGGGATATGCCCCCGATCATAGCTAAAACCAAAGTCTATAGAATAACCAAAGTGTTTAAAGAAATCCATGACATGAAATAGAGCCTTTCGGAGTATGGAAGCTCACCACTTTAATCCAATATAAGATGATCCCAAATTCAATCACTAAGAAAGAGGAGTAGAATGGTCGATTCTTGTATCGCATGTGGATACAGTGCCAGGAGATGGGTTAGCGGATGAATGCTAGCATGCACTAAGGATAAGGATAAAGTAATGCCAACCTTTAAAACCAAATAAATAACCATATGCAATCACATCTATACATATATTTATAATCCATACCGAAAAAGGGAACCAGGTTTAGCATACCTTTAAATCCATTAACCTGGGTATGTGTAGCTTAACCGTTCTAGAATTACCCACGGGCTATATAGGTCCAGTGTTACCCCTGAATGGGCCTCGATGCGTGTAGCCGCACGAACTAGAGATATTATATGAGTAGGGTATTCCCGTGTACCCTTCACTCTCCATGATACATAAATACAAGTGTAACTTAGGGGATTCCTGTGTACCCCATAAGTTTAGTCTATGGTTGCCATGACTAATCCTCGTGTCGGCAAACATGAGTTTTTAGTGTTCGTCCGTTGGACTCACACCTTCATGGATAGCTATCACAACCAGCCATTATTGTCCAATTAAAACCATTAACACACAACCAAACCACCATCCTATTTATTATTAATTCAAGTCTATAAGTAGTGGTATTGTTATACCAACTATAGTTTGCAAGAAATGTCCTTAGCCAACCTTTTAAAGGATTCCCATGTACCCGAATATTTCATTTTATTAAGTTTACTTGGGGGATTCCTATGTACCCCATGAGTAGTTCATAATTATGATTGCTTGGGGGATTCCCTTGTACTCCACAAGGCTTTCAATCAAACCAAACCATTACCACCAAGACTTTACCATTTAACCATTTAAAACCATCCAATCCAATTTAAGTTCCATTACCAAATTATACCATGTAATAGTTTCATTAAAAGTCCAACTATTTAATAAAAGCATTCTCATAGGCATTTTAATAAACACATTAGGGGCATATAGTTTCCAAAACCAAAACCAAGTACCAATTAACCATTCCCATGTAACTACATGTTCAAACCACCATTAAAACATGAGAAACCATAATTAAAACATGGGAAAACCAAAACCAACCATTTATAACCAAAACCCCGACATATAATTCAAAACCCAAAGCCATACCATAATTATGCCATGAAAACCATACTTTAAATTATGTCTTTAGTTGAACTAAAAATGATGGAGGAGTAACATGCCTTAGATTTCGAAGAAGATAGAGAGAAATCACCCTTTAGAGCCTTAATTGACCACCTTGAAGGAAACCCCAGCCTTTGTATAACCCAAGATCTTGAGAAGTTTTAGATTAAAATAATAGGGTAAATGAAGTCCCAATAGAGTTTAACGTCTTGGGGCTAAAAACACAGGAAATTTCCAAGGACCCAAACCCAAGGTATTTCAATTATCCCCCACTTGGATAATTTATCCCCGAATGATGGAAAAGGCAGTATAAGCACGATTTACACCCCAACACCTCTATTCTGACCTTTAACTAAGTTAGAAAACAAAGATGCATGGAAACAATCCTTCTTTTAACCAAGTTAGAAAACAAAGATGTGATAAAGAATATATACCTTAAGCATAGATATCCAGATTGGAAAACAAATGTAGATGCTTGGACTTCATATCCTCTTCCGCTTCCCAAGTAGCCTCTTCCACCTTGTGGTTCCTCCATAAAACCTTTACCAAGGCCACATCCTTAGTCTGCAACCGATGAACCTGATGATCTAAGATCTCAACAAAGATTTCTTCATAAGATAGAGAATCCAAAATACCCAATCCTTCCAAAGGAATAACTGATGAAGGATCACCTACATATTTCCTCAACATAGAGATATGGAACACCGGATGAATGGAGCTTAAACTAGAAAGCAACTCCAATTCATAAGCAACATTACCAACCCTCATCAAAATCACATACGGGCCAATATATCGAGGACTAAACATCCTCTTCTTCCCAAATTGTATTACTCCCTTCGTGGGAGACACCTTTAGGAACACCCTATCCCCAACCTCAAACTCTAAGTCCCTTCACCTTACATCCGTATAGGACTTTTGGTGACTTTGGGCAGCCTTAAGCCTATCCCTAATCACCTTCACCTTCTCTATAGCCTGATAAACCAAGTCTGGACCAAACATATCTGCCTCACTAAGCTTAAACCACCTAGTAGGAGATCTACACCTCCTACCATACAACGCTTCAAAATGGGCCATAACAATGCTGGAATGGTAACTATTGTTATAAGCAAAATCTACAATAGGTAGATGCTCAACCCAACTACCACCATAGTCAACTACATATGAACGAAGCATATCCTCCAATGTCTGAATAGTCCTCTCTGCTTGCCCATCTATCTAAAGGTGAAAAACAGTACTCAGACTAACCTTAGTCCCCAACTCTTTCTGAAATAACCGCCAAAAGTAAGATGAAAACTGTGTTCCATGATCAGAGATGATAAAAAAAGGTACCCCATGTAGCTTCACAATCTCATGGAGGTACAACCTTGCATAATCCTTAGCCAAAAAGTTAGTCCTCACTGGCAAAAAGTGAGCTGACTTTGTCATACTATCCACGATGACCCAAACCGAATCAAATTGATTTCGAGATCAAGGAAGACCAGTAATTAAATCTATGTTGATCACTTTTCACTTCTATTCAGGTAATTCAATCTCTTGATACAACCCTTCAGGCCTTATGTCCTCAACTTTCACTTGTTGACACACCATACACTTGGCTATAAAATCAGCCACATCCCTCTTTATACCATTCCACCAATACATCTCCTTGAGGTCATGATATATTTTTGTCAAACCAGGATGAACAAGATAGTGCAACTCATGCGCCTCAACTAATATCCTTTTTCACAAATCATTGACTTCGGGAACACATAACCTCTCTTGGTACCGCAAGGTACCATCACCAGTAATCTCGAAGGCCATCACCTTCTGTCCACCAACATCACCCTTGATCCTTAACAAGATAAGATCTAACATCTGCTTCTCTTTGATTTCAGCACCAAGAGATGACTGCATCACCTTCTTAATAAACACACCACCATCCTCATAGTCCAAGAGGCAAACTCCAAGGTTAGCCAAACAGTGAATATCCTTTACCAACTCCCACTTCTCCTTATCCACATAAGATAGACTCCTCATGGATAACCTGCTAAGAGTATAAAAAAATACATTAGCTTTACCTGGATTGTAGTGAAGACTCATGTCATAGTCCTTGAGAAGATCAAGCTATCTATTTTGCCTGAGGTTAAGCTCTTTCTGAGTGAACACATACTGTAGGCTCTTATGATCTGAGAAGATGTCCACGTGCACCCCATACAAATAGCATTGTCAGATTTTTAATGCAAATACCATGGCTAACAGTTCCAAGTCATGAGTAGGATAGTTCATCTCATGCACCTTTAACTGCCTAAACGCATAGGCTATCATATTTCTATGATGTATCAATACACAACCCAGTCCCACACAGGACGCATCACAGTAAACCACAAACCTTTCAGTGCCTTTCGACAAAGTCAAAACCAGAGCCAAAGTTAGCTTATCATTCAGCTTCTCAAAACTTCCCTCATAAATGTCCGACCAAGAGAACTTTACCTTCTTCTAAGTCAACTTAGTCAACGGGGTAGCTATAAAAGAGAAACTCTCTATGAACCTCCTGTAGTAGCTAGCTAAACCCAAGAAACTCCGAATGTTGATTGGAGTCGTGGGTCTAGGCCACTTCTTAAGCACCACAACCTTTTGTAGATCCACCATGATCCCCTCCCTGGAGATAATGTGATCTAAAAAAGTGACAACATTCAACTAGAATTCACAATTTGAAAACTTGGCATATAACTGCTGCTCCTTCAAGGTCTACGACATAAAACAAAGGTGGTTGGCATGATCCACCTCATTCTTAGAGTACAAAAAGATGTCATCTATAAATACAATGACAAATAGATTCAAAAACTGACGGAAAACCCTATTCATTAAATCCATGAATGTCATTGGGGCAATGGTCAAACCAAAAGACATAGCCAGGAACTCAAAGTGCCCATACCAGGTATGGAAAACATTCTTAGGGATATCCACCTCCCTAATCTTAAGCTGATGATACCCAAATAGAAGATCAATCTTAGAAAAGAAGTTGGCACCTTGTAACTAATCAAACAAGTCCGCTATCCTTGGAAGAGGATACTTGTTCTTAATCGTTACCTTATTCAACTATCGGTAGTTAATACACCTCCAAAGGGAACCATCCTTCTAATGCACGAATAACATTAGTAGGCCTCATGAGGATACACTAGGATGGATGAAACCTTTATCCAAAAGATCCTTTAGCTGCTCCTTAAGCTTCTTCAACTCACCCAGAGCTATTCTATAAGGGGGAATAGAATTTGAACGAGTGTTCAAAAAAAGATCAATCCCAAACTCAATTTCCCTATCAGGAGGAACACCAGGAAGGTCATCATGAAAGACCTCAGGAAATTCATTTACGACTGGAACAGAATGCAAAGAAGGACCTTCCGAGTTAGAATCTTTAACTCATACTAAATGATAGAGACACATTTTGGAGATTAATTTCTGATCTCTATGATCTGATATAAACTTCCCCTTAAGAGCTAGGAAACCACCCTTTCATTCAATAACTAGCTCAGTAGGGAACCTGATGACAACCTTATAGGTCCAGCAGTCTAAGGATGCGTAACACGAGTGTAACTAATCCACACCCAAAATAACATCAAAATTCACTATATATAGTTCAAATAAGTCTACGAAGGTCTCCTTACTACAAATAGATACCACATACCCCCTATAGAATTTTTTAGTAATCACAGAGTCACTTACTAGGGTAGATATAGAAAAAGGGTCTAAAATAACCTCAGTACCAAAACCGAAATACAAAACCATAAATGGGGTCACATAAGAGAGAGTGAATCATATATCGAGTAAATAATATACATCACGAGAGAAAAGTTTCAATATACCAATCATGACATTAAGTGATTTCTCAGATTCCTGCCAGGTAGTGAATACATATAGACAGTTCCAACCAGTGCCGAAACTAGATGGTGTACCCTTTGGTGCCGGAGCTGATGACTAAGCAACTGTAATCTTATTCGCCCTCGAAGTAACCTTACCAACTGGACAGTTTCTAAGCATATGACCTGGCTGACCATATTTAAAGCACCTGTCCCTCCCCTCATCATAAAAACCTTAATGAAACTAACCATAAAACCTATAAAAAGGACATAACGAAGATGACTGAGCCCTACTTGCCTGAGTTTGGGCACCCAATGCCCTGAAGATATCGTCACCCTACAGACGCTTGTCACCCGTTGACGTTTGGGAAGGAGTATTAGCTGTGGAGAAAAAACTAGAACTTCCTCACTTCTTCTTTGGCCACTTACCACCATCCCTACCATTTTATTATTGGCCACCACCCTTCTTAGAGAACCTAAACTTCTTTCCCTGTGTTTCCCCTATCTCAGGCTACTTTTTTTTTCTCCTTCACCTGTTGCATATGAACAACCAACCTAGAGATGTCCATGTCCTTAATCATCAAGACAGTCTTACTTTTAAGTATTAACTCATGAGACAGTCCAAAGGCAAACTTTCTCATCTTGGCCCTCATATCCAAAACCATCTCCGAAGCATACTGAGACAACTGGTGAAACTTTAAGGCATAATACTTGACCGTCATCTTCCCCTATTTCAGATTACCAAATTCCTTCATTTTTACTTCCCTCAAATCCTGAGGAAAGAAGAAGTTCAGAAATACATTGGAGAAAGTTTCCCACAAGGATGACTCCTCAATTCACCTCTTTCCTTATTCCATTCCTTGTATGATTGGTACGCCACATCCTTCAGCTGGTAGGCTGCAAACTCTACCCCTTCCACATTCGTGGTATGCATAATCCTAAAAATATTTTCCATCTCATCCAAAAAACCCTAAAGATCCTCCTCCACCTTGACACCAATAAAAGTTAGAGGACTCAACCTCATGAACTGGACAACCCTTATGGCCTCAGAAGATGGAGTAGCAGGCACACCACGCTCAGCCTAAGAAGCTACCAACTGAGCAATCAGATGAATTAACTGACAAAACTTTGCATTCTTTACATAGGCCAGAGGAGGACTAGAGGGAATCGGTGGAACTGGAACTCTAGAATAATCAGGAATTGGCCCTTAGACCGAGTATGGATCCTATAAGTAGAGTGTGTCCTATCAACATCATCCCAAGTTGGGACGTAGGAGTTTCCATGCATATGAGATCGTCAAGGCATGATCTGAAAATCAAACAAATCATAACTAGAGAAGAATTCAGGACCTTAGCCTTTACAGCTTAAAATCAGAACACAAGAAAAAAAAACATTTCTAAATGCCTTGTAGCCTCTCCCTTATAAGTACTCACCCTTAAAAGAGACTCTACTTAACTCAACTTTTTGGACTCCCAAGTGACCATGAACCTAGGGCTCTGATACCAATCTGTCATGACCCAAACTAGGGCCAAGTCATATCGGGTGCCTCAAGCCCAACCGGGACCAGAGACTACCCCTAATACCCTACCATAACCACCCTACATCCCATATTAGATAAGTTTCATATATATATATATATAATCCAAAACAAAATGGAATAATAATAAATCAAATACAGTTAAAGGGTATCAACCATAATACTAATACCAATGCCAAGGATAACACCAATATCGACACCACCTATACCAACCTATAGTAGTCCTACAAAGCCTCTATCCGAAAGTAAAATAATATCTGGTCGGGACATGCCTCCGAACATAGCCAAAACTAAGTCTATGAAATAACCAAAGTGTGTAAAGAAATCCATGACATAAAATGGAGCCTTCCGGAGTATAGAAGCTTACCACTTCAATCCAACACAAACTGATCCCAAATCCGATCACTAAGTAGGAGGAGTAGAATGGCTTGTTGCTATATTATGTGGGGATACAGTGACCAAATATGGGTTAGAGAGTGAACGCTAGCATGCACTCAGGATAAGGATAAAGTAATGCTAACCTTTAAAACCAAGTAAATACCATATGAAATATTATCCATACATATTTTTATATCATCCATGCCGGGAAAGGAAATCGGGTTTATCATGTGTTTAAAACCATTAACCTGGGTATGTGTAGCTTAACCATCCTAGAATCACCTATGAGCTATATGGGTTCAGTGTTACCCTCTGAACGGGCCTCGGTGCGTGTAGCCGCATGAACTAGAGATATCTTAGGAGTAGAAGATTCCCGTATACCCTTCGCTCTCCATGATACATATATACAAGTGTAACTTAGGAGATTCCCGTGTACCCCATAAGTTTAGTCTATGGTCTCCATGACCAATCCTCATGTTGACAAATATGAGTTTTCCGTGTCCATCCATTAGACTCACACCTTCATGGTTAGCTATCACAACCCGCCATTATTGCTCAATTAAATCCATTAACACACAACCAAACCACCATCCCGTTTATTATTAATCCAAGGATATAAGTAGTGGTATCATCATACCAACTATAGCTTGCAAGCAATGTCCTTAGACGACCTTTTAAAGGATTCCCATGCACCCAAAAATTCCATTATTATTAAGTTTACTTGGGGGATTCCAATGTACCCCACAAGTAGTTCATTATTATGATTGCTTGAGGGATTTCCTTGTACCCCACAACGATTTCAATTAAACTAAACCATGACCATCCAGACTTTACCATTTAACCATTTAAAACCATCCAATCCAGTTTAAGTTCCATTACAAAATTATACTATGCAATAGTTTTATTAAAAGTCCAACTATGAAATAAAAGCATTCTTATAGGCATTTTAACAAATACATTGGGGGCGTATAGTTTCCAAAACCAAAACCAAGTACCAATTAACCATTCCGACAGCACCAAAGTGCACATGTAAGTGTACATGGTCTATCAAGTAGTAAAGTGGCCTTTAAGAAAGCCAAGTATCGATCCCACAGGGACTTGCTTCAACAACGATTCAATTTTAGTTCACTGTTTAGATCAATCTGATGCAAAGGTAACCAAAAAGAGAGTTTTGAATTTGTAACTAAAGAAAAGTAAACAATACATAAAATAAAGATATGGAAAAAATCAATAGGAGAAAACCCAGGGTTAAAGCACTTTAAACAATCATACTATGTTATTGAACTTCATTCGTCAACTTGCTTATCTTGGTTGTTGATTTGTAGGGTTAATTGCATTACCATGGTCTCCCTACCTCTAATCCTTTACCTAAATTGAACCATACAACTACATCATTGAGCGGGAATGTAATAATCAAATTAAGTTCTTTAGGCTATCATCCTACGTGTGAATCAAGTAAGGCATTTAAGTACATCCCTGTCCTAGATGCTAAGTTGAATTCCTTATTTCATAAATGAATACAAGCCATACTTTGTTCATCTCCATGTTCTATCCTCTATTCCCTCTCCCAATTTTAAAAGGTAGACAATAGATATATTTTCTGGGTGATCAATCCATCAAATAGTTAAATCAAAGATGAACACACAACCAATAATGATAACAAATGTTAAGAGAACTTAATTCAAAATAATATTACTCATGTTATAGGCTTTAACTTCGGAAAGAGAGCATTTAGCCATACATAGTCATAATCGTAATCACAAGGTTGCAATTAATGACTAAGAACATGTATGAACTAAATTAAAACAATAAAAAACTAAAATTTGAAGTTGTAACAGCCCTTTAATCCTCAAAGGCATCCCAAGATGTGTTAAAACATGACACAAAATGTGTATATATAGTTATCCAAGCCTTATCCGTGTAGGAGTTGGATTTTATGTTGCAATTAAGAACGAGACTGGAGGGGGCGCTGCCCTTGGTTGAGCACCACTCTAGGTGAGACTATGCCCTAAGTAGAGCACCGCTCCAGGTGAGGATCCACCCTGGCTATAGCCCTGCTCCAGGTGGGGAACCGCGGGCTAAACGCCTTGACTCACTGGAAGTTGTTTCTCAAATTTTGGTTAAGTGTTGATCCTCCAATCTTTCATCCGTTGACTTGTGGTGTATTTCCCATGGATTTATAAACTTTTCAACATCAAAATATCATCATATTCATCTCACAAAGCATCCTACATAATCACACACCACGAATTGGAGATCATCACATCATAATATCCATGCTGATGAATCAAAACAAGAGTTAATGCTAGGCTAATTCACATTGATCTTCAACTTTATGTTTCGACTCTTAACTTAATCAAATTGAACCTTCCACATTACTAACAAGTTATTCCACTCATAATTACACATTATAACCATTTGGAACACTTTAAAAACAATAGAATCCAATGGGATAAATTAGACAAGAACCTAGCCCAAGCTAGTAACACTAGTTTCCACGATTGAACTCTAAATGACTCTTTTAAGCACAAACTTGTTTGGAATTAACTTTGAATATTGTAATCACGTATTATAACACTTAGATGCACATTTATCTCATTATAAACCCTTATATCCCATGAATCATCCTTAAAACAAGGCTAAAAAGACTAGAATGGTGATACTAGAATGCATAAATACACCCTACACCACCACCCCACACTTAAAGCCTTGTTCGTCCTAAAATATAAATCTTTAATATATTCATCATAGGTTGAGGAGACTCTACACTTACACTAAATTTAAGACACTCAAGATAGTACTACAATGACTACACAAAATGCAAGTTTCTTTACTAAGCATATTACAAACACAATTGAAAGCTCATGAAGACTACTCCAAAACATCCTAGCTTCAAGAATCAACTCACCTAAGTGGAAAACTCATGCTTATTGTTCAATAAAGGACATCATACAAATCACCCACATTTATCAAACTTATGCCCCTCACAACAAGAGAGTTACTCATAATCACTCACAATTAAGAAATCTATAACATGATGGGTACATGAATCAAATTATGCTCACTCTCACAAGGAATTCACAAGTTACACACAACGAACCATAGGCTTTCCCTTAGTGTAATTCTCCACAAATATCAGAATGATGAACTTAGGATCAATTAGGACTTTTCCAGGTTGTAATGTAGGCTAAGAGACGGGTAGGAGCTATTTTGGTTGAATAGTGGCTATCTTCCCTAAGCTCTTTAATACATTAATTTTTACAATTAAAACCACTCTTCAACAGGCAAATTACACCATCTTTACCCCTTTATTTTTTTTACCCCATCTTATTAAGCTTATTCTCAACACTATGGTGGGAGAATTTTATGCACAACTCATTCAATTTGAATAATTTTTTATTCATTTCATTCATCAACTCCCCACCACAACACATAACAATTCTTTTGACCACCAATAACTATACTTTGGGGCTTTAATTCGCCTTTCTCCTCTTATTTTTTAGACTCCTTACTTACTCAATTTTACATTAAAGCACTTAGGAGATATTTGGATCAAATTTAGGTCTATAAAAGAAGGGATTAAGCTATATATGAGGCTGCCAAAGAAAAAGTTAAAGGCTCAACGGGTCTTACTAGGATTATGTACCAAGGTAGGTCAAAAAGTAGGTATAAAACAAGGCTATCAAGGAAATGCCTCTATCACCTCCTAAACTCTCATTCTTTATTTTGCTTTCCATACGTACTAGAAAAGTTCTAGATATCACATGCAACAAGGAATATACAAATACCTCACACACACATGGAGTATGCTCAACTCAATAGGATCATCATAGACTCCCAACCAAACAATAACATAAATTCAAAATTTAAGCCAAAAAGTACAAGAGTCAGAAACATGAGCCTAGGAGTCTCAACAGTAGCAATCCGCACAATTCAATATTCTTATACAACTAAAACACTTGCACCATGCAATAAAAAATAGAACCAACAAGAATATCTTACACAAATTTTTTTAAATTGAGCCAATAATTGGGAATTTCCCCACCCCACACTCAAAAATCTACTTTGTCCCCAAGTGAACTTAAAAGTAAGAGATAAAAATACTCCCTGAGGCCTCTAGGCCTAGCAAGTAGCATCTTTATATATCAAGGAGGTCCATGGGACCCCACACTCAATATTTGCCATGCTTCGTAGCTCAGATTTCTGGTACTCAGACTTCCCATCAACCTGCGGCTCAATCAAAAACAAAAACTACATGAAATAAAAACTAAAAATTGAAAATAAAATATAACTACTTAACTTGGGCTGCCTCCCAAGCAGCGCCTGATTTAGTGTGACGACACGACCCAACTAACAACTTAGTCATTTTCTTTCTCATATTTGGTCTCCATCTTCTTATCCTTTTCACCCCTCTTAGGTGTGAACTCTCAAGGGTAATCAATTTTTCAACTTTAGCTTTTTCAGGCCTATCAATTTCCATCTTGTCTGGTTGCGGTATTGGAGTCTTTGGCTTCTCAATGAGGGTGTCATAAGAGGTATTTGGCAGACTAGCCACCCCACACTTATCCCATTCAATAACATTGATCATACACAATTCTTTATATTGGGACGTTATGTTGAGCGCTTTGTAAACTTTAAATACCGCCTCTTTATCCTCCAACCTCATCATAAACATGCCTTCTCTAATATTTATCAATGCTCCTCCAGTTGCTAAGAATGGATGCCCCAAGATAATTGGTACCTGTTTGTCTGCTTGAAAATCTAGAATAATAAAGTCAGCAAGTATAACAAATTTACCAACCTTTATGAGGACATCCTTAATTATTCCTTCCGAATATGTAATGGACCCTTCCGCCAGCTGCAGAACCACGGTGGTCGATCTAGGCTTCCCCAAGCCCAGTGTGTTGAACAAAGATAGAGGTATCAAATTTATTCTTGCCCCTAAGTCACTCAGTGCGTGGACCACCTTGCTAATCCTAATTTTAATAGAGAGATAAACTTCCCAGGGTCCCTAAGCTTCGTGGGCATTTTTTGTGTTACTACCGAACTATACTCCTCAGTGAGTGTTATTGCCTCCACATCCTGCAATTTTACCTTATTAGCAACCACATCCCTCAAGTACTTAGCGTACTTGGGCATACCCTGCAAAACATCTAACAAAGGTAAGTTAATGTAAATCTCTCTGAACATGTCAAAGAAATTTTTAAACATTGGATCCTCCTTCACTTTTATTTGCCTCTGAGGGAAGAGAAGTGGCGACATTTTCTTCACTTCTCCAACAACTTTTTCTTTCGAGTAGTCCAACTTTCTCAATTTTCAGCAACTTTGTCATTTACCTGTTCAGTCACCACATCAGTATCTACCTCTCCAGTTGCCTTTGGAGGTTCTCCTAGCAGCTCTTTACCACTCCTCAAAGTGATTGTCATAACATGTTTTGGATTTTCTATATCTACGAGAAACCCACCTTGAGGCCTGGTATTTAATGTTTGTGACAACTGCCCTAACTGCAACTCTAAACTTCTTATGGACGCTTGCTGATTTTTTACCTCCGCAACCAACTGTGCTTGATTTGCTAAAATCTACTTCATTATCTCTTCCATGTTGCTAGTTGACTGGTTTCCTTATGCCTATGGTTGATGAATTTGCTGTTGTTGTGCGTTCCATGGCTGAGTCTTCCACTTTATGTTGTAGGCATTACCATAATTCATCCTTTGAGCATTGTACACATACATTACCAATTCCAGATTTGAAGCACACATAGTCGCAGAATAGCCACTATTACCGTAAATTTCACTCCAACATGCAACTTGTTGGATTGCATTGACTGTGGCTATAGGTTGTGCTACTCCCGACTTTAAGCTGCTAAACTGGGTATTTATCATATTCTGCAATGCGACAACCTAAGCTCATAAAGTGGTGTATTGGTCCACTTCCAACAACCCTGTAATTTTCTTTGTAGCACTCCTAGGATCACTATACCACTCTAGATTTCCTTGAGCTATGCGGTTTAATGATGTTTATAACTCATCATATGTCATCTCAAGATCTTGACCACCTGCAGCTGAATCTAGCAAAATTTTTGTATTATTATCAAGAGCCTCTACAAAAGTATGAGCAAGTACCTCATTAGACTGTTGATGGTGTGGACAGTTCCTAAAAAGAGCCTTGAATCGCTCCGAAGCATGATAAAGATTCTCTTTTGGCTTTTATTTGAAGTACACTATCACTGCAAAGTCTCGCAGTCTTACCTGATGAGAGGAATTTTTTGGCCAGGTCATCCTATGAGATGATTGAGTTTACCAATTTCGTATTCAACCACTTTTTTGCTTCCCAATTTAGTGAAAAGGGGAACAAATTCATCCTCATATAATCTGAATTAACACCCATGGGAATGAATGTATCCCTGATTTCCAGAATATTCCACAAGTGGACCTGTGTATCTTCATGTGAAAGCCCTATGAACTGTCCACTACTAATCAGAAGTTGTACCATATTCTGTTTAAGCTCAAAATTGCCTTCAGCTGTAGGCTTCCCAAAATGGGGAGGTTAAATTGGTTGGAAGTGGGATTGCCACTTCTCTGGCTGTCCTATGGGTTGCCTGTTCATCAGCCATGATGGCAAGAATCTCTTGGTCTTCTTGGATTTGCGGAATTTAGGGGAGACAATTTGCTTCTCTTATTTATTGATGGAAAAGTTGCTCAGGTTTGGAACTTGGTTCAACCAAGTCCTGATCTCTTGCCAGCTTACTCTTTATAAACCTGTTTCCTGCAAATACAAAACCAAGACCAAGCATAAAAAACACCAAAGAAATCTAAAAGGTAAACTAAAATAAAATAGTTGCCAATTGCAAGTCCCCGACAACGGTGTCAAAAACTTGACAGCGCACACACAAGTGTACATGGTCTATCAAGTAGTAAAGTGACCTTTAAGAAAGCCAAGTATTGATCCCATTGGGACTTTCTTCAACAATGATTCAATTTTAGTTCACCATTTAGATAATTTGATGGAAAGGTGACCAAAAAGAGAGTTTTGAATTTATAACTAAAGAAAATTTAACAATACGTAAAATAAAGATCTCGAAACAACCAATAGGAGAGAACCTAGGGTTAAAGCACTTCGAACAATTATACTATGTTATTGAACTTCATTCATCAACTTACTTAGCTTGGTTGTTAATTCGTAGGGTTAATTGCATGATCATGGTCTCTCGACCTCTAATTCTTTACCTAAATTGAACCTTACAACTACATCATTGAGAGGGGATGTAATAATCCAATTAAGTTCTTTAAGCTATCATCCTATGTGTGAATCAAGTAAGGTATCTAAGTACATCCCTGTCCTAGTTGCTAAGTTGAATTCCTTATTTCATAAAAGAATACAAACCATACTATGTTCATCTCCATGTTCTATCCTCTATTCCCTCTCCCGAGTTCAAAAGGTAGGCAATAGATGTATTTCCCGGGTGATCAATCCATCAAATAGTCAAATAAAAGATGAAGACACAATCAACAATGTTAAGAAACTTTAAATGAACTTAATTCAAAACAATAGTATTCATGTTCTTGGTTTTAACCCCTAAAAGAGGGCGTTTAGCCACGCATAGTCATAATCGTAATCACAAGGTTGTAATTAACGACTAAGAACCTGTATGAACTAAATTAAAATAATAAAAACCTAAAATTTAAAGTTGTAGAAGCCCCTTAATCCTCTAATAAGTCCCAAGATGTGTTTAAACGTGACACAACATGTGTATATATAGTTATCCAAGCCTTATCCATGTAGGAGTTGGATTTCATGTTGCAGTTGAGAATGGGACTGGAGGAGGTGCCGTACTTGGTTGATCACTGCTCCAGGTGAGGCTATGGCCAAAGTAGTGAACCACTCTAGGTAAGGATCTGCCCTGGATATAGCCCTGCTCTAGGTGGGGAAGCGCGGGCTTAACGCCTTGACTCACTGAAAGTTGTTTCTCAAATTTTGGTTAAGTATTGATCCTCCAATCTTTCATTCCTTGACTTGTGGTGTATTTCCCATGGATTTCCAGCCTTTTAAACATAAAAAATATCATCATATTCAGATCATAAAGCATCCTACATAATCACACACCATGAATTAGAGATCATCACAACACAATATCCATGTTGATGAATCAAAACAAGATCTAAGGCTAGGCTAATTTGCATTGATCTTCAACTTTATGTTTTGACTCTCAACTTAATAACATTGAACCTTACACATTAACAACAAGTTATTCCACTCATAATTACATATTATAACCATTTGGAACATTTTAAAAATAATAAAGTCCAACGGGATCAACTGGACAAGCACCTAGCTCAAGCTAGTAACGCTAGTTTCCATGATTGAACTCTAAATGACTCTTTTAAGCACAAACTTGTTTGGAATTCACTTTGAACATTGTAATCACATATTTTAACACTTAGATGCACATTCATCTCATTATCAACCCATATATCCCACAAATCATCCTCAAAATAAGGCTAAAAAGACTAGAATAGCGACACTAGAATGCATAAATACACTCAACATCACTTTCCCATCCAGCTATATGTTCAAACCACCATTAAAACATAAGAAACCATAATTAAGATATGGGAAAACCATAACCAACCATTTATAACCAAAACCAACATATTATTAAAAACCTAAAGCCATACCACAATTATGCCATGAAAACCATACATTAAATCATGTCTTTAGTTGAACTAACAATGAGGAAAGAGTAACATGCCTTAGATTTTGAATAAGATGGAGAGAAATCACCCTTTAGAGCCTTAATTAACCACTTTGGAGGAAACCCTAGCCTTTGCTTAACCCAAGAGCTTGAGAGAGTTTTAGATTAGAATAATAGGGTAAATAAAGTCCTAATAGTGTTTTAAGTTGTGGGGTCATAAGAGGTTAAGAGGAAAAATATCCAGAATACCCCCAACTTAAACTGTATAAAATTCTCGCATGAGGGTACGACCTCCTAAACCATACTATACCATACGAGTGGTACCCATTACTTGTACCCTAGGCCTCACCTTAGATCCCAACACTCCAACATATGACCACCAACACCAAATCATATCCAATCATACAACAAGTACCCTAGAATCATACCTTAGGCAGAATAGAATCACCTAGGTTAGTCACAAGGTATTATACGATTAACATCATGACACTAGTACCCTAACATACAACTAGTATGATCCATTCATACCTTGGACAGTAAACATCTAAAACACACTGCTGGACATACGACCAAGACCCCCCTAAACCGTACCCTATCATACGACAAGTACCCACAAGCCATATGATATCCAGAAGACTCAAAACGCAGCAAATTTCCAAGGACCAGAACCCAGTGTGTTTCAATTCTCCCCCACTTGGATCATTCATCCTCAAATGATGGACAAGGCAGTATAAGCACGCTTTACACCCTACTTGAAGGGTTGAGCAATATGTTGAGTAGTTATTGTTTGTATTATTGGGAGAGAAATAAAAGAGCGAGAGCTCAATATTTGAAATGATGAAACATTTTTCCTGTAAATGAACGATTTGTATGGGTTGATTTGTATTTTGAAAAAGAATGACAAGTTTTGAAAATGTTAATTTGGTCCCAGTTGATCTTAATTAATTTTTTAAAAGGGATAAATTTTTTCTATTTTAAAATAAATAAAATTAATTTTACTAAAATTAGTTTTCATTTACTAAGTTCAACTGCAACTAAAAATAAATTTAGTATTAATTTAATATTAATATTAATTAATTATATATCCATTTCTGCTGATAATTTTTGACATATGAGTCATCTGTTGGAATAATTAAAAATATCTGTTCCAACATATTACTCATCTATTGCCTCAGATGAGTAATACTTTGGAAATGACCAAACAAATAAAATAATCTGTTGCAACATATTATTAATTTGTTACAACAGATGAGTGATATGTTTGAAATGACCAAACAGATAAGATTCTCTATTGCAACAGGTGTGCCATTTGTTGCAACAGATAAGTATATCTATTTGATAATTTTCAACAGATGAATCATCTGTTGCAGCAGGTTAAATCTGTTGTAATAGATTATACAATAGTTGATCATGTAATTATAATGAGATCAATTAAAATTATAATTGAAATTATCAA
This sequence comes from Capsicum pubescens, assembly GCA_030864215.1. NCBI lineage: Eukaryota > Viridiplantae > Streptophyta > Magnoliopsida > Solanales > Solanaceae > Capsicum > Capsicum pubescens. The sequence goes on along the minus strand of CM061544.1, from coordinate 197,738,054 downwards.
TTCATCTTTGATTTTAGATAAATTAATTTAGTTATTACAATTAATATCTTGATTTGAACCATTTCAAGTAAAATTGGTCAATTGATCACCCTACTCAGGACGAACACAATAATTGATCATGTAATTGCAACGAGATCAATTGAAATTGTTACTTATCATTATCAATTCATCTTTGATTTTTAGCTAAATCAATTTAGTTATTACAATTAATGGCTTGATTTGAACCATTTCAAGTAAAATTGGTCAATTGATCACCCTACTCAGAATGAACACAATAGTATTCATGTAATTGTAATAAGATCAATTGAAATTGTAATTGAACATATCGATTAATCTTTGATATTAGCTAAATCAATTTATTTATTGCAATTAATGGCTTGATTTGAACCATTTTAAGTAAAATTGATCAATTAATCTCCCTACTCAGGACGAACGCAACAGTTGATCATGTAATTGCAAGGAGATCAATTGAAATTGTAACTTATCATTATCAACTCATCTTTGATTTTAGCTAAATCAATTTAGTTATTAAAATTAATGGCTTTATTTGAACCATTTCAAGTAAAATTGGTCAATTGATCACTCTACTCAGGACGAACACAACAGTTGATCATGTAATTGCAATGAGATTAATTGAAATTATAATTGAACGTATAAATTTATCTTTATTTTTTGTTAAATCAATTTAGTTATTAATAATAATGATTTAATTTCAATAAACAGATGACTAACCTGTTACAACAAATGACACATCTATTGAAAATTAAAAATAATTATAGACACTTGTTACAACAGTTGATCAACCTGTTGTAACATATAATTTGTCTGTTGGAAATTATCAAATAGATATAGAAATATGTTGCAACAGATGACACATTTATTGGAAAATATCAAACAGATAGAATATCTACTGCAATATATTACCCATCTGTTGGATACAACAATTTTCTTTCTGAAATAAAATAAAGATAAAATGAGCTCAAACGTTTTTAGGATAACTCAAAAGTCAAAAGTCTCTTATCTTGTCTTGTATTTTCAATGACACCATCTTGTCTTTTCAAATACCAAAACCACCGCTAATAAATATTCAAAACCATCTCTACAATTTTCTTTAAAAAATATTTTTCTTTTCTCCTCTTTTTTTTTTATTTAAACCAACCACAACCGTTTTTTTTTTCTATCTTTTCTCTCCTCTTTTGCCTGAGAAGTTGGATCTCATCACCACCAAAACAAAAATAATAGATCTATATACATGAGGTATGTGGTTTCAATGGTCTATGTTCTATGATATTCTTGCCTTCTTGTCTTCTTCTTTGTTCTTTGTATGTTTCATTGAAATTTATCATGTCTTCTTTGATGAAAAATAGTTATTTAAATTAAATAGCTACAAAATAAAATATTTTGTATATTATATTTTTTTCACTTATTATTTATTTACAAATAATTTTTTAATTAAATAATCAAAGTCATGACCCTTAAGATCTTTCAACAGATAACATATCAGTTGCAGCAGGTTGGTCATCTATTGGAAGAACTCAAAACCTAGAAGTCATAAACTAAAAATCCTTGTTGATATTTCATTGATGTTGTTGTTGTTCATATTGGTGTTGGTGTGTTGGTGTTAGTGTTGGTGTTGATCTTGTAACAGGTGGAAAATTTGTTGGAAGTTATTAAAATAGGTCTTCCAGAAGATTCCTCATTTGTGCAAAAGATAAAATAACTGATGGAATAAATCAAAGCAGATTTTCCAACAGATTCCCCATTTGTTGAAACAGATGAAACAATTGCTGGAATAAATCAAAACTGATCTTCCAACAGATGACATATATATTTCAACATATGGGTCATCTATTAGAATTATTATTGAGATGTGTTGTATTTATTGAATTTTGTGTTACCTTTTTAAAATTATGCAGAGATAAATTGTAATATTTTTTTTTCTCTTGTTTGTAGATAAAAGATGTCTCCCCAAAAAAAGAAAAGTGATAGTGGGATCAACTTATGATCGACCAACTTAAAAGGCTAGAGTAAAGATGGATTCTTAGAGGAATAAACTGCTTACAGATCGCTGTACTTCATTTGTGTGAGGTATGTGTTACTGATTAGATTATCATGAAAAGACACATAAAGTAGAACGATTTTATGAATGTTGTTTTTTACTAATTAGGCATTGACCATTAAACCAAGATTTTGCCTTTTACAGTTAAGTTTGGTAGGTCCGAACTGATAAGGCAGAGGAACCTAGAAGGTGGTGTGGATACCCTGCTATAGTTAATAATTGTTTTGCTAATGTTTTTGTTTATGTGTGTAGTGTGGAGAAGGGATAAGATTTAATGGCAGTGTAGATGTTTAATAGTAATAGGACTGGTTTAAAGGGTTCAACGGATTGTTGAAAGGCCTCCAACTATAAAATTCTTCGAGGGATGATTTTTTTCTAGAAAATTAGATCTCAGACTGTAAAATGAACACTCATCTAAAGTACAGACTAAAGTGGATCTGTACTTTAGATGAGTGTACATTTTACTGCCCGAGATCTAATTTCTCAGGAATAAAATCATCCCTCAAAGCATTTTATAGTCGGAGGCCTTTGAACAATCCATTGGATCCTTAAGACCAGTCCTATCACTATTAAACATCTACACTGCCATTAAATCTTTATCCCTTCTCCAAACTATACACATAAATATAAATATTAGCAAAACCATCATTAGACTGTATTAGGGTATCCACACCACCTTGTAAGTCGCTCAGCCTTATCAGTTCAGGCCTACCAAACTTAACTGTAAAAGGCAAGATCTTATTTTAATGATTAATACCTAATCGGTACAAAATAACATTCACAAAATAATTTTACTTTATTTGTGTTTGTCATAATAACCTGATAGTAATACATACCTCACAAATATAAAAGTGGATCCATCCATTTGCATGCACCTTATTATTCCTACCCCATCTGTTCCCATCAATGACAAAAACAAAATAGTGTTTTATCTTCAATATCTTCAGTTTCCATCATGAAGTAGTGTACAAAAAACATAAAAGTAGTTTGATTAAATCAACAAATTAGCTACCTGTTGCAACAGATAACTTATTTGTTGGAATTTATCAAACAGATAGGTAAGCTGTTGCAACAAATTACATATCTGTTGGAAGGAAATCAAAACAGGTCCTGCTAGTTGTTTGATTTAATCCAACAGATCACTAACCTATTGCAATAGATGGGTCATATATTGGAGAACTCAATGAAAATGGTTATTAATTTAATACAAATAAATGGTTATTGGAAAGGTAAAAAGTCATGATTGTTCACTTTTTTTGTATTTAAAACCATTTAAATCCATTTTTTAAATTTAAATAGTCAAAAAGTCACCAATTTTATTTAATTAAGGGATGTAATTATTAAAAAAGAGGTGAACAGTCATGGCTTTTTGACTAACACATTCAAATTCAATTCTCTATAAATAGGTCCCTCCTTACTCATTCAGTTAACTCCACTTTATTTATTTCTTGCCTCTTGTCATCTATAAAACACCATTACATCTTCAACCACTTCTCTTTAAAGAGCATATTCCTTTTTCATCCATTGAGGTATGTTTTTTTCTTTTTGTAAAACTGTCAAACTTTTTCCTTTCTTTAGTTTTTTATGTTTTTTGTTAATGCATGCGTGTTCTAGATATGGCTGATTTGGGTTAGAACATGGTGATTCTATGCGACACTGTACGGGAACTTGAAAGACAGATTCATGAACTCCAGTCGGAGTTGGGCGCCATGAGAGAAAGGCTACTTTGTAAGATTAGAAGTTCGAGGAAGGCCCTGCTACTGCCGGTTGATGATTGGACGGTTGACGATTGACAATAATAATAATAATATTAATATTAGGTTATGTTGAAACATATGACTCACCTGTTGGAATAAACTTTAGATTCTGTTGACACATGTGAGTCATGTGTGGCAATAGATAATTCATCTGTTGCATCGATGATTCATCTATTACAACAAATAACTTATATGTTGCATCAAATGATTAATCTGTTGCATTAGATGACTAATCTAGTACAACAGATGACCCATCTATTTGATTCAAGTTGTAGCACTGTAGAACCATAAACATGAACCTAACATATGAGTCTTCCGTTGGAACAGATGACTCATCTTTCATAATAGATGAGTCATCTATTCAACAAATGACTGATATATTGAATTCATGTTTGGGTTCTAATTTTCATTGTTGAAACAATAGTAGTAGCAGTGTATCCAGATAAGAAATTCAATTAAAAATTATAATTTTACTTACCAAGACTACCTATGAAGTAATGCCAAAGTGATGTACAAAATAATATTTGACCAAAAAAATTAGCCAAGTAGCAGCAGTAGCGGTAACATCAACAACAATGGTCAACAAGAAGAATATGATGATGATAATGAAGCAGAAGATGATGAATAAAGCAACCGTAATAATAAACAATAAAAAGTGTGAAGAGAGAGAAAAACAATACATGAGAAGAGAGAAATGCCACGTCTTTATTCCCTCTGTTTCTAGTTATATTAGATTTACATTTGTATCAAAATATAAATTTAAAAACTTGTGGGGTATTCTCAAACTTCCCCAATTTTCTTAATCCATAATAAAGTAATTATCACCTACACTCAATTATTAAAACTTGAGTCACCTACACCTCATTTTAAAACTCTTTTGTCACTTTTAACTCAAAACCTCTAGTTTCTTGATGTTAAATTACTTGCTTGCAAAGTTGCAATAATACATGAAAGAATAAATTGTAAAGCAATAATTTAAAAAGATAAAGTACAACTTATTGAATTATCTCCAATGTACTTTCTAGCGGCATTATCAAAGGTTAGAGTTTATTACATCTTATATGAATCTTACCTTGTTATAGAGATTTATTTTTGCTTTAGAAGAAGAATCTTCAGATAATTCTTTTGCAAAAACATAAGAGGAGGGAGACAGAAAGGAATTTTTCTTTTTGTTGCTTATTATAATTTTGGCACAAGAGTTCTCTACTTATTTAACAAATAAAACACAATGATTTAGGATGAGTCCTAATCGTTGTGTCCTATTGATGTCGCGCAAATAATATCTCACTATAAACTATAAAACGGTTGTTGTCAAATATAGAATACAACTAAGATTGGATCGATCCCACAGGGAATAGGTCGAAATATCAATCAATATGTAGTCGAGACAATTAATAACAATCTCCAGTGAAAGAGGTGGATTTTGTAAGTAATTAATTCAATAATAATTTTTTTTGATTTGTTATTAGTATGAGAGGTGCACTAAAACAATATTCCCCATGACTTCATACCTCTACAGGTTAGTTATGTTGGCAAGCTATTCTTATGAATTGCATGCAAAATCTAACAAGATAGGTTCATCTAATTATTTCTCGACCTTGATTAATGAATATCACTCTTTTCCTCTCAATCTCCAAGTGTTGCACTTCTAACTCAGGTTCTTGATCTCAGATTATCTCTCCCTGTTACGACTCAAGTTATTAGATAAAGCTTGGTAGCTTCAAATCTTTATTGTTATTTTCTTTTCCAAAATCTCTACTTCTCTCTCGAGTAAGTCTAGAATTCAGGCAAGTTCTAATATTGCACACCTGTTAGAAAAAAATCATAACAAAGAAAATACCAATACATATATGCACACTAGTATAGAATTACCATGCACTTAGACTGCTTCGTGAATTCATATTGATTTTCACAATCGTAGTTGTGGAGTTTAGCTACTTATAATTGCACGAACACAAGAATAAATTTGATAAGAAGACATAATCATGAACTTTCAATAATGAGAAAATAAATTCCAAGATCTCACTTTGAATAAAATCTCTAGAACTTTATATAGTTAATTCCAAATCCAATAATGTGCCTTAGAATCTTGAAATAATGTAATAGAAGGTAAACTAATAGAATAAAATTAATAAGAATATTTATATACAAAAAAAAATCTATCCTAACAAAATAAGATTCTATATCGATTACATCGCACGAAGAAAAGGTACGATTGTGGATAGATCCCACAATTGTCCTTGGTGCTCATGGTTAGCACTGGACTTGTGATTTCTCTCGTCTGGTCATTCTACACTTCAAATTTATATAAATTACAAATCTAAAGTTCCTTCCTACGATCTCATGGTATGATTGTGACTTTAAGGAACAATCGTGGGGCTCAATCGTCTGATCATCATCACACTTAGATCCTGCAATATTTATTTTATATTTTATTCCCATGATAAGGATGTACTATCGTGGTAAGCTCCTACGACCGTGAGTTACTTTCGTCTAATTGATTCTTAAGAACCCTTCTCTGGTTCATGTCACGACAGTCTTGGAATGACCGTGATCAAATTTCACATTTGTGATAATGGTCGTCTAATGTCTTTTTATCTAATAATCTACATTTTTCTTATCCAAACCTATTTGATATGCAAATACTCAAAAATACATCATATCTACATAATAATACCTTCGTACTTATAAATATTCGGAGTTTTAAGTATCTCAAGAGTTGTAAATCCACAATACATCAATACCCTCAACTTAAAAAGTTTGCATGTCCTCTGATAAACGAAACATACTGAATTATGACAATGTTTAACCAAGGAAAAACTAAGGTCACTATAACAGTCAAGGTTTCACAAAATCAATATCCGCATGCATTTAACCAAGAATCAGTTTATCACCCTCCATATAATCAAAATTAAACTAGTGCAGTGTATATGTAGACCATTCACCATAGCACAACGGGATCAATAAATGCCATCACATTATCAATAGGAAATCCAGTACCTAAACTAATGACATTATCCGAACAAGCAACAATCCTACACAACCACTATGTCCTCACAATAAAGAAGTCCCTATCACTTAGAATATGCAATAAATTAACAACACACTGATGAAAATAAATTTCTCACTCTCAAAAAGAAGTCAGGTCGTATGCGTTTGATACCATAGGCTTGTCTTATTTTCTATGGCGTAGGGGTCATTTGGTGTGAGGCATAATTTATAATAGTTTCAGAATAAAATATAGGATTATTTTATCTTATATTTGATTGGAGACATTAATTAGTCAAGATATTATTTATCTCATCATTTATGCGTTAGCGATGGGATAAGTTATCCCATATATATAGTGGGATAACTAATTTTGGGATAGCTAATCTCCAAATTAATTATCTCGAGATAACTTGTTCCCAACCAAACAACTCCTTAGTATTCAGCCAGTTGATTTACGATCACTATAAGACTTTTCTTAGTTTGTAATGTTGGATGGGGGTAGGTATGGTATATATGGGTACAGTGACTAACCCTCCTGGACACTACACTATTTTTGGCTTCCATTTTTTCTACCTTTATTTATTTCTTTTCCTTTTCAACACTTAAGGACTTCGGATGCGGTTTTATTTTCATAACTGACTTTTCTTCTCTTTTTTTTTTCTTTTCTTCACATATATATATATATATATTTTTTCACACCATACCACACCTGAATCCTTTTTTTTGTAACTTTTTCTTCATACCCAATCTTTTACGTACCCCTACTATATCTACCCTCAACTTAGGCAATTTACCTAAGTTAGGTGCACATTGTTCAAGGAGGGATCAGGGTCAAAGCAGGTTCATTATAAAAAATTAGAAGGTGAGTAGACTAGATCATAGAAAAGGTCTACTTAGGCTCAAAATCAGGATCAAGGTCTATTGTACTCATTCAGTAGGCTTTTAGTGGACTAATTGAAGAATGACCTATGATCCTTTCCTTATCTCCTATACTGCATCATCATCAAGACTAACCAAGTAAGTTATAGACCGCACACACAAGTTGACTTGGTAAACCTCACACTCACTTGACTTAGGGCAATGTATTCAGTCACTACCTATTAAATTCATGTAAAGTTATGCCAAATTATCACATTCATAATTCTAATGTCATGATGAGATTTAAATATTAGTTACAACTTAGATAAGCACACAACATAATACAAAGTTCACAAATATTTGGAGAGATATTATTTAAATCCTTCAAAATAAATTTTCTTGCTTATTTTATTTCCATTGCATCAAGTTCTCTTATTTTTCTCTATATTACACACAAAAATACAACATAATAACAAAAACACACAAATAAACACCTAGACTTGCCAGTTCTAACTAAGATAGCACAACCAAGGAAAAAGAAATACGACAAAAAAATCCATCAATTGTGGTATACCCCTATCCCAACTTAGAAATCATGTAATGTCCCTATTACACAAAAACATAGCAAATAAAAAACTAGGTCAAGGAATATACCTGAGGTGCATTAAATATACGTCGTACTTTAATCTATTGGGGTTTAAGATAAGACCCCTCTATTATCTGCAACTCTTGTAGCCTCGATTGCGGCCAAGGCTCTTTCTGATAAGTGGGCACAATTGGTGGTTTGTGCACTCAAATATGAGATTGGGCCAGACTCAGTATCCTCTCCAATATGGGTGAATACCTCAGTAGTAGGTGGATATCAATCATATCCTCTTATAAAACTGTCTCAGAGGTTTGCTCAAGCACTCTCTCCTTTTTTTTCTCACCCTTACTTTTTTTCTTTTCTCCTTTTATTCATTTAAGGATGTTATTATCGCTCATCTCATGAATCTCTGAATTATCCCTCTTAACTACTAGGGCCCTACTATAAATATCTAGGAATAAAGAGTTCACATCGACTATTAAATATACCAAGGATGGCATAAGTGGAGGTGGTACAATTGAGATAGTCCATTATGTAAGCTCCTTGATTCCCCCTTTAACTTAGCCAAGTCTATAGTGATAACACTCATATTTAGAATTCAAACCTTCTTTAACTTATCCATAATTTATCTATCAAAACTATCAAAGTGGGTCTAAACTACCCATAAAACTACCCTTATCTTATCTATCACATAAGGCTTTATCTCTACCACTAACTTACAGATCTGAGCATCATGCAATAGGTGGTTCCATATAATCTGCTCCAACTATGTTGTAGAAATCAAAATATATCTAGCAGTTACCAACTGTCATGCACCCTTAGGTGTTGTGGCCTGTTGGGATGATAGTGATGTAGGATCGGTGTCAGATATTGGGTTCTTACTAGTTGGGGAACCTCTCGCTACTTCTAGTATCTTAACGCCTAAGGATGAAGCCATCTGGTATCTCAACACCTAAGGCTGGAGCCATTGGGTTTCTCAAGTCCTTAATTAAAGCCATTTTTGTAATCTTTGTAGATTGGATGAACCTATCCATTGCCTATATAGTCAATAATATGCATTATACATCAACTAAGAGATAATACATGGGAATGACAACATAGTGCTGAACTATAACACTCTATCTCAAATATCCTTTGTAATGATTTACGGGATGTTTAACTCTAACTCTACTATAAAAGTAGCTACCAGGCATGCATTGGTCGCACCCAATATGTTATCATTGGTCGTGGGTGCAATACAGTGCCTCATAATTGACTACAGAGCCTTGACGGTGAACTTTTATGTGTGCTTATATATTGTTTCCCCATTTACCCATGATGCATTCTCTCTAGCTTCTGCCATATGGTCCGCTAACCACTTGTATTCATTGAAAAATCATATTCTACAGTCTCCCCAGTCGGCTCAAAAGTGGTTTTGAATAAGACATTAGATACGACCTTGACAGAAATATAAACCCCCAGACTCATATCAGGTCTAGTGGAGGATACTTTCTCATATCTTTGTCCTTGCCCGAGGAAGTCATATTCTTAATTATCCCCATACAGTTAGGGTAAAACTCCCTCACAAATTTTGGAGTGTAATTTCTAAATGGCCTAGTCATCTGAAGTTCCAGTATTTGACGAAACATTTTGTATCTTTTACATGAGATAATAGTTTATTTTCTAGCAACTATTGAAGTATTTGATGCTGGATTTTCTTATTTTCAAGAAATTAACTTAGGAGCTAGAATAAATTGGAAAAGTTAACACTGGTTGCACGCGATGGGTAAACTAATAAACCGTCGTCCTATCTATCATTCATTAGGCAGAAGGCAATATTTATTGGACTTTAGTGATGTCTAGATCGACATACCGTTAGACTTGTGATGGACCATGGCAATGGTCGTCACGCTTAAGATGGAACATCAAAATTAAAGAGTTTAGTGACATCCAAGATGACGGACCATTAGGACCATAACTGACCGTCACTGTTACCATAAGGTTGTCAGAATTAGCTCAAATCTAAACAAAGTTGACAGCGAAACCAATAGACCATCACTTCTACGATGGACCATCAGGTCAATTATCAACCACTGACGTGGCGACATAGGTTTGAATTTTAAATCCCCACTTTCTAGGAGCCTATAAATAACCAACTTAGGGTTAGATTAGGACTATTGTCAAGAGTTATAACATAGAATTCACTGAGAAACAAGTTGAATGCCTAGGGATTACACTACTTTTCACTAGTAATTTGGGATTTGGAAAACATATTGTATTTTGTAAGTATTTTTGGGTTATTTATGAAATATTTGTTGAATTTCATCTCCTTAATTATGTGTGGCTAAATCTCTCATAACTAGGGTTATGAGAGCCTTGGTATAAGTCATTGCTAGGGTTGTGGGGTTGATAAAATTCTAAAGATAAATTCAATTGCATAACTCATTCTTCAATTTAATGATTCTTCTTGGTTGCAAACTTAGGGGATGTGCCCATAAACACAACTTGCTTTGCCAGAGAAGTTGGTGTTGGGAAAAAAGATGAGTTACAAGACAATTGGAGTAACTACCCTTTGATTTTACCATTGATGCCTTAATCAGATCAATCTCTTGAGGATTTAGTTGTTGAACCAATCTATCACTTTAGTTTTGAAAGAAAAATGAATCTATCTTTGAAGGTTGAGAAACAATTAGATGGAATTACTTAAGAAGTTAATCTTACGAAATTGTTAAGTACGGATTTGTAATAACCCACAACCCTTAGTATTGATAAACCTTGGTGATCATAATCCTAGCTTACTAAATCTTATTGATTATACATTGCAATTTAAACACCAGTTCTTTATACTGTGTAAACACTCAAACCAATATTTTTAACAACACAACCCCTCTTATTTCCAAAAATTTATGAGTGACAGTCCATTAATAATCATAATACTAAGTTAACACCATATTCCCAGTGGGATTTAACCCCAACCTAGTTAGGTTATATATTTGACAATGATCGTTTACACTCTTTTAAGAGAGTTGTAATTTGGACGTATCAAAATTTTGGCATCATTGTCAGGGAATACGATTGTCAATTAATTATATGTACATTAATTGACTTTTGGTCAAGTTTCTTAATTTTACCTTTATTTGTTGTATTTGATACTTGTAGGCTCTCTGTTGTGTATGTCACAAACCCAAAGGTCAGAAGGACATTATTACCTTTCAACCCAGAACCTCAACAAATAGGGAGTATGGCTGAGCAACTAGAGGCTACAAGATGGACATTTTGGCTACTGCATAGGTCAATCAACAAAATGCAAAAAAACCTGGTGGTACGGCTAATGCTGACGATGATGATGTGGGTGATGCCGAGGTCGTTGACCCTATGAATAAGAGACATCTAGAAAATGCAGTTGTATAAGCAAATTAAAATCAATAAGCTAGAGGGAGATCAAACCGCCAACCTAAAGTGCAGTTCGATCTGGACGATGATGATGAGGCTGATTTGGATGGAGCTAGTGCAACTGGGACGATCAGTCCACCACCATTGTCTCTAGAAGTAAAGTTTCATATCACGAGCATAATGATACAACTGTTAAATTTGTAGGGACTATTTGGTGGACTACCTGGGGATGATCCTAACATGCATTTGATAAACTTTATCAATATCTGCAAATCCTTTAATAATCCTAGAGTGGGGAAAAACTCCATTTGTCTAAGGTTATTTTATTTGTCTCTATCTGGGGAGGCAACCTTGCGGTTGAATGAATTGGCACCTGATTCTATAACAAATTGGAGGCAATTAAAAGGATCTTTCCTAAAAAGGCTCTTTCTGCCTTCCAAGATGTTACAGTTGAGGGATGAGATCAATAACTTTAGAAAACTAGAAAATGAATACCTTCATGAATCATGGATAAGATTCAAAAAGAAGTTGACGCAGTGTATGAATCACAAGCTAACTGAAGAGCATCTGATGGAGTTATTTTATAGAGCTTTGAATTCTATTACAAAGCCAATTGTGGATAAAGAAGCAGAAGGAGCTTTTATGGATATTACTTTTATTGAAGCTTCAGAGATGTTGGAGAAAATAACTAAAACAAGTAGATCTTGGCATACTAGGGATTCTGAGATAGCAATCAATACTTATTCTAGTGGGATATCGATAGAGCAACATAAGAGAGAAGATAAGCATAATCAAGATATGGCGCATATGAATACCCGGATGGAATAACTTAAAAAACATTTATTATTAGGGATGGTCGAAAAGGTTAAAGTTGTGGGGTCACATAGTAGGGAAGCTAAATTTGATTCTGAGAAGAAGGTGAACTATTTGAATAACTAGGTGGTTTTTGAGCCAGTGGTCAAGGAAATCAAGGTTGAACTTATTATGATAAATCTGGTTATAGAGATCATGACCAAGAAATCTAGAAAATTAAAAATAATAGGGGTGGATTATATATACCACCAGGGATCTATGGTAACGCTGTAAATAGTTCAGGAAAAATGTCAATGGAGGATATGATGGTGAAATTATTGAAGGGAGTAGAGTCAACAAATGCTGGAGTGAGGAAAATAAAAAGTGATTTATCGACCATGAGTCAATTAGTTGACTCGCAACCATGAGTCAATTAGTTGACTCGCACTATATGTCTATTAAATAATTAGAGAAACAAATAAGTCAACTATCTTCAACATTCAACCAAAGAAAGAGTAGGACTTTGCCAAGTGACATAGTGCATAACCTGAGGAATGATGGTTAGTGTATGTCTATTACCACTAGAAGTGGTAAGATATTACTTGGACCATGTTAAAGTGCACCTATTTAAGGTAATGTGGTGGAGCTAGAAGAGGAGGTGAATGATGAATAACCAGTGTAGTCTGAGAAGATGGAAAATATAGAGAAATTATCTGAGCAGAAACAAGTTAATGATGTATAGAAAAACAAAGGAAATAAGGTTGAGGCCACTTCAAAGTGAATGCCAAAGCTACCCCATCAATTTCCATATAGATTTAAGAAGAAAGCAAATGAGGTTAAGTTTAGTAAATTCATGGCTATGCAGAAGTAGTTGACAGTGAATGTGCCTTTTGTTGAGGCACTAGAGAAGATATTGAGATACTCTAAGTATATGAAAGACCTTGTGACTAATAAAAGAACTGTGAGCTACGAACCTGTGGATAACCTTCATTATTGTAGCACTATCACTACAAGATCATTAGTGCAGAAGAAAGTTGATCTGGGAGCATTCACTGTTCCTTGCACTATCAGAGCATTTCGCTTTGTGAAATCTCTTTGTGATCTTAGAGCAAGCATCAACCTGATTTCTTTGGCGATCTTTAATCAGCTGGGTTTAGGAGATCCTAAGCCTACTACTATGTGACTTTTGATGGCAGGAAAGTCGGTGAAGAGACCGGTGGGAAATCTATATGATGTACTGATGAAAGTGGTTACCTTCAAATTTCTGGTGGATTTCATAATTTTGGATTGCAAAGTAGATTTTAAAGTACCCATAATCTTGGACAGACCTTCTTTGGCGACCAGAAGAGTATTAGTTGATTTGGTGTTAAATGAACTAAAATTTAGGCTAAATATAAAGAAGTCATCTTTGATGTGTGCCAATGTATGAAGAAACTGAAGGAAATGAGTGTTATTTCATCAGGTCCAGTTGGTGAAGGTCACAAGAGAATATGGATACCGAAAAACCCGTTGCTTTAGCGGATTGCCCGTGACTAGCTCTCCCTTTTCTTCACTCCCTACTTATTGACTTTATCTACCTATATATTTCTACTTTACTATATATTTAAAGTCATTAAGGAACCTAATATTGATGTTATTTATGAAGATGATCTGAAGGTGCCAATTGAGGAAAGGTTTGTTGTGGAAACCTTAGTTGCAGTTCTGATGAATTTTGATAGTAAATGAATGGAAGAGTACAATGAGATTGTATGTGCCTTGACTGGAATAGGGTCGTATGGATATGCCTGCAAAAATCTGGATTCGGACTTGAAAAATTATCCAACACCGCCTGCTAAGGCTTCCATTAAAGATCCATCTGTGTTGGAGTTGAAGGAGTTCCCGGTTCATCTGAGGTATGTGTTTCTAGGTGATGGAAACACTTTACTAGTAATTATTGCAGTGTGTTTCCAAGAAAGAAGGCATGACAGTAGTGGTAAATGAGAGGAATAAGCTAATTCCACTCTGACTGGTGACTGGTTGGCGAGTATGTATGGATTATAGGAAATTGAATTCCTGGACGTTGAAGGATTATTTTCCAATGACCTTCATGGACAAAATGCTTGACCGGTTGTCAGAAAGGGGTTGGTATTGCTTTCTCGATGAATACTCAAGCTACAATCAAATATCAATTGCACCTGAGGACCAAGTGAAAACCACCTTCACTTGTCCCTATGGAACCTTTGAATTCAAGTGAATATCATTTGGTTTATGTAATGCACCGGTTATGTTCCTAAGGTGTATGATGTCTATATTCTCAGACATGGTGGGCGACACTTTGGAAGTATTCATGGATGATTTTTTATGGTAGGTGATTCATTCGAATGTTACTTGGTGAATCAAGGCAAGGCACTACAGTAGTGTGAAGAGTTCAACCTCATCCTAAATAGAGGCAAATACCACTTTATGGTGAAGGAGGGCATAGTGTTGGGACACAAAATTTCAGCAAAAGGAATCGAGGTTGATAGAGCTAAGATCAAAGTAATTGAAAAACTACCTCCTGCTATCTCAGTTAAAAGAGTACATAGTTTCCTTAGCCATGTAGGTTTGTACCAAAGTTTTATCAAGGATTTTTCCAAAATTGCAAAACCACTTTGCAAGTTGTTGGAAAAAAAGAGCAAGTTCATGTTTGATGATGACTGTATGGAGGCATTCCAATGCCTTAAATAAAAGTTGGTTGCTGCACCTATCATCATTGCTCCAAATTGGTCTAATCCATTTAAATTAATGTCTAATGCAATTAGGGTTGCACTTGAAGCTGTTCTCGAACAAAAGAAGGGGAAGATGTTTCACCCCATTTATTATGCTAGTAAGGCTTAAAATAGAGCACAAAAGAATTACAGTGTGATAGAATAGGAACTCTTAGCTGTGGTTTACACGTTTGAGAAATCTCGGGCGTATCTATTGGGAACTGAGGTGGTAGTTCACTAACCTTGCAACACTGAGATATCTAATGGAAAAGAAAGATTCTAAGCCGAGACTTATAAAATGGGTGCTGTTACTTCAAAAGTTTGACTTCGATGTTAAAGATCGAAAAAGATACACAATCAAGTAGCAGACCATTTATCTAGCTTAGAGAATGATCAAACGTCTATGGAGAAGTTGGAAATTAATGATTATTTTTTGAATAAGTAGGTCCTTGCTGCTACCCTTGATTTGGTGCCATGGTATCCAGATTTGTCTAATTTTGTAATTAGTGATATCATAAAAAAAACCTATCATTTCATCAGAAAAAGTTTATATATGATGTTACTAGGTATTTTTAGGAAGAGCGTTATTTGTTTAGATGTTGTCCTACTAACATTATCAGAAGATGTTACCGGAGGTTAATATGAAAAGTATTTTGGAGGCTTGCTATTCTTTCCTAGTTGGGGGACACCATGCAGGTGATCGGACTAGAAGAAAGATTTTACAAAGTGGTTACTATTGGCCTTTAATTCATAAAGATGCTTATGATTTTGTGAGCGCTTGTGATCAATGTTAATGATAGGGATCTATCTGCAGACATCACGAAATAACAATGACTAAGATGTTCGAGGTAGAGCCGTCATGTTGTCCATCACTCAATGGCCCATAAAGGGTGTATTTTAGATAAATAACTCAGCAACAGTGATGGACCACCACAAGCATGACGGCTCATTACTTTGACCGTCATAAACAGTCCACTTGACGTACAGTCTGGATAAGCACTGACAGGTAAACTGATGGATCGTTACTTTAGTGATGAACCATCGCTATGACCGTCAGTATGAGGTGAATTAGTCATCGTTCTGGTAAGCTGTGAAGGCTAAACTAATGGACCATCACTTAGTGTTGGCCCGTCGCTTAGGCCATCAATCTGAGGTTTAGTTAAATTAATTGGGTCAGCTCAAACTCATAATTTTGGGTCAATTTGGTCCCAATGAAGCACCTGGACCAATCCATTTATTATTAACGATAAGAAGGAAGGCATTTTTATGCACGTATGTGCCTCTTTACCTCCTAAAACGGTTGAAACTCGTGTGTAATTATTTATTTTAAAGTGTATTGATTTTCTCATTGACTCTCAAGTTTCCTCTCTTCACTATTTTTACCTGACAACCATCTTCTTGATTTCCATCATTCACTAGTTGCATAATCTCATCACTTAAATTCTAGGGTTAACTTTGGGTTAAACTATAAAACTTTTAAGGAGCGTGAAGTAGCATTCCAAGGGCAGGTATGATTCTGTAATGTACTCTTTATTTTTTATGTTCTAAATGCATCAAAGAAGTGAGTATGAATTGTTGTACGATTGAAGTTTATTTTAGTTAAAGTATTGGTTTTGCATCTGAGTTAAAGGATGTGTTTTACACTGGTGTGGCTTGTCGTGGGGTGAAGTCTGATTAACCTATTTTATTATGTTGTTTTGGATTAAAATTGAAGGATATTTGATGACAATTATCAAATTTATGACATAGGCACACCAAGTGTTCGTTGAAATGCCCCTAAGAATATGACACTGAAATGGTTCCATCGACGGCCAACATGATGGATCGTCACTAGTATGGAAGACCATCACTTCGATCGTCAACAAGTAAAAATAACAATGCTTTTCTAGTTAAATGCAATGATCGTCATGATGGACTGTCACTGGTGCGATGGACCATTAACTTTAGGCTGAGATTCTGTTTAACTACGACGACCGTCATGATGGACCATCACTAGTGCGACGGACCGTTAACTCGACTGTCATCCTTGAACAGTTTACAATATTTTGTTCCATTTATTTGTCACTGATAACCGTGTGGTTTGGTCTATAAAAATCAAGTACCATGACTCAAAATCTTCCATTGAGGAGAGGTGGTGGGAAATCTCAATAAGCTCGAGGCACCATCACTTCAAGAGCTAAAAGTGAACAAGAAAGGGATGCTGAAGCACCAGCTTATCGTACTCGACAAAGCAAAAAAAGCAAGTACTTTCCCAGTTTGAGGAGTGTGAATAATCAAGTACGGGAGCCTTTAGTGAAAGAAGTAGTAGTGAAAGTACAAGTTCGAGCCCTAAGGATTAAAGGGTAACTGAAGAAAATTGTGATCCAGTTATAGAGTCAAAATAGGAAGAAGAAGATACAATCTGGAGTAAGGACCTGGAGGTGCGGGAATCCATTATATAGAAGGTCGAGGGTGCAAAGAAGCATTTTTTTGATGGGCTCCAGCCTACTCAGAATAGACCTATGAAGAGGTCAATTGCAGAAGAGTATCAGATTGTCATAATAGATCTTCATGAGTACTCAAACTTAGAAAGGAGATTTAATGAATATGGGCTAGCCTGTTTGGGTAAGCCTTCTGGGATGTATTATCCAAATATGGTATATGAATTATTTACTAATTATTTAGTAATATTGGAGAAAAATTGCCCCAAGGGTTCTTGAATTACAGATATGAGGAACAAAACACAATTTTTGGTGTGAGGGGTAATGGTATATATCTCTGATCGCATGATCAACATGATGTTATTTTCCCCAGAGTATGTAGCACCTGTCATCACACAAAATTAATGTATAGGATAACTAAGATAGCTACCAAAGACCATGGTTGGCTTAGATTCTCACAGATGATGGTAACTTATCATGGCTTTAGGGCAAAAAACAGATTGTAAAGTCGTCTTTAAGTTTTAAGGAGAAATATTAGTGGGCCATAGTTATATTGAGGATTATGCCTACTGGATGAGATGCTAACCTGGATAATCAAAGGGCAATATTGGCGGCAAGCATGATAGAGGGTTTGAAGAATGACTTTGGGAAAATAATTGGTGACGAAATATTTGTTTGTTCTCATAAGTGTTTGATCACAAAGTTTTGTATGCAATAAAATGTGCCTATACTTAAAGGGGTGGATAGTAAGATTCAGGCTTCTAGAAGGCAAGATATTGAGCGGACAAAATATGACTCTAAATTTGAAATGCGAGTCCATAAGCCTCCAACATATGCGACACAGATTGCACCTACTCCAGAGGCTTCAGATGTGCCTTCAGGTATGTCATTGCCTTTAGTCACTTATGTTCTATAGGGTACTTCTATAGGTTTGGGTTCTGTACCCCTAATGGGAGATACATCAGACACTGCTTCTATACCACCAAGATATTTAGAGTATAGGTTGACTCTGGAGAACTTTATGAAGATGGTAAAAGTTCAAAAGAAATTGAAGTGAGAGCTGAGCATTTGGGCAAAGGAATTTTAAGCTATTTGTGGACAAAATAATGGAAGAAGATGTAAATCCGTATAAAAACTTGCATGCAAGTAAGGATCACATGGAAAAGTGTGTAAATAACAGGTTGAGAGAGTTGTCAGTTCTAGATTTTGCAAGATTTACAAATGAATTTGAACAAGCATAGGTAGACATTGCTAAACTAAAGAAGAAGCCACTTCTAAGTACATTTAATCCATCATTGCTAGTGAGTGATGAGAAAGAAGATATTGTGGACCTTATGGGCAGGCCTTTTAAAGAGAAAGGTAAACAGGTCAATAAAAGCGATGACAAAAGGTCATAGAGGAAGAAAATACGTAGAGATAAAACACCAGAACAAATAAATGTAGAAAAGCACTAAAAATATCAAAGAAAGATGAAGAAAAAGAGTAAGAAGAGAATTGCTGATAAAGAAGCTGGGGTGTCCACTAGTTCAGTGCAAGGAAGTGGGCATAGGCCAAAGTCGGTACTGATCCTATCCCTATAACTAAAGAAGAAACTATTTTGAGTACCCCAGTTATAGAGGAGGTTACTGTTGATATAACTGAGGCCAAGAAGGCCTCTCCTAACTCGACAGATTCACAAAACTAATGGCTATTCAAGTATTCTTCTCCCTTATACTTTATTTATGATACATTAAGGACAAAGCATTTTTTAGTAGGGGTGGGGTACTTGTTATGTGAAGTATGTCACCACAGGGTTTTTTGTTGCCTATGTTCTTTTCCCCCGTGTGCTATCTAGGAGAACCGACATGTTTAGGATTTTGATTTTATAATGAGTTGTGTGATTATAAATATGTATGCATTTCATTATGTCATTTGATATTTAAGGTGTTGTCTTTTTATGTACATACCATGTGTGTTGAAAATAAAATGTTGTGGAACTGTGGATTTTTAAATTTTGAAAAAGTTGCTTTAAAATGTTTATTTTGGTTATTTGATGTACTTACCTTGTGATGATTGACCATCGTGAATCTATGCTTGAAATTATAGTGTTGAGCTTGTGAAAACCTGATCTTGATAACGCAAGTCTGAAAGTCAGTAGTATGAGTACTATTTTATTGCCAGTGTGCGTGAGGATTGGATGCATTTCTTACATTGTGTATATAACTAGAACTTGGCCAGTTCATTTGTGTAATGTTGTAGTTGATTAAATAGGATAGGATAACATGCCATCTTTCAATGTTAGTCCACTAAGTCTTAAAAGCCCTACTAAAATGTATATTTTTCCTTCGAACCATTTTGAGCCTATAGCATTTTTATCCAACCCCGATAACTCTTTTTTTTTTTTTTTTATTGTTAACACCTTATTTTAGCCTTGATCCATTCTTGGACATTGTTTACCTCAACTCAGGAGAAATGCCTATGTTGAGGGTGGCTACTGTTAAGAAGTTAATGAGTAGAAGAAAGTGGTTTGGTTTTTCTGAGTCATCTCATTTGGACCTAATCCTTTAGGATACTGTGTACCTCCACTTATAGCATCAACATAAGTTGAGGGTGGCTGATGTAGATAACATAATTACAAGAGAAGAATTCTCCTTATAAAAGGGTTTTAAGATAATATAAATCAGAAAGTAGAAAGAGTGATGCAGAATGAGAAAGAAACTGAAAGAAGTGAAGATGGTGAGCAACATTAATGACAAGGAAGGTAAAGTCACTATTCCAAAAACATCTCTCACCTGTAATCAAAACCTCATTACAAGCTGTGAAAGACCTGCTTTGATCTTTGCTAATCAACTATAGGCAATACAGGATGATAAGGGCAAGCTTATGGGTGTGTGTGCTTAGTTTGAAATTTTCTTTGTGAGAGTGAGAGTTCTGATTTTTAGCCCGTAGTCTAAATGATTAAGTGTGCAGTGGACTTCTTTGAATATGAGGGCAAATTGAACTGTACTTGTCATTACTATTTCTTTTAGACTTTGTGTCCCATGAGTATGTATGTTAGCTAAGTTATAGAGTAATACCAAGCATGGATTCCTTTGCGTTAATAATGCAAGAGTACAGTACAAACTAATTGGTAGCTTAATGCGAGTTCCAACAACTATTTTTACCAGTCATTTTCTGGTTACACATGTGGTGAGGTGTGGAGTTGTTTGAGGATAAGAAATTGTCTTAAGTTGAGGTTGTTGATGTTCCGGCATTTGATGGAATATCTTGCATCTTTTACATGAGATAATAGTTTATTTACTAGCAACTACTGAAGTATCTGATGTTGGATTTACTTGTTTTCAGGAAATTAACTTAAGAGCAAGAACAAATTGGAAAGTGAACACTGGTTGCATGCAATGGGTGAACTGACGGACCATTAATTTTGCAACGGAAAATCATCCTGTCCGTCATTCATTAGGAAGAAGGCAACATGTATTGGACTCCAACAATGGCTAGATTGATAGACTATAGAACTTGTGTCAAGCCATAATAATAGTCATCACACTTAAGCAGGAATAACAGAATTAAAGAATTCAGTGACGGCCAGACTAACAGGCTGCTAGGACCATGACTGACCATCACTATTATTGTTAGGTTGTCAAAACATAATTAGCTCAAATCTAAATAAAGTTGACGGCAGAACCAATGGTTAAAATGAGGAAAATATGCAAGTTTTAACACTTTTGATGCTTAAAATGAGGAAAATATACAAGTTTCTGAGGTTTTTTTGTTAGATATGATGCATTTTGGGTATGTTTTGTAGGAAATCATGATTTGGATGTTAAGTTCAAGAAAAATATGAAAAGAGGTGTTTTGACCACTTATTGGAGCAATTATGGATGTTCGGGACATTTTCCATCTTGTTCGTGATCAAACCATGTGCGGAAACTGAAGAAGAGATGAAAATATGACTCCCAACACTTTCTAAGTCAACATATGGACTTGAAGTAGCACTTGTGGACCATATGTGGGCAAAGCAAGTACAAAAGTCCAAAATCTTGAGAGTTGACTTGCAGGAAAATTCTAGTCTGGCACTTACAATCGCCACTTGCGCCCTCACTGCTGACCGCAAGTGCCACCTGTACCCAGGGATAGTGCGTAAGTAGCAACCATAAGTGGCCATTGACCCTATTTTATCCTATTTCATTCGGGCTTTGATTTTAGGGTTTCCTCATGTACTATAAATACCCTTTATGTGTTTTTTCGTAGGAGTTACACACTTTTGATATTCAAAAATATATTTTTATTCCAAGATTATATTTTGATCTTGGGATTCTCTCGTATTGACTGCAATTGATTAATTAGTTAGGGTTGTGGGTTTTCTACTTCTTATTATTGTGATTTCATCGATGCTTTAATTATGAATATTTTTGAGTATTTCATAAACATGAGTAGCTAAAAACCCATAGCTAGGGTTACGGAAACCCTGGTGGATTGACGAAGTAGGGAAGTGCTATCGCTGTTATGAATTGATACCCATGCATTGTATTATCTTCACTATAATAGTTATTCTAGCTGTTACAAATGTTAGGATCCTGCCTAGATTATTGCTATTTACTCTAAAAGAGGAGTAGTGACTAGGAAAAGATAATGATAACAATAATTTGGAGTTTAACTGTCGATCCATGCTTCTAGTTATTATCTAAGTAAGATGGTTAGCTTTTATCTAATAACTAGAGACTTAAAAAGTAATAGCTAACTTGGATCAAGATAAGAGTTAGTAAAGCAACATCCTGAGGCTCAAAGGGTAAAGGGTAAAATCCTTCTACTCGTCCAAAAGACTGTAGAAGGTACATAACTTATCAATTTTTCATGCAAGGTATCGGGTTGGTTCAACAAAGCATGATAAGCCTACGGAGTTGAGAAGCCAGGGGGAACACAATCCTAGTGTTCACTTATGATTGATTATATCTGAAGTTGGTATTTGTTACTTGTTTGATATTAATACTCAAAATCCTCCATTTACCCTCCAGTATCACCCATTGATTACAATAACCGAGAGCCGTGAGTCCACATATTCCCTTGGGATTGTACTCCAACCTTTGTTGGATTACTATATTTGGCACTGAACGTATCATCTTCTGAGATGAGGTATAGCTTGGATGTCACCAAATTTTGGCACTGTTGTCGGGGAATACACTATTGATTTGTGAATTAAGTTGTCGCAATTTTTGTGTTTTTATTTTTTTTCTTAGTTGGTCATACAATGGATATGTCAGGCACACGGAGTAGAGATTATCCGTTACTCCCACTGAATTCGATTCCAAGGAGGATCCTACAAACACCTAGTAGGATGATGGAGTTGAAAAGAGGTAATTTGCCCCTCCTTCTCCTAAAGGAGTTAAGGACATTGTTAATTGACAGACTGGTGCGATTTTAGCTCAAGCTTAAAATAAGAGGAAGGTAGTAGAAGAAGCTCAATATATAGCTCGGGAGGCAGAGTTAGATGAGCAGAGACATGCAGCAGACCACCGAGCAGTACTCGATGTAAATCAGAATAGATTCAGAGAAGGCCGACCTTAAATGATCCCAGCATATCAGTATGTTTAATAGTATGTAGATGATGAAGAAGATTTAAATTATGTTGAGCCAACTGAGACTAGAGACATTATCCCTCCTATTTTACCCATAGATGTCAAGTTTAATATTTTAAGTGCTATGATCCAGCTCCTATACTTGAAGAGTGTGTTTGCGAGGTTGCCTGCAGATAACACAAACACGCATCTGGAAAATTTTACTGGGATCTGCACTTTGTATACCATAATTGGGGTAGATTAGGAGGCACTGAGACTGAGGTTGTTTCCCTTCTTGCTTACTGGAGATGCATCTTTATGGCTAGGGTAATTTCCATGTGGGTCTATCACTACATGGAGCAAGTTACGCAAAAAATTCTTGAACATGTTTTTTCCTCCATCTAGGGTATTGCAGCTCAAAGAAAAGATTTATAAGTTTAGGTAGCTACGGTCAGAATCTATGTATGAGGCATGGTTTAGGTTTAAGAAGAAACTAGTATGGTGCCCAACTACTAGATTTTAGGGACACGCTTATTGGAGATCTTCTATAGATCCCTGACTATCAATTCTAGAGTAATGGAAGACACTATCTCTAGAGGAGCCTTCATAAAATTATGATGGGAGATGGCTTCAAGTATAATAGATCAGATCTCATTAACTAATTGAGGGTGGGAAACTCAGAAGGTTGAGAGAGGTTCTAACATTTATGCTATTGGAGCTTCTGGTGAATGGAGAGTAGATGAGGATGCTATAGCTCAGGAGATTTCACTATTGAGGGTGGACATTGGTGAGTTGGCCAAATAATTTACAATAATAAATTCTACAAAGTTTGATACAATAGGGGCATAGAGTGCAGCTTCTAGGGTGCATAAGTCTGTGTTAGATGAGGAGGCAAAGTATGTGGATCATCAGTTGGCAGGTCTTTGAGCCCAAGGCAAAGGGAATCAGGGTTGGAACTGTGATGATAGAGGCAAATACATTCCACCTGACAGACGAGATACCGAATCAAGAATAGAAGAGATGTTGGCTAAACTAATGAAGGTTCAAGAGAGCTAGGAAACTTTCTTTAAAGAACTCAAGGCTTATATTTCAGGACTAACCTAGAAGGTTGAGTCACATTCAACTACTATTAAGTAGTTGGAGCAACAGTATGGAAAAATCTCTGCCACTTTAGCCCAATGACAGACAGGTGCCCTACCTAGTGACTGTGCAGAATCCTCCAACACTGGTTCATTGTCTAGATATTAACGCTAGGGTTAATTCCCCACCTAATGAGTATTTTTTGCCTACCACTAATGAGCCAAAGAAGGATAATATTTTATGGATGTTCCATCTGAAGCTGAATTTGAAAAGATGGGTTGTAGTGATGATGATTTTGAGAGTGATGATAATGACAACTGGGTTTCAGAAGAGCTCCAAAATGTAGTGGAATAGTTTGGCAAAAATTTTCATGCACCATCAGCAGAAAAGAAGGAAACCCAGGAGCAGTTACCATCCCATGTTCTATTGGGACTTATGACATATCAGACTCTATGTGATTCAGGAGTATGACTAAATATAATGCCACTGGTGATATACAAGGAATTGGGGTTTGGAAAACACAAGCCTACATCTGCAAGGTTGTTGATGGTTGATTCATCTGGTAAGGAGCTAGTAGGTATTATGTGTAATGTAGAAGTAAGGGTGTCATTATTCACTTATCTAGCAGATTTCATGATTTTAGACTGTGAAGTGGATACCCACTCTCTGATTATCTTAGGTAGGCCCTTCTTGTCCACTAGTCATGTGTTAATTAATATGGACCTATAAGAGATCACTTTTAAATGGAATAATGAGCAAATAATATTTAATATATGCATGATAGTTCAGCAACCTGATGATATAAGAGTGTTAGCAATGATTGGTGTAGTGGATGATGATGTGGTTGTAGTGGATATGCCTCTTTAGGAAAGATTAAAGGTAGAAACATTAGCAGCAGTGATCATAAACTTTGAGAGTGATGAGATAGATAAATATGATAAGATGGTTCATGCACTACAAGGCATAGGTTTTTACAAATATGCCCCTAAGAAGTTGGATCTTGACTTGAAGAACAGAACTACACCTCCTGCAAAGTCATATATTAAGGAGCCACTAGTATTGGAATTGAAGGCCCTCCCCTCACATCTGCAGTATGTATTTTTAAGGGCCAACAAAACCTTATCGGTGATTATTGTAGTAGATTTAGGAGGAAGATAAGTGGAGGCTTTGACATCAGTATTGAAGAAATTCAACAGAGCAATTGGGTGGACCATTGCAGATATTGTGGGGATTCCACCAGGGTTATGCACACATTAAATTCAGCTTGATCCAGACAACATTCCCAGTATTGAGCACTAGAGGTGACTGAATTCCCCTATGTAGGAGGTAGTAAAAAAAAATACTTAAGTGGATAGATACTGGGGTGGTTTTTCCCATTGTAGACAGCACGTGGGTGATCCCAATTCAATGCATGCCAAAAAAGAGGAATTATACTGGTTCTAAATAAAGAGAATGAATTAGTACCCATGACGCTAGTGACCGATTGGAAAGTCTGCATGGATTACAAAAAGATGAATAAGTGGACACAAAAGGACCACTTCCCTATGCCGTTCATGGATTAGATGCTGGACAGATTAACAAGCAGGGGCTGGTATTGTTTTATTGATGGGTATTTGGGTTATGATAAAATTATGATTTCTCCCGAAGACTAAGAAAAAACTACTTTTACTTGCCCCTATGGGACCTTTGCATTCAAGAGTATGCCGTTTGGGTTATGTAATACGCCTTCCACTTTTACGAGGTGTATGATGTCAATATTCTCTGATATAGTGGAATACACTATTAAAGTATTCATAGATGACTTTTCAGAGGTTGGGGACTCATTCGATAATTGTTTGGCCTATTTAACCAGTGCACTGTAGAGATGTGAAGAGTGCAATTTGGTACTAAACTAGAAAAAATGCCACCTTATGGTGAAAGAAGGTATCATACTAGGGCACAAGATCTCCAAACATGGTGTTGAGGTAGACAAAGCAAAGATTATGGTGATTGAAAAATTGCCACCGCCAGTGTCTGTTAGAGGCATACGGAGCTTTTTGTGTCATGCAGGTTTTTATAGAAGGTTCATCAATGACTTCTTTAAAATTGCAAGTCCTTTATGCAAAATTTTAGAGAAAGAGGTAAAATTTTTGTTCGATGATTCTTGTCTCAAGGCATTCAAACACCTAAAGGACCGGTTGATTTCGAGGCCCATCATTGTGTCTCCTGACTAGTTTGCACCATTTAAGGTAATTTGTCATGCGAGCGGAGTGGGCTTGGGAGATGTTTTAAGCTAAAGAAGAGAAAGATATTGCATCCTATCTACTATGCCAGCAAAGCTTTAACTCATGCACAAAAAAATTATACAGTTACAAAACTAGAGCTACTTGCGATGGTTTTACTTTTGAAAAATTTCAGGCACTTGATTGGGACTAAGTTCATAGTGCTTACTAACAGTGTGAAATACCCTGGTTTCTATACCTTAGAAAATTTTCTTGATTTATGGTTTTTGGGAAAGATATAATTTAGGGAACGAGTCGTATTCTTGGGTACGGGTGGTATAGTCCAGTCATATTGGTGCATACAGGTTGTTTGGTTTCTTTATTAAACCTTAGACTTGGTAACTTAGGTTGGATCTGAGTATGAGTGTCTTACTATGAGCCGTAAGCTAGGGTATGAGTCGTACCCAAGACTCGTATGATGGTCAGTGTTCAAACCTCCTGGATTCTATTCTGCCAGGGGTACGATTTATAGGTACTAGTTGTTCTCTTAGATACGACTTGGGTTTGGGTGTGTCTTACCTTGGAAAGTTTTGGGTCCAAGAGAGAAAGCCTAGGGTATGAGTGGTGGTTACAACTCGTACAGGATGGATGCAACTCTTAAGGGTCAATCTTACCATATGACGAGAATTAAGTGCAGTTTAAGTGAGGGCAATCTGGATATTTTACCACTTATCCTAATGAGTTCCCATGACTTATATTCCTATTGGGAGGTTATTTACCCTACTATTCTATTCTTAAACACCTAGAAAACACACTTAAATCCTCTCTAGAGTTCTTGGGCAAAGAAAGCTAGGGTTTCATCTTAAAGAGTAAATTAGGGATTGTTTTGATAATTCTCTATCATCATCTTGGTTTAAGGCATGTTCTCTTCCCTCATAGTTAGTTCCAACTAAAGGCATGGTTTTATGCAATGTTTTCATGATTTGAATGTTGTATGATTTTTGGTTTTCAAATATAATTTGGGGTTTTTGATTATAAATGCAATGCTTTGTTATGGTTTTCCCATGTTTTAATTATGGTTTTATATGCATTAATGGTGGTTTTGGATAATTGGTTGCATGTGAATGGTTATTTGGTAATGGACTTTGGTTTTGGAAATACTATACCCCAATGTGTTTGATAAAATGTCTATAGCAATGCTTTCTATATAATATTGGTTTTTCAATGGAACTTATGCATGGTTTAAACTTGGTAATGGAACCCTAAAAGATATGAATAGTTTAAATAGTTTTGGAATGGTTTGGCTTAATAAACATACTTGTGGGGTACATGGGAATCCCCCAAGTTGATTGGATAATATGATCTATGGGTACATGGGAATCCCTTGAGTGGGTGACTAATGTAGAAGCGAGAGTGGGTCAGTCAGTTTTTTCATGCCCTTCTTTCCGATTCTATGGTCGTCTTTATCGATGCTTTTATGATGAAGGCAGGGACAAGTTTTTAAAATGTATCTAGCCAACCTATATGCTTAAGAATTATTCGGTTTGTAAGGGAACTTCGGGAGCGATCAAATATCCAGTTGCTTCATCTTCTGCTCTGCGCCTAGTGCTGTGGCTTCGATATCTACTCCTTCTTTTGGTATCGATACAAGACAAAATAAGTTGTATGCTCTTGCATCTCGGTAGAAATCTGAGGCATCACCTAATGCCATTACTGGTATGTTATAACTCTTTTCTTGTTATGTGTATTGTCTGCTTGATACGGGGTCCACTTTTTATTATGTGATCCTATTTATAGTTGTATGTATTAGTTTTGATCCTGAGGTTGTTTTGGATCCTTTTTTTATTTACACCCTGGTAGGTACTCGGTTTTTATTGGGAGATTCTATAGGGGTGTGTGGTATCTGTTGGTAGCAAACAGACCTTCTTAGATTTATTTGAGCTAGATATGGTAGATTTTGATGTTATTCTGGGGATGGATTGGTTACACTCTTGTTACATGTCCTTGGATTATCGGACCTATTTGGCTGTCTTTAGGTTCCCTAATGAACCTGTTATAGAATGGGAGGGTGGTTCCCTAGCTCCTAGGGGGAGGTTTATTTGGAGATTAATCTCCAAAGGTTGTCTTTATCACTTGGCCCGGGTTAAAGATTTTAACTTGAAGGGTCCTTTTCATTCAGTTCTGGTAGTAAATGAGTTTTGTGAGGTCTTTTCGGATGATTTTCCCAGTGTTCCTCCGAATAGGGAAATAGAGTTTGGTATTGATTTAGTTCCAGAAACTCGTCCAATATCTCTTCCTTCTTATAGAATAGCTCTGATTGAGTTGAGGGAACTTAAGGAGAACCTTAAGGATCTTCTGGATAAGGGGTTTATTCATCTTAGTATATCCCCGTGGGGTGCATCAGTGTTGTTCATACACAAGAAGGATGGTTCCCTTCGAATGTGCGTTGACTATCAGTAGTTGAATAAGGTAATGGTCAAGAACAAGTATCCTCTTCCAAGGATAGATGACTTGTTTGATTAGTTACAAGGTGTAAAGTTCCTCTCTAAGATAGATCTTCAGTCTGGTTATCATCAGCTTAAGATTAGGGAGGACGATATCCCTAAGACGACTTTTCATACTCGATATGGGCACTTTGAATTCTTGGTAATGTCATTTGGTTTGACTAATTCCCCGATGATATTTATGGATTTGATGAATAGGGTTTTTAGGATGTTCTTGGATCTCTTTGTCATTGGGTTTATTAATGATATTCTGGTTTATTCAAGAGTGTGGTAGATTATGCTAATGGTATTACAGACCTTGAAGGAACAACAATTGTATGCCAAGTTCTCTAAATATGAATTTTGGTTGAACGTTGTGACCTTTCTTGGTCATATTATTTCTAGTGAAGGGGTCATGGTGGATCCTCCAAAGGTGGCAGTGGTTAAAAGGTGGCCTAGACCCACAACTCCAACCGACATTCTGAGCTTCTTGGGTTTGGCTGGGTATTATTAGCGATTTGTGGAAAGCTTTTTAATGATAGCTGCTCCTTTGACGAAGTTGACTCAGAAAAAGGTAAAGTTTTCTTGGTCGGATGCTTGTGAGGGGAGTTTTGAGAAGTTGAAAGATAAGCTAACTTTGGCTCTGGTTTTGACATTGCCTGAGGGAAGTGAGGGGTTTGTGGTTTATTATAATGCATCTAAGTTGGGACTTGGTTGTGTCTTGATGTAGCATGGAAAGGTGACTGCCTATGCTTTTAGGTAGTTGAAGGTGTATGAGAGAAATTATCCTACTCATGATTTGAAGATGTTAGAGGTGGTTTTTGCTTTAAAAATCTGGTGGCATACTTGTATGGAGTGCACGTAGACATCTTTTCTGATCATAAGAGTCTACAGTATGTGTTCACACAGAAGTAGATAAATCTTAGGTAGAGAAGATGGTTGGAGCTTCTCATGGACTATGATATGAGTGTTCACTCTCACCTAGGTAAAGCTAACATGGTTGCTAATGCTCTTAGAAGGTTGTTCATGGGAGTTTGGCTCATGTGGAGAACGAAAAATAAGAATATGTGAAGGATATTCACCACTTGGCTAATCTTGGAGTTCATCTTTTAGACTCCGAGGATGGTGGGGTGATGGTATTGTCTCTTGGTGCAGAGGTTAAGGAGAAACAAGTGCTAGATCCTGTCTTGATAAAAATCAAGATCAGTGTGGGTATGCAAAAGGTAATGGTCATTGAGATCAGTGGCGATGGTACTTTAAGGTACCAAGGGAGGTTGTACATTCCTGATGTCAACGGTTTGCGGCAAAGGATCTTGGCCGAGGTATATGAATCATGCTATGTTATCCATCCCGATTCTATGAAGATGTATCATGATCACAAGGAGATATATTTGTGGAATGGTATGAAAAAGGATGTGGCTGATTTTGTAGCCAAGTGCATGGTGTGCCCACAAGTTAAAGTTGAGCACATGCGGCCTGGTGGGTTGTATCATGAAATTGATTTTCTTGAATGGAAATGGGAGGTAATCAATATGGATTTTGTTATCAGTCTTATTCAGTCGCGAAACCAATTTGATTTGGTTTGGGTCATTATGGATAGAATGACGAAGTTTGCTCACTTCTTGCCAGTGAGAACTACCTTTTTAGCGGAGGATTATGCAAAGTTGTACCTTTAGGAGATTATGAAGCTGGATGGGGTATCTATTTCGATTATCTCTGATTGTGGTACGTAATTTTCATCTCATTTCTAGCGGTCTTTCCAGAAAGGGTTGGGTACCAAGGTTTGTCTGAGTATTGCTTTCCATCCGTAATCAGATGGGAAAGTAGAGAGGATAACTCAGACATTGAAATATATGCTTCGGCCATGTGTGATTGATTATGGTGGCAATTGGGTTGAGCATCTACCTTTTGTAGAGTTTGCTTACAACAATAGCTATCATTCTAGTATTGGTATGGCCCCTTTTGAGGTATTGTATAGTAGGAGGTGTAGTTCACCTATTAATTGGTTCGAGCTTAGTGAGGCAAATATGTTCGATCTGGATTTAGTCTATCAAGCTATGGAAAAGGTGAAGATGATTAGGGATTGGCTTAAGTCTACCTAAAGTCGCCAAATATCCTATGAAGATGTAGGTGTAGAGACTTGGTGTTTGAGGTTGGGGATAAGGTGTTCCTAAAGGTATCTCCCATGAAGGGAGTAATGCCTTTGGTAAGAAGGGGAAACTCAGTCCCCAGTTTATTGGTCCTTATGTGTTTCTGGGAAGGGTTGGTAATATTGCTTATGAATTAGATTTTCCTTCTAGTTTGAGCTCCGTCATATGGTATTTCATGTTTCCATGTTAAGAAAGTGCATTGGTGGTCCTTCTTCGATCGTTCCTTTAGAGGGGTTGGGTGTCTCAGACTCTCTGTGATATGAAGAGGTCCCAGTTGAGATTTTGGATAGACAGGTTCGTCGATTGTGAACCAAGGATGTGGATTCGGTTAAGGTTCTTTAGAGGAACCATAAGGTGGAAGAAGCTACATGAGACACAGAGGAGGACATAAAGTCCAAGTACCCGCATATGTTTTCTGCTCCTGGGATTCGTGCGGAAGGTATGTGTTTTTCAACACATCTTTATTTTTTGAGTTTTCTAAAGAAAAGATTAATATCTTTGCATCTTTGCTTACAAACTTTTTTATTGATTGTAAATATATTTGATAATGCAAATGACTCGTGCGTGTGGTTACCCTTACCTTGTCCATCATTCGGGGATGAATGTTCATAGTAGGGAGACTAAAACACCTTGGTTTCTGGACCTTAGAAAATTTCCTTGATTTATGGTTTTTGGGAAAGATACGACCTAGGGAACGAGTCATATGCTTGGGTATGGGTGGTATGGTTCGGTTATATGCTGACTAGTGTTGGTTGGTGGGAAGGATTTAGTCACTGAAATGGGTACGACTTGGGTGGTATGAGTTTTGTTGGTGGATACGGGTTGTTTTGTTTCTTTATTTAACCTTAGACTTGAAAACTTAGGTTTGATCTGAGTACGAGTGGCTCACCATGAGTCGTAAGCCAGGGTACGAGTTGTATCCAAAACTGGTATGGTGGTCAGTGTTAAAACCTCCTTGATTCTATTCTGCCAGGGGTATGGTTTATGGGTACTAGTCATACACTTGGATACGACTTGGGTTTGGTTGTGTCGTAACTTGGACCATTTTTTATTTTTGTCCATTTTTAGCTTAAATGACCTTCCATGTGTGAAATAGTATCCCTTGATCTCTGTTTTGAGCCTTAGCCTATTTCTTTGTTTTCACCTTTCACCTTTCCATTTTGCTACAATGTACTTGTTTTGGCCCGAGTCCTCCTTGGACATTGTGCACCTCACTTAGGAAAAATACCTAAGTTGAGGGTAGCTGTCATATGGGTGCGTAATGTAAAATAGGTATGTAGAAGGGTAAAATAAAAGAAAAAGTTAGTAGGGCGGGTGTGGTAGCAAAATAAAGAAAAAAAAAGAAAAGAAAATGATTGTGCAAAAAGAAAAAAAGAAAGAGTAAAATACCATATCCAACCCGAATATGCATTAAAATAAAAAGGAGAAATAAGGGTGGAAATAAAGCAAAAAATTAGCTAGTCAGTTAGACACCAAGGTTACTGTAATGCCAAGGAGGCGTAGTCACTTGATATGTCCATATGTACCATACTAGCCCCCAAGCCTACATTATAAGTCGAGAAAAGTCCTATAGTGATCCTAGCTTGACTGTCTGAATGCTAAGATAAAGAAAATAAGGAAAAGCCTATGATGTTTGATGTACATTGATTGGAACTGCTCTTCTGAGTTTGAGTGTATCTTGACTATCCCGTCATTGACATGAATGATTTCATATGAGTGAGTGGGACATCTTTGTTGTGAGGGCACATAAGTCATATTGCCGTCTATTTGCTTGTTCTGGGTAGTGTAACTTATATATATGCGTGGTTATCTATTATTAATGTAATTACATACCTTGATCCCATTATGTCACATTGTTGTGCTTCATATTCATACACTGTTGGTTTTGAAAAATGAGGTTGGAGGGCATGTTATGATTTGAGCTTAAAGTGTTGATTGACTGCCTTGAATAACTTAGATTCTCCTAGTTAAGCATCATTTTTGTTTTGTGGTGTTTTATTTCCTGAGGACATGCAAATATTCTAAGTTGAGGGTGTTGATGTGCTATAGAAATAAAGCATTTTTGACACTTAAAATGAGGAAAATATGCAAGTTTCTGAGGTTGTTTTGTTAGATGTGATGCGTTTCGGGTATGTTTTGCAGGAAATCATGTCTTGGATGCTAAGTTTGTGAAAAAGATGTAAAAAGGTGTTTTTGGCCACTTATTGGAGAAATTATGGATGTTTCGGACACTTTTTGGCTTGTTCGTGATCAAACCATGTGTGGGAAATGAAGAAGAGTTGAAA
Organism: Capsicum pubescens; assembly: GCA_030864215.1. NCBI lineage: Eukaryota > Viridiplantae > Streptophyta > Magnoliopsida > Solanales > Solanaceae > Capsicum > Capsicum pubescens. The sequence goes on along the minus strand of CM061544.1, from coordinate 197,704,760 downwards.
AGATGACTCTTGGCACTTGCTATGTCAACATGTGGACTGCATGTGGGCAAAGCAAGTCCCAGAAGTCCAAAATCCCAAGAGCTGGCTTGCAGGAAAATTCTAATCTGGCACTTGAGGTCGCCACTTGCGCCCTCCCTGCTGACCGTAAGTGCCACCTATGCCTAAGGACAGGGCGCAAGTAGCAACCATAAGTGGCCACTGACCCTGTTTTCTCCTATTTTGTTTGGGGCTTTGGTTTTAGGGTTTCCTCATGTACTATAAATACTCGTTATGTGTTTTTTCGTAGGAGTTACACACTTTTGATATTCAAAAATATATTTTGATTCCAAGATTATATTTTGATCTTGGGATTCTCTCGTATTGACTTCAGTTGATTAATTCAGTTATGATTGTGGGTTTTTTACTTCTTATAATTTTGATTTCATTTATACCCTTAATTATGAATGTTGTTGAGTATTTCACATGCAGAGCAACTAAAAACCCATAGCTAGGGTTATGGAAACCCTAGCAGATTGACGAGTAGGGGAAGTACTATTATTGTTTTGAACCGATACCCATGCATGCATTGTATTATCTTTACTTTAATAGTTATTCTAGCAGTTGCAAATGTTAGGAACCCGCCTAGATTATTGCTATTTACTCCAAAAGAGGAGTGGTGACTAGGAAAAGATAATGACAACAATAATTTAGAGTTTAACTGTTGATCCACGCTTCTAGGTATTATCTAAGTAAGATGGTTAGATTTCATCTAATAACTAGAGACGTTAACTAGGACTAAGATAAGAGTTAGTAAAGCGACATCCGGAGACTCAAAAAGTAAAGGGTGAAATCCTTCTGATCGTCCAAAAGACTATAGAAGGTACATAACTTATCAATTTTGAATGCAAGGTATTGGGTTGGTTCAATAAAGCACGATAAGACTATGGAGTTGTGAAGACTGGGGGAAAACAATCCTAGTGTTCACTTGCGACTGATTACAATCGAAGTTGATATTTGTTACCTGTTTGATATTGATACTCAAAATCCCCCATTTACTTTTCCAGTACCGCCCGTTTATTACAATAACTGAGAGCCGTGAGTCCAAATACTCCCTTGGGATTCGACCCCAAACTTTGTTGGGTTACTATATTTGGTAGTGATCATATCATCTTCTGAGAGGAGGTGTAGCTTAGACCTCACCAAGGAGCAATTAGATGGAATTACTTAAGCAATTAACCTTGCAATTGAAATTGTTAAGTATGAATTTGTAATAACCCATAATCCTTAGTATTGATACACTTGGTGATCTTAATCCTAGCTTGCTAAATCTTATCGATTATACATTGAAATTTAAACACTAGTTCTTAATGTTGTGTAAACACTCAAACCAATATTTTTAACAACACAAATCCCCTTATTTCTTGAAATTAATGACAGACAGTTCATTAATAATCGTAAGACTTAGTTAACACCATATTCCCAGTGGGATACGACCCTAACCTAGTTGGGTTATATATTTGACAATGACCGCTTACACTCTTTTAGGAGAGCTATAATTTGGGCATATCATCATTCACCCCAGCTCATACTTCTTAGATACCCGCACTAACTCTAGGATTTTCTGTAGGGATTCTAGCAAGATCCAGGGCTCTTCTTGTATAATACTCTTTTTGTTTCCTCTGCCAGTCAGTGAGACCCCATTAATATAGTAATCCCGAGAATTTGGTATGATCCAATGTTTGGGATTAATACCCCTTTGATGCAAATCTTCAGTAGATCCCTTAGAGGATTCAATATTGTTTTTATCACCCTATGAGGAGCACATCTACTCAGTAGCATCATCATTCTCACTCCATCTTGTTGTGTATATTTCCCTCCCTATTCAGACTAGAGAAGGTTAACAGGAGTAGCTGTAGGCACCAAGGCCATAGATGTAGTGGCATTGACCTTCTCAAGATCTTTGGCCTTTGCTCTAGTGGTCCGAGGAGTGTGTTGGTCATCCAAGAAACTTGTAGAATATTTAGCCTCGGTGCCATTTGAGCTATCAGACTCACTCTTTGAAGCCGGATGTGTCTCTTTTGGTGCCTATTTTTGTGAAATCTCCTTTTGCATCTGCTTGAGGTTCTTGGGAGGCATGATACCTGTATAACAAAGGATTAGTCTCAATTTTTGAAAGCATGAGACAGGTTCAGGACTTCACTCAGACAATTCTTCCTACGATAGTGTAATAAAGGTATGATTGTAACTTCGATCATACATAGTATCCCCAAAGTACTTAGGAGTTGTCATATCATATTGGCACATACCATGATTGTACCATGAAAACACAATCGTGGGATGTGTTCGTCTGATGAACTCCTGCACTTGGAAAACTGACATCCCACAATGATCCAACCTATGATCGTACATTGAAATGATGATTGTGGGATGTTTCGTAGAGTGTGCACTAATACTAAGCAAATTCAAATACCATATTTCTACTCTTTTTGGACCTTTTTACTCCTTTATTGACCAAATTTTTGTAATAAATGAGTACTTAGACTTCCTATTTAATTTTCTTTCATTCATTCAAACACAAACCCGACACTTATTTTAATGACCTTATTGTTATATTATCCCATACGAACCCACAATTGCACCGTCTATTTATTCATTTACACAAATGGAAACAAAAATTGAGTATGGTTAATCAACTTACTAGATAATTCCACAAAGTCAAGTCCTTAAAGAACAAAGGGTTCGAATAAGAAAGAGAATGTGCAAACTAGAGGTGTGATTTTGCACCCTTTTTACTTTTTTTGACTGTTTGAAATTTAGCGAATGTGTGTTTGAATTAATTAAAATGATGATTGGGTCTTAGGTATATCGAATTAAGGCTAAAAATTGAGTTGGTTTGGGTTGGGTTTAATGTTTACTTAATCAGTTGGACCCATCAGATGACTTATACCTATGATCGTAGAAACATACCATGATTATGTCATGTTCTCGTACCAGAAGGGTTGAAGAAAACTTACTCGGAAACCTACGAACCTTAAGGATGATCGTGATATGTAACCACAACCATTTCTTAAAATCTAGGTTTAATGTCCTAATTATTTGTTTTAAGAGTTTGATCAAATGGCTGGCACCACGATTGAGATATCTAGGTATGATTATGAAGATCAATCATAACATAACTCCAGAAATTTCATCCCTCTACACTTTATAGATTATGTGCAAATGAATGAAGTCACAAATGTAAGATCTTCGTATGATTGTGCAGTCCTTTCATGGGTTGATTGTTTGTGTCAGTTTTGAAGTTTCTTTTCGACAGAATCCCTAAACAAATAACACACATTACCGTATTGAATAAAAGTACAAAATCATTGGTTGCCTCCAAAGAAACACTTGACTTAACACCAAGACACAACGTGATTAAGTTAGTTACTAATATATCATAAACCTACGACACTTGAGATGCTTAAAATGATGATTTTTTGCAAGTACAAGGGTATGTGTTTATAGATATGATGGGGTTTCTAGTGTTTGCAAGTGAAATGAACTTGGAGAAGGAAAATGTGAAAAGGGACTTAATGGTTCGATGAACCAATCCACGACCATGGGATATAACCACAATAGTCCTAAGGCTATCATGATTTGAATTAGAGAAGTAGAAATCAAAAGTCAATTAGACAAAATGTAGCACAATTATATATTGATGTCATGATCATACCTAGTGATTGTGGGAGGGAACTAAAATTTTAATCTGCAGGATTTAAGTAGAAGGTGACCGTGCTTTGAAGGCATGATTTTACAATGGTATTGTTGGGAAAAACTTCAGTTTTGCAAGTTCTAGAAACTCCATTAGATAATCGATTAGACGAGCACATTCTATGGTTATAGGATGAAACAACAAGCTCGCACCAAGGATCGTCTAATTAAAGACCTAAAAGCTTACAAGTCCAGTGCAAACCATAAGCATCAAAGGACTATTGTGGGTTCCAACCATGATTATAACTTCTTCTCGTCTGACCCAGCCGACCTTGTTCTTCTATTTAACTTAGGATAGGTTTTATTTTGTCTATAAATACTCCTATAGGGTTATTTGTATGTTTTACACTCTTTTATATTTTACAATATTATATTGAGATATTCTAAGGCACATTCTTAGAATTTTATGAACATTGTTTCTATGGTTTTAATTCAAGTTGAGATTTTGGAGTTTTAATTCTTGTTGTAAGTTAATAAGCATGTTTTCATCTATGAATTCTTCTTGTTTTCTTACAAATACGAGGAGCTAAATACCACAACTAGGATTGTGGGAACCATGACGAATTAACAAAATAGGTTAAGTGTGAGGCTATTCTAGACCAATGTTCTTGGATGTACTTGTATTTCCTTCGTTACAATTTTTTTTTTAATGGAAGCATACATTAAGAACTTACCTATATTCTAGAATTTCTCAAGAGAGAGGTATAGATTGTGAAAAAGAAATAACAACAATTATTTGAAGCTTCCAACCTTCATCTAATAACTTGATCCGTAACATGGATAGTTAATCTTAGATTAAGAACAAGGGTTAGTAGCGTGACATTCAAAGTCCATGAGGAAAAGAGTGGAATTTATTTAACCAAGGTCGAGAGATGTTTAGATGCACTTATCTTGTTAGATTTTGCATGCAACACATCAGAATAATTTGCTAGCATGAGAAATCTATGTTGTTATGACATCATAAGGATCACAATCCTCGTGCTCATCTCATATTTATTACAAATCCAAGAAACAACAATTGCTATTGTTACTATTTTTTTCACAAAATCCCCTATTTTTACTTATTTGCCAGTTACTTAGACAAACACTGGTATAATTTTATCCTATTCCCTGTGGGATCGACCCCAACCTAATTAGGTTCTATATTTGATTCAGCGAATGCTTTATACTTTTTGGGAGGTATAATTTGGGCGACATCAAATTTTATCATTGTTGTTGGAGAATATGATTACGAAGTTGATTTATTATGTTGTTTGGGATATTAGTTTTGTTTGTTGATTTTACTTTTCTACTATTATTTGCACATACCAGTGAATGACTAGTATTTGTAGTCAAGGAAATCCCCTGATTCCATTCAATCTAAAACTTGAGAGAACTCTGAGACAAAATTAAAGGATGGAGAGAGAAAGAGTTCATAATCAATGAGCTCTACTCAAGGGGTTTCATAGTGACCTAACAATTATGAATTATCCACTACAGTAGCGTGATGGTCAGAAAACTACAAAACAAGTTACTACTCGATTAATGGCAGAGGAAAATTCTTGGCAAGAAGCTACTCGACAAGTATCTTGGGAAAAAAAGGGCTAGAAAAAGAAGGAAGATCGTCTAAATGTGCTTGATTCTAGGGATAGATTAAGAAGAAATAGCAGAAAACAACCTCACTAACAATATCTACTTCTTTATAAAGATGCAAAAGAAGACTTAGGTTATGGGGTTATATAGAGCCAGTTTAAACAAGTGTAATCATCCCAATAGAATTACCACAAGATACTAATTTGACATTACAAGTGCAATGATCTAGCTATTGAATTAGAAGGAGGTATTTGGTGGCCTACCTACTGATGATGTAAATATGTATATCATGAACTTTTTTGGTATGTACTTTATATAATATATCTGGAGTAAGTTAGGAGGCTATTCGATTGGGGTTATTTCTATTTTTGTATGGGAGAGGATACTCTGTAGTTGGGTGAGCTGCCCTCGTGGATTTATTACTACTTGGAACGAGTTGAGGACTCAGTTCTAGGGCATTCAGGCCTCAGATATGGAAGGTGTGCATAAGGAGTTGGCTTCACTCAGGATTATAATAGAGGACATTCATGCGAGATCATTCCCTACTTACCCAATTATTGAAGAGATTCTAGTCCAGAAGATGCTGGATAATTTTAGCCTGAAAGGGAAAGGAAAAGCTACTAAGGGAGAAAGTGATAAAAGACTGAGGAAGAAGAAAAAGAGAAGAAAGAATAAGGATGATATTGAGGAAGCTAGTGTTTAATCTGTGCAGGACCACCAGACAAGGCCATGAGATGGAGTCAAGAGCCGGTAGAACTTGAGTGGTTGATGTGACAGCTGTAACTGCAAAAGATTTAAGTGGGAGTACCGCTCTGCCTCCAGATATACCATTAAGAACACCAACAACCATTGGTTCCACTATTGATGTGAGCATCCCGGTCACTACTAGGAATACTATTGATGAAGGTGGGACCCACTCTTGGGTCCTTTATGCTGAGACATCATGAGTAGGCGCCTAGTGCGCCCTGATATTTCTTCACTCCCTATTTTTACTATTTAGATGCACTGGGGATAGTGCATATGCTTTATTTTAGGGTAGAGGTGTACCACAACCACTGTAGGTTTCTATTATTGTGCTTCTTTTCCTATTAGCCACGGTATGATTGTAGAACCAGCATGTCTAGGAAATATTTTATCCTATTGTGATTTGTTTCGTGATGTTTTGTGTTATTTTTGTTTAATTAGGATAAAAATAAGTACCTAAGGCAAGTGATGATGTATTTTAATTATGCTTTAAAAGTTTTTGAGAAAAATGATACCCCTTCAAAAAAGTATTTTGAACTGTGTGATGTATATGTATGTGTCCATTGTGAATCTCGTTATGGCATTAGAATTAGGGTCATAATAATCATATCCAACATTAGCATGAGCCAGATAGATAGTAGTTTGTTATGCAACCCTTTGCCATGTGTGTCTGATAAGCTTACTTAATTATCTTTATGTATGGAATCTAGAACTTGCCTAGGTTGTAGGATAGTTGGTTAGGAAATGATCATAGGCCGTTCTTGAATCAGTCTACTTTTAGCCTAAATGGCCTTCCAAATGTAAAGAAGTATTCTTTGATTTCTATTTTGAGCTTGTATAGACCTAATATCTTTTTTACACCTTTCACCTTCCTATTTTACTTATAATGAACCTATTTTGGCCCTTGTCCTCCTTGGACATTTTGCACCTCAACTCAGGTAAATCGCTGAAGTTGAGGGTGACTATCATTGGGGTGCGTGAGTAAGAGTCAGCTTGGAGAAGGGCATAAATAAGAGAAAAATAAAGTAGGGTTGGTGTGGTAAAAATAAAAAAATAAAAAATGGAAAACAAAGAATATAAGAAACTACACCCAACCTGAATAAGAAATAAAAGAATAGAAAGGGAGAAATAAGGGTGGAATAAAAGAAAAGTTGGTTGAAAAGTGAACCCTCGAGACGTAATTGTAGTGCCAAGGAGGTTTAGTCACTAAAGTACCAAATGTACCAGACCATCCCCCAAGCCTACGTTACAAACCGAGTGAAGTCCTATTGTGATCCTAACACGACTGTCTAAAAACTAAGGTAAAGAAAATAAGGCAAGCCTATGGTATTCTATGCACATTGTTGGAAATTCTTTATGGATGTGAGTGTCTCTTGATCATCCCTTTATTAACACGCATGATTTATTTGATTGAGTGGGACTTGTTTGTTGTGAGAGAACTTGGGTTGTGTTTCTAGATAATTATTTGTTCGGGTAGTGTAATTCGTGAATATGAATGACTGTTTGTTGCTAATGTAATGCCATGTCCTGATTCCTTTGTGTCACTTTTTTGTGCTACATAGATCCACACAGTTGCTCGTAAAAAGTAAAAATAGGAGGGGGTGATGTTTTTGAGCCGAATTTGAGATTGACTGCCATAGGTATCTTAGGTTTTTCCTGGTTAAGCATCTCGTGTTATTTTGTTTTATTTTGTTGCCTGAGGACATGGAAATGTTCTAAGTTGAGGGTGTTGATGTTCTAGATTTCATGGCACTTTCGATGCTTAAAACCTATGAAAATACTTAGGCCATTTTTTCAGATATGATATGTGTTTTATGTGTGTTGCAGGAAAATAAGGTTGGAAGTGGCGCGAATCAAAATAATATGAAAAAGCTATGAAAATCATTACTAGCTGGATATGACTCATTTTGTGAATATATGAATCGTAGCGCAAGTCGTGGTGACAATAGTGAAGGCTGCTAAATTAAAACTGAAAGTTGAGGCAAGATAAAACTCGTATAGAGTGGCAACAAGTTGTAGTGTAAAGTTGTCATGACCTGAACTCAGGCCTGGATGTGATAGGCAATCTCAAGCCCGTACTGGGCCAAAGACAACCCCCTTAGCCTTACCTCAAGATAAAAATAAAAGAATACACCGAAAGCCAACCAAATATGACTATGAGAAAGATAGATAAACTAAATGAAAGCATTGAGAATCAAAATAACCAACCAACCTACACTTGTCCACAAAAGCCTCTAAAACCAAAGTAATAAACTAAGTCGGGACATGCCCATGACTATGGCAAAAGAATCCAAAAATGAAATATTAAGACAATAAAAAAACCAGCGAAATGACAGGGCCTTCCGAAAGAATGGAGGCTCATCACTTCATAGAAGATCCACAGAAATACCGAATAACGTAATGTTGCACCAAAGCCATAGAAAATCCCTCGAACCCTACATCATGAAATGATGCAGCATCCAAAGATGGTCAGTGGGTCAAGCACTAGCGTGAAACTCAGGGATAAGGGATAAAATAAGGCCAATGTCAAAACCATTAAAAAACACATGCACAATATTTTTATATACACACACACATATATATATATATAGATATATATAGGATGCTGGGATAGGGAAAAGGGTCATGAATGTGAGATTTGAAATCATTAGCCTATACTCTGTAGAGGTACCCATGGGCTACATGGGTTTAGCTCCCCATGCTGAAAGGGCCCCAGTGCGTGTTAGCCGTACGGACAGAGGAAACCAAATAAAAGGCTAAATACACCAAGGCTATAGCTATCCTAAAATATAATATGTGTACCAAGAACATGATCATTTATACCTCCACGCCGAAAAAAATGGTTTCCATTGTTGGTCCCTTTAGGACCTCCATCTTCAGGTGAGCTACACAATTCCCTTTAAGCCTAAATTAAAATAGTTTGCACATAAACCCAACCATTAATCTAGGAGCCTTATATTAAGTCATTTAACACTTGGTATCACCATACCAATTATGCTTACAAGCTCACATAATCATGCCAAAACAATCCAAGCAACCATTAGAATCCCAAGTTCCATTTAAAATCCAAACCATGGCCACCAAGGGCCTTTTAAATCTATTTTATCCATTTATCCATTAATATAGTGCAATAGTTTCAAAAGGCAAGTCACATTATGAAATTATCCATGTTCAAAAACCAAATTTACAAAGTGGGTCGAGGTGAGTGCCATTACCAAACCAAAAAGTTATCAATTTGGGAAAACTCATGTCCCCTTTCTAATTCCCATAACAATGCACCCATTCCATCCAAAAACCTTCAATTAAAGCATAAATCATCAATTTAAAATCTAGAAAAGGTAATTCAAATAATACAAATAATACAAATAAAAACCCCTCAACCCAATTTCAAACTCATCAATCAAAACACATGGATAATGATTAAACAAGTGCCACAATGTAAAATTAAACTTAGGGAATGAGATACATGCCTGCAATATAGAATAATTTGAAGAGAATTTAAAGTTTGGAGCTCGGAGAATGAAATTATTTTAAATCCCTTAAAGTTATTAGGGTTTGAGTTAAAGAGGAAAAAATGGTTTTGATCATTGAAAATTAAAGGAAAAAAAGTTATTTTATGTTTTAAAGATCATGCAAGGGGTAAAAGGAGAAAAAGCCCCTCACCCCAAGTGAAAAAATAAAATTTAAGCAATTTTTACATAGTAGCATGACACGCCAATATCATGGAGGCTAGCCTCCATGCCACACTGCTATTGCAAAGCTCAAATGGCGTGGCATGCTACTATCGCAGAGGCACACTGCCTAGGAGTTCTAAAATAGCCTCAAACCCTTTCCAAAAATTATGAAACTTTCCAAAAATACCCTCTTAATTCCCCTAAACATAATTCAAGTCAAAAATCATTGTTACACTGTGGGAGGGTAAACAAATAAAATCATAAAAATTTTGCGGGGTCTTACATTACGCCCATTAGGATCATTCATCACTGAATGAATAGTTAGGATATTTTTTAGCATGATAATAGAAATAACATAGTATAATCCAAGGATAAGTTTTGAATACAATAAAATGAAAAATGAAAAATGAAAAGCATACCTCAATCACTTTTATCCGACACGAGGAACAAGAATGGGTACTTGTCCTTCATATCTTCTTCAGCTTCCCATGTAGTGTAATGCCCCAAATTTTCTTTTGCCTAAGAAATTTATGACTTTTGAGCTCAATGCCCAGTCTACTACTAGAACCTCATGAGTCGTAAGGTGTGCTCAAGAGTTATAGCGAGTGACTCATGACCAAACCAGTAGAGTAGCCAATATTTCTGTCCTGAGCACGACTAGGACCTTGTGAATTGTAAGGTATAGTCACGAGTCATAGGGTGTGACTTATGAACTAACTAGTGAAGGCTACCTTGATTCATTACCCAGACTGTAAGCCTAGTCAATGACATACACAATCATCATGAGCGGTGACGTGACCCATAACCACTAGCGATCTAATTTCCTACACTTCTAATTGAGGGTACTTTGGTTATTTCCCACTTTTCCCAATCATAACCCACGTCCATAAAACACCTAAAGGGTTTTATTTTCATCACTTAGACAATCATAAACTACTCTTAAACTCTCTCTAATTCTTAAAGTAAGAACAACAAGGGTTTTCAAGGGATTAAGCATCTAAGGGTCAATTTGTGTGTTTTTTCTCCAAATTCTTGATATTATCAAGCATGTATCTCTTCCCTAAATCTTGTTTTTCTAAAATCATGCATTTAATAACTATCCACGTGAATTTAATTGTTGATTTTGAACGTAGGTTGAGGACTTTTGGATTTTTTGATTGAATTACTTTTCCTATGATTTTTGTGAATCATTCATGTTTTGAATTGATGGAATTTTAAATAATTGGGTGAATTTGCATGGTAAATGGGAATAGGGGGTTGTGGATTCCCCCAAATTAATTTGATAAACTTGCAGGGGTCGTATATTTACCCAATTTTATGGATTTTGGTAATTGAATTGGTAATGACCTCAACCCAACCTTATGAAATTTTATTTGAAACATGGGTAAATGCATATTGAAACCAAATTGAAGCTATTGCATTGCATAAAAGGCTAATGGGATACAAATGGCTTTGAAAGGCGTTTATGGCCTTGACTTGATTTTTAATTGAACCTTGGAGGTCGTGGATTCCCCCAAGTTAAGGAATAATTTGAATATGGGGTTCGTGGATTCCCCCAAGTTAATGTTCAATGAAAATGTCATAATGATATTAGCTTACAAGCATAATTGGTATGACAATACCAACGGTATGTGCCTTACTGATTGGTCCTTGGTTTAATGACCAAAAATATGTAAGTGTTTTAATTGGGCTTAAAGAGGGTCGTGTAGCTAAGCTGTGAAAGTGGACGTCCCAAGGCACTGATACTGGAAAACCACATTTGCCGGTGTGAGGGTTGGTCTTGATGATTGTGTGCTTATGATACACTATGTATATTTGTATCCTGGATTTGTGAAGGGTTGTGGATTTTCCATTCTTTATTGATACCTTGATTTATGTAGCTAACACGCACTGGTACCTTTTCAATAGTATGAGAGCTGGTACCATATAGCCTATGAGTATAGATGACAGTTTGAGCTGCACAGTCCAAGTTAATGTATTAGCTCTCATGATAAACCTTGTCCCCTATCTGGGCATATAATATATATCTATATATGTATATGATTATGTGTATATGGTTTTGGAATGGTTTTTTATAGAATGATTGATCATGGTATTATTTTATCCCTTCTTTAAGCTCCATACTAGTGTTCAACCTGCTAACCATCCCCGAATACTGTATCTCTATGTGATGTAGTATCCAAAGACACTTTTGTTTCCTTGCGTAGTGGTAGGTGATTTCAGGATTGTCCATGTGTCAGATTGGAAGTAGTGATTTTCCATTCTCTAGAAGGCCCTTATTTTATGATCTTGTCTATGTTTTAGACTATTTTAGTGGGTTTTTGTCTATGGTTATGGGCATGTACCAACTTAGGTTGATGCTTGGTTTCTTAAAGTCTTTTGTGGACAAAGAGTGGGTGGGTTATGTTGTGGATTCTTATATCCCTTTTATTATTGATTTATCTATCTTGTTATATGTTCAAAACTTAACTCTATCTTGTTATATGTTCGAAACTCATCTGCTGCTAGTTGTATTGTGTTCTAGTTGGCTAGGTTAATGGGGGTGGTCTCCAATCCTTGGTGAACATGAGATACCTATTACAACTAGGCCCTGGTTTGGGTCATGACAAGCTTGGTATTAAAGCCTAAGTTCATGGTCGTTGGGTGTCCACAAAGCCATATCAAGTAGAGTCTCTTTTATAGGTTTGTAGCATTCTATACTTATAAGGGAGAGACTATGAGACATTTTGGAATATTTCCCTTTTCTTGTGATCTATTTTTGGGACATAGAGTATAAGGTCTTGAAAACTCCTCTAATTTCCATTTGTTTGCATTTCATATCATGCCTCCTCAAAGATCTGATGTTTGTGGAAACTTCTCTGTCTCACTTGAGGACAATATAGATGTAACTCACCCTATTTATAGAGTTCAGACCTAGTCTAGGGTCCCTGCTCCTGACTGTACTGACTCTTGTGGAGTTTCAACGGTCTCTACCTATACTCCTTGAGGTTTTTAGGTAGATGATGTTCAGGCCCCACTACCCCAAGGAGATATTTCAAATATCGAGTTTCATTGATCTATTCATCTGCAGACTCAGTTGGTGACTTCTCAGTCTTGTCAGCCTGATCATGTTGGTTCTGTTGCTATATCTTTTGAGGCCACTAGAGTTGGCAATTTTATAAGGTTAAGACCTCCGACCTTTATAGGTTTTAGGGTTGAGGAGGATCCTCAAGGGTTTGTTAATGAAATGGAGAAGATATTTAGGGTTATGCATGCTTCTAATTTTGAGGGTGCAGAGTTTATCGCATATTAGTGGTATGAGAAGTGGGAGCAGTTAATGGGTGATGATACAGAGCCGGCTGTATGGGATGAGTTTTCAGGTGCTTTTCTTGATCATTTATTTCCTTAAGAGTTGAGGGAGGCTAAAGCTAAGGATTTTGGGAATTTGAAGTAGGGAAGGATGATTACGAAGGAGTACGCTTTTAAATTCCCCAGTTGTCTCGTTATGCCCCTAGAGATTATGTCTAGTATGAGGGCAAAAATGAGGAAGTTTGCTTTGAGTTTGTGTTGGGACTTGGTACTAGAGTGTAAGGCCTCAATGTTGAATAATGACATGGACATATCTAGGCTTGCAATGTCTATGCAACAGGTTAAAGATGAAAAGAAGTAACAAGCAGAAATGTAAAAGAGGCAAAATAAGTTCATATATTAATAGCAGGATGAAGGCAACTGTGGCAGATATGGTAGGCAGTGGAGCAAGAAGAGGACTTGGTGAAACTCGTGTTCATATTCTACGAATAGTGCTCCATATTCTAAGTCATCTGGTGATCATAACTTTCAGACTAACAGTGGGTTTAAGGCACAAGTTGCCCAGCCTCAGGCTAGTGGAGCTCAGTCAGCCTCATCATAACCTCCTTGTATATTTGGTGGATAGTTGCATCATGGTTAGTGTGATGAGGGGAGGAATAGATTCTATAATTGTGGTCAGCCAGGGCATTTGTAGTGACAATTTTCAGCTAAGGTTGTTTCTAGAGCTAATAAGGTTTCGGTTGCTACTTAATCAGCTCCTGCACCAAAGTGTTCTACTTCTGGTATCGATGCTGGTCAAAATTATCTTTATGCTCTTGTCACCCTTTAGGAATCTGCGGCATCTCCTGATGTTGTCACTGGTACTTACAACTTTTCTCTCTTGATGTGTATTATCTGCTTGATACATGTTCTATCCTTTCTTATGTGACCCTTTATGTGGCTATTCATTTTGGTTTTATTACCAAGAGTATTTCTGAGCCATTCTTTGTATCTACTTCAGTGGGTGATTCTGTCATGGCTAGAAAAGTCTATAGGGGCTGTGTGGTATCCATCTTTCATAAGGAGACATTGGTGGACCTAATAGAGTTGGATATGGTGGATTTTGATGTTATATTGAGGATGGAATAGCTTCATTCATGCTATGCTTTCTTGGATTGTAAGACCTATAAGGTCAGTTTCTAATTCCCGAATGAACCAATAATTAAGTAGGAAGGGAGTTCTCTAGTACCTAAGGAAAGATTTATTTCCTATCTTAGTGCCCAAAAGTTAATTTCCAAGGGGTGTCTATACCATCTAGTTCGGGTTAAGAATTCTGGTTCTTAAAGTGCATTTTTCTAATTCGTCCCTGTGGTGAATGGGTTCCTTAAAGTGTTTCTCGATGATCTTCCTGGTATTCCTCCCGATAGGGAAATAGAGTTTGGGATTAATCTTTTATCGGATACACATTCTATCTTTATCTCTCCTTATAGAATGGATCCGACTGAGTTGAAAGAACTTAAGGAGCAGCTAAAAAATCTTCTTAATAAGTGTTTTATCCCTCTTAGTGTCTCTCCATGGGGTGCTCCTGTGCTTTTTATGTGTAAGAAGGATGAATCTCTTTAGATGTGCATAGACTATCAGCAGTTGAATAAGGTGACAGTAAAGAATAAGTATCCTCTTTCCAAGATTAATGATATCTTTGACTATCTTCAAAGTGCTAGATACTTATCTAAGATTGATCTACGTTTGGGTTATAATCAGTTAAAGATTAGGGAGACAAATATCCGTAAGATTACCCTCTAAACTTGATATGGTCATTATGAGTTTCTGGTTATGTCTTCGGGTTTACTAATGCTCCGACTGCATTTATGGATCTTATGAATTGGGTATTCAAACAGTTTTTAGATTTGTTTGTTATCATATTCATTGATGATATCTTGGTGTATTCTATATCCTCTTCCTAGGATTGATGATCTCTTTGATAGCTTCAAGGTGCTAGATGCCTCTAAGATTGATCTTCGGTCCGATTATCATCAGTTTAAGATTAGGGAGGCGGATATCCCTAAGACTACTTTTCCAACCTGATATGGTCATCATGAGTTTCTGGTTATGTCATTCGGGTTGACTAATTCTCCGACTGTGTATATGGATCTTATGAATCAAGTATTTAGATAATTTTTGGATTTATTTGTTATCGTGTTCATTGATGATATCTTGGAGGATTGTAAGAGTGAGGAGGACCATGCCAACCACCTTCGAATAGTGTTGTAGACTCTTAAGGATCAATGATTATATGCCAAGTTTTCAAAGTGTGAGTTTTTGTTGAATATTGTGGCCGTTCTTGGTCAAGTTATTTTTGGTGAGAGTATCATTATAGATCCATAGAAAGTTGAGGTGTTTAAGAAGTGGCCTAGACCCATAACTACAATTGACATTTAGAGCTTCTTGGACTTGGCCAGATATTATAGAAGGTATGCGGAAAGATTCTCTTCAATTAATTCTCCATTGACTAAGTTGACTCAGAAAAAAGTAAAGTTTCTATGGTTCAATGCTTGTGAGGCTAGTTTTAAGAAGTTGAAAGATAAGTTGACTTCCATTCCAGTTTTGACCCTACTCTAGAGTACTGATGGTTTTATTGTTTACTGTGATACATCTCGAGTGGGACTAGGCTGTGTCTTGATGCAACATGGTAAGGTTATGGCCTATGCTTCTATACAAGTTAGGGTTTATGAAAGGAATTATCCTACTTATGATATAGAGTTGGTGGCTGTATTGTATGCGTTAAAGAATTGGCGCCATTATTTGTATGGGGTGCATATAAAAATTTATTCAGAACATAAGAGATTACAGTATGTGTTCACCTGGAAGGAGTTGAACTTTAGGAAAAGGAGATGGCTTAAGTTGCTCAAGGAATATGTTATGAGTCTTCACTACTACCCAGGTAAAGATAATGTGGTTGCTGATGCTCTTAACAGGTTGTCCATGGGGAGCTTATCACATGTGGATGAGGACAAAAAAGGGTTGGTAAGGGATATTCACTAGTTGGCTAACCTGGGAGTTCGTCTTTTGTATTTGAAGAATGGAAGAGTGATTGTTCAAGAAGTGGTTAAATTATCTCTTGTTGCTGAGGTAAAAGAGAAACAGGTTTTGGATCCTATTCTTTTGCAGATTAAGGTTGATGTGGGTCAGCAAAATGTTATTGGTTTTGAGATTGGTGGTGATAGTATCTTGATATAGCATGGTAGATTATGTGTTTTTGATGTTGATGGGCTGCGAGAAAGGATTTTGACTGAGGCTCAGGAGTTGAGAAATACAGTTCATTCAGGTTTGACTAAGATATATCCTGACTTAAAAAGAGATCTATTAGTGGAACAACATGAAGAAAGATGTGGCTAACTTCAAGGATAAGTGTATGGTGTGTCAGCAAGTGAAGGTTGAGCACTTGAGGATGGGTGGCGTGTCCCAGGAGATTAAGTTACCTATGTGGAAATGGGAGATGTTCAACACAAATTTTATTACTAGTCTTATGCGATCTCGAAATCGGCATGATTTGATTGGGTCATCGTGGATAGGATGACTAAGTGTGCTCACTTTTTGCCTGTGAGGACTACTTACCTTGGAGAAGATTATGCTAAGTTGTTTATTCAATAGATTGTCAAATTGCATGGTGCTCCAGTTTCCATTATTTAGGATTGGGGTATGCAGTTCTCTTCTTACTTTTGGCATTTGTTTCAAAAAGGATTGGTCATACGAGTGAACCTTAGCACCGTATTCCACCCTCAGAAAGATGAATAGGTGGAGAGGACCATTCAGACTTTCGAAGATATGATAAGGGCCTAAGTGATTAATTTTGGTGGTAGTTATGGTAGGAGGTGTAGATATCCTATAGGGTGATTTGAGGTTGGTGAGACTAGAATGTCTGGTTCGAACTTGGTTCACCAAGTCATGGAGAAGGTAAATATCATCAGGGATAGGCTTAGGACTGCTTAGAGACCCTAAAAGTACTATGCGGATATGAGAAGGGAGTTGGAGATCGAGGTTGGTGATTGGGTGTTCTTGAAGGTATCTCCTATGAAGGGAGTGATGAGATTTGGGAAGAAGGGGATGCTCAATCCCTGCTATATGGGTTCGTACTTAATTTTGAGGAGAGTGACAATGTTACTTATGAGTTGGATTTGCCTTTGATTTTGGGTTATATTCATCCGATTTTCCATGTATTAATGTTAAAGAAGTATGTTGACAATCCTTCTGTAGTTCTTCCTTATGAGGAGGTTCTAGATGATGTTCGTTATTTGAGTACTAAGGATGTGGCTTTATTGAAGGTCCTTTGGAGGAACCAAAAGGTGGAAGAAGCTACTTGGAAACCCAAAGAGGACATGAAGTCCAAGTATCCGTTCTTGTTCCCCTGGTTGGATAATCGTGCTTAAGGTATGAGTTTTCCTACTTTTATTATTTTCTGACTTTGTTATAGATTTTTGATTGCATTCCTATCTTACAATCGTGCTAATGGATGCCTTCATTTGTCATTTGGGGATGAATTATCCTGGGGTAGGGGGTAGGGAGGGAATGCAACACCCCATATTTTTTTTTGCCTTTGAAATTTTTAAGTTTTGAGCTCTCTGCCTATGCTATGATTGGTACCTCATGAGTCATAAGGTGTGGTGACGAGTGATAGAAAGGGACTCATGACCCAACCAGTGGAGTAGCCAATGTTTCTGTCCTAATATGACTAGGACCCTGCGAACCGCAAGGTATGGTCATGAGTCATAGGGTGTGACTCGTGAACAAACCAGTGAAGGATCCCTTGATTCACTTCCCAGACTGCGAGTCTAGGCAATGACTTGTACTCAGTTGTCATAAGTCATGATGTGACCCGTAACGACTGGCAATCCAATTTCCTGCAATTTTAATTAAGGGTACTTTGGTCATTTCCCTCTTTCCACAATCATAACACACGATCATAAAACACCTAAAGGGGGTTATTTTCATCACTTAGACCATCATAAAATACTCATAAACATTCTCTAATTCTCAAAGCAAGAATAACTAGGGTTTTCAAGGGATTGAGCATCTAAGTGTCAATCTGTGTGGTTTCTTCTCCAAATTTTTGATATTCTTAAGCATGTATCTCATCCCTAAAACTTGTTTTGCTAAAAGCATGTATTTAATTGTTACCCACGTGAATTTAATTGTTGATTTGGAATTTGAGTTGAGCACTTCTGGATGTTGTTGATCGAATTGCTTTTCCTATGGATTTTGTCAATTATTCATGTTTTGAATTGATGGCTTTTGAACTAATTGGGTGCATGTGCATGGTAACTGGAATGGTAATGAACTCAACCCAACCTTATGAAATTGGCTTTGAAATATGGTAAATAATAGTGAAATCAAATTGAAGGTATTGCATTGCATAAAAGTCTAATTAGATACAAACGATATTGAAAGGCCTTTATGACCATGACTTGATTTTTAATTGAACCTTGGGGGTCGTGGATTCCCCCAATTTAATGAATAATTAGACCATGGGGGTCGTGGATTCCCCCAAGTTAATGGTCAATGAAAATGGCATAATCATATTAGCTTGCAAGCGTAATTGGTATGATGATACCAATGGTATGTTCCTTACTGAATTGTCATTAGTTTAATGAACGGGAATGTGTAAATATTTTAATTGAACTTAGAGGGGGTTGTGTAGCTAAGTCGTAAAAGTGAAGATCTTGAGGGACTGATACTGAAAATCCATATTGCTGGTGTGAGGGTTTGTCTTGATGACTGCATGCTTGTGACACACTGTATATATTTGTATCCTAGATAGGCTAAGGGTCATAGATTACCCAGCCTTTCTCGATACCCCGATTCGTGCGGTTAACACGCACTGGGACCCTTTCAGTAGGGTGAGATCTGGACCCATATAGCCCATGGGTATAGATAATAGTTTGAGCTACATAGTCCAGGTTAATGTTTTAAATCGTATGCTAAACCTTGCCCACTATACCAGAATATTTATATATATATATATATGATTGTGTGTATATGGTTTTGGAATAATTTTTATGGACTGACTAATTATGGCATTATTTTATCCCTTTCATGAGTTACATGCTAGCACTCACCCTACTAACCATCCCCGTACACTGTATCCCGATGTGATGCAGGGTCCAAAGACACTTCCGTTTCCTTGCACAGTGATAGGTCATTTATGTATTATCCGTGAATCAGCTTTGAAGTGGTCAACTTCCATTCTCCGGAAGGACTTCATTTCATAGTCTTGTATTTACTTACGTCTTAGACTATTTTGGTGGGGTTTTGGCTATGTTCGGGGGCATTTCTCGACTTAGGTTGATGTTTGGTTTCTTAGAGGCTTTATGGACAAAGAGTGGGTAGGTTGTCTTGTGGATTCTTAGATCCCTCTTGTTGTTGATTTATCTATCTTGTTATATGTTCGGAACTCAACTCTATCTTGTTATATGTTCAAAAATCATCTACTGCTAGTTGTAATGTGTTCTTTTTGGCTAGGTTAATGAGGGTGGTCTCCAATCCTTGGCGGACTTGGGATACCCCGTCAAGACTAAGCCATGGTTTGGGTCATTACATGTAGCCTCGTCCACCTTTTGATGTCTACAATAAACCTTCACTGAAGCTACATCCTTTGTCCTCAATCTACGAACTTGCCTATCCAATATCTCAACTGGGACCTCCTCATAAGACAAAGAATCTGAAACACCAACATCCTCAACAAGAACTATCAAAAAAGGATTACCCACACACCTTTTCAGCATAGACACATGGAAAACAAGATGTATAGAAGCCAAACTCACTGGTAAATCTAATTCATAAGTGACATACCTAATTCTCCTTACAATCTAATACAGACCAACATAAAGGGGACTAAGCGTTCTCTTTTCCCCAAATCTCATGATTCCTTTCATTAGAGAAACCTTCAAGAACACCAAATCGCTCACTTCAAAATTCAATTCCCCCCGCCTCATATCCGCATAAAAATTTTGGTGACTTTGAGTAGTCATAAGTCTTTACCTAATCACTTTTACCTTCTCTATGGCATGGTGAACTAAGTCAGGACCAAAGAATCCAGTCTCACCTACCTCGAATCATCAAAAAGGATGCCTACACCTTCTACCATAGAGAGTCTCAAAAGAAGCCATTTGAATGCTAGAATGAATACTTTTATTGTAAGCAAACTCACTAAGAGGCAAACGGTCAACCCAACTACCATTGAAGTCAATCACGCAGACCCTTATAATATCATTCAAAGTTTGAATAGTACACTCCTCTTGTCCATCTGTTTGAGGGTGGAAAGAGGTGCTAAGGTTACTTGAGCACCCAAAACATTCTAAAGCCCATGCCAGAAGTGAGAAGAGAAATGTGTACCTCAGTCTAAAATGATGGAAACTAGCGCTCTTTGTAATTGTACTATCTTCTGAATGAAAAACTTAGCATAATCCTCTCTGAAGTAGTTAGTCGTCATTGGCAAAAAGTGAGCACATTTAGTCATTTTGTCTACAATGGCCCAAACAGAATCATACTACTTGCGAGACCGTGGGTGACCCAAAATAAAATCCCTATTGATCATCTCCCACTTTCACATGGGTAACTCTATCTCTTGAGACATTCCACCAGACCTCAAATGCTCAACCTTCTTGCTGGCAAACCATATTTTTAGCCATAAACTTTGCTACATCTCTTTTCATATTGTTTCACCAGTAGATTTCCATCAAGTCATGATATATCTTAGTTGAACATGGATGAAATGTATATCTAGACTCATGAGCCTCAACCAAAATCCTTTCTCGCAGCCCATCAACATTTGGAACACCCAACCTTCCTTGATACCTCAAGATGCCATCTCCCCCATTCTTAAATGCCATAACCTTTTGCTGACCCACATCATCCTTAGTCTGTATAAGTGTGGGATCCAAAACCTATTTTTCCTTCACCTCAGCACCAAGAGATGATTTAACCACTTCTTGAACCATCACTCCCCCATACTCAAAGTGTAGAAGACGGACTCCCAAGTTAGCCAACCTATGAAGGCTCATGTCATAATCCTTAAGCAATTTTAGCCACCGCCTCTGCTTGAGATTTAATTCCTTCTATGTAAACACATACTGTAAGCTCTTATGATATGAATAAATGTCCACAGACATCCCATACAAATAATGACACCATATTTTCAATGTAAACACCACAACTGCTAACACTAAGTCATGAGTTAGATAATTTCTCTCATGAACCTTAAGCTGCCTGATAGGATACAACCCTATCATGTTGTGTCAAAACATAACCCAATCCCATATAGTACACATCACAATACACAATAAACCTATCAGTACCCTTGGGTAGGGTCAAAATAGGTGCAGAAGTCAATTTATCTTTCAACTTCTCTAAACTACCTTCACAAGCATTAGACCACAAAAACTACACCTTTTTCTAAGTCAACCTTGTCAACAGAGCAAAAATAGAAGAAAAAATTTCCACAAACCCCCTATAATACCCAACCAAACCTAAGAACCTCCTAATGTCGGTTGGAGTCATGGGTCCAGGCCATTTCTTAACTGCCTCAACTTTTTGTGGATCCACCTTGATCCTCTCACTAGAAACAACATTCCCGAGAAAGCCACAACACTCAGCCAAACTCACACTAAGAAAATTTTGCATACAATTTCTGGTCCTTAAGAGTCTGCAACATAATTTGGAGGTGATTGGCATGATCCAGCTCACTCTTAGAATACACCATGATGTCATCGATGAAGACTATAACAAATAATCAAGAAATTACCTAAATAGCCAATTCATAAGATTCATGAAAGCAGCTGGAGCATTGATCAACCCAAATGACATAACCAAAAACTCATAATGGCCATACTGGGTTCGGAAAGAAGTCTTTGGAATAACAACCTCTTTAATTTTTAGCTTGTGGTAGCCCAAATGAAAATCAATCTTAGAGAAACACCTAGCACCCTAAAGCTAATCAAATAGGTCATTAATTCTAGGAAGAGTATACTTATTCTTCACTATAACCTTATTCAACTGATGATAGTCTATACAATCCGAAGAGACCCATATTTCTTTCGTAAAAAAAACATGGGATCACCCTATAGAGAAACACTAGGACGGATGAAATCATTAGTAAGAAGATCCTTTAACTTCTCCTTTAGTTCTTTTAATTCAGCTAGAGCCAACCTATAAAGAGCAATGGAGACGGTATGGGTATCCGGTAGAAGATTAATCCCAAAGTCTATCTCCCTATCGAGAGTAATTCTAGGAAGATCATCAGGAAATACTTTAGGAAATTTATTAACCACATGGACAGAATGTAAAGAGGGACTTTTAGAGCTAGAATCCTTAATATACACTTAATGATATAGACACCTTTTAGAAATTATTTTCTGAGCTCTAAGATATGAAATAAACCTCCCTTTGGACTAAGGAACTCCCCTCCTATTAAATTACCATTTCATTAAGGAATTGAAAACTGACCTATTGGGTCCTACAATCCAGAGAAACATAACACGAATGAAGATAATTCATCCCCAATATTACATCAAAATCCACCATGTCACTCTATAAAAGATGGATACTGCACAACCCCTATAGATCCATCTAGCAACAATAGAATCACCCACCGGAGTTGAAATAAAAAGGGGTCAAAAATATTTTCAAGACCAAAACCAAAGTGCACAGTCACATAAGAAAGAGTAGAACTTGGATAAAGCAAGAAATAAACATCATGAGAGAAGAGTTGTAACATACCTATAACAATATCTGGAGATGCCTCAGATTCATGTCAAGTAAAAAGTGCATAGCGATGATTCCGACTAGTGCTGATACCTGAAGTGATGCCCTTAGGTGCCAAAGCTAACAAAGTGGTGACCAAAACCTTATTAACTCCAATGGAACTTTAGATATGGAATAATTTCACTGTAAATGACCAGGCTAACCATAATGAAACACAAGTTCCTCCCATCCTCACAATAACCACGATAAAAATGCCCACAAAATTGACAAGGAGGGTAAGGTGGAGCTGATTGAGCTCCACTGACTGAGATTGGCCATCCTGTGCCGTAGGACCACTATTAGTCATAAAACGATGATCACCAAAAGGCTTAGGATAGGGAGCACTAGTCGTTGAGTAAGAACTTCCCCAAATTTTCTTCTTGGTCCTCTGTGTACCATCTCTCCCACTATTCGACTGACTTGCACCCTGCTATGAATATCTAAACTTCTTATTCTACCTCTCTCCCATCTCTACTTTCTTATTTTTCTCATCCTCTACCTGTTGTATACAAAACACCAGCCTGTAGATGCCCTTATCATTATTTAACATAGTAGTCTTATACTTCAATGCTAAATCATGGGACAACCTAGAAGCAAACTTTCTCATTCTGGACCTCATATTAGACAATAATTTTGGAGCATAACGGGATAGTTGTTGGAATTTCAGAGCATACTCCTTCATACTCATCTTACCCTTCTTAAGTTCACAAATTCTTTAGCCTTAGCTTTCATCAACTCCTGTGGAAAGAAGTGATCAAAAAAGGTACCCAAAAACTCATCCCAAACCATCAGTTTAACATTATCTCCCCCCATCTCTTTCTACTTCTCATACCACTGATAAGCTATATCTTTTAATTAATATGAAAAAAAACTCTACACCCTCAAAACAGTAGCATGCATAACCCTAAAAATCTTCTCCATCTCATTAATAAACCCCTGAGGATTATCATCAACCTTAGAGCTTATAAAGCTTGGGGGATTCAACCTCATAAACTAGCCAACCCAAGTGAAATTATATAAATGAGAAACAAAACCAACACGATCAGACTGATAAGATTGCGATGCCACCAACTGAGTAATCATAACAATAGACTGATAGAACTCGGTCTTAGAGATATCTCCCTGAGGAAACTAAGCCTAAGTATCACCAGCTGGAGAAGTTTAAGGAGGACTAGTAGGGACTGATAGAACCCCACATAGAGCGGTACAATCAGGATAAAGGACCCTAGACTGGGACTGCACTCCATAAATAGGGTGAGTTCCCTCCACATTTTCCCCAAGTGGGACATAGTTTCTATAATCGTCAGATCTTTGAGGAGGCATGATCTGAAACACGAGTAAGCTAGGAGTTAGAGAAGTTTCAAGAAAACTAGACTCTATATCCCAAAATAGAACATAAGAAAGGAAAAAATTCCTATATGCCTCAAAGACTCCCCCTTATAAGTGTGGCATGCTACACACCCATACAAGAGACTCTACTCGACACGAATTTGTGGAAACCCAGAGACCCTGAACCATACTTTGATACCAAGCTTGTCATGACTTGAACCCAATCCTGTCCATGATAGGCAATCTCAAGCCCACCATAGGTTGGAGACAATCCTTTTAGACTTACCTTAAGAGAAAAGTATAAGAATACAATGAAAGCCAACCAAATATGATAATGAGAAAGATAGATAAACCAAATGAAAGTCTTGAGAATCTGATGTGTGAGCTAATGCTAACATATTTGAGGCTTTTAACTAAGAATAATTGAAAAGTCTTAAGCAACTTTTGTCGATTTTGATTGTTTTATATTTGATTTTGCAGTAGAAGCTATGATGTAAGAGAACCAACAAGGATGGAAGAAAAGGAGTTGAAATCTGAAGTAATTCAAAGAGAAGTGTGGCTGATATCATTTCTGATAAGTCGTCAGCCCTATGATAAGTTATCATCTTCATTGTCAGCCTCAGAAAGATAATGCACCTGAGTTGAGAGTTGTGACGACATTTTGTGATAAGCCGTCAAGGAGCTGATATGTCATCAAAATTGCCGTCAGCCTAAGGCAAAACATGAGAGCTGAGGTGGAGACTTAACGACCTCCGTGATAAGTCATCAAAAAGTTAATAGGACGTCACAGTTTGTTGTCAGCCTAAAGCAGCGAGTATCAAAAGCAAAAAAGAGCTGATGACATTTGTGATAAGTCGTCAGCCTCCTAATAGGTTGTCACAAATGTCGTCACCTAATTCGAGGGATTATTAAACTCTGTGATTTTGTTTCATTATTTAGGTTGAACTATTTAAAGTCTTGTTTAGGGTTTTATTGAGAGTTTGGAACATCTTTTGGAGACACGTATTTTGATATTTTCTCTCTAGTTTCTTGACTTGAACAAGCAATTACTTTGAAGAGATTATCATCATTATTCTGGGATTACTACTGTGATCTAATTTGAGAATCTCTAGTTTCTATTCATCTTGTGGTAAGTTTATCTTTCAAATCATGAATATAACTATTTGTTTCGATTATTACATCATGAGCGGCTAAATTTCTTTAACCTAAATTATAGGAACTAGGGTTAAGTCTTGATAAGGTACTGAGTGTTCAAGATTCAAAAGGTGGTAGGACTCCTTGATAATTTTGAGGTTTTAATTATCGTCTATTGGTTTCAAATGATTGATAACACCTTCTTTGATTTTCTTGAGAAAGAAATCAAATGTAGTTGGAAGTGAATTATTAACAGGGACTTGGAAGCACTAAAAACTTCCATTTAATAATTGACACTATAACAAGG